>JBAIZL010000002.1:267960654-268595654 GCA_036971475.1 Prosapia bicincta | reverse complement strand
TATTAGTATATGACCATATATTATGGTCATATATTACCATATGGTTACACAGTAAGATACGGTTGCATATTAAGATAAGGTTAAAAATACAAATACTAAATCATATTAGTATATGGTCACATCTTATGATAACATACTAGTATGACATGGTTTCATAATAACATATGGTTGCGTATTAAGATATTATTGTGTATTAAGTTATGGTTGCATATTAAAATATGTTTGCTTATTAAGATACGGTTGCATGACTTCATATTACCAAATGTTTACATACTAGTATAAAGTTATATAATAAGATATGGTAACCTATTAAGATATATTTGATTATTAGTGTATGTGGTTGCATTTTAAGATTACTATGGCCTACTAAATATTTTTGAAAATTTTAAATTGAATTTAAAATAAAATTATTCCAAACACATATATTTTGAGTTACCACAAGTTCACATGACCCCTTCAATGTAAATGTATTAACAGAAAAAACCCTTTTTCTTTTATCAAATATTTAAAAATGAAATAGCTATTTTATATTGGAACTGTATATTTCTCGTATCCGTTGTAGCACTGCGGAAGCCTGCAATGCTTAGAAATATTTATAAGGAATGGAAACTCAACCATCACCTTTCATTGTGTAAAATAAAACGCATTCTTTATGAGTCATGCGCACATGCATTATATAATACTCACCCTACAGCCACAAAAATCATTCAGTTTAAGACGAAATCTTTTCAAATTTTGATTAATAAGTTTTTCGGATTTAACTTACTTTTAAAATATTTTTTCAAATATTTTTTTTGAATTGTGACTCGCTACAGTTGACGTGGTAAATTTAAAACAGTTTAGTTGTATACAAAATATGTGTAAATGCTCTGCTCGGGAGATATTTTTATAAAATATAGTGAAATAATATAGTTAATTGTACGAAATGTGGTTATAGTTAAATTACAAAATGGTGGTCGAATACAACAGTCTGCCGTAGGCTGCATACACAGGCAATGTTCTATCACTGGCAACGTTAAATTAAATTCCTGTTACAGAATGGAATTACGAGAAAGCAGTAAAACGCCCCAACCCGCCAACTCCCGAAACTATATCGTTATTTCTGGTGGGTTGTTTTTACCTCCTCCCTAAGGCATTGCAATGCCTTTAATATCTGATAAAACACCAACATTCTTCTATTAGAAAGGAATTTCAGTTGACATCAGGTATTTATATAGCGACAAATGTTAATCTTGAAAGGTGTCACGAGTGTAATAAGTTAACGAGAATAATGCTAATTCAAACATTTACAAATGATTCATCAATATCATACTCTTCGTAAGTAGTTCTTTTTTTAAACTGCCACGAAAGACTACGTCACTTATTATCATTTTAACTATAAAACGGTTCAAAGTAAAACTTTAAAGAGACACTGACGTCATGACAGTCTTGGCAACACAACTCTAAACTTTGCAACGGGCAGTGTAAGACGAGCATTAATAAGTATAATATTTCTTTCAGTTTAGCACCAATACAAGTCAGACTTTTATGGTAGACTTGCTTCCTCAACTTTAACGTAAAAGCACGTGATTCAAACAATTCGTTCATAAGTATTACATTATTTCTTGGTATTAGAATAATCAAAATTTATTTTGTGAATTTAAAATTAGCAAATATTTTTTTTTTAGAAAGTGTACTTCCTGTAGCGACTACAGTTAACGAACTAGGATTGGCTTAGCTTCATTCTTAAATAATA
Organism: Prosapia bicincta; assembly: GCA_036971475.1. Lineage (NCBI taxonomy): Eukaryota > Metazoa > Arthropoda > Insecta > Hemiptera > Cercopidae > Prosapia > Prosapia bicincta. The sequence goes on along the minus strand of JBAIZL010000002.1, from coordinate 268,593,919 downwards.
TTAGAATAATTATCCCATGAAAATCGCCATTATGAAAAAAAATATGTTGTATGAATACCAACTATTTTATATACCAGTACAGTAAGCAAACTAATTTGTTACATGATTTTTTAAAAATATTAAGACAAATATAAAGGGGTCAGATATGAAATTACTAATATTTATCGAAGAACAAGAATGACTGTTGGTAAAATTATATGAAAGAGATAGTATTCATGACTTGTGTAGCGTTATACAGCATTCAAGAAAAAACATTTTCCACAAACATAAGTGAAACGTCATAGATAGCAACTGTTTCCAGTAATTTAGGTTTATGAAGTAAAATAACAATTAATCACTTAAACAATAGCTTATGACTATCCGAAATTTAAATTTAGTAAATTGGTTAAACATTACTGAGACAGAATGTTTTCGATCGCTATGTGGCGATCTTCATCAGTGTCTTCTGCTTGGAGATGTTGGGTCAAGCGGTGACGGTTTTAAAGGTAGGTTTTCGATAGTATCAAAGAGTATGCGTGATTTGTATTGTTTGTTCGTTTAATACGAGTATGCTTGTATTTTGTGTTTTTGTGTAAATTTCATATTGTTCTATTGTGTTAAGATGTGGTCCTTTTTTTTGATGTGTAGGATTTCTAGGTTATGGTAGATGTCTGTGTATTTGTGTCCTGTTTCTTTTATGTGATTGTAAAATGTTGAGACATACTGACTACATTCCAGCGTCTAATTCCAAAACTAATAATTTTCTAGTTTTACCTGTATTACACGCACTTAACCGTCTAGACCAAAATGTCCAGTTTCGTCCTACGCGGTCAACGCCAGTAAAAGGTTTTCCCTATGGGAAAATGTTCTTGCATACAATCATATAAAAGGCCTTTTTCTTATTTATAATAAGAACCTAAACACATTTTGTGCTAGAAAGAGAAATACGTTAGATTACATGGACGTAACCGCATTAAGGGAATTATTTCCGGGAAAAAAGGCGGCTTGCAGAAACTGCAGCAGCGGGAATCAAGTACTTAAATTCCTTTAAATAAAATATTTTAAATACTTTTTCCGTCCAAGCATTGAGTGAAAAATAACCTAGACTGTGGCCACTGCTAGATATATACTACATTCCTTTATAGGAATGCTTTGCCCAGTATTTTATAATAAAGGGTTTTATTTTTAGTCTTAGCGTAGTTTATTTTGTAAAAAAACACATTCATTTACTCCGCTGAATGTAACCCCCTACCTTCTCCTCATCTTGTCCTGATACATTTTTCACAAATAATTTTCCCATTTTTATATAGATGATTTGGAATACGCGGATAATTTAATCTCACAAGGAATGATGAACTTTAAGTATTTTGTGTTTTTTTACATTTAACCCATAGATATTCAGTGAATTTATAGAAACAGTTTTTCAAAATTGAATGGCTTTAAAGTTTATGTTTTTGTTGACGGAAATAGTCATTTTGAATGTAAGCCTTCTTACCCAGTTGTCAACCGTTTGCTATCATAACAGCTTATCTCCGATATCCGTTCTGAATTTTAATCAATCATATATTATTAAAGAAATGTGTGATACGATTTTTATTCGAAACATTTCACTAAATGTCACACATTTTTTTGGGGGGGATTCAATATTACCTTCATACTAACCAACAATGATTTCTTTCAATTTTTATGAAACAAAATAAATACACGTACTATAAATTAGAAAATATCATTGAGAAAAGCTTAGTTATTATATTTTTAATATAGGTTAATGTTATATTCAAGTTCAAGGACACCACATGCATCATTTTAATTTCCAAAAAATCATTTTCATTCTTGTCCAAAAAATAAAAAAAATGCTGTTACGTCAGTACCCAATGTTACCCGTTATATATCAAGGTTACTTGGATGGACACTTTAGGATGTTGATTGTAGTTAAAATCCAAATCCTGAAACCTGTGTTTCAGTGCCTTAATGAGCTCCGAGGTTCATTCATTACCGAAGCACAATAACCAGGACTTTTCAAAATAATCATTCCTAGAGTAACAAAATATGGTAGTTTTAAGCAAAACTGGCTGTTTATTACGATCTATACGTTATTAGTTAAAACTCCGTATCTGCAACTATTGCTCTATATATTATAGTCAAGGACATTAACGATTTTCGGTATTTAGGGTAGAAATTTAATATCTTGAAAAAAATAGTTGATACGTGATCCTAGTAAATAATCTTTATTGACTCGTTAAACAAACGTATTTTTTTCCAAACACACACAAATCACAGTTTATATCCAATTATTATTCAAACAATGGTTCAACTTCCATCATCGATTTCCAAACCATGCTTATGGTGTGATTAGTTTTGGCAAGCAGACAACATTAGTTACAGAAACTCTAGCAGTTAAAAAGTCAGCTCGAAACTATATATAAAACAAACTAATTGCTCGAATTATTCAAACGTGAAAACAAAATATTTTGTAAGTATAGATGAATGTAAGCAAGATGAATACAAGCATAGATGAATGTAAGCAGATATGAATGTAAGCAAAGATTAATGAAAACAAAAATGAATACATTGGCAGATGAAGGTAATCATATACGAGTAAAAGCATAGATGAATTTCAGGAAAGGTGAATATAAGTACAGGCGAATGTAAGCAAATTGTATTCTGAGCAGAGATAAATGAAAGAACAGATTAATGCTAACAAAGATGAATACAAACACAGATGAATGCAGCCATAGACGAACGTAACCACAGATGAATGTAAACAAAGGTGAATACAAGTACATATGAATGTGAGCTGAGATGAATGTAGTAAAGATGAATGTAAATGAAGATAATTATAAGCAAAGATGATATTACACCTAAATATAAATAAATATAGATATATATTTCAGGAATAGCCGTATATTGGTTATTTATTTTCAAAACATTCCTATTGAAAATATTTCAATTCTTTATTTATATAAATTTATCTTTAAGTTTAAAATATACATTATTTTAATGATTGTGAAGAATTAAAACATTTTTAATATTACAATAAACAAAAACAATAAATATTGAACAATACCGTCAGAGCAATATAAAGTAGGCTGGCTTTAGGAGCTTGTTATTCTATTTCGTTACTGAATATTCAAAGCGAGATTTTAAGCTCCGCTACGCTCCGGGCCACAGTAAACACTAAAAGGATGTAAACTGTTATTGAAAGCGATACAGTAAAGCACAATACACCCTTTAACAACAGCCCCATTACTTCTAACATCCTTTACTTTGCTCTCTCAGTATAATACACCAATTTCAAGAGTTCAATGAATACATTAAAGCTAAATGTTAAGCCCATTTCAAACTGTTTTCAGATACAAATAATTTGTAAATACCTATTGTTCTAGGTAGCTCCTACTCATGGTTAATAACAAACTACATTCACAAACATATTCATAATCAAACCCCAAATTAAAAGTTAGGATTGACCGATGAAAAAAAGAATATAGGGGCTGGATGTCCCTTGGACCTGAAAAGACAACAAAAGGTGTTACAGACACAAATCATACCTGTTGTACTGATGAGTAACAATAAACCAATAAAACGAGTGAACGAATGTTATGAAAACATAAATAAATTCATTATCCTATGAAAATACACAACACTTCCTCAGTGAGTTATACACTTTTTTATAATCGAAATACATACGCACATTAAATTACAAAATAATTAACTATAAACTCGACAAACATTCCGAGACGGATTATTATTATTGAAATGAAAGCTTCTTGAGGCATGTCGAACACTTTATACCAATAGGAGTAAAATTGTATGAATATGAAGGAGGATTTATTTAAAACTTATATTAGACTCACTAGAAAACAAATCGCTAGGGCTATGTGCGTTGGACAGAATATGTTTCGCGCATGCGCCCCCAAATAATAATCTCCTCTCTGCTGGCAGTTCGCTATGTACGTTCTAAAAACATTACCTATGATATTTAATACCAAAAACTAATTCATTTTTCATTGTATACTCTTGTTTTGATGGTAATATTTTAAATTAGTATCCTAATCTTGTAGTTTCTATTTATGTGTAAAGTCCCTCATCTACCAGCTGAAAGCAAGCCGTTAGGCTAGTATCGCATGGTTATGGAAAATTCCGCTCGGTTCTACCCTTCAAACAGAATCTTCCTTTCAATCACCTGCGCGAAGTGATTTTTCACAAAGTGAATTTACAGCAGTGATTGTCAAGTTTCAGAAAGTCAAACATAATGGTTGATGCAATCAGGTAAAATTGTTTTTGGGGTTACGTTTGAATCACTATGGTAAGCAATTTTAAAAGACCGTTCCTTAAATAGTTAGATAATGATTTTATTGCTCATAATTGTAATTATGCCCATGATAACTACTATATCGATTAAATGCTTATGGCAATGGTTTTATTGCACATAATCTGACTTAATTAAATTTTAACGGTTTAATTTGTTTTATATAGGGAATGAAAGTTATGGCTTTATAAATATACTTTTACAACTTAGGTATTTGAAGGTATTAAGCAGATTTATTAGAACCCATTTTATAAAATTTAAAATTCGCGAGGGACGATTGTAAAGTTAAAATATACAATTATAACCAATAAGTAGTGTGATGTTTAGTTCTGTATAAGATGTGTTACATCCACTTTATATTATGTTTCCTACTATACAGAATAAATGTGTAAGTAAAATGCAATTATTAAAGAGTTTATAAGGCGAGACTGTGTTCTTATCGACTCACATTATTTTATCCAAGAATATGATTTTGGTTCGACCGCGTGTGTCCAACATGCTATTATTTTTCTGGAATTATGAACCAAAAAACAAAACAAGTAATAGAGATAGCAAAATTGATAAAGTCAACTCTTACTGAGGTCAACAAGGACAAATTATTTCAATTTCTTTTTGATATATTATTACATACAATATAAATACGACATAATCATAATATTAAGTGGCAAACTAGAAAGTGAATTTCCTTGTAGTTTTACATTTTTCTTTCTATGCCATATTATGCTGTTGGACTATTATTTTTTTTCGTTACTATTTTTTGCTTTCTTTCTAATTAATGAGACTGATGGTGGTCTACAATTTCTCATTCTCTCCGTCTCGTATAATGCTTTTTATTGCAAGAAAACATTCCGTATAATTCCATACACATTTTCAAGTAATTGATTACTAATTTAGGAAAGTTGGCTCCGTGTCAAAGTGCTGGATTTTAAACATGTAGCACCTCAGTTCGGATCCGACAGGGACATCAAGTTTTTATAAATTAAATTATTAAACAAATATTTGAAAAAACTGTAATAAAATCAACTATCATCCATCGTTGATAAAATAAAAAATGTATTGGACAGTGGTAGGATAAGTAAAGATGTATTTTAATAACGATTGAGAATATACACAAGATACATATAAGGAGAGTGTGAGCTAATAGAAGGAATTTAATAAAATTACTGTCTTTAGGTTCCTAAAGCATTTCATTAGTACAGCTGAACAGTGGTATAGAAAATGAAAAACTATGCGAACATAATTAACAAGTTACAACATATGTGATTTCTTCTGATTTAAACGTAAAATACTAATTTTGGACGTGATTAATGCTATTTAACCTTCCCTCAACCCTTACATTTTGTCTCGGTAACCGTATACTTAATTTATACACACGCCTAAGTTTATTTATTTTAGCTTGATAGGCCCAGACAAATATTGCTGTCAGCCAAGCATCACAAGGTGATGTAATTTTAGGTGACAGATGATCACCGACTCATTTCGAAATATAACAAGCTTCATTATTACGAAGTTTTGCCACAAAAGTGGAAAAGAGTAGTCAGGTCTGATCGAAGAAGACGGAGCTACAAGAATATGGTGACTCTTTACACAGGACATCCCCACATAATCGGGAAAGCTAAAGGTATGGTTTGGAAATATGCTTTTACGTTCACGCAATGGTAAGGCATAATGGCTATCGAATTCTAATTAAATTCTTAGACAAATTTCAAGAATTATCTGTGATAATGACTTGTGGGAGGATAACTAGGAGCTAGTCTTTTCAGAAAGACGGTATATATAACTAGTGGTAAAAATGTTTAAAGGAGAGTAGAAAAACTTAAACAGTTAAATAGTTTCCAAAATTGAAAATCAATATTTATATGAGTCGTTAATCTAGTTGTATTTTAAAAACGGAATACTGTAATAATGATATCATTAAATGGTGCAACTTCGCAAAACCTTTTTTCATCGATTTCAGGACCAAATAAATTGCCCTAGTTCTCATTTTATTGAGAAAAACAAACTCATTCTTTTAATTTCTTATTATTAACTCTTCAATTTTATAGTCAATTGTGTGTCCCCGCAGGGGGGTGCGGACTAGCCGCACCTACGAGGGATTTGGCGTCCCTCGCGGTACCCTAGCCTAACACTACACCACTCACAAAGCATACACACACACACACACATTCACACACCAACACAATCTATACACATTTCAACACTTACATCTTCTCTTAGGTAATTTTGACTGGTCAGAACCGTTGCGCGTTGGGAGTGCTGAAAAGTCCAGAGCTTGACAAACTCTGGTCTGGGACGCTGCTGTGAGCTTGCTCTACCGAAGACGTATGCGCGGTTGCTGGTCCGCTAGCCACTTCGGTCCTTGGTCAGGGAGTGTCCGCGGTGCACAGGTGTCGGAGCCTGTGCACAGTATTACGAGTTCTCGACTTATGCCCATCCAGTCGAGCTAAGGAGGAAACTATGGGCCCCAGAGTTCCGGGGGTTGGAAATGATTGAAAGTGATCCATGGGTGTACCCGTTCTCATAGTCTCGCCCGTAACGCCTGACACGATGGTTAGCTTAAAAACAAATTATGGAAAACCAACAAATGTCCAACCAGTTGAATGTAAAGAGGCGTCGTGAGGTTTCTCCGAAAATGCCTAGAGAAGTAAATACGAGGAAAGAAATGATTTTAGAATCACCAAAGTTCTTAATTGTGTCTTGCGCAGAAGCTGGCAAAGATCTTTCAAAGGTATCACCCTTTGTAATCCAAAAGGCTATAACCGGATGCGCAGCAGGACCCGTCTCTTCCATAAGGAAGTTAAGGAGCGGAACACTGCTGTTAGAAACAAGCAATGCGAAGCAGTCACAGTTAATATTAAAAATGACCTCCTTCTTTGATCAGGTCAAGGTTTCGGTGGCTCCCCACAAAACCTTGAACTCATCAAAGGGAGTAATATCATGCAGGGATCTGTTGTATGTCCGTGAGGACGAACTCAAATCAGAACTGGTATCAGAAGGTGTAACAGATGTCGTACGAATTATGAGGATGGAAAACGGTCAGAGAGTTCCAACAACATCAATTATCCTGACATTCGGGAAACCATCTATCCCGGAATATTTATATGCTGGCTATCAACGGCTTTCTGTTAGGCCCTACGTTCCCAATCCACGCCGGTGCTTTAAATGCCAACGTTTTGGACACGCAAGTTCTTCTTGCTCCAAACCAGAGGTCATACTGATAAGGTTTGCACAAGTGCTCCGAAATGCCCAAACTGTGCTGGTGATCACCCTGCTCGCTCCTTTAACTGCTCAAAGTTCAAGGAGGAGAAAGCGATCCTCAGCATAATGGCAAAGGACAAAACATCATTCTACGAAGCTAAAAAGAAGTTCAAGTCAACTCAACCTAGACTTGAAACGAAATCTTATGCCTCAGCTATCACCCCTGAGAAGTCGTGTTCCAACTGTGTTGAGCTAAACAAGAAAATTGAAGTTCTCACGGAACAAGTTAGCCAGTTATTAGCTTTGGTGACTAAAAATTTGGTTTCCAACTCAAACACTAATGTTGAATGTGCGGAAAAATCACCATTGCTAGTTACCTCTGCGAAAATTAGAAGAAGCAAGACACTATTAGAGACAAGTGCGAAAAACGTTAAAACTACTAATACGAGAATTAAAAATAATAAAAAAGCTGCACCTGTGAAAGTAGGTGCAAAATCACAAGCGACCCAAAAGAGGACCATTTTAAACTCCTCTTCTGAGTCAAAAAACTCTTCAGATTCCACCACTGCAATAGTGGTGATGGAATCTGATGACTCTCTGAATGGAACGTCCAACATTCCAGGCCAGCGAATTCGCAATGACAGCAGTGAGAGCCAGGTGAATCCATTTCACTAAAATACGATGTCCATACCTAAAAAATCCGTGATTCAGTGGAACATTAACGGTGTTAAAAGTCACATTGAGGATCTCAAATTAATTGTAAGGGATGTGTCCCCTATGTACATTTGTATTCAGGAGACACATCTCCATGAATCGCACAATTTCCATCTAAGGGAGTAGTCAGTTTACAGATCGGACTTCGTTACAGAAAATCGAGCTAGAGGTGGCGTAGCCATTCTAGCCCGTGACTGTGTCGACGCCGTGTCTCTGAACTTAATAACTCCCTTACAAGCAGTAGCAATTCAAACAGCTGTTCCATACAAACTCACTCTCTGTTGTGTTTACCTCCCACCAAGTGACAACCTGCATCAGAGAGATCTTGTAGACCTTATAAATCAGTTACCGACTCCGTTTTTATTAGTGGGCGATTTCAATGCCCACCATGTGTCATGGGGTTCCCCAGATTGCAACCCGCGAGGTAATCTGATCGAAGGCATCAGATCGGAACTGGATTTTTACCTGCTAAATGACGGTTCTCCGACACACTTAGCAGCGTCAACAGGTGGATGGACAGCTGTAGACTTGTCATTATGCAGTCCTGCCTTAGCTACACGGCTAAAATGGTCAGCATTGCCTGATCTTTACAGTAGCGACCACATTCCTATTGAGATCTCTTTGTGTGACTCCTCACCCTGTTGTGTTCGACATCCCCGTTGGATCCTGAAAAAAGCCAACTGGGAACAATTTTCCCAAGATCTAGAATCACTGGATGTGGATTACTTGGCTCCCATTGATGACATTGTAAATTCATTTACAAAAACCGTTTTGAATGCCGCCGGAAAGGCAATTCCGAAAACCTCATCCAAACCACGACGACCACCTGTTCCGTGGTGGAATGATGAATGCACTGTGATACTTCGTCAACGAAGAAAAGCTCTGAACCAGTTCAAGAGACATCCAACGAGTGAAAACCTGGAAAAATATAAAATCTTCCGTGCGAAAGCACGGAGAATATTTAGGCAAAGTAAACGAGAATCATGGTCGCATTACATTGGCACAATTACAAGAACTACAGCTCCATCCACAGTATGGAAGAAATTACGATCAGTCTGTGGCATTTCCGTTCCGATGCCATTAATTTCATTAAGGCATCCGGATGGAGTTATGACCACGGACTGTGAGGAAATTGCCAATGCGCTAGCGTTATCGTTCTCAAAATATTCTTCATCTTCTGCATACAAGGACGCTTTCCGGGTGTTCAAACATAAACAGGAAGCCTTACCTTTCACCGTTGGATTGTCTGGAGATTCTTGTTTAAATATCCATTTCTCTATCGACGAACTAGAGTCAGCACTCTCGTCAACGAAGGATTCAGCTCCAGGCCCAGATGATATTGTATACTCCATGATTAGAAATCTACCACCGTCGGCAAAACTAGTTCTCCTTCGGATATACAACCGCATATTCGAGGAGCACGGTTTTCCCGATGCATGGTTAGAAGCGACAATAATTCCTCTTCTAAAACAAGGAAAGGACAAAACTAATCCCAGTAGTTACAGACCCATCTCGCTGACCAGCTGCCTATGCAAACTACTGAAGAAGATGGTCAACCGTCGTCTTGTCTGGTATCTAGAAACAAACAAACTTCTTTCTAACGTTCAGTGTGGTTCCAGACAAGGACGTTCATCAGTTGACCAATTGGTTTTGTTGGAGTCAGCTATACAGAATGCCTTCATCTTACGACAAACACTGGTAGCTGTTTTCTTTGACCTTGAGAAGGCTTATGACATGGCATGGAGAAGAGGAATTTTGAACGTATTGAAATCATGGGGTATACAAGGTAACATTCTTGCTTTTATAAAAAATTATTTGAATAACAGGACTTTCCGTGTACGTCTAGGAGGCATATATTCTGATCGTTGCGAACTAGAGAATGGTGTACCACAGGGTGGCGTTTTGAGTGTGACGCTGTTTGCTGTTGCCATTAACAGCGTCACTTCAAACGTACAGTCACCGGTCCACTGTTCCCTGTTTGTAGACGATTTTTGTATATATATGGCTGCTAGAAGTATGGCAACAGCGGAAAGATCCTTACAATTAGTAATTAATAAATTGCAAGAGTGGACCAAATCTACGGGCTTCAAGTTTTCGGCTTCGAAGACCCAGTGTATAGCATTTAGTCGTCGCAGGCAACACCAGGAACCTATTCTTTATCTTGATGGTACGCGGCTTCAAACCGCGGATAATGTGAGATTTTTTGGTCTTTTATTGGATAAAAGACTTTCATGGAATCCGCGTGTGTGTGATTTGAGGACCCGGTGCAGCAAGATATTGGATATGTTGAGAGTTCTAAGTGGTACAAATTGGGGAGCAGACAGAACCTGTATGATCCGTTTCTATCGCGCCGTTGTAAGATCGCGCATAGATTACGGCTGTATAGCCTATTCATCTGCTCGACCTACGGTTCTGAAACTCCTGGATTCAATACATCATACTGATCTTAGACTTTCTACTGGTGCTTTTAGATCAAGCCCAATCTCCAGTCTTCTAGTTGAAGCTGGAGAACCATCTCTCTCTATGCGACGTCAAATGCTACAAATTTCATATTTCACTGGTCTTCGAAGTAAACCTAAACATCCGGCATTCATAGCAGTTTTTGATAACCACCTCGAGGATCGTTACAATGTGCGTCAACGTTCAACTGCTCCCTTCGGAATAAGAACGTTGCGCATTTTTAGGAATCTAAATTCAGAACATCCACCTATATTCGAACGAACATCATGCTACATCCCTCCATGGACAATACAAAAGCCAAAATGTGACTTCTCATTGTCCAGGTACCTAAAACACAATACTCCTGACGTTATTTATCGTCAGGAGTTTTTGCAGATTCAACAAACTCACCAACATACTGTGACTATATTCACAGATGGTTCAAAACTGGACAATGGGATAGGTTGTGCATTTTATATGGAAGGACAAACTTTCACTTACGGATTGCCCTCAGCCTGTAGCGTTTTTACTGCAGAACTTTATGCAATTTTCCAAGCTTTAAGATCAATTCCGTCTGCAAAATTTAAATATCTTGTGTGTTGTGATTCCAAAAGTGCTCTCCAGGCTATTCAGGAAATGTATACTAAGAACCCTTTAGTTGGAGACATCTTGTGCTCTATACACAGGCTCCAATTACGAGGTGTCGAGGTGTCATTTCTCTGGGTGCCTGGTCACTGCGGAATATTTGGAAACACTAAAGCGGATGAAGGTGCAAAATTAGCTACAAGTATGGTACCATCGACACAACGTGTGATGGCATCAGATTTTATATGCAATGTTAAAACTATACTATTCTCTGTTTGGAATGAAGAATGGCAAAATGTAAATAGAAACAAGCTGAGGGACATCAAAAATACCGTCCGACCATGGAGTAGATCTGTTCGTTCGAATCGTAGGGAGGAAGTGGTGGTTACTCGACTTCGCATCGGCCACTCTTTGTTAACGCATGGATGGTTGATGCGACATGAGGATCCACCACTATGTCCGTTTTGTAGAAATAATATTACAATCAAGCATATCCTGCTTGATTGTAATGAGTTGACCAATTTGTATATACGTTACGATCTTCGAGGTAGTTTAAAGGTGGTTTTAAGGGACGATGTAACGGCTATCGACCGTGTCCTCGCTTTCTTACGCCACCTTAATCTATTTAATAATATTTAAATTTTGTATAATTTTAGGTTCTTTAGTTTTAGATAATTACAATTAGTTTTAAACATCTATTTTGTTTTTTTTTTGATGAGTTTTATGGAATATTTATTTTAAAAACTTAACTTTAGTTAGGCGATGATAACCTCAATAGGTTTTTCGCCTGGAATAAAAAAAAAAAAAAAAAAAAAAAAAAAAATAGTCAATTGCTATCGGTGAAACTTAATTAATCACTTTTACGTTAGTTTAAAAACACCCAAACTTTAAATTTTGTAAATTTGTGAAAACGTACTGAGACAGAAGATTTTCGATCGGTATGTGGCGATCTTCATCAGTGTCTTCTGCTTGGAGTGGTTAGGTTAAGCGATGACGGTTATAAAGGCATTAAATTATTATTACATTTTTCGTTAAGGAAGTTGACATAACTAGATTCTAATCGGCTCAAATTATACAACCAAGCTAGGTAGCGAGTAGACATTTATATTTACTCGGGTAAAGAAAAGGTTGAAACCTTGTTTCATGGATGCCATTATTTTCCCTATTCCCAGAGTCAGGGTATCAATATGTCCTTACCTAACTATTTCCATATACATTTCCTTACCCTTCTCGTTACCAGAGGCTTATCCAGTTAGACACTTCTTTATGACCTCAACCGACAGTGGACTTCAGGTATGCTACCTACCTAGGCGACATCATGATTTCCCGTTCCCAGAGAATCATTATATCATTATAAGAAAGAGTCCTTACTCCTACCTGATTCCATCTGCCTTTTTTTATCGTCCTACTTAAAAAGGATATAATGGAGCAGTGTTGGTTGGTGTCGTATCCTCTATAGAATCAAACTCTTAAGGTGTGTTTGAATTTCTTTTCCAATGCTCTGGCATTATCTGCAGGATAGTTCAAGAAGTGAAGGCCTGCAGCAACTTCAGGGCAGTTGAACACATGATGTGGTCCAAGTACTTCGACGAGACAGTTGCCACAGTTTCGATATTTGTTTAATCCCTTCTGCTGAAATGTTCATGTTTTTAAGATGTTTTGTTCTTAGTTTGATGAGAGTGGCAATGTTTTCTGGCAATGTTGAATACATTAAGGGATAAATTAATACATACTTGGAAACCACTGCTCCTGTAGGCTAGATACATCCTTTTCTAAGTAATGCAACATGCACCAAAAAGTAATTTTACAGTGGAAAAATTCACAGTAAGGTTAATTTAAACGGCTTTTCGTATTACAATGAATGCCTACCTAAATTATAGCAATATAAATTTTTATTTAGCAATATTTTTCTATTTGTTTCCATTACCATAGCAACATGAAACCAATTGCAACAATTGACAAAAGGAAAAAAAATAAATATATTTAGATAACAAAGTAAACCTTAGAGTACAAATATTCTTTTTAATAATTTATATTTTTTACAGCAGAAGTTATTTTGTTCATATGAATACATTTCTCTCGCCTTTGCAGCTTCTTTGCAAATTCCAATTTGTCGGTGAATATTTAAAGTGAATTCAATGGTTCCACAAAGAAAGCGGTAAAATGGGAATGTCAATCTTATATAGAAATACAATAGTGTCTGCAATTAGGGATTGGTTTTGATTTTTAATACATCAGTAGATAAATATTCTTTTACACTGTTAAATTGAATTTTGCTCTATAAAAGCTTTTACTTTCGTATATAAAATACATTTCCAATGGGTTTGTATTTATTATGTTCTATTCTTATACATGTATTTCCGTTCCTTTTTGATTCTGTTTTTCAAGACTTATATGTCTTAGTATGGCACCCGGATGAAAAAAGGTGAAAATTGGCTGAGGTTTGTAAGATAAGACCTTGTTTAAGTGAAGATTTCACTTGTTCTGCTCGTGTTCAGGGCTATTATCTCCATCTCGTTGTTGAACCGACTTGAACATTAAGACTCATCAAGCTATTTTATAATTGAAAACTTTGCCCTTTCAACATTTTAAACTTCATATGAAAGTTTTCTTTTGTCATACTACCTTTCCACCATAGTATATGTTTTTTTTGAGAAATATTACTAAATACTATGTTTTTAACGTTTTACGATATGGTGTCTCGTAATCGATAAAACACACCCTGCGCTGCTTACTTTTACCTAGAGCGACGAATTCCTTCTTAAACCAAAAAATGTAATAAATATGTTTAAAAGATCTTCCTTCTACCAAAATCCTCTCGTAATGTCGCAAGATTTGAATTTACAAATTCCTGACATTTCCAAGTTACTTTGCTTTTTATTTTTGTTTCACTGCCGACGAAGATTTGATTTCCTTATTACTTTAGATTCAGCGATTTAATGTTGCTATACAGTTATATGTTTATACACAACATACTGTAATTTCCTATAAAGGCAAACTATATACATTTTATTACTGATATCATTTTATTTATTTATATTCTTCATTAGTGATACCATTGCACTTGTTTCATAATTTTTATTATAGAATCATTTTAGTTCCCTTATGATTTAACTACTGATGTGGTTTTTTCACTTTGTACCTTTTATTGTTGACATCATTTTCGTTACTTTATAACTTATATTTCTGATATAGTTTTATTTAATTTATAACTTTTATTATTGTTATCGCTTTAATTGTGGTATAATTATTAACAATGTTTGGTATTACCTAGTAACAGCATGTAACGGGTCAGCCCTTTTTCCTGGGGTAAGTTTTACCTTAATTAAAAAAGTGTGTTAATTACTAATTAACATATTAATTAATTACTTACCCTGGGCTCTAGTTCTAACGTCATACCCCAGGCAATTACAGTCTGTCTATGACGCTCTTCTGTCTTGAAGCTAGAACTAGGTTACTTGGGAAATAAAAATTTAAAGCTTTAAAATACAAAGTTAGACAATTTATTAATCAATGACAGATTACAATAGTACAAAAGACACCAATGTGTCGAGTTATTATTTTTTAATTACTGCTAATTATTCCATATCTTTTAATTACTTATTAACTTTTAAAATTTATATATATCGAGAAGGTAGTAACTTAAAATTTCCAATTAAATTTTTAGAAATGAATATTCAAAGGACAATTTCTACCGTTCATGTGTTTATCAATTAAAATTCAACTTATTTAACATTAATATACATTTTCTTTATTATTATCTAAAACGTACCTGGTTGTGCACATTACTTGTAAAACACTTTAAACACATCATTAATTATTGCACATCGATTTTGTACACTTAACACTTAACACATCGCTCTTGCAAATCAGAGGTCTTAAACAATAATTATATTAACTTTTACTCGTTTGAAACACATAAATAATCGCTCCTGACTTCTTCTTTTGTTGCGTTAATAAAAGTTGGTACCGGCCTTGACATCTTAAATTTTGAATACTGGAAGCTTATAAATTTCTAAGTTATGTCCGAAAATGCCATTACGTCTGTTCCGTTCGGGAACCTCTGGAGAAGTGGGGCTTCTGCAAGGGCACCCCAACGGAATTTCCCACCCTTGGTTATTATTTTGACTTTTTTGATTGGTGCATCGGATCAGGCGATATCAGACCATGCTTACGTCACATGGGGTGATGTGGGTTATTACCTCTAGTTACTAACTCGTACGATATTTTACATTTTTACCCGCTAGGGGCGCTACGAAACTTACCCTAGAATTACAATTGTACAGAGAAAACAAAAATTTTCTTTTATATTGGGAAGATATAATTATTTAATAAAAATTAAATGTATAAATAAATCTATATGTAACACCTTATTTTTAAGAGTGTTACAAGCATTTGATTATTTCATACATTTTATCACTCATACCGTTTTTTTTTACTATGGAATTGTTATAACTGATAATATTTTATTTAATTTAAACTTTTTATTATTGATATCATTTAACTTACTTTACAAGTTTTACTACAGAATCATTTTAGTTCCATTACAATTTAACTACTGATATCATTTTATCACTTAGTGATTACCTTTTAGCATTTATTATAGATCTCGTTTAATTTTGTTATAACTTCTATTACTAATTTATTTTATTTCCTATATATAATTTATTAATTATATGGTTCTAATTACTATCTATTTCAACTAGAGATATAATTTGATTAATTTATACTTTTATCACTCATAGCATTTTGTTTACTTTATACCTTTTATTACTGATATCATTATAATAGTTTTATAATTTGTTATTACTAATATCCATAATATATTAAAATCGATCATGGATAAATAAATAATCTAGTGAAATATAATTTGAAATAAATAAACATATAACTCTGAAGTCGTTTCAGATCACAATGTTGACAATAATTATAAATTCGTTTTTAAATTAACTGAGGCACGAAAGTGATTTTTTACAATAAAAAATAAAGTATAAAAGCAAGAAGAGTAAAAGTGTACTTACATTCATTACTCATTTAATTTCAAATACACAAGGAATTTGATGGATTTTTAGTTTTGTTTTTATTGTTTAATATTGTACGCTCTAAGTAACAAGATTAAAATTCTTTATCATTTATATTGGTTCACTACATTATAAATAGATAACACTATCATAAACTATAAATTTCCATTGTCTTAAATACACTAAATCGGTTATCACCTACTTTGTAGTTTTTAGGGGTGCAAAGTAACAGGCCTGGTCGTGGTGCTCCCTGGGTTAACGCTAATTCTGCTATAGCGATCGCCGAAGACCAAAACTCTTCTCGAGCCATTTCGGTATGACTGAAAATATCGCCAACAGCCCTTTTGAAGACTTTAACGACGCCCTTCGTTTCCTGTTTAGGAATGCTGGAGGGCTGAACACATTAAAGTTCACCGAACTCAAAACTTTTATTAATGATTCTGACGCGGACATCTTTATTATTATCGAAGCCGGAGCTTCGACTGAAGCACAAAGCTCTTACAATGTGAGAAACATTTCTATCTACATACAAGACAATTGGTGTCTGAAATGATTGTCGGAGTGAACGACAGGCTTGATAGCAAAGTGACCGATCTACACGAAATGACCGAAACAGATAAACTAGAGGCTTTGCTCATAGAAGCTTGGCCGAACGGAACGCACTTTAAAATAATTGGTCTCTATAATCCGCCGAGCAATAAACCACACCTAGACCGAATCACTAACTTATGTAACCACAGAAATAGCATCGTTATAGAAGACTTCAATTCTCACTTCACCCGTTGGGGATACACAACCGCACTGGCAAAACCATAGAGGAACTTCTCGATTATTTTAGTCTAATGCAGGTACCTTCCGGACCAAAATTGTTGTCTTTCGTTGGATCCACCATTATCCCAGACCTTGCCTTGACGCATGCAAGCCTCCTCACAAGAAGCGAGTTGTGTCTGCTGGACGCCGTTGAGGGTTGTGGACACCTAGTTTTAGCCCTAACAATCGCTTGCAGGAAACAACAAACCACAGCGACTGCCCAGATGGAACTTCCGAAAGGCCGATTGGAAGAGATTTGCAACAGTGACAAACGATCTCCTGCTGGCGAGCACATTAGACAGCAACATAGATAAGTCAACAGCACGATTTACAAAAGCAATACTTGACGCAGCCAAAAAGTGAATACCAAGTGGGCAAGTAAAGAAACATAGAACTTTCTGGAATGCCACGCTCACTATACTTAACAGAAAAATAGCAGAAAGAACGAAAAGCATGGCAGACTGCGCAGCCCTGAAAAAATCACAAGCTACTCTCAAGCGGGGGATAATCTAATCCAAAAGAACAACATACAGATCATTCGTTGCAAAACTGGACTTTAGGAAAGATGGTCTGAAAGCGCATAGATTTATTTGAAGGCTCAATAATGATAAAGCACAACAGCGGTTTGAGCCTTAAAATGGAAAAACCTTAACCAAGCCAAAAGACATAGCTAACGCCCTTAGCAAGAACTACGCGGCTATAGGCAGAACGCATCTCACACGAACTGAAAGAAGAAATCTCGAAGAACAACCTATTGCCGCATGCCCAAATTATTCCCAGTTCATTGCTATGTTAACCATTCATTTATGACGAACTAGAAACCCCGATCTTCACCCTGAAGAAAGGAAAATCTGGAGGGCCCGACGAAATATTCCCTGAATTCATCCGCAACCTAGGCACAAATGCTCAGAAAAGGTGACCTCATAAATGCTACATGGGAAGGGACCCTATCGCATGCATGGAAGAAAGCACCAATTGCACCGCTTCTCAAAAATGGTAAACAGGCCACAGAATTAGAAAGTTATATGCCTATCTCCCTCACATGTGTATGTAGCAAAGTAGCTGAAAAGATGGCAGAGAAAAGAATATCAGAGTACCTTGAGAGCAATGAGCTTCTTAGAGCCTACCAAGTAGGATTCCATAAGAACCGCTCGACAACAGACCAAGTAGTCAAATTCACACATGCAGTGAAGGATGGTTTTTACAGAAGCAGTCCACCTTGGCTGTTCTCATCGACTTTAAAGCGGCCTACGATACATTTCTACGCCCACTGTTTATTAAGAAAATGAAGGATCTGGGAATAAAAGGGAAAAGGCTTCGCTGGATGAATAGTTTCCTATTACAACATCAAATGTAATTTTAAAAACGTTTCTTCTTTTTACAGACAACAGCGCCAAGGTCTGCCTCAAGGAGCTGTCATCAGTTGTTTGTTATTTAATATAATGATCAACGACTTCACAGAAGCAATCGAAAAAAACCCAGGAGTATCATGCTTATTTTTCGCAGACGACATCGTGGTTTGGGTTACGAGTAGCCACATCCCAGGTCCCGAGTCTACGCCCAACACAACCCTCAGGAACATTGAAGAGTGGGCGGTTCTGAATAAAATGACCATTAACACTGAAAAAAACTATCACCAAACTATTTACAATGAGTACAAGGAGGTATGTAATCCAACTTCAGTGTATGGGATCCTTACTCGAACAAGTTACCACATCGAAGTACGTAGGCAGGATACTCGATACAAAATTGTCTTGGAGAGATCATATCCAGCAGACTGCAGAGAAAACCCAAAGACGAAACAACCTACTCAAGCGCCTAACTGCGGCTCAATGGGGAGCGACACAGTATGTCTTAGCAACCGTCTACAAAACCTACGTCAGACCAGCGATGGAGCTTGTATCAGAAGTAATAGCGCTGGCCTCCGACACGAACCTCTCAAAACTAGATATTTTTCAGAATAATGCGCTGTGAACTATAACCGGAGGAGCAAAGACAACACTCATTGCAGCTACAGACAGGGATTAAACCGTTCGAATCAAGGCGACACAAACTAAATTTTAAAAACTGGGAGAGAGCCAAACGAGAGGATTCGAGGCACTAGAGCACGTATGCCCAAATAAGTCTTTTTCTAAGAACGCAAAATACACCCCTTGTACTCGCTCAATCTCTAATCGATAAGTACAACCTACAGATTGGTGAACACGTTCCGCTTGCTCACTACACGACTAAAGTTACCGCCCTGCTGAACGCCCGATTGAAACTCAACAGTTTAACCTCGACCAAATCAATAACAAGCCTGCTGGAACTAAAAGGGAGTGTTATGGAAACAATGAATCTCAAATACCCCTTGCACGAGTGGGTCCATATCTATACAGACGGATCATATTTACCAGAAACCAGCTCAACAGGAGCAGGACTCTATTCAAGTCTGTTTGAAAAGTGCATGGCTGTCGGGAAATTTACTAGCAACTTCGACGGGAAAATATGGGTCATCCACGAAGCAGTCTCTTGCCTGCAGAGCCCAAGTACCACACTACGACGAGTCTTATTCTTCGTTGACTCCCTATCTGCCATCCAAGCTCTGAGCAAGAACACGCCTACAGACTGTCAGAGAACCATGAACTGCCTCGGTGCACTCGCTAGCTTGGTATAATCTGGCTGGACTGTATGGCTCCAATGGATCCCGAGTCACATTGGCATAGTGGGAAATGAGAAGGCTGACGAGCTGGCAAAGCAGGGAGCCATGATGCTGCAACCCACTCAGGCTCAATCACTGCGATCCACCTGTAGCCACATTGATATCACCGTTTCTCGCCAAACTACCGGGAATTTAAAGGACGAAAGCTAAGGAAGGTGGTTGGCGAGCCTGGCAACTGACGGAATACCACGTAACATTGAAAAACACGTATCCGTGGCCCTTTTCCGCACTTTGAGGGGACACGACTACCTTCAAGCCCATCTACATAGAATCGGCCTAGCAGATAAAGACACCTGCCCTCTGTGCCAAGTAGGAAGAATGGACGGCGAACATCTCTTCCTATGTCCCCAACTACAGGCAACACCGCACAATGTAGTCAGTCTACATTGGGAGGCTCGACGTCGAAAGACAGAACAGCTACGGATGGGCGTTGAATAAAGTAAAGTAAAGTAAGTACTTTGTGTTTTTTTTTATATCAATATAAAACATATACTAATGTATATTTAAGAATAGCGCGCTCGTAGTGTGACCATAGTTCGTCAGATATTCTCTTGATTGTTTCTTAAATACCTGAGCTTAGAAACATACATAAAAAAACTAGAAATTTATACACCCTACGTTTAATTCAATAATATTTTTAGTCAAAAAATTACAAAATTAATTTGTATTATCTCAAAAACTAAACTGAGTAGAAATAATAATGTAGTATCCAACAGAGTGTGAACTATTCCTAACTTGTTCGATAATATACTTCAACTTCCGAAATTTCATATTTTTGTTCCGTAACTAATTTTAAACTACTTAACTACTGGGTAGAGGGTTAGCTTCGTAAAGAAACGATCGTTTTGAAACGCGACAGCAAGTAAGCAATTACGTATTCACTTAGTTGAGTAGTTTAAAATTAGTTTAGTCAGTCAATTCAAGATGATTACATCAAGAAACTTTTGTTCAGTATTTCGGCCATTTGAACCTACGTTGTCTCCTTTAAAATATCATTTAGTGCAATCGAAATAACAATGCACATTATTTTTGCCAAAAATATATTTTTTAATTTTTTTAAATAAAGATAATGTAAACATCTTTTAAGGTTTGAAGATTAGCTATCAGGAACTAAAGTTTCAAAAAAAATATTATGGTTGCAAAAACTAAAAATATCAGAAAACGACCTAAGAAATAAAAAAAAAACTAAATTGACCAATGAATTAAATCGATCGCGCGGTATTTCTAACGGATATCCAAGTCAGAGAAAAAGCTTTGAGGGAGGAGAAATTATACATATAGTAATAAGGGGAAAGGGCCTTTACTGTAGATCTATTCAGTTACGTTGTAACACAGGCAAAGAAAGCAAGAGAAAGTAAAGCGATGGTAGTGAACTATACCACGTAAATAAGGCATAGAAAACAAAGTCAATCTCACAATACTGGTTTAAAAACTAGATCAAAAATATTAAGAACAATTCTAGTAAAAACAACCAAAATTAAAATGATAATAAAAGAGGAAAGTCTTACTAAAAAAAAGTGAAAAGTCAATACTCGTGTCAAATATTATTAAAAGCCATACCGATACAAAGTTATACAATAAAATGTTTAGATAATTTGATTTCTTTTATTTATTGGTTCTTTCTTTCTTTAGCTATGTTTAATTGCAGGAATAACAGCTAGAGTCGAATTCCCCAATACGTTAAATAATTCTAAAGTTGATATCGGTGGAAAGGTGAGAGAAGGTTGTTCAAAGAAGGGAAAATAGGTTGTTCGATTTCATAAGAAATTCGTCAATTATTTTTAATGATGGTTGTGGAATCAAGGAACCGTATTTAAATATAATTGTTGAGTCATGTCTTTTCACACTTAATACCACAAGCTTAAGCCTCATGATATGCATTCTAAATAATTAATCAAAGTCATGTGTTTATAGATAAATTTATTTAAATTTTTCGATTTCTGTTGTTCCAGTTCCTCAAAAATCTTTTCTGTTATTCCAAAAAACATCTGTTTTTATTAGCTTTTATAGTTTTTAATTATCTTGCTAAGAAATGTGTAAAGCATCTGTAACATGCTAAATAATTTTTTGTTACAGTTCAGCATGTTGCATAGATATTTGTCATTTATTTAATGTAGAATCGGCCTTGTTTAAAAGAAATTTTTTGTTTATAAAAATATTTTATGACAACGCTAGTCAAAATGACGCCATATTAAAAAATAATAACCAATGATAGAACTTTTTCTGAATATAAAAGGGTGGGGAGATTCAGAACCATGTACTAGCTTACCGTGAGCAAAAGCGTTTCGTCGATCTTCCAGTAGTACGATGCATGGATGATACCATGGGCTTGGTGTCGTTAAATTTTTAATTAAACGTTTAATAACCAAAATTTTAAAGTTTATTAACAACAGGGAAATGTTTTATAAGTGACTGTGTTACGCTTAGTTTAATGTTTTCAAAATTTAAATATGTTATTAACGTGAACCCGTGTAAACTATTATATGTTTTAACAAGTCACGAAAGTTTAAGTGATTGCCAAGGTATATTTTTAATTTAATTTTTGATATTTTTAAAAATAATAAGAAATGTTTGATAGTTCAAAATCAGTAAATATAGGATACCAGCGTGCATTAACCTAGCTTTGTCATAAACATTTGTAAAGGACGTAAAATTTTTATATTCTTTAATTCATGATGTTAAACAAGTAGGCCTAGAATAATTTTTTTTAACGTAATGTTTTAATTGTTTCAAAACTAAATCTTTTTTTAAAATACAAACGACAATTTTAATGTAACCTAGCTTCTTTAGAACGATTTGGATAGACAGATAAATCAGACCAAGCCTAATTGCAAGATGCAATGTCGAGGAAAACATTTGACCCGGTGAGTTGTTTAAGGGAAAAAGATTAAGGCAGTGAACAAAGGTAATTGAAGTTTTTAATAAATAAATTGGAGAACACTACCCTTTATAAAATTGCCAGGAGAGTTTCAAAAGCATAATCTCTTAATTCCTTAACAATATATATATATATATATATATATATATATATATATATATATATATATATTTGTAAATATATATATTTAACTGAAATAAATAGAATTTTTATCATTCAGTAATTCATCTCAAAACTTTTTAAAAATTCACGTCTGACAGACAGGTTGTATTGCAGGCTCCATTGCTCTCAATAATTCATTTTATTTTGTTTCAGACGTCACATCAAGTTAGGGGTGTAAAATCAAAAAAATCTCGTAAGAATCTAATTATAAATCATCTTTTCACCCTAAATGCCACAAGATTTTGTCTTTAAATGTAGATTAATTAGATTTTAAGTATTCAGAGGGGTTTAGTAAATTTATCGTCTAATTTACATTTTATATTGTTCAGTTTCTCTGAAAGACATTGCTGGTTTGTATCGTGTTAATACATTCCAAATATTTTATTAGAGATTCTGTTTATAATACATAATATTTTCGCCCATAATGACGGAACTTCGTTTGGTTTAAGCTTAAATAAATATAAAGTACAACGTAACCTATATAAAACTATTTCTTAGAATAAAAACTGCGTTGCAAAGTATTTAATGCCAATAACGAACGATATCAGTATTTTAATTGCACGTTAAGGAATTTAATTTAAAACGACGTCATACCAAATGTTATTTAAGTAACTTAGGCCGAACGATTTCACTACATCAACAGAAAGAGAGCAAGAAACATTTTGCTCACACACACACACACACAACTAACTCACGGTCGCACAGAGAGAGAGAGAGAGAGTGAGAGTGAGGGCGGGGGAATTCCAAACAGCAAAATTAATTTCCCTTGGATTTTTCAGAACTGCGTGAGCTGAAATATTAAAGTAAAATGATAAAAAAATCAACTATACCATAACTGTTACCAATTGTTACTTATTTCCTAATGTTTCCATTTAGTGAATTATGTATTTAAAATTTTATTTAAATATGGAGCTCATCGTCCTATAATGATAATTATTTTCATTCACCTTTCTTCACAACCCCTACTAGATTTTTTTTATTTTGCATCAAGATTTTGAATAAAAAAGTATTATATGAATGGAGATGTTCATCCTCTAAGAAGACTTAGTTAATTATATAAAAAAAATACGTATCATAAGTTGAAAAGAATTTTAAATACTTCGTTTTAAATACGAAAGATATTTCGTGAACAACATTATTAAAATAACCCCATAGCTGTGAAAGGGGTGCCATTCAGTCCTCAGCACGCTACATTACCTCCAATTACCACAGTGGTCCATCTTCCGCTTTCACGGTACCACCCTTTCATACCTAAGGCTTCACTATTGTTTCTAAACCTTCAACGCAGATCCCAGAGGAATACCGACAAAATAAAATATTTTCAAATTAGCTACATATTTGTATTGTCATTTTTTTTTTAATGATGGTAAAAAACTACTGGGAAAAAAATTTATAATGAATGGATCTTGATCATTTTATATCAAGAACTATCCTAATGGTAAGGCCAGTGCGCACCATGCTAACATGAAAACCAGAGCGGAAATTTGAGTTTCGTCTTCAAATTGATACATGCAAAGTTGAATTCGTGATATAGTAATGCAGGTTTGAATTATTAATGAGCTGCAAATGACAGTAGCCCTATGATACTACGTTACCTGTCACAGTAATTAACCTTGCATTGCAAGTCCCTCGAGGTATCTGATTTGTCCCTCTAATTTGTAGCATTGATTTCCCTCGTGTTATGAAACGTGAGTGTTGAACTGTTAAAGAAACTTTTGAACTAGATCGATATCATTATGTTTACATCTACCTTGTGTTGAAAAAGTACCCTCCCAAATAATCCCAAAATTGACAGAATTATTTTGGAAGCAAAGCAACTTCATCTAAATTTAAGTTTCAACTGTTTACTAAACATAATTGACAATGCTGAAATAAGCTCTAAACTTTGTAGGAATTTATAACCACGCTCTCTCTCTAACAAACACATAATTTAGGTTACAACATACCGCTTGCCTTCAGGGCCTTGGCTCAATATTTGTTTTGCACAGCTTTCATCCCCTACCCCTATTTTGATCCAGGCAATTCCCTACATAACATTCCTGTCACCCTGCAGGTGTGTAATATGTGTTTTTGTTGCCACTTGTCGACGTTTATCTCCTTTTATAAATGTAAAGTCGAAATTTCTTATCTCTTGTTTAAGTTTAGGTGACACTTCCAATGTCCTATTCATATTAAATATAAAAGTTTAATAGTTCAGAAAAAAATATTTTGATAAAACCATAATACCTGCGTATTTTTTAAACAATAGTTATCGAATGCATGATCAACAGGTAGACAAGATTGTTTAATGAAGTTTAGATCTCATAAACTAAACGTGTCACTGCTCTTCCCGCTCTGCTCTGCTCAAATTTCCCTACCTATTCATCTCTCAGCTTTCACTGAATTTGTAGTAATTACAATGGACATCTCTGAACGGACTCTGGACATCTCTGGTAATCTGTTACATCTCTGGACTAGAGAGAATTTACTAATTATCAGATAATTAACCTCCATTTCCCTTCTCTAAACTGAAAGAGCAAACACAAAGGGGTAAAGATTAAATACCAGATTTTATTTATGTATTTACGTTGTCTGATTTTCGGCAATTCCAATCAGCTGGAAACAGTTTTATGCATTTATCCCAGACTAGAAACAGATTTCATCCTTTCTTAGGAAACTAAAACTAACCGGGATTTTAAGGGAAGTGGAGTGACACCTCCGCGTTTGTCCTGCAACGTCAGGAAAGCAATTCCTTATCGATAATTTGTTGTTGTATTAATAATATTTTTTGTTTACTATAGACGAAGGGAAATTGTAATATTAATATTGTAGGCCCTAATACGACTAACTCCAAGCAGAAGATACTGATACAGATTGCCACGACGATCGAAAACGTTCTGTTTCAGTACGTTTTTACAAATTTACAAAATTTAAAGTTCCGATAGTCATAAACTAATGTGAATGTGATTAACACCATTTATTGTAAATCTGCGGGATGTCTTGGTTTGCGAAGAAG
Organism: Prosapia bicincta; assembly: GCA_036971475.1. NCBI lineage: Eukaryota > Metazoa > Arthropoda > Insecta > Hemiptera > Cercopidae > Prosapia > Prosapia bicincta. The sequence continues at coordinate 268,568,128 of JBAIZL010000002.1, read as the reverse complement.
TGACTAATTACCTAATAAACAACCCTTCATTTCTATTTCTAAAGTAAACTAAACCTTTAAAACTATTACTGCACACATAACCTGAACATAGATTGAAACCCATATTTTATTTACCGCTTTAAGTCGTCCAACTCTCGGAAAATTTAAATAAATTGGATGTCTTGAAGCTCGGATATATATGTTCCTTTATAATGAAAATGCAAAATACTTTAAGTAAGAAGTGCAAATTATTTTTACCGGCATTATCCGATATTTGTAAATTCAAATATTTACTCTATACCTTTTTTTAATAACTACAAAAATAAAAATCCAATCATATGTGTTACTCTCTTATGCTAGTTTAAGGACGACCAGAAAGTTTGACTGTTAAAAAATAGCAAATTCAGGAAAATACTTGAAATATTAGTCTAGACAACTTAGTGTAATTGTATTAAAAGCAAAATGTACTTTAGTGTTTTCCTAAATTAAATTATAAACTTTGGTAAAAAGAAAATTAAGGATATAATAATAAAATTATACCTTGAGGTTAAATTCTTTCCCAAATATTTCGACCTCTAGAGCTAATACATAGGCACAAAGATTTAAATGAATGCAAATGCAATAAACTAAACATAAGTTACCTTTAGCTTCATCTGTTCCCGCGCAGCTCAGATGTCCCTTTCTATTTATCTCCCAGCTCTTAATGAATCGCCAGCAAATTCAATGACTGATGAAAAAAGTGACCAATTAAGTAAACAGATATTCTCCATTTCCTTTCAAACCAAAGGGGCAAAACATTTCCTTGTAAAAACACAAAGGAAAAAACAGGTTTAATCCACTTTCATTCTTGTGTAACATTTAACTAATATGAAGAATTATAACAAGAGCTGTTTGATTTTGTTTTACCGAGCTTAAAAGAATTATAAAATTAGTAAATAAATTATTAAATAGTTGTATAAATACAAGGGGCTTAAATTATAAATCGCAAAATAACAAAGTAAACAAACAACACAAACTAAAATTTAGTTAAATAAAATATCGAGGAAGTTATATTGAATTTACTAAAAAATATAATTTGTCAAGTACTTCTTTACATGCCAATGAAAACTAAAAACTCTGCATGTAAAAAAAACTGACTCTAGTAATCATGACCAAAAGTAACCAACAATATGATGAAATTTAAATTTCGGAATCCTTAGAGCAAAGTGTAGACATATTATTAAATGTAACTCGTAAGATAAGAAAGTTGGAAATACATGTGGGACTAAAACCAGTAGACACTGGAAACAAGAAACGCAAAAAAAAAGGAAATTATTACAACTCTCTTTTTTTATAAATTTATCTGGAAAAAAGACTTGGAACTCGAGAAAGTCCTTTCGAAACTGTTAAATACAAATCTCAAAACCTAGGTAGAATTGAAAATTTATTTGCTGTAAAGGAATCACTAAGTACATAAAACATCACCAAGTAATTCATTTATAAATTAAAAACTTAAGATAAACTTGAGAATACAACCTAGATATAACATTACATACATAGGAATGCTAAAAATATCATCTGCGTTAGGATAAAAACACGAAAATGATAGAAGAAACAACAGACGAATAGGTGAAAAGTCGGTGTGTACCTAGAAAACCAAGTTCCAAGAATAGAAATACATCTCGGTAAGAAGAAATAAACCTTTACTTAAAATAAATAAAAACAGCAATATAATTTTAATATTTAATTGAAAAAATTTATTTCGATGTGAGTGAAATTTTCAGACAGTAAGATTATAAGGTGTTAGATGCAGCTACAGTAATGAAATGTATTTGAAATAGTATTTGAAAATATTATTAATGAATAATTATTTCTCTCTCTGTGTGTGTGTGTGCCTGTTTGTATGTGTGTATGTGTTTGTGTGTGTGCCTGTTTGTATGTGTGTATGTGTGTGTGTGTGTGTGTGTGTGTGTGTGTGTGTGTGTGTGTGTGTGTGTGTGTGTGTTGTGTGTAGCTGTGTGTATGTGGGTGTGTGTATGTGTGTATCTGTGTGTGTGTGTGTCTGCGAGTTATGAAATAAATGAATAATACATTTTGAATGATTCCGCGTGCGAGTGTATGTTTGTGTTAAGGTTGATAAGACGGATAAAACCTAATTACTATTAGAAAAGCAGGTCAATGTTAAGTGACAAAAGTATTCTGCTTCTTCTAGGCATCCGACCTTGGCTGTTGGGCCTCTAGACGTCGCCCCGGCCTGTACAGCATACCCACCCTTCTACTGTGTATTCCTTCTTCAGTGTTCAGCAGAGCCCCTGGAAGTCATTCGTTTCTTCGTAAGCGATAAAGGTAACAAAAAAGATTTTAAAAAATAATTAAAAAACCGTTTAACTTACCTAATAAAAAGTAAAACAAATATCTCTCTACTATAGCCGAAGTTTAATGTCTTAATTACTGTATATTTAAATATATATATATATATATATATATATATATATATATATATATATATATATATAATTTTATTCTGACCAGAAATGTTTAGAGATCAAACCACATAATTGCGGGAAATAGCTCTTGAAAATTCAGCAAACCTAACTACTGCTACATATACATATTCAACTCTACGAAATTATATACAAAGTTAATTATATGTCATCAGTAGGGTATGTTTTTTTAAATGAAGCCCAAAGGTGGAATCTTAAGATGATGAAAAGAGTTAGATAACAAAATATAGTTGAATCGGAATCATAAATTGCATAATTCCTTCTAACAATGAAACTCTCCGGTTTCATGAACAGTAAGACAAGTTGTTTCAAAAACAAAGCATAGCGTATAATCGCATTAACAGGCTTAAGCTCAGGTTGTGCGGATGTGTAATAGGTTGGTTTATGCAAAGCTCTGCTAGTTTCAAATTACCGAAAACCTCGTTGGTTTTTTCGCACGCGTGGAGACTGGGATATAATCTATGTAGTTCAGATGTAGTCATAGAACTATAAGGTACTTATAAAATTTTGATAATGCTGATACTGCCAATCAGTGAAATCTTCAATGTATGAAGAATAAGAAAATTAAAACTCTTCTTTATGAAAGTGTCATAAACTACTTGCCTCTACTTGGTAGGGAATATCGACAGATCCTTTAAACATATATGACTTGTATACCTGTAGAAAGTTAATTATATATCTCCGTTACACCTCCTTCTGCACGTTAATGACTTTGGTTCCTGGTACTAGCCTCTACTTGGTAGGAAATATCGACAGATTCTTTAAACGTATATGACTTGTATACATGTAGAAAGTTAAATATATATCTCCGTTACACCTCCTTCTGCACGTTAATGACTTTGGTTCCTGGTACTAACCTCTACTTGGTAGGGAATATCGACAGATTCTTCAAGTATATATGACTTGTACACCTGTAGAGGTTCAAATATATATCTGCGATACACCTCCTTCTGCACGTAATGACTTTGGCTCTTGGTACTAGCCTCTACTTGGTAGCTAATATCGACAGATTCTTTAAGCATATATAAGTTGTACACCTGTAGAAATAATTATATATCTCCGATACACCTCCTACTGCACGTTAATAACTTTGGATCCTTGTCGCAGCTACTATTACCCTGCTTCTCTATTGCCTTATTTCAAGTCCTGTTACTTGAATAGATAGACATGCGCTTTATGCACGTTACACTTGTATATATTCCTCTTCTCTTTTTAAACGTTTATGGCTTCGACTCCTGGTGCTTCATTACCATTTGTCAGATAATTGTAAATGTGAGTCTTTTTATTTGGTGTCCTATATTTAAATAGATATGCATACAATCGTTGCACATATTTCCTTTAAATCTTTGGCCGTAATTATATATACTAGATACCTGTTACTTGATTTTTATGACTTTAACTCTTGTTATTTCTTTTTAAAATTTGAAACATAAAATATTACTCTCCTTCTATAGATTTATCAACAATATGAAACTAAAAAGGTATATACTAATCTACTCCAGATGCCCTGGAACAAGAGGAGATTTAGCAATGAATAAGCCTGTTGGAAAAATGTGTGTATCTGAGGGCTTACCTTAAACAAAGCGGACAGACTGGAAAGATATATTAAACGAACAAAAGTAGTGAGACCCTAAAGCTTAGCTAAATATCGAATCCCTTTTCTATGTTAATCCCCATTGTCCCAGACATCCTAATACTCGTACATTGTATCATGTGAAAACATAAGTAATTCAAAGCGGTAATATAAGCACCCCGTAATCAAGCTATTCCTCCAGTTTTGTCTATATTCATTTTTCTTATTATTTATTTCAGACAGTTTTTATTTTGAAATTAGATTTTAACGCAGTCCTTTAGAAGTCAAGGTTAACTTAATATTACTATTTATTATTAATATAAATTACTACATTTATCATAAATATTAATGAAAATTATCTTTATTTTTAATATTATAAAATATAAAATTGTACTTTGAACATTTTTCTGTTGAATGTATTGCGTGTTAAGCACCATCAGAGATTTAGGAATATATTCTTAATTTTTTTAATAAATCCTAGATAAATTTAATTAAAATTTTTTTTTTACGAAAATTATAAAATTCATCAAACAACTTTTGAAACCCTTAAAGATGTACAATACCTTTAATGTACATGAATAAAATATTTCCATATAGCAACCTCATTTTGTACTGGAAACTGTATTGTTCAATTCATCCTTTCGAACTCGTTGTGGTGCCAAATGTTTTCTTACAGGCTAGTATATCTGTCTCAAACAGGTGAAATATCAATAATAGGCCTACAAAGTAAATTTACGGAAAGTACATATAAAACATACCTTAGAATGCGTTTGTATGACTACATATATTTTGTTTACATTCTCAATAAATTTATAAAATGTGAAATATTTCTTCTGTCAGAATAAATTCAGACATTTCTTTAAATTTAGATATTTTACTCAAACTAATAAACTTATATCCACAAACTCGAGACGTTTTACTCGTCGTTTAATATCCACATATCTAGTCTTTTAAAATAATACAATGTTTCGTGTTATGTAACATATAAGCTTCCACACGAGTCGTGAGGACCATTTAACCGTGTACTTGACCTTTAGAGATTGAAATAGGCGGGACTGGACGTGAAGGCCTGTGTTGAGTCAGTATAAATACTTTCTCACAAAAATGATACAAAATATTGCATGCATCCGCCGATATTAAGATAAATTCGATGATAAATTAGCTTCGAGATGAAATAAATAACAATCTTGAAATATATCTAGACATATCGGATGCAGAAGCTGTTGATGTGTAGATCTATCTGAGTATGTCACATGTTTTCAGAAGTGCTAGTATACGAGAAAGCAGAAGGGAGCAAGTGCACCGTTAGCCGAGAGAAACTATACTATACTACTTTTACCGACACCAATTCCTTTACTTTATTCAAGCTTTGGAGACGTTTCCATTTACCAAAAAGTTGTCGAGATGAAACATTCAAAACTTCAAATGAGAAAACAATAAGCTTAATTTCTAATTTTAAGAATTTCATCAGCAATTGACTTTATTGTTATTTTCTCCAATACTAAATTTCCTTTGTATATCACATGGCCAGCTTTACCTTCTTTCTAATAAACATTTGTAGAAATTATCTTTTAATTAGATGAACATTTTCAATAAGGTTTCTACACAAACACAGCATTTATAAGTTATTCAAAAATCTTCAAACGTATCTACTTGAAGTACATATTTCTCTGTTATACTATAAGTACAATAAAATGAAATTTGTAGTATTTGCAATTCATTGTTTCACTTTGATTTGCAGTTCAGTGCATGTCGGACAGCTTAAAGCAGATATAATAGTGAATAAATTCTCCATTAGGAGAAAGCAGCTACAATAATCTGTGAATCATTTTCCTTATATATATAATTGGGTTGTTTAATTAATATTTATTATTGCTCATCTATGATTGTTCATCTGTTATATCTTGAAAATTAATTAATTTTGATTAGTTCACATTTTTGTACATCAAAACTAATATACCTATAACAAAACATATAACCAATATATCCAAACGCTAACCCTATTCAAAAACATTTATTTTTGTTCTGCGTGTTGCATCAAAGGCCACTTCTAAGAAATTGCAACGTTGTGGTCATTTAAAAAAATGTTATAAACAAATTTATTCAAAATTTTATGTAAATGATTTGGTTAATATGGCAAGTCAAATAAAATAATATTTATAGTGGCCTTTCGGCCTCATCAAATCTACATTAATGTATTATAATGACTATAGCTCATGTTATAATGTCTGCGGAATGGTTTTTGCTTCCTTTGTATTTCCCCTCGCCTGTTCTCGCCCTAACTTACATCTGACCAGCTATACTACATTCATTGCGCTACGAAACCTCCAGTCTACTATATAAATTCTACTTTATATTGCATTCAATGAACTGTATTTTCCAGTGAAGACACGATACACTTTGAGAATTAAATCATTGATATATGTTGCTTAGAAATATCAGTCCTTGTGTAAGTTGGTAATCTGATCATGGAGAGATTCTGGGCTGTATTTTGTTACAGTAGCAGTTTGCGTCTGATACTTTATAAAAACTAGTTGATATTGTGTATTATCCTAGTAAATGGTGGTCCAGTCACGGCCACACAGCTGCAGGTAGTAGGCTCTAGTCGCAGTATGGATATGATTCTCACACAAACGTTTAGTGCTCTGCTACAAGACTCGAAGGCAGGGGTCGAATGGCGCCCACCGATTTGACGTTCCTATTGGCGGTCATGGACAATGTGTATGGCACGGAGTCAGTATTACAGCATACATTGTAAACTCCATTGTTAGAACTAGATCAGGCTGGCACAACAGGACAAGTTACCCATTAAATTAACGCCCTGCCACTATGCCAGAGCTGACATTATGCCTTTCCTGCACGCTGCATAACTTTAGGGACCTCTAAATCCTCTTCTTTTCTCTCTGCCTGACTGCAGGGTAATGAACGACCGATGAACACAACTTTTACAGACAAGTTTCAGCTGTGGCTGATTAGGAAAAATTCAGTTTTGTCAATTAAGCATTTATGTCTCCTTCAAATAGAAAGTCAGCTCTATTTAGGGTTGGTTTTCGTCTTTCGAAAAGCATTTTGCTTGTCATTTTGAATAAGTTTCGGAAATTGCATTCAAACCTACCTACAGAAGTTGTAGCCCATTTTGCTTCGCTTCGCTTTCACAGGCCTGTGAAAGGTTGGGTAGGATATTGTGTCGTTTACTGCAAATAAGGATATGCCATGCCTGATTCCTAAATACCATCGTGTATTTCTGACTTGATTTATATGAATCTCTGCTTATATAAAATTGCCTACTGGAGCTTCTGGATTGTCCCCATTAACAATATTCTGATTATATTCTCCAGTGTCCACACTTCATTCACTTTTTCTGTTTTATTTCTGCTGCTTCTATTAACAAAACCTTCAACATGGTCTCTTTTTTGTTCTTCAGAGAATTTAACACCAAGTACACTTTTGTTGTCGTAACTGCATACAGTATCCAAGAACAATCATAACCTCACTTACTTACTATCCCGTTCTGACACTTTATAATCCTAATAATACCAAGAAATACTGACACTGAACTGAGCAACTGGTGGGAAAAAAGGCATGTGACCACTCAAGATCATACTCACTCCCAACTGTTAATGTCAACAAATGTACTCTATCTCTGATCAGCGCAGACTCTTGTGTAGAGAATCTACTAAATCCATTGCACGAAATAGGGCGGAGATCATATTTTGACCGCGGTTGGACTGGAGGGTGAACGTTCGAGGATCGGGAGTTTCGGTGGAAAGTAAATTTCTCCACGCAAAGGGAGAGAAGCTCTGGAAGGCCGCGGCAGGATGTGTAAAGCTGTCTCATAAGTCGCCATAGATACCCAGCGAGTTAGAGTGACGTAAAGGAACTAGAGGGTAGAGAACACCTACGTATACCTTAAAGTAATTAGGAAAGGAAACATTGCAAATACTAAGTTCACCCGCACAATATCACTGTAAGTTTGACCCTGGATAATATTTTTAACAGGGCGAGTGGATCAAAAATACAAAAAAAAAATCCACAATCAAAAGAATCGATTCTAGGACCCTCTGTTTAGTACTCATGCCCTGTCCTGCTATTTAGCCACCTCATAACATAACTATATTATAATTAATGATGATTTAAGTTTAAAAAAAAATAAGTCTAAATGCTAAAAGATGACAATTGTGTAGCGGGACACTAAAACAATAAAAGTTCATCAACAGTAGCTATCGCTTCAAACAAATAAAATTATCTAATTTTCTGGGCTATTTTTAAAACACGAAAGTTATTTTAGCAAAAAATCTTCAACATACGGACAAGAAGTAAATCTGATTCTAAACAGAACGTTGTGTTAAAATCAACCCTCGTGGCAATATTTACAGCCATGGTGACAGTGTAGTGTGAAACGAGGAACCAATTACGGTAATATTTCAAGGATCACAAACGTTTACAGCCGAACTCACATGTTTATACTGACGATTGCTTTAGCAGTACTGCAACACTATAAATTGACTCTTAGAAATAGTTTTTTCCAACTTTTGTTTTATGCGTGAAATTCATTTACTTTATAGTAAACAATTACAAATAAAACTTAAATAGGTACGAAGTGTGTGACAAATGACTATTCTCTCCCTAATATAAAACAACAATGTTTTAAATTGATGCCGTAATGTAATTACTTGACTATGTTTTAAACACAGAAAAACATTTCTTTTATAACAGACAGAAATATATATTTAAGAAATGTTTAATGTAATCGTGTTCGTTTTATTAATAAATTCCAATATTATAAGAATAATCAACCCATGTAGGGCAAAGTATATAATAATAAAATGATACACTTTATAGGATTCATTTATTATATGTTTACAAATTTACTAAATATTTTTTTTATCGAATATAATTGAAATCATTTCTTAAAGAATTGTGTAGGGTTTATGAAAGTTTAATTAATACACCGGAATAAATATATATTAACACATTGTCATCGTGCTGAAATGATTTTAGTAAGAATATTTGAAATATAAAATTATTACATTCAATAATTGTTATAAAATTAATGAATAACAACATTTTATCTTAATATTGTACAATGTGTTAAGACAGATGTTCCACAACAGAACCAATAACCCAAAACGAGTTGTTAAATCATTCAACTTAATTTAAGCTAAAATATGAAGTGTGCCTCTTGACGTGACTAGTAAAAGAATACTTATCTTTTCTGCAAAAAATTCATTCATAAAGTACGGAAAAAACTTCACTACAAAAACACAATTTTCCCAACGTATTGTGCAAGAACCAACGAAACATAAAAGTTTCTAACCCTGGCAGTGACGGTTCACACCTACTTACTGACAAATCTCATGACTGGGTTAAATGTTTAGCGTTTCTCACTTTTTGAGATCAAAGTTTTCTTCTTCACCGTTTGTAAATGTAAACAGATGTTTACCTGTTCCAAGAAGTTCGGGTATTTTTATCAAGGAAATATGCAAATATAGAGATGACAAAAATATTTCTTTTATTAAATTTAATAAAACCTAACCTATCCTCTAGGGACAACATATGCTCAGCAGTTTGATATTGCCATCATGTAAGTGCTGCTCTTGTATCATAGCGTTGTACTTGACAATATCCGCGTCAGGGGGAATCTAAAGGTAGAATGTTTCTTGGTGTTTCACGATAAGTTTAAAGACTTTTTTTACATTTTATGTCTTTTTTAAATATGACAAATATTTTAAACGTTATTTTGAATTTAAAATAATTTTAAAAACTTTGCAGAAATCTCTTGTTGATACGTTAATATACAGTATTTGTATTTTTCTGTAAAGTCGCTGTTTTAATTTAAACGTGGGATAAATCTTGTGACGCTATCTGTTACTTGGGTACCGACAGTATGTCCTAATGCAGGATATAATAGTATATATATATATATATATATATATATATATATATATATATATATATATATATATATATATAATGTTATACGGATATGAATAGCCCAAGGCATAATTTTGACCTTGGGAAGGATAAGGTTAGCCAAGTATTGAAATTAGTTCTATACTGATCACATGAGCAACTACTCTCCCAATACTGCGTTGACCGATGTCTCTTATAGAAGTAAGGATCAAACCATTTGGCGAAAGTCACTATCAGCCATTTCTCCTGCTTCTCCCTACTACACTGCGTGAACATTCGTCGTCAACACCTGACTGTTCATAGCTTCAGCTCTTTAAGGTCCAACAAGTGATTTCCGCCTAGGACCAATTATCTAGATTGGGGTCGGCTGGCCCTTAGGTAAGGCTACCTGGAACTGGATAAAGGTCCTATTGAACTACCTAGACCGAACTAATCAAACCGGGTATCGAGGTACGGAAATCTCGCCTTCCGGAAGGTTTCTGCTTTTACCGATTAGTTCTGCTTGTCCGTCTCGTACCAGGGGTGCGCTATTGGCCAGTCGAGGCTCTACAACATGGTGGTAAGATTCTTACATACTGGTATTACGGGTCGAGGGACCACGCCTCCTGTATGGGGCCCAAACGAGAGTTAACAAAGGATTGATTCGTATACCTGGACTGAACTAAATATATAAGGGTGGGGTGTTTATGTACAAATACCTGGCTGTTCAAAAGATTCTAATGGTCTTGAGTAGTTCCGGAACAGTGGTTGAATCGTATTGTCTGATTAGAATAATATCTTGTCCCAACACCAGTCGCCAGTCCAGGCTTTAGAGTAAGATTACAAGCCTCTTGCATCCAGGTCGTGACACGGATCTGAACTGCAGTCGTGTCTTGTCTTGCTCTAGTCACCCTCCCCAGAGTCACCAATTTATGGTTGGATTAATGAGGGTAGTGGTTTCAATATTCTAGACTTAGGTTCTCTACAAATTATCTATTTTGTGTTCTTTAACAAAGAGAAAAGTCGTAAGAAGCAGATAATTCTTTTTTTCCGTCTAGTTTTTTATCATAATTCTTTCTTCTTGCACATTTTACATAACTAATGTACATCCTCACATGTGTCTGTGTAATATAGCTCACAAATGACCATACTCTCATGTGCAATATAACAATTTCTCTGAATTATTTACTTGTCTGCCAATAGACCATGGAACAATAATTAGTTATGCTTAAATGTAGCTAAGTTAGCAACAAATTTCCACGGCACTAACCTGTTTCCTTAGGTGAGATATTTTGTGAAGTCTTTTTTCCGGTAAGGAAATAACGACGTGACACATTCACTTTATACAGGCCTATATTACTTTAGTCGAGTATGTATTTACGCATATACATATGATGTTATACTATTTATTGTTCCAATATAAGTTGTGAATAGTGTAATATTAAAAATTAAAAATAAACCATTAAAACAATGCAAAACCTTTCAAATAAATACAATTTCAAAAGGTTTTGATATAAGGATTAAAATTGCCGTTAAATTTGTACATTGAGTTGATGCCGGAACATAATGCATCCTGCAAATATATAATTATATTATATGAAGTTCAGAGGGTATGTCAATTGCACGAGTAGGTGAGAGGTAATTTTAAAAATGCTAAACTATATTAAATGACACAAAGAAAGGATAGCAGCAGGTTACCCGTCCCACAAAAACAAGGCCCCTTACCCAGCCTCACTACTACCCTAATATATTTCGTCCTTTATTTAATTCAATCCACCAGATTGTGTGAGTAGACAGTGACTCCAATGTATAGTACATGCCTACTAAATATAGTAGACACATTCTCGTGTAGTCATGTCTACTTTGAGGATGAGGCTACACGAGGGATTATGCAACTTTATATCCAGAACTAAGATGATTTATATTCATCCCTAATCCCATATTTACACCTTCCTTTTGTCTTTTCTTATATTTGAGAGTAGGGGATAAATACATTCTCCGAAAATATGTCTACTTTCTAAGAGACCAAGAAAAATTCACGACCTTATTTATTATTTGTAAATCATTCCACATTATTAACTTTAAATGCGATTTAGGTTGAATATTTTCAAACTCTTTTTTTGAGCCGCATTATGAGAAGGATTGTGCATTTAAAAATATAAATAATAATAATAACAATTTATTCAGAAAATATCTATGAATTTTTAATATCAACAAAAGGAGTCAAAAAGGATTTTACAACTTTGAATTATCCTATTAATTTATAAAATTGAGTAAAACTGCATTTCAAATAATTTTCATAACAAATAATTTCTATATATTTCCAAACTATTAGGTTCTTTTTAGATTAGGCAGTAAGGCTCCGCGTTAGTCAAAGAAGAAGTAATTTTATAGAACATAACAATCTACAGATAACGGCATTTATTAAATGTATATGGACTTTCAAAATTGTAAAGTTGTTTTGAATTCTCAGTGTACATTCTTAGAATTCATAGAAACATAGTAATAGAATAGAAGTGATATATAAAATCGTGTAGAAAGAGCTATTATTATTTAAATAAACTTTTTTTCTGGAATAATAATGTACAATAGGTACAGATAAATCAAACATATTTTCAATAAAACTCTGGAGGTAGTTAATGGCTGCCAGCTGTTAGTGGAGATTGCGAGAGTGGAGGCCGTCAGTAAAGAGGAGCTGAAATTAGAGTCATTATGACAACGGAGAAACGTTCTAATTTCAAATAACTAAACTATTACGAATAAGTTATAACTGATACAAATAATCTATGGAATATATCTCTCAATGAAATAATATTTTCCCAGTTATTCAGCAAGTAATATTAAAACGGGTTTTCTAAATAATTGAACAGATTTTGGTTTTACTGATAACCTAATTAAGTTATAAAAAAACTATTTTGTCTTTCTATCTTGCATATTAAAATAAGAGTTTTGTTGTAATTCAATGCAATTTTTAGAATTAGATATAAGACTAATAAAGTGTTGTGAAACTGAGAAAACAATATTTGCAATGGATATTAAATAATGTATATTATATTTGCATTCTATATTAAATGTCTGTAAATAAATATCTCACGTTGAAGATTAAAAGTGGCAGCAGTAAAATCCTCTGTGTGCTCTCGTCAGGTTACCTGTTGTGGGAAGCGACACAAGTCATCTATAACCCAACTTTATCTATATCTGTAACTATAGCTATATCTATTTGCCAAACATCTACACAAGTTATTTAGTCGTAACGCGTTTGGTAGGTACAGCATAAAATGGAAGGTTACACCCTATAACTGGGAGGTTTAATAGAATAAAGTCGAGGTTTATAGTGCAGTTAGAACATTCATGAATTTCAAACTAGTAACATATTTATATCTATAAACTTGAATAAATTAAGTAAACTAAAGTAATAACCAAATAACTTTGGGCAAAAAAGAATTAATAAACGTGTAGAATTGTTAAATAAACAAGAATGTTTTGAACACAAATAATTGTAATAAAAGGACGTCAACAGGGTGCCTTAAGGCTGATATTTTCCCCTTCTATTTCCGTTTTGACTAGCAAGACAGACGTAATAAAACAAATCACCGAAAATTAAACTGGATGGTGACGTAGTTGAATGGAGCTCCCAAAAGCCTAGTAAATCACTACAGAAATTCGTTTAAAATATAGTTTTCAATTTTGAAATTGTTTTTACTAGCTTTATTATTTCTACGAATTATTTGAAACAATCGGGATCTAAGCCTTACACTGTATTATTTGATACCAAGTTTATAACCCTGTAATGTTAAAACTCATTAGGATCATAAAACGTTTATGAAATGACCTTAAATAACGTATTCAATTATTTCGAGACACAGAGTTTGTTTTCATTGGAGAACCATTCGTATGCTCGACTAAATTAATCAGTCCTTTCCAGGTCTGGATTGACACGTCAATGTAGTTATGATTTCCTATGATAAAGGAATGATGATCGAAATGTAAACAAGGGTTTCGTTTTATATAACATTGACGATATATTAGACTTTATAAATTTACGATTCCTTATGAACTAAATACTAACTATTAATATTTCGATGTCCGGTAAGGAGGGGAATATGTGTGTAAGTAATAACGTTACCAAGGAAAATGTGAGATACAGAAGGCAGCTGAGGACGGTTTTAATGGCTAGCCCCACGTTGAGTGCCAAATTTATGGGTATGAGTAAGGTAGCGTTTACATTGTGGTGTTGTAAGAGTGCAATATTCAATTCATAAAAATGATGGAAATGACCTTCTGCAACTGTATTATAACTCACATTGATACTTTGAAATATATTTAATTTAAGATTACTGTTAGAAATTTTAATTTGTGAAGTAAAACTAGCTAATTTTTTATTATTTCTTAAAAATGTTATTTTAATTATTTAAGGGTTCTTAGGTTTTAATATAAAGGACGATTTTAAATTAGGGCGTTTACCCTATACTCTTAGGCATGTTATTTATTAGCTTTGGGTTATCTGGGACACATCCCATTAGTTCCTCTCCCCTATTGTAGAGAACTGTGCATTTAGATAAAGAAACGTTAACTGCATCTCCCATAGTTATCTTTCTCTACCTTTACAATGAAAATGGTATTTTTATTTTCTGTTATTTGAATGCCGTTATGTTAAAAAAAATGGACGACAGACACCTTACAGAAGAACATATCCCTTAGTGTTCAGTGCTTTATACATTGTTTAAGACAGGGATTTCTCAAAGTTGTGATGAAGTAAATCTAATTTCCATCAAGTTCATAGGAAAATGTTTATCCATTAAAATAGGTAGATGTAATGTTGAATAATGTCTATAGTAAATCTATGCGAATTGAGACTGCATTGCGTTTTTTACTGTGAATCATTATCGCCTTATTTGAAAACACAAGTTACCCAATTTTTCTTGGCTTTTACGTTTTTCCCACTCTAAATCTCGTAAATGGGAATTTATACCTAATAAAGAAAAAATGAAGTTTAAAATACCTTAGAAAGGAAAGCACGTAAACACACTTTTACCTTTTATTATATTGCAAATACCTTTGGCAGGAGGGAATTTACCTCCGTTATTTTGCATCCGATTACTTTCATAGCTTTCTTCTTTGATGAAAGCGAAGTTTACTCTACGCTTTCAATATTTAATGTAACTTGTTTTATGATTTGGTTGTGTGCCTTTCAAGTACTCCCTGTAAAAATATACGGAAACAATTTAAATGATGGCTGAGAGTAACAGAGGACTACGAGAGTAACAGTAATGAGATATTTATGGCGGCAAGAATCCGTCAAACCTTTCATTGAACTCTCCTTGAGACTATCTTATCTAGGTCTTACACGTCCATGGATTTTACATCTTTAACTAGTGTGAAATGTTCTTTGATTAATAGAAAAACAGAAAAGTAGGATTCACAGAGCTCTGTGTTCAGTATACAAATTATAATGAAGTTAGGGCAAATAGAGTTAGGTTTACCTGTTATAACTCTGCTTTCACTTGGAGAAGTAAAACATTTTCAGTACGTATTTCTCTTTAACTTTGATTAGTTATTTTTATCCTGAAGTTTATCAAGAAAATTACTGTATCAAAACTTCATAGATAAATGGAATGTCAAAGAGAGAGAGGGAGGGAGAGAGATAGAGAAAGAAAGAGAGAGAGCAAGCGAGAGGGAGAGAGTGTGATAGAGAGAGGTAAAGAGAGAGAGAGAGGGAAAGGCGACTGAAATAACAAATATGTTAACAAACAATAACCTTATCCGTAGCGCAAGCATTGCTTGTACCCTTTAAAACCGGTGGAAAAACTTTAAAAAAAAGATATATTCAATGAATTTATCTATTGATATTTAATGAAGTAATTAAGTATTCACCTGAGAATTACTGAATTTATCATCTATTGTAAATGAACTAAATAGTATTTTCAGTTGTATTATTATACCAAGTTATATAGCAATATGGTTGAACCATCGAAATAATTCTCGTTTATAAAGAAAATTCGTTCATTATAATTCGTTGATGCTCGTTCTAAGCGATTTTGTCAAGTATGAAATAAAGAAATTATTGGTTGTATACAATTTTTTTTCTATATTATTTTCATGACTGGTAGTATACTACATGATATAAATGCTGTGATTGTTTGTTTTACTTATTACTTATTTTGTAGTCCAAAATTATTATAATTTTTTTCTCAAGGTTAAAATAGCGTATTATTGTCTCCACATCAGATGGATTGGGATGTTCCTACAAACTACTACAAAATGGGAGGGTTTCCACATTTATTTGCAAGCAAAATCACTTTTATTGGTTCCAAATGTGTCGTAGAACAAACACAAATAAACATACGGTAAAGATACAGAAGTTCCGCCATTTTTTAAGTTTGGTAATAATACTGTCACATGGTTTCAAACATCTGTGTTCATCACTGTTATAAAACCTTTATGGCGTCCTTCTCTAAATCACGTGAAAGTCAATGTAGACGATAAAACAAAAAAAAGTTCAAAATATTCTAAGAGAGAATCACGTAAGGGAGACTTATACTTCTTAGTATATTCCAAAATACTCGAGGCAGGGTTGAACTTCCCTCCATTATCTTTCTTCCGAGAGCTTTCAGAAATTTCCTTCTTTGATGTTCACTTTGTGTTTAGAATATTTAATGTTGTCCGATACCGATTTGCTTGTGAAAACGCGTTCTGTAGAAATATATACAAACAATTTTAATGATGGCTGACAGTAACAGGAGATACGCGAGTAACAGTATTGAGATGTTTGTGGAGGCACGAATCCGTCAAACCTTTCATTAAACTCTCCTTGAAACTCTATCTTATCTAGGGGTTTAACCTCCATGGATTTTACGTCTTTATCTAGTGTAAAATATTCTTTGATTAATAGAAAAACAGTAAAGTAGGATTCACAGAGTTCTGTGTTCAATATACAAGTAATATTAAAGCTACAGCAAGCAGAGTTTGGTTTACCTGTTATAACGCTACTCTCACTTGGAGAAGTAAACTATTTTGAGTAAGTACTTCTTGCCAACTTAGATTTTCTATTTTTATCGTGAAGTGTGTTGGGAAAAATAATATATCAAAACTCTGTAGATAAGTGGAAAGGCAGAGAAAAAGATATGGAAGGAGGGAGAGAGAGAGAGAGAGAGAGAGAGAGAGAGAGAGAGAGAGTGGTGGCTGAGATAACCAATATATTTACCCATGAAAACATATACGTAGACAACAATTTATCCATTGTTGTTTGTGCACTGGAAAACCCGTCGCCCTATCAACTACAGTACAAACACTTCAATATCACCTGCCAAAACAATGAGATTAACTATTCACTTGTTCACGGAGGTGTGTAGTAAGTTGCATTGTTAGTATTCTGTACATAACAGCTTATCTATTGTGAATACAGAATGCGCTAGTGTATAACATAAAATAAAGCTGATTACAATGGTAAAATTATCGTCGAATTACTTGCATGTAACGCTAATTGAAAATATCACATGATGTTATTGTAATTCCTAAATATTATTGACCTTATTTAAACTATAAATGTGCTCTATGGGTTACAATTACATTAGGCATTTATAGACATAGAAGTTAGGTATGTGTACTTGAAGGAATGGCAAATTTGTTAAAGGGGTGATGTTAATAAGATATATTTATAAGGCTTTAACAGCATTAGAATGTTCAAAAATCTAGTGTAAACAACAAAGTATAAAAATAAAGCATGAAAAGATTCTGTTAAAGCTTTCATTCGGTAGCCAAGACTACTACTGAACTGCATTCAGCCCTAAAGGCATTGATTTTATTTAAGCATCGCATATTTGTATGGAAGGTTTTCGACTGGTTTTGTTGTTAAATAGAGCAAGAGATATTGGGAAATCTTACTGTATTATATTCCTGAATTCCAATAGCAAAAAGACATCACTTCAAAACTCCCCCTTCACCTACCAGGAGGCAGATAGTAGTTACATCTAGAACTTATCTCCTTACATAACAACAAGTTTGATCAATCAGCTCCCTCGAGTTGTCGTCATTACTTCTGATAACATACAAGAGGGAACTGATATTAAAGTTCTCCGGAAGTATTGCGATTGATTTAATTTAAGATATTTTGATCACATTGATTTATAGATAATAAAAATACTTTAAAAAAATGGTGAATTCGTAAATAAAATAGTAAAATTTGCGTCTGAATGGTATAGTATTACCCATGCACAAGTACAATGTGTTTAAGCAGGCAACATAAACTGACCCGACCTAACCTAGTCTTGCATCGAGGCTGTATCACAACAGGGAGGGATTAAAAGAATAAGGGAGGTTGCACCTTGTTTTAAAATATATTCCATGAGAAGTAGGCCAGGTCTTAACCTTACTTAACACAACGTAAGATAATTTAACCTAGCCTTCCCTACCTAATCTAGACTTGATTTGGTACTGTACAAGAACGGGGGGGGCTGGAATAAATAGACTTAGGTAGGTTTTCACTTGTTCTAATATGGAGAGTAGGCCAAATCTCAGCCTATATTATTTATATCTCATGCTACTATTAATGGCATACTAGCATCACTGCGTATCTTTATTTATACTCAGCTAAATTTCATTATAGAGTATTTTTAGTTTTTAATGTATAATTTATAATAATAAGTTTTTCAAAAAGAGTTATTTTTGTTATAAAACGTAATTTGAAAATTTTCAAAATCGGATTGGTATTGTTTATTTTCTCCTAAATACCTTGTCAAAATGCCTGATATCAGCACTAAGTATTATTTCTTCAAATTACAATTTTCAGTTTTATCTCAAAGCGGAAGTATTATATTTTAGTCAGTTGGCAATATTTTTGTTTCTATAAGCAGAAGTATGAAGTAAAAGTACACAAACATATTCCTACAAATAATAATATAAATCATATGTATAAAAACGAAAGTATAAAACCTAAATAAAAACATAAATATAAAATCATATTTATAAACAGCTACAAAACTCAATTAAAACAGTTATCTCCTTACAATCCATAAGAAATCACCAGTTTTGTCATTCTTGTAGCCTGGTTAGTTCAGAGAATCAGCATGCGGCCCAGACCATTGAGACAAAACTTATTTTCGGACAAATAAACATAAGAACAATTTTTATTTACAAATTAAATTATTCGATGGTAAAATAATTATTTGAAATCACTCTCTATAGGATTAATATGGAATTTCCTGCTTTTAACAAACCAGATGTCTTACACAAGATTATAATAATAGAGTCCAAGCTTCATACCCTTCCCAGTTCGTGTGCCTCAAGCATTCCCTTATTATTTTCACATCATCCACTCTTTTCATATTTTTCACGAAACACATTCACCTTTTACCCTCTCTTTAGAATTCATATGGACGGTTAAGCGTCTGTGTTTTTAACACTAAAATGATCACACCAAAACGTTTGCACTATTTTCTATCTGTTGGACCATTTGAAGCAACACTCGACATTCTACACACAATATCAAGAGCACAGTGGTACAATATATTACAATAAAAATATTGAAAAGAACCCCAATACCACAAAAATAATCAAAAATAACAAATAAGACAAGTTACTTAAGATTAAACCCTTATATACATTCCGATGACCATGTCATCATCATCAGAGGGTCTAGTTACAAAACACAATCTAGCATACAAGAAGTTACAAACTAGAATGATGATCATTCTAGTTTGTAACTTCTTGTGTGCTAGATTGTGTTTTGTAACTAGACCCTCTGATGATGATGACATGGTCATCGCAATGTACATAAGGGTTTAATCTTAAGTAACTTGTCTTATTTGTTATTTTTTATTATTTTTGTGGTATTGGGGTTCTTTTCAATATTTTTATTGCTCGACATTCTAGTTGAAGTCTCTACCTTGCGCGTTAAACACGGTGCACTCTTTCATCTCTGCAAGGGCCAAAGAACTATCTTGTCACATCTATACCAGTATTTTTAATACTAAAGTGGCGATTCTATTTTACTTATTTATTAGATAATGCTTTTTAATCTCCGGTAAATGTGTAGCTGCTCGAAAGTGAAACTCTTCTCTTTCAGAGATATCGTGTGCATAAGTGATTAATTTGCACACTCACTTACTTCTTGCTGCGAACGTCCAGGGTCATGTGACTCCGTCGTCCATAATAAGTGGTTGCACCCAAGGTCCAAAACTGTTTATCGATCAATATTGTATTGATGTTTCCCTGGCTTGCCAGCGTAGAGCTGCTCTTGGTGGGATTGATGAGGAGCATCGAAGGAGGATATGGTCTGGAGTCTCCTCCTCTTTTCTACAGCTAGGGCAGAGTGGAGATTCACTCAGATTAAATCTGAAGAGATAGGTCTCAGTCACAATGTGTCCGATTCTTTTTCGTGCTGCAAAGACGACTGTAAATCTGGGAGCCCCTTAATACATTTCCAAACAATTTGGTTCTCTTTGAATGTCATAATGATTTTTACCTTTGGTTTCTTCTCTCCTTCGGTTTATCCATTTTCTTCTGACTGATGTTTTCACAGCACTCAGGCATTTCTTTAGAGAGTACTAGAGTAAGAAGCCAGGTCCATTTCCGCTGCTTGTTTAGCGATTATATCTGCATTATCATTGCCGTCGATCCGCAGTGTGAGGGGATCCAATGGAGCTGTATTTGTTTCTCATCTTTGCTGAGAGTGTTGAGTAAATTTGTTATTTCTTCTAATCTGGTTTACGTTTCTCTGTTTATTCCGCACACGTAAATTATGTTTCCCCCATATTCCCTGTGCCAAGGTTTTGTCATCAACTATACAACCTTTTTGTACATCTATCGAGATATCATTATTTTCTTAATACTAATCTAGACCGAAAATAGTAGACATTAAATGGTACCTTTGATAAAGAGTATGTGTTCCCTGGTATAGAGATACTGCCTACTTGAGCTGTAGTGGTTCACTCCAAGGTTTAAGAAAATACAAGATGGCATGAAATGTTGAGGCACAGTCTCTGGCTGGAGGACCACCTGAAGAAAGTGTGAGGAGATATTAAGTAGGGATGAGTAAATAACCAAAGTTCTAAAGTTAATATTACAGAACTTTAATTACTGTAGAAGTCTTACAACCGAGGCATTGAGGTATGATCCCATTAATCATACCCACTAGTAGATAAGGATCGCTGTAACACCTAACGATGGCGGATTAGTGAATACTCTAAACGAAATTTCTTATATCAAATCAAAGGAGGGTAACAGCGGTCCAATAACAGTCCTTATTTCCTAAACAAGTTACTGCTACATTCGCCGTCTACTTAGTACTTAATGCGACTAAATAATTAAGCACTGTAAGGTGATAATTAGAACACAAAATAAGAATATACAAAATGTTTATACAAAGCACGCGTGGTGTTTGTTGAGGATAGACATTATAAGACAATTTCCACTAATTGAGAGCGGTTTGCACTGTAACTATTATGTCACCTAGGTTGCTACTGATTGAGGTACTTCTTGTACCTCTTCAGATAGAGTATGAGTCTTATTTGGTTATTTGTGGTCGGATGTATGAGATACATGTGGGTGGCTCTGGGAGATACATGTGACTGGTTGTGGGAGATACATGCGGCTTGCTGTAAGAGATACATGTGACAGGTTGTGGGAGATACATGCGGCTTGCTGTTGGATATACATGTGACTTGCTGTGGGAGATACATGTGACTTGCTGTAGGAGATACAGGTGATTGGTTGTGAGAGATGCATGTGGCTTGCTGTGGGAGATACATGTGACTTGCATGGGAGATACATGTGGCTGGTTGTGGGAGATACATGTGGCTTGCTGTAGGAAATACATGTGACTTGCTGTGGGAGATACATGTGGTTGGTTATGGGAGATACATGTGACTTGCATGGGAGATACATGTGACTGGTTGTGGGAGATACATATGAGTGGTTGTGGGAGATACGTGCGGCTTTCTGTGGGAGATACATGTGACTTGCTGTGGGAGATACATGTGACTTGCTGCAGGAGATACATGTGATTGGTTGTGAGAGATGCACGTGGCTTGCTGTGGGAGATAGCTCTGGCTTGCTGTGGGAGATACATGTGACTAGTTGTGGGAGATACACGTGGCTGGTTGTGGGAGATACGTGTGGCTAGCTGTGGGAGATACATGTGGCTGGCTGTGGGAGATACATGTGGATTGTTGTGGGAGATACATGTTGCTTGCTGTGTTAGATACATGTGACTTGCTGTTGGAGATACATGTGGTTGGTTATGGGGGATACATGTGACTTGCATGGGAGATATATTTGGCTTGCTGTAGGAGATACATGTGACTTGCTGTGGGAGATACATGTGGCTTGCTGTGGGAGATGAATGTGGCTGGCTGTAGGAGATACATGTGACTTGCTGTGGGAGATACATGTGGTTGGTTATGGGAGATACATGTGACTTGCATGGGAGATACGTGTGACTGGTTGTGGGAGATACATGCGGCTTGCTGTGGGAGATACATGTGACTTGCATGGGAGATACATGTGGCTGGCTGTGGGAGATACATGTGACTTGCTTGGGAGATACATGTGGCTACACACTATTACCGAGGATTGTACTGTTCTGGTGAATTTCTGAAAAAGCAACATTTAATAGCATATTTATTGCCACGTGTCCTAAAGTTAAATGGACTTTTTTACGTATATCTTGTTATATTTCAAGATTACAACATAACTGTACAACCCTGGCTACTAGAGTACAGTCGGATATATCTCCGAAAGCCTTTCGCCAATATCCAATGTAAGTAAACTATTAACCACAGAATAAATGCACAGTTAAACATAAAAGCACAGAATATATTTGCGGGTTCAGATGTCAGCATTAGTGGATTTTTCTATTAGGTAAAAGGGTAAGTTGCAATGTGAAACACACAGATAGAGCTAAAGTGAATGTACACTTCTACACTATTTTTAGTACTTCTTTATTTGGATTTGAACAGTTCAATTCATCTAACATTACCGGGTGGGAGATTTCTTCCACATCATTAGACCTCCTGAATACACTTCGTACCGTAACGTGTTTCCACCTCGGTCAGTGTGCACTGAATTGTGACTCTATTATGTGAACTGCACCCTATTTATATGAAGCAGAAACTTATGATCTTTTGGAAGTATCTTCTTGTAAAGAGGAACATTATCGAACTGTAAAGTTATATATGAGGAAACATTTAACTGATTGATAAAATATTCTATTACCTTGGAAAAACTTTGACAGAAACAATTGTAACGTGCTAAATAACTTTCTCCATAAAGTAATATGTTACATGGGTATTGGTTTTATTTTAATGAACGTAAAATCGGCTTGAAGTAATATTTTGAATGTGTACATATACATCGTTGAGAAGGAAGCTATATTGAACACAGTTAACCAATAAAAAATATTTATCACAAAGAATAAGGCTAGGGTTATACTTGACTCGAAACTACTGCTAGGTGGTCTGTCATTTTCATCTGAATACGAAACATGAGTTGAAATCGTAAATATTTCTTTGTCTTGGATTGCTTTATTAAAACTTGCAATAATGTACTATTCAAAATAAAATAACAGTTATTGAGATAATGAGCCTGTATTATTTAATAAGTAGCTTTGAATTTATATTTTTCAAAATCTAATTATGTTAAAAGCGCGAAGCTGAATATGATTTCGATTATGTAAATAAGCCAAGTCAGTTTCAGTGATTGCAAAGGTATGTTATAATTTTAATTTTTTAACAGTAACTTAACAGAAACAAATCAGTAAATGTACAAAGAAACAGTTTGCAACCAACCTAACGTTGGCTATCAATATATAAACCACGTAAACCTTTTAAAGTTTAATTAATTATACTTTTTTAATAATAATTTTTTTTTAATTCGAAAATAAAATTTTGATGTAACCTATCTTTCTACAGAGCTATTTCATTAAACATCGAGTTTGAATAGGTCAAACCGTTAGAGATGCAATTGTTTATGAGAGAAATCATTAAGTTTTTATGAAGTAAAAATAATAATTTACCTATAAATGAATGTTTGATAATTAGGTAAATACCGCTTCAAGACACCGGGGGCTCCATGTTGCTAACGTTTTCATGAGAGAAATCTAGGCTATAGTCCTCACAGTATTTAGAGGCCTTCTCAGTACATGAGTTTATTGTACGGTAATTGTATGCAACACAGTTACATCAAACTCCTATAAGCAGGCACTTCCCTGTAATAATAAAACTCCAATTCAATTTTACAAAAGATTTTAAATAAGGAATAATTTTTTTTTTAATTCTATAGTGTCCTATATAGCCTTCACTGAAATAAAGGTTAAAACGAGTTATAGGTAAATTGTCTGACATTAAAGTTCACCGTTAGTTATAATACTAAATCACTGGTAAGCTTGCTCTAACATTTAGACCCTCAGGACTAGAGCTCGGTGTAATCACCAAAGTCATCATTTATAATAAATAAGAAATACCCCTCTTTAGTACCCACTTATTGGATAACCTTAAATGCAGAAGGCGTAGAGTAGTAAGCCATTCCATGCAAATGGTCCACATATTTACACATTTTTTTTATTTCATGCACTTGAACACTTCTGTATTGTAACTTATTCCATGCACTTGTTCACTTCTGTTTAGTGCTTTATTTCATGCACTTGTTCACTTCTGTATTGTAATTTATTTCATGCGCTTGTTCACTTCTGTTTAGTGCTTTATTTCATGCACTTGTTCAGTTCTGTTTTGTAATTTATTTCATGCACTCGTTCACTTCTGCTTTGTACCTTATTTCATGCACCTGTTCACTTCTGTTTTGTAATTTATTTCATGCACTTGTTCACTTCAGTTTGTACTTATTTTATGAAATTTTCATTTCTGTTTTGTAGACGATTTCATGCAAGTGTTCACTTCCGTTTTGTAGTAACTTATTTTTTTTAAATCCAAAAATTGTTGAACTATAAATAGAACGACTAACCTTAGGCTTCGGCAAAAATACCAGTATTGTAGTACTGCTGCTTTGGGTGTCAAGTTAAATGGAAAATAGAAAACATGATTGATGTTTTTTTCAAAATTATTACAAAAGACAGTTTGAATTATTAATGCAAAGCAAAGAAAGCTAAAAATGCATGGTAAATTATTGGGCTTGATATCCAACACTACGGAAAATAAAAGCATTTCGACCAAAGTATAGAATGCGGTAGTATATAGTATATACAGTGTTTTATGTTTTACTACAGGCGGTCACTTGATATAAGTATCAATGTTGTGCAAGCATACTTCCCCGTCTAGAACCACGCTGGTAATTTACGCACACGCAGACTCCAGTTATTCTAAAACAAGGTTTTGCTAAAAATCACGAAAGCACTTCGATGCACAATAGAATACTTTTTCCCACTGACTTGAAAGTCTCTTTCATCAAAAAACACGTCCGGCACTTACCAAAAACGCTCTAAAACAGGCCCATCCTCAAACAACATCTACACCCATTTCTTCAATCGGTAGATACAGCCCCACCCATGGCATACATACACGGCCGCTGTCTCTTCTGTTCGCCTAACTCCAACCATTAAAACATACATACATATAGGCCTATATATATATAAATATATATATATATATATATATATATATATATATATATTTATAAATATCGCAGTATGTTTTCTTGTGTATTAATACAGAACAAAAGTCTTAATACAAATACAAGAATTGTAAATTCATTTATAATTCTTGTATTTGTATTTAGACTTTTGTTCTTAATATATATATATATATATATATATATATATATATATATATACATATAAAAATTAATAATAACCTGTGTAACAATTATGTTCCAGGTGAAGCCTGGTAGGCTTTAGGGTTGCCGCTTAGCCACAACGGAAGTGATAATTTTGTCTTGCATGCCATTCACTTCACTAACTACCCTTACTAACAAGGTATTTCCAAGGTAATATCCCTCCTTATCAAGTAGCATAAGGATATTCTAGTCCCAATGTTTCCTGCATCATCTCTCGAGTGGTTTTTCTTGGGTGGGTTTCTTTCTTACCAGGTTTATTCATCCCGCTCTTAGTGCGAAACTTACCGTACTGTTTCGTTTCTCTATCTCCTGATTTCGTATAGAAAGCTCTTGCCAGCTTGGTACATAGGCAATCAATGCTGTTTATTTCATGCGCGGTAGCGATACTATACTACACGTGCATGTGAGATGGAGGCAGTGTGCTAATGGTTGTGGTACGGAGGTAGTGAGCTAATGGTTGTGAGACAGATGCAGTGTGCTAATGGTTGTGGGACGGAGGCAGTGTGCTAATGGTTGTGGGACGGAGGCAGTGTGTTAATGGTTGTGGGACGGAGGCAGTGTGCTAATGGTTGTGGGACGGAGGCAGTGTGCTAAAGGTTGTGGGACAGAGGCAGAGTGCTAATGGTTGTTGGAAGGAGGCAGTGTCTTAATGGTTGTGGGACGGAAGCTGTGTGCTAATGGTTGTGGGACGGAGGCAGTGCGCTAATGGTTGTGGGACGGAGGCAGAGTGCTAATGGTTGTGGGACGGAGGCAGAGTGCTAATGGTTGTGGGACGGAGGCAGTGTGCTAATGGTTGTGGGACGGAGGCAGTGTGCTAATGGTTGTGGGACGGAGGCAGTGTGCTAAAGGTTGTGAGACGGAGGCAGAGTGCTAATGGTTGTGGGACGGAGGCAGTGTGCTAATGGTTGTGGGACGGAGGCAGTGTGCTAATGGTTGTGGGACGAGAGGCTATCGCGGCCCACAAATGGGTAAAAAATGTTTAATGTTTTGTACAGTTTATTGTAATGTGTAAATATTTTGAAATTGTTTTCAAGATTAAGTTATGACTTCTAAGCATGTTTATAAGAATTTATTATTTTTCCCGGCATTTCCAGTTTAACCCTGATATTCTTTAAGTCAGAATTCGGTACGACTTGTAAAAATTGAGGAATTACTTTAGTTAGTACAGATTGAACATTAATTTAGCCTTGAGACCTCTGGTTGTTACTGTCGGTATCAAAACTAACAGAACTCTTGCATTTTTTGTAGCTTTATGGGAGCATCTAACACTCTAATATCGATTACAAAAGTGGAAATTATTTACAACGTAGAAAGGTTTAACGTAGGGACATGAAACCCTTCCTACAGGTTACCTTTCGATCATTATTATCACATGTATAAGGTTACGAGCCTAAACCAGACCTTTTCTTTATCGCAGCCATAAAACGTGTCTACTCTTTTCGCCCCTTTGTGAACAAAGAAAAAAGTAAATCTGTAGGATTGAGGAAAGGATTTAATGATTAAATAAAAGTATTGGGAAAACATGACAACCCGAAGGAAGGGTCATTTTGTTCTACCCAAGAAGATGAGACGTTGTCTACCCAATGCCAGGAGTACTCGTGTAGCTATGTATACAAGTAGAAATATTAAAGCTTAAATTTCTGTCCAAACATGTGCCTACCAGTGCTATCAAGCGACACTTGAAATCAGATAAATGTACGCCGTTTGAATTTCCATAACGATAGTATTAAACGATTCGAATTGTTAATAACTTGATGACGTAAAACAGCTGTGAGCATAGTGTGCGCTAGTGCATAAAGTCCGATAAGTTGGGAGTTAATTCAGGCAGAATGAGAAGTTTCCGAGTTACTAGCGCTGGATGGATGCATGTTTACTCATTGTTCCATGTTTAGTGTGCTAGTCATCATGGACCGTATTTGTATTGCTAAACTATTCCTGGAATTTACCTGTTTAGTCTGTTTATACAGTGTTGGTGCAAAGTGTATGAAAGTGGAAGTGAAACTTGAACCTTTTTCGCTATATCAACTTTTCCACTTCTTTAAACAAAAATATGGAATTTCAGTTAAAAGTATATTGAATTTTAAATAATTACACCTCAACCACAAAATGTTTTCATTACAAACCGTACGTATGTTTCGATGCAAAGAATAAAAAATACGTCACAGTTGCTTCATATATATATATATATATATATATATATATATATATATATATATCACTTTCACTATATGTACTTAAACAAGAATCTTACTTGGTATTTATGCGAGTTAACATTCAAAGATTGGTCTTATCTCCATCATAGGGCATCATTGGCTGAGGGTTGTAGTAGACACACTCTCTCTCTCTCTCTCTCTCTCTCTCTCTATATATATATATATATATATATATATATATATATATATATATATATATATATATAACATGTAAAATATATTACATTTAGAGGTACAGTTTATTTTCAAATATCCAAAATATACTAAAAGCACCTACGAAAGACGAGATTGAGTTAAATGATTTTAAAAAATGTGATTAACTAACGAAATAAACAGCAAAAATGGTATTTATAAATCCTAAACCTTTAATAATAAAATCCGTTATGACTGAAATTTAATGGAGTATTTTCTTACATATTATACATAGATATTCTAGGTTTCATATTTCGCTTATTTGTATCACATTTTGGACATGCACTCCTTTAATATCTAATTTCGCCTTCATTTTGCAACTGAATATGAATCACTAAATTTTGTGGTTCTGCCTTAAGTATAGGGCCGTACACATGTATAATAACTGTAATTAATAATTAAAAAGTAACTAACTTAAAACTATTCTTCGTTGGCCTACGTAGGAACTGACTTTTATACATACATACATACACACACACACACACACACACACATATATATATATATATATATATATATAAATAACCTGTTTCTCTTTATGCTCTGCCACTTAAAACGTAACCTACTTTCACAGTCATTTAGCAAGATCTTACAGCAGGCTTGGGCGTTGTGAAGCTGTAAGAGGATTACATTGGGGTCTGTGACGTAGGAAGATTTACTTTAATTTATTGCCTTAACGCGACCCTGCTGAATACATAACTATAACTAGTTTACCTCTTCGGGACTCCTAGCACTATGCAACTCCAATCGAACGATCTTTGTATTACACTCGTATATACGTATGCACTATAGGTCTCGTATTAGTAAATGTACCAGACGTTTAGTACCTAATTGATGTCACTGCCCTGGATGGATTGTTGTAGATTTCTTCTTCTATCTAACGCAGTCCTTGGCTGATGGGCCACTAGAAGCAATGCTGTTACACTTGCTGCGACCGGCTCGTCCAGTGCAAACAGACAGTTAGTTGAACGACCATTCTTTCTACATTGTTGAACAAAGGCTATATCAAGAAATTCTTGAGTCCGATCCGATGCAAGTGGATAGATATGTGCTGAAGGTGTCCACGGGGACACTCCTGGTCAGAGTGCTGAGGAGCGCCTTCCATCTCTTGCGTCCTTCCAGAGGTCTGTATGTCCTTTTTGAGAATTATATTTGTCCAGCATGAGGTAGAAGAGACACTGACTAGAACCCTCTATTGTTGGAGCAAATGTCCTGCTTTTGCAAGTCTATCGGTCCTCTTACTCTTGGCAACAGTGACCAAAAACTCATGGCAAATATACATCTGCTTTATACTGCAGCGTAAGGATTCGCCATTAGCATTTAGGGTTGCTCCCTGTGATACCGATGAAGGTCATCTAAATATCTGCCATTGTATGTTCAGGCTCTTCACTATATTCTATAAATTGTTTTCTCTAAGTAGAACTGATTTTAAAAAGTCCAGTCGCTCTTAGGGTTGTTAAATATTCATTTGATTATGGACGTTTATGATTTTAAATAAATCATTTTCTTTTAGACATTATCCCTATTATGGACTGTTTGGCTAAAAGCTTGAAATAATAAGAAACTGTAACATTAATTATCTATTTTGTTTATATGTAATTATGTTGTATGGTTAAAAGTTTTATTGTAATTTTTGAGTTAGGTACAATAAATGATGTATCATGTTTAAAGTAGGGTTATTAACTGTTACTTTGACGAGTGGGCGTGGTAACTTCTACTGTATAAATGTGGAAGTGTAACGTTACGTTCACCCTAGTTGTAGGTTAGAGTTTGTAGTATTAACACTCACTGATGATGATGACTTTGTCATTGAAGGTGAAGGTGAAGGGCTGGCAAAAATATTTTTTTGATGATACAACGGTACGGTGAAAGTTGTATGAACCGTATAAACCTTTATATGTGGATAACAGGTCAAAAACAGTCGAACCGCGGTGACAGAGGGTCAGTTACAGTGTCAACTAGTTCACTTGAAACTTGAATTGATAACATTATTCTTGAAGATCACAGATTACCAGTAGTACTTTAAACATAAAAACTTGCCGTAAGTGTTGATAATGACGATAACGCTATCAGTAAAACCAGCGCAAAGAGGATCTTGAAGAGTTACCCCAACAACAGATGGAAATAAAACTGAAAGTGTATAGTGAGTTAAAACAACGTTATGAAAGGAAAGGTGACCATTCTCTAAAGATTTTACCCTGTTGTGAAACTTGAGTTCACGATTTTGAACCAGATTTCAAAAGACAAATCTCATAAAACAGGAAAATAAGCCGGCATTGAGAGAAAACCATCGCGGCAAGCAAAGTTATTAGCTTCCTTCACTACAATGTTCACCCTCACACTACTAATCAGCTGACAAAGGAAACCATCCAAAAATGATTTGAGAAAAACTTCCACGTCCTCCATACAATCCAGTATTGGCTCAACCTGATTTTCAATTGCTTGGCCCGCTCAAAAAGACATTGTATGAAAAAACGTTCAGTGAAAACGAGGAAGTCAAAGAATATGTATATAATAAGTTGCAGTGCAACGAAAATCCATATAGCACTGTGATATCATACGTGATTATAAATATGCTTATTCTTTGTGAGTTTGTTATAGTAATTGTATTAAACGACATCCTTCAGGGAATAGCAGGAAGTTGCAGAAATTTAGTCATTTAAACTCATCCCAAATTTAAAGTTCAAGGTCAAAATTACCATTTACATGGTAGTTTGAAACTATATCTTTAAAAAAATCGCACAAGTTCTGCATACATACTTTGTAGGTGAAGACAAGAGAGAAAGTCAATTAAGATCCTGGGGGAGACTAGCGACGGATGGGGAGGTCACAACTCTGGAGAGCACTAGTTGATCGTTAGGATCGTTAGTGTATTGATACTTACGGCGGCTACGTTTAAATAGCAAAGACTTATTTTCTACAAATACAGGTTTGGTTCTAGATAATTGTTTCGTTTATAATTACAGAATAGCCTTCGAAGATGTCTTTCGACCTGTCTGTCATGTTTGTCATGCTAACGCGGGGATAAACCGATCCATCACAAAGACTGATGAGCTTTCCTAACAGTTAAAATCAAAAATTATACTAATGTCTTTTATTTATTTCATTAAAAGAATATACAGGATCTCAAATAAATTCCTAAATTAAAAACGAAAGACATATACAAATTAATGATTTATATAGAACAGGTTTGCTTTTTGGGAAAACAAAGGACACGTGCCTTCAAAGTTTTACTTTGTGGTTGGATTCTTTTGTTTACCAATCAACTCTCATTTAATACGGAATAATGTATAAGAATGCATTTTCTTTCATTAGTATATGTTGCGTCTGTATTTAAGCTATGCCTGCAAGCAATGGTCCTTTTGGTGAAGGTTCACGATTCATTCCTGTGATACTATATCTAATATTGCGATAGATCTTCCCTTCCTGTATATACCTACAGGAGACGGTCAAACAGCTGGAAGACTATATACCTACAGGAGAGTCAAAGAGTTGGAAGACTGTATACCTACAGGAGACGGTCAAAGTGTTGCTAGACTATATACCTACAGGATACGGTCAAAGTGTTGGAAGACTATATTCCTACAGGAGATGGTCAAAGTGTTGGAAGGCTATATACCTACAGGAGACGGTGAAAGTGTAGGAAGACTATATACCTACAGAAGACGGTCAAAGAGCTGGAAGACGCGTCAAAATTTCGAAACTATATTACAAACTTTAATTATTTTAAAGAGAAATAACTATGTAGGAGTTCAGGCGCCCATTTCTGCTTAACGTGAAAGGAGTTTAAGTGTGTTTTACTTTAGTTTCCCCCAAAATAGACCCTTAAAACTACGCACTAAGGCAATCAACCCCAAAATAAATGCCTGGTTTAAACACCTGACTTAGTGTGTTGTAATAAGGAATTGTACCCATTACGTTTGTGGTAAACATATATACCCTTACTCCACGACTCTCCACATACTTCCACTATTTACTTTCTTGGGGCGCGTCTTTATCCTACGTAAGATCAGACGCGTTATGTAATCTCTAGAATTAAGATACTTCAATTACA
Organism: Prosapia bicincta; assembly: GCA_036971475.1. Classification (NCBI taxonomy): domain Eukaryota; kingdom Metazoa; phylum Arthropoda; class Insecta; order Hemiptera; family Cercopidae; genus Prosapia; species Prosapia bicincta. Next base: position 268,535,959 of record JBAIZL010000002.1, on the reverse strand, counting down.
TCTCTTTTCCTACTGATTTACAAAATGTTTACTTTCCCAAAGGACATTCAGTTAAGACTTTTTTAAATTCCTGACAAATCGTTTAACTAGTCGCTAGGGAAGTGTCATGCTCGATACTTGAGCCACTTTGCTTTAGCATCGGCTATTTTGGACTGCTATTGTTGCACCCACGTTGCAATTCTGTTGGTATATTGGGAACAAACACAGGTCTCTAATCATTTCTGTCAGTCGCTAGAAACAGGATTTTTTTTGTATCTTATTTTTAAGACGGGAAACTGTGAAAGAATTAATCAGAACACATTTCCCTTGCAGTACTCTGAGGAAACTTGAGGGAGCAGACACTGAACCAGTTGCCAAACACTCCACAAGACGTGGTAAGAGGGAGGACTGGGAAGTGGCAAGGAGGATAGTAACTCCACAAAGGGTAAGATGGGCTATTGTCACATTTAAACCCTACAAATCTCCATGTCCAGATGGGATCTATCCTGTGGTGCTGCAGCAGGGAATGGATATGCTGGTGCTGGTACTTACTAAGTTATACAGGCTAGGCATTGCTCTAGGGCATGTGCCGGCAGCCTGGAAATCTAGTAGGGTGGTCTTTATACATAAGCCCACCGGTAACCAATCGGAAGAGAAAGGATACAGACCTATTACACTCATGTTCTTTGTTCTTAAGGGACTTGAAAAACTGGTTGAAAGGCATATTAGGGAGGGTGCTTTGGCCATAAAACCACTGCATTGGAACCAGTATGCTTATCAACCGGGGAAATCCTGCGAAGGAGCTCTCCATCAAGTTGTTGGTAGGATTGTGAAAATGATCGCTAAGAAAGGTTGTGCCATTGGTGCCTTCCTCAACATTGAAGGGGCTTTCAATAACCCCTCAGTGGAGACGATGGTAAATGGTGAAAGACGTCATGTAGTGGATTCGACCACTTGTGGCTTGATAAGTTCCATGTTACAAACAGAAGCATTTCTGTAGAGGTGGCAGGGGAGGTCAGAAGGGCGGAGACAGATCTGGGCTGTGCACAGGGGGGGGGGGGTTCTCTCTCCTCTGTTGTAGTGCCTAGTGGTTGACAAACTTATGGAACTCCTGAATGAACAGAGGTACTTTTGTCTGGGATATGCGGACGACATAGTTGTTCTGATCCTGGGCAGATTCACTGATACAGTCCTTGAGGTAATCAGAAATCCTCTACGACTGATTCAAGAGTGGTGTAATAAGGAGAACCTTAGGGTAAATCCGAAAAAGACTGCTCTTATTAACTTCACCAGACAGCGAAAAGATCTGACGACCAGGATGCCTCGCTTGTTTGGTGAATACCTTGAGTTTGTGGGGGAGGTGAAGTACCTGGGTGTTACTTTGGACAGGAAACTTCCCTGGAACCCACATCTTGAGAGGACAGTTAACAGGGCAAAAGGGCACCGATGACAGTGAGACGAATGGTGGCTAAGAAATGGGGACTGAAGCCATCAATGATGCACCGGATGTATCTGAGGGTTATAAGACCTATGATTACCTATGGAGATCTGGTGTGGTGGTCAAAGGCCAACTAGGCACAGACAAGAGCTCAACTGAGCTCTATCCAGAGATTGGCTTGTCTGTGCACACTGGGAGCGATGTCAACTACAGCTGGTGCAGCAATGGAAGTAATGCTTAACCCCCCCCCCCCCTTAGGGGAGAGGCGAGGCTGGCGGCATGGAGATTGCGCAACTCGAACAACTGGGCTAACCTCCCAGATGTTTCGGGACATATGATTATCGAGTGCGTGGTCAAAGAACCCGTCTTGTAAATGGGCAGCGACCACATTACTCGAACGTTTGCACCTGACCAGGCCCACCAAACTATGATGGAATGGTCAGGGACATTAACATCGCGAGCTCAGATCTGGTACATAGATGGCTCCAAGATAGACTTCGGCACTGGAGCGGGGGTGTATTGTAAAAACCCAAGGGTAAAACTAGTTTTTTCCTTGGGGAGGCATATCTCTGTCTTTCAGGCCGAAATATATGCTATAAATGCCTGTCTGGGAGAGATAGCGAGAAGGGGAACACAACGGACCAGGATTGCTATTTTCTCCGACAGTCCGGCAGCAATTAAGGCACTAAACGGACATGTGGTAACCTCGGCCATAGTCAGGGAGTGCCTAAATAACCTACAAGCCCTGGCAAGGTACAATCAAATCAAAATAGGTTGGGTGCCAGGGCATAGGGGAATATTTGTAAATGAAGCCGCAGATGCGCTGGCCAGAGAGGGGTCTTCGACTCCCCTGATTGGACCGGAGCCGGCGGTAGGTATTTCCAAATCCATGGTCAAGATTACTGTGTGAAGTTGGATGGCTGAAAGACACTGTGAGCACTGGATCAGGGCTGAAGGGATGAGACACAGTAAGCTAGCCCTTAGGAAAACTTCCTTGGGGCTGCAGAAGAGTCTCATCTATCCGTCTAGGCAGGAATTGAGGATAGCCACCGGTCTACTCACGGGACACGGTGGACTAAGGAAACATATGCATAAAATGGGTAACTACAAAGATGAACCAGTGTGCAGATTATGCGGGCAAGAACTTGAGACTACCACACACATTATTTATAGATGTGAAGAATGAATCAGGCCCTATTCAAAATTCTACATTATTGTAATTAAAGGGACACAAAAAAATTTTAATGTAACTTTTTTTTTCTCCAGGCGAAAAACCTATCAAGGTTATCATCGCCTAACTAAAGTTTTATTTCAAATACGTGCTACAAAATAAAACTAAACAAACTAAACAAAATAAAATAAATGTTTAATACTAATTTTAACTAAAACAAGAAACTAAAATTATACATAATTTAAATATGATTTAATAGATTCAGGTGGCGTAAGAAAGCGATGACACGGTCGATAACCGTGACATTGTCCCTTAAAACCACCTTTAAACTTCCTCGAAGATCGTAACGTATATACAAATTTGTCAAATCATCACAATCATGCAAGATATGCTTGATTGTAATATTAATTTTACAAAACGGACATAGTGGTGAATCCTCATGTCGCATCAACAATCCATGCGTTAACAAAGAGTGGCCGATGCGAAGTCGAGTAACCACCACTTCCTCCCGACGATTCGAACGAACATATGACCTCCATGGTCGGACGGTATTTTTGATGTCCCTCAGCTTGTTTCTATTTACATTTTGCCATTCTTCATTCAAAACAGAGAATAGTATAGTTTTAACTTTGCATACAAAATCTGATTCCATCAAACGTTGTGTCGATGGTACCATACTTGTAGCTAATTTTGCACCTTCATCTGCTTTAGTGTTTCCAAATATTCCGCAGTGACCAGGCGCCCAGAGAAATGACACCTCGAAACCCCGTAATTGGAGCCTGTGTATTGAGCACAAGATGTCTTCAACTAATGGGTTCTTAGTGTATATTTCCTGAATAGCCTGGAGAGCACTTTTGGAATCGGGACATACAAAATATTTAGATGTTGCAGACGGAATTGTTCTTAAAGCTTGGAAAATTGCATAAAGTTCTGCAGTAAAAACACTACAGGCTGAGGGTAATCCATAAGTGAAGGTTTGTCCTTCCATATAAATGCACAACCTATCCCATTGTCCAGTTTCGAACCGTCTGTGAATATAGTTACAGTATGTTGGTGAGTTAGTTGTATCTTCAAAAACTCCTGACGATAAATAACGTCAGGAGTATTGTGTTTTAGGTACCTGGACAATGAGAAGTCAAATTTTGGCATTCTTATTACCCATGGAGGGATGTAGCATGATGATCGTACGAATACAGGTGGACGTTCTAAATTTAGATTGCTGAAAATGCACATCGTTCTTATTCCGGAAGGAGCAGTTGTACGTTGACGCTCATTGTAACGATCCTCGAGGTGGTTATCAAAAACTGCTTTGAATGCCGGATGTTCAGGTTTGCTTCGAAGACCAGTGTAATATGAAATCTGTAGCTTTTGAAGCGGAGCATACAGGTTCTGTCTGCTCCCCAATTTGTACCACTTAGAACTCTCAACATATCCAATATCTTGCTGCACCGGGTCCTCAAATCACGCACATGCGGACTCCATGGAAGGTTTTTATCCAATAAAAGACCCAAAAATCTCACATTATCCGCGATCTGAAGCCGCAAACCATCAAGATATAGGATAGGTTCCTGGTGTTGCCTGCGACGACTAAATGCTATACACTGCGTCTTCGAAGCCGAAACTTGAAGCCCGTAGATTTGGTCCATTCTTGCAATTTATTAATGACTAATTGTAAAGATCTTTCCGCTGTTGCCATACTTCTAGCAGCCACATAAATGCAAAAATCGTCTACAAACAGGGAACAGTGGACCGGTGACTGTACGTTTCAAGTGACGCTGTTAATGGCAACGGCAAACAGCGTCACACTCAACACGCCACCCTGTGGTACACCATTCTCTAGTTCGTAACGATCAGAATATATGCCTCCTAGACGTACACGGAAAGCCCTGTTATTCAAAAAAATTTGTATAAAAGCAAGAATGTTACCTTGTATACCCCATCATATCAATACGTTCAAAATTCCACTTCTCCATGCCATGTCATATGCCTTCTCAAGGTCAAAGAAAACAGCTACCAGTTTGTCGTAAGATGAAGGCATTCTGTACAGCTGACTCCAACAAACCAATTGGTCAACTGATAAACGTCCTTGTCTGGAACCACACTGGACGTTAGTAAGAAGTTTGTTTGTTTCTAGATACCAGACAAGACGACGGTTGACCATCTTCTATAGTAGTTTGGATAAGCAGCTGGTCAGAGAGATTGGTCTGTAACTACTGGGATTAGTTTTGTCATTTCCTTGTTTTAGAAGAGGAAATATTGTCGCTTCTAACCATGCATCAGGAAAACCGTGCTCCCCGAATATACGATTGTATATCCGAAGGAGAACTAGTTTTGCCGACTATGACAGATTTTTAATCATGGAGTATACAATATCATCCTGGAGCTGAATCCTTCGTTGACGAGAGAGCCGACTCTATCTCATCGATAGGGAAATGGATATTCAAACACGAGTCTCCAGACAATCCAACGGTGAATGTTAAGGCTTCCTGTTTACGTTTGTACACCTGGAAAGCGTCCAGCGTCCATGTAAGCAGAAGATGAAGAATATTTTGAGAACGATAACGCTAGCACATTGGCAATTTCCTCACTGTCCGTGGTCATAGCTCCATCCGGATGCCTTTATAAAATTAATGGCATCGGAACGGAAATGCCACAGATGAATCGTAATTTCTTCCATACTGTAGATGGGGCTGTAGTTCTTGTAATAGTGTCAATGTACCGAGACCATGATTCTCGTTTACGTTGCCTAAATATTCTCCGTGCTTTCGCACGGAAGATTTTATATTTTTCCAGTTTCTCATTCATTGGATTTCTTTTGAACTGGTTCAAAGCTTTTCGTCGTAAACGAAGGATTACAGAGCAATCATCATTCAACCACGGAACAGGTGGTCGCCGTGGTTTTGATGAGGTTTTCGGTATTGCCTTTACGGCGGCATTCAAAATAGTTTTGGTAATTGAATTTACAATATCATCAATTGGTGCCAGGTCTTCCACTTCCAGTGATTCTAGATCTTGTGAGAGTTGTTCCCAGTTGGTTTTTTTCAAGATCCAACGGGGATGTCGATCACAACAGGGTGAGTAGTCATACAAAGAGATCTCAATGGGAGTATTATTGCTACTGTAAAGATCAGGCAATGCTGACTATGTTAGCCTTGTAGCCAGAACAGGACTGCACAATGACAAGTCAACAGCCGTCCATCCGCCTGTAGACGCTGCTAAATGTGTCGGAGAACCGTCATTTAGCAGGTATAAATCCAGTTCTGATCTGATACTCTCAACCAGATGCCCTCGTGAGTTGCATCCTGGTGAGCCCCATGAAAAATGGTGGGCATTAAAATCACCCACTAATAAAAATGGAGAAGGTAACTGGTTTATCAGGTCTATCAAGTCTCTCTGTTGCCGGTGGTCACATGGTGGAAGGTAGACACAACAGAGAGTGAGTTTGTACGGAACAGATGTTGGAATTGCTACTGCTTGTAAGGGAGTTATTAAGTTCAGAGAAACGGCGTCGACACAGTCATGGGCTAGAATGACTACGCCGCCTCTAGCTCGATTTTCTGTAACGAAGTCCGATCTGTAAACTGAATACTCCCTTAGATGGAAAGTGTGCGATTCGTGGAGATGTGTCTCCTGAATACAAATGTACATAGGGGACACATCACTCACAATTAATTTGAGATCCTCAATGTGACTTCTAACTTCTTTAATGTTCCACTGAATCACGGATTGTTTAGGTGTGGACGTTGTTACTTAGTGAAAAGGCATTATTGCCATTATTATTAAATTAAATGTTATTATTGGCATTAAATGTTAATTTACCTGGAACGTCAGGAGACGCTTCAGGCAATGTATCATCGGATTCCATCACCGCTATGGCAGTGGTGGAACTCGAGGAATTTGTTTGCTCAGGAGGTGAGATGGAATGGGCCCCTCCTTTGGCCTTTACTTTTTTTCTTTTTCTCCCCAACTTCAATTGGTGCATGTTTTTTTTAAATATCAAAATTTAATTTATTCTTGGCTACCCTCTAATGGTACGGACGTAACGCTTTCAGACTTATTAATTGTTCTAAGAGACTTTTTTTGTGGAGTAACCTTACCTGTGCAGGAATGCCTGTATCGGCTGATTTGCTACGTACTAGCAGATTACTCGGCGTAGTCGCTGGTTGTACTACACTTACTGAAGGTCCATTTGTCAATAAAGACAGTAGGCGTGCAACCTGATCAGTAAGGGCTTCAATTTTTCCGGTCAGGTCTGCGCAGTTGGCACAGGATCTTCGTAGCACTCGCGGAAGCAGCATACGTTTTATTGACAACATTTGGTTGGAAAGCTTTAAAGATCTTCTTAGCTTCAGCAAATGATATCCTCTGGTTAGCCATAATGCCAAGGATTGCGTTCTCCTTCTTAAAGTGAAGACAGTTGTAAGATCGCGCCGGATGATCGCCCCCACAGTTAGCGCACTTCGGGGGGTTAACGCAATCTTTTTCATCATGACCTTCGATGCTACACTTGCCGCATACACCCTGTTTAGAACACGCAGAACTAATATGCCCAAAACGCTGACACTTGAAGCATCGCCGAGGGTTAACTACGTAAAGCCTCACTGACAGCCTTTGATATCCTACATTAATATATTCAGGAATCTCTGGTTTCCCAAAAGTAAGTATGAAATAGGCTGTTTTAATTTTCTCGCCTTTTTCAGATTTCATAATAACAGCAACAATCGTAACAGACTGTTACGAGAGTTCGGCCTTGATTTCATTTATTGGGACGTGCTTCTAGTCCCTACAAAGGTAATGACCCCCTTAGAAAAATTCAAGGTTCTATGGGGACCACAGACACCTTGACTTGGTCAAAGAAGGAAGTCGTTTTTAAAAGAGATCGGGTCTGTTTTTCACTACTAGTAGCTACAAGCAGTGTCCCATTTCTAATTTTTTGATAGATGAGCCAGGACTTCCAGCACAGGCAGTAATTGCCTTATTTATATGAAACGGAGAAACTCTAGACAAATGATTTCCATCTGCGGCACTAGAAATTATTAAATATTTGGGCGATGGCTTTGCTTGCGACGTTGCCACCATCAACTTCTTTCTCAAATCATCAACTTTAGGCTCATCAGGTGAATCCAGACGAGTCCTCTTTAAACTCAAACAATTTGACTTAGTTTTAGGATCCATAGAATTCTTTTAGCCAACCATCGTGTCTGTCGTTACGGGCGAGACTATAGGAACGGGTACACCCTTGGATGACTTGCGATCATTTCCAATCTCCAGAACTCTGGAGCCTATAGTATTCTACTTAGCTCGACTGGATGGGCATCAGTCGAGAACTCGTAATACTGTGCACAAGCTCCGACACCTGTGCACCGCAGACACTCCTTGACCAAGGACCGAAGCGGCTGGTAGACCAGAAACCGCGCTTACGTCTTCGGCAGAGCAAGCTCCCATCAGCGTCCCAGACCAGAGTTTGTCAAGCTCTGAAATTTTCAGCACTCCCAACGCGCAACGGTTCTGACCAGTCAAATTCCCTAACTTTTTACATTTTATTGGATGCCGCTCTATGACATCGGACGTTTGAATTTACACGTGAGCAAAGCAACCCTGCCCGTGGTCCCTCTTCACGTTCAGGGAGTAAAGATATCAAGTCTTCTCTTTCCGCGCTTTATATTTTAAATCCCTACGTCTATACGCTTCCTGAGAGAGGGCGAGAACGTACAGGGAGATCTCACTATGACGCCGATAAAGAGTAGGTGTGCTTTTGTCTTTGAAGATGTTAGCTATTTTTCTCCTACATTTTACAAACCTCGTATGATACACAGTTATAGCTTATTTCTACCTATTTAATATTTTTTACAGCGCCTTTGTTAGAGCGAATCAAATAATTGAAAAATAATTTAATTATATCTACTTTGTTGTAAATAACTTTTTGTCTTTATCGGAAGTCTTTTAATAATAATAGAGCATACGGCGTTTCGGAAAACGGCCATCATTAAAAAGTGTTACACTTCCCAATGAGAATTTATATAATTATTTCTAAAACAAATTTAAACCATAGCCCAATATTAACGGGCTAATAAAATTGTTATCCATATATTTCTACAGCATTTTTTTGTAACGAAATCACAAATAATTTTCTTTAGGATTGTATATTTCTTATATATATTTATTATTAAAATGAAAAGAATCAAACGACTTATATATTTCATTATATAAGTTCAGGACTATTAATGAGCTGCTACAGACTGTCGTAATATTTATATATTTACTTGAGTCTATACATCGTCGACGATTCGACATTCACATTATCTGACGTCCATTTTCAAGACAGTTGAATTCTAGACATTTCCAAATCAACATAAAACAAGTAATAGTCAATTTCATAACCTGTCGATCAGAAACTTTCTCTTGACGATAAAAGGAATATATTAATAGGACCTGGAAACAATAAATTAAAAACAAAATATATTGTTTTCTTTTTTCAGAAATCGATCCTTCAACATTTTCTCTTTAAAACTATATACAACATGCTTATATAGCCAGACAAATAGGTGATAGAGTAGATTCTCAAAGTAAATACGACAAGGGCGAAATGTCAGAACTGGCGAAAGGAAGTAAGAAAAATATCACCGTTTTCAATGAGCAATATCTTTAGCATCCGTAAGTGTAGTCATGCTGATTTTGCCGCGAACTTCGTGAAATTCTTTCTTCTATATTGGCCCTACTTTATATATTCTGCTTTATTCTTCTTGTAAGAGACAGTTGTATTATTAAAATTCAATAATTCAATAATTGTTGTTCACGTTACCCTGGGTAAGTTTTTTTAAATTTGATGCTTTTTATAACCTAAATATGCCTAGATACAGTAATAAAGTGTTTAGGGATGGAAAACAATCTCAAAATACTAATACCGGAAAGTATCGAACGAGAGAATGGAATATAATTATTCCTAACCTAGAAGTACGAATATATACAACGATGAAGGCAACTTCAAGCTCCAGAAAAAGTTTACAGTAAATATAAAGTCAATGATATTTATCAAATAATAATTATTACGTTTTATCAGAAGCTATGCTTACTGCATTGTGTAAAAATGGCGTACAATGTTCTGTCAATTTCAAAGATCATAATCTTCCTGGATTAGCATCTAATTTTTTATTTATATAAGTCTTGTGATTTTAAAATATATTCATTAAGTTAGAAGAAATCAAAATAGAAAACAATATAAAGCAAACCGTATTGTATGACAAAAGTTTGAGATTAGCGTGCGGACTGAGACCAGTTGGCAAAGGTAAGACTGCTGCAAACAAATAATTGGGTAATTAGAACGTACCTAATCCCTTTAATAAAATACTACGAAATACATCAATACTACGTAAGTCGAAGCATTTAAAAGAAGATTCCGCTACAAAGGATGTCATAGGATTTCCCTTAGTGAAATAATAGTTATTTAGTCCTGCGTGGTTTATTGAGTCTTATAAAGGAGTTCTTATTCCTTTAGGTCTCGGAATATTAAATTTACAATTTTAAAATTATATATATGATAACTATTGTATAATAAAGATATGCATTATGTTTCATTAATAATTATAATATAATAATTAATTAATAATGTAATAAACTGTATACATTTAAACTGAACAAGAGGTACAGTACAGAAGTTCACATAAACCTATATAATAATTGTATTTTAATTTTCAATATAATTCATTTTCTGCATAGGTTTTACTAGGTAGTTTGTCTAGTAAATTTATCATTTAATTTATTATTTAATAATAAATGTTGTATTGCAAATATTATTCATAAACTCAACATTTCAAAAAGAGTACAGACTTATATTATTAATTTCACTTAATGCGCAACGTTTGAACAAGCATAGTGACGTATATTATTAAACTCACTTGATGCTCAAATTTCCAACAAGTATAGAGACGTATATTAATAAAGTCACTTGATGCTCAACGTTTCAACAAGCATAGAGATGTATATTAATAATCTTACTTCATGAGCAACGTTTCAACAAGCACAGAGACATATATTAATAATCTCACTTAATGAGAACTAAATATAGAATAAACAAAAGAACTGTTTCTAAATCCAACAATATTCCAATTATGGATAAAACGAGATCCTTTTCGAAGCTACGTAACACAGAGTGCGGCAAAAAACAGACTGGTTTTAAGTAAGAATATTTTGCGATATAATGAACCTTTGTATATATTTTATTATGCTTTAAGAGCTACAATGAATGGCAATCATGGAAAACTAGAAATATAAACGTACATGATTACTTTTAAGATTTAAGATGGTAACCGTTTAGTGCCATACATTCTTCTATTCTCGCAAGAATAGAATATTCTCGCAAGATGTATTTTCTCATATCTTTGATTCTCTGTCTTAGGTATTTGAGGAATGTTATATTTTGTATGATTACTATTTTTCTCTATCATTGTTTTATTTTAGCTATGCTGATTATATTTATCGAATTATGTTTTTTTTTCATTTTACACGCAAATTACAATGGCAACGACGATCCAACAATAACTATTTCTATAATAATTATTTGTTTAATAGTTTTAATACAACTTTTTAATACTACTTGGTTTTAGTTGCCGTGATTTACTTATGTATCTTTATTTAATGATTTATTTATCGATTCATTATTTCACAGGTACTAGGGCTTATATTTACTGAGTTTAAAGTTTATTTTTTATAGTTATTTTATTACCTGTTCACTATTTATCCGTCTGTGATTGTACATTGACATTTATACTAATATCTAAATATTTATTCATCGGATTTAAGAAGTATGTTTTGCTTAACTCTGACCATTTCCTCGAGCAGTTTATACTTGTAAATTTTGTTATCCTCTCCATCACTCTTATTTCAACTCGCATAATATTTCCAATACTTTGTCAAATTTATGATGTACAATTTTTTCTAATTATAATTTTACCGATTGGAACGTTATTTTGTATTTTGCATTGTGTGTAAGAAGAATAAATGAATGCTTTGGTAAATTGAGACTTACAGTGCCTTTAATAAATCAAATCACGACAGAACCCGAACCGACACCTCTCCTAATGCGATTAAACGTTACGTTTCGGCTTCAGCGTAATTTCAGTCAAGGGGTTTTGCTCGTTCAACGAAACTATAGAGTTTCATTGCGTCCGGGAAATGATTTAGTCTGTTTTTGTTAATTCAAAATTATTTTTATTCAAAAATTTGTCAAGGCTATAGACTCCAAATTCATTAAACCACTTGAATGCATTTATTTTCATGAAAATGCAAAGAGTGTGTATACAACTATAGGGTCAAGGTCAAACCTGAAAGATTTTTTTTTGTATTTCGTTCTCTAAAAATTTATGTTCACAATAGAATCTCTCGTAGATGACGTATAGTGTTCATATCTTTTACAATACCTTTTATTAAAATCGATTTTTAAAGGTTTTTTAGAATAATCTGTTTACGTTATTCAGTTAGTAATTGCGCCCTACATTAAAAGCAGTTATGATTTAATAATCAATTATGAAAAACACATCACAATGTCGGACCCTCCGCGTGTTTTAAACTTCAATGACATCATTATTCCTTATCTGACCCCTTGCGATAAAACTTTAATCGAAACACACGCGCCTATTTATGAAACGAATTGGGTCCTGCCCGTATGTAGAAATATTTTCCGATAACATGTGTTTATTAGAATGGAACTTATTTTGAGCAGCACGTCTCTCAAAGAGGACGAAAGCAACTAGTTCGAGAAAACAAATTTAAAGGCAAAGTAAAGTTGACACGAGCTCTACGCACAACTTTACAATCAACATGGTTAAAGATGAAATAGATGCACAAAGATATTGTAACATGCTAAATATAAAACTGGCTACAATTAAGCATGTTGCATAGATGTTTATTTTTTTAACATAAATTGTAAATCGGGCTGATTAAAAAAAAAACATTTGTTTTGGAAATATTATTCTTCAGAGAATGAGAAGGGAGCCATATTGAATACAGTACCTTAGGTAACTAATAAAATGCATTTACCCGGATGAATAAGGTTGGGGATTGCATTCCACGTTTGAGTCTTTTATGAGCAGTGACAGTAAAAGAAACCGAAATGGGATGAATTCATTTATAGTTTTCTGAGTTTAAAGCTTCACTGAAACTATTAATAACATACTTTAAAATTTAATGACTAAATGATAATGTATTTCTAAATCTTCAGAAGAAGCGCTCTTTATTTACTCCAAATTCAATTATGCTAAATATAAAGCCGAGTAATGTTTCTATTTCGCGAAGGTGCAAAGATAGTTTACATATTGCCAAAGTATACTCTAAACTCTAGATTCTAAAAGCACTTTGATGAAATCAACTCAGCAAAATTTATACGTATGCAACCAGTATGTATCTTGACCAAAAGTTGTCTGAAAATAGATGTGAACTTTTTAGGTTTAAATTTTTATTACAAAAGTTATAATAAGTAAGGGAGTTGTATTGTGATTATCAGGCATTTGTTTAATCAAACAAAACATAATTCAAAATGGGAATATTAATGCAACTATGTAACTATGTAGCTATGTAACGACAAACATGTCATTACTGTTACTCGAGTAGTGCCCTGCTTCTGTCAGCCATCATTAAAATTGTTTGTTTATATTTCCACAGAAATTATGTTTTGTCAAGAAAACATATTGTGCAACATTAAATATTCTAAACAGAAAGGGAACATCAACGAAGGAAAGTTATGAGAGTTCTCAGGAGAAAGATAAGGGAGGTAAGTTCAAACCTGCCTCAATTATTTTTAAATATACAAACAAGTAAAAGTCTCCTCTACGTGATTCTCTCTTTTTGGTTTATCGTCTACATTGACTTTTACATAACTTACAGAGGGACGACATAAGGGTTTTACGACAGTGATGGCCACAGATTCTTTGTAACTGTGTCTGTGTGTGTGAGAGTGAGAGTATTTGTAAGTGTGTGTGTGTGTGTGTGTGTGTTATTTGTTTTTGTTTCAATTACTTTTATTAAATAAATATCAAACAATTACTACAAAGATATATAATAGAAATGACAGAATCACAATGTTAAGTGGCAAGGTAGTAAGCAAAATTAACTTAGTCTAAAGGCTGTAATTTTTTCTGAAGCAATATTTACGATACTTTTGGTAACAATGGGAACATATTTTGACAAAACCTAGAGTCCAAGTAGGATGACTGGAAGGTTGCACAATATGGATTTTGAAGACAACCAGGTCGGGGCAAAAAACTTGTCATATATCTCTCTAAGAAAAGCATTTCCATCAATTGGCAAGTTAGATAGATTTCATAGTGCTGGATTTTATCATGTAGTCATACAGTCCGAATCCAACTCAAAGATACCAATTTTTTTATATTAAAAATAATGAATTAATATTTTTCTTAACCAATAAGATCAAGTGTCCACTGCAATTTATAAAAATGTATATTAACTTGAGTGAAAGAATTAAAGTTATTTTATTAACTATTGAAAATTTGAACTTTATATATATATATATATATATATGTGTGGGTGTGTGTGTTTGTGTGTGTGTGTGTGTGTGTGTCGGTCTGATTGTCTGTGTATAGGGAGAGTGTGAAATAATAGTAGGGATTGAAAAAAAGTGTATTGTTTATATTTATTAATTCAGTATTTATGTCAGTTCAAATAGAAGTAGACAGTTATGGGAGAGAGGTTATGCTTTTTATAGGAAACTTACGAAAACCAATAAAATCATTTCTTTCAGATGAGCAGGGAAAATACAAGAAATTTAATTAGATAGATGATTAAATTTACAAAAAAAAATTAAATTCAATTAAAGTATAAATAAAATATACTTTTTAGGAGTAAACCTGTGGTATTTTGTCTGAATTAACTGGTGCCTATAATTATATTTTCGTAAGTTTTTCTTAATTTTACACCCCTTATTTAAAATAATTGGAGGCTTATAAAGGAATCGAAGGACTGTAATTAATGCGTCCTTTCACTTTATAATACCAAAAAGCTTGTAACTGTAAAGCATCGTTTAGAAACGAATCTTTGGAATTACATTTCTTGCATTCATTATTCGTCTGTCGCCGGTATTCATTTAAGTGGACGTCGCGTTGGTAACAAAGAAGCGGTTAAGAACAAAAATAATTATAAATACAATGCCTGAGTTTGGTTATTTCATCTTATTTAGCTTACAATATGTGGTGACATGATTTCACGAAAACGGCTGATTTCCTTTTATAGGTTATGTGGTAGAACAAATGTTTAAACGTATAGGTAATGTTAACTTATTTTAAAAAATTAAAATAAAAAGTAATAACTTTTTTAAAAAAGTAACTCAAATAAAATGTTGTTTTTAGTTGGCCTAAGTATAAATTAACTGTTTATATTACTTGTTTTAGTTCAAGTTAATTTAATCGTATTTAGAATTGATTAGTGTGTTCTTGTAGATGATTAGTTCTTGTTTCATTACATGCATTAGTCTGTGTATGGTTTCGGTGTAGTAGTATTTGTGTTGTGTAGGGGGAGGGGTTGGCACTGTTGTGTATAACTCTGTCTGTGGTTTGTAAGATTTCTGTATTTATAAAAGTGTGTTTTGTGATCTAGGAAGTTGTCTGTATTCTGTTGTTTTGTTTCCAGTGTGACGATTATATTGTTTTGTAATTTGATTATGTGTTTGTGGAAGGTGTTATTCTGTCTTTTTCTGCATTTTTAAGATTGGATCCCAAGGACATTAAATTACGAGTTTAAAAGAACATTTTAAAAAGCTTCGAAATGTATAACACAAGAACTGTGGTTTTAAAATATCTCTTCCAGAGTTCGCACATTATTACGTTTTCTACAATTTCTCCGACTGACATAAGTTTACATCCTGGAAAACGTATATTCTTTTAGATGTTAAATACACTTAAGTACTGTTACACTCCTGTAGGATTGGCGTCACAGCAACTAGTAACTCTATCCGAGACGTACAGAGACATCTGACCACGTTGTTTAAATGTGAAGTGGTTTAACGGTACGACATACCCTCTCACAGAGTGCTGAGCGAATGTTATCAAAAAAATCACAAAGTTCCTTGTTTAATAACTGCAATCGTAGCCTTTTGCATAAAAGCGTGGAATTCAAAGTTCTCGCCCTCCAAACAATAAGTTCGTATTTCACCATTTAAAATAGCTCGAGCTTCTAAAAGCTAGAGCTTCTGTACAAAGAATTACTTTCTTTGAGTATTGCCATCCCATTCATTTTGCTGTTTAAAAACACTGTTCTTTTCCTTCTTTTTCGTCCCCTTTATATTTTAATTCACTGTTTCAAGTTCCATTCTTTTTATCGTCTATTTCCATGATTGGAATTTTAAAAAAAAACTAAGTAGGGAGTTCAAATATCCTCGATATTGATGCAATTTAATAATAAAAAAATTTCATTTCCTGTGCTTACAAAAACTATGATATTTTTACGTTTAATAAACATCAACGACTACATTTCTAATATTGGTATTTACTTCATTTATTCGCCTATATACACTAGTTTAGTACCCACAAGTACACTTTATGACAAATTTCATGTATGATTCAGGAACAATCGTACAGTAAGTACCCTAAATTAAAAAAAAATAGAAACGAAATTACAAATTATTTTGCCTACAGTTATAATTTAATCCCTTGTTTCGTACTTCATATTTATTATTTTAAACTTCATTGTTTCATTACAAAGTAAAGTAAACCTAATGGAAACAAAAATTGTTTTACTAGATTAGATTTATAGGTTTTCTGTGTCACGAAACCGAACGTCCATTATGCACAGCTGTGGTCGGTCATAAAAGTTTGTGACCTTTGAAATGTTACCTTAATCGGTTCCTCGTTTCACACCACAATGTCGCCATAGTTGTAAATAATGCCGCCGGGGCTTAGAACATGTGACCAGACACATTTTATTAACTTCGACACATTACCTAGTGAATCGGTTTAGTCACAGATGCTACCGACGAAGATTTCTTTCCAAGGGTTTGAATCGGTTGCACATTATCGAAATTATTCAGGTTTGAAAAAAATCGCGGAAACGTAGATTATTTGAAAATCCATAAAACATTACAATATTTCTTTTAGTTTTTTCCCTTCTATAATATATTATATTATGACTTGAACTCTCTTCCCTTGCAAAAGACATTGTCGAGAGAAAAAATAAACAAATGTATAAACGTATTGTTCAGAGAGTTATGTTCTGTGAATCAGAGGAATAGGATGTTGACAAAATAAATTATAAGAAAAATAATGTCAATGGACTATTTATGACGAGGCTTCGGTAAAGTGAGACTTGAAAGAGTCAGAGGTGAACAAACTTTTAACGAGTTCCCCAGAAGTAAAGAAAGAGAGAACAGTCACGAAGCAATGACTCTTCAAAACCTAGAACAGGGCATGACTATGTATGACATAAGAAATTGCAAAATGGGAACGTAGAGGCGGTGCCAGCTGTAATTATATATATATAGCTTCTAAGAATAAAGAAAAACAAAACGTAAAATAGAAATTTTTGATTATGACAGTGTTTTATAACCTTGTAGACACACACACACACACACACACACACACACACACACACACACACACACACACACACACACACACACACACACACACACACACACACACACACACACACACACACACACACACACACACACACACACACACACACACACACACACATATATATATATATATATATATATACATATATATATATGTATATGTATACAATATATATATATATATATATATATATATATATATATATGTATACAATATATATATATATATATATATATATATATATATATATATATATATATATATATATATATAAGTATATATATATAAATCATATATATATATATATATATATATTCTTGATATTTTACGTTATACATTGTTTTTCCGTTGCACTGACTTTATGAAGTTAATATATTACTATTGTAAGTAATTTTATCCACCATTACTCAAGGGTAAAATCACTCAAGGTAAAATCATTGCAATTAATGGTGGATAAAATTACTTACAATATTAATATATTAACTTCATATGTATATATATATATATATATATATATATATATATATATATATATATATATATATTTATATATATACATAATATATACATTTTTTCTTTACGTTCTTCAATATATTTTTCATTTTAATTATATTTTTAAATGAGGGAAAACTTTCTACCTCTGACTATCCCATTTCCTGAAAGACTCACAACAATTTAAGGTGGTATAATGCTGGTGAGAGCATGACCTCATCCCAGCGCTACATATTGGATATTGACATTTGGGATTACTGTCTACTTTCGTCTGTCAATGCTATTTAATGAAAGACAGAATACGGTAGAGTATAACATTGGAAATAAATATAGTACAATGTAAGGGTATAAAGCTGGGGCGAGCATGACCTCATCTCAGACGTGCAAATTGGATATTGGCACCTGTGATTACTGCCTACATTCATCTGACAATCCCATTTATTGAAAGGCAAAGTACGTGAGAGTAATAACATAGCAATACATATAGTACAATGTAGGGTTGGACAAGGTTGGTACAATGCTGTTGGAAGCAAGACCTCATCCCAAAAGTGGAAATTGGATATTTACACTTGGGATTACTGTATACTTTCATCTGACAATCCCATTTATTTGAAGACAGAGTACGTGAGAGTATAACTTTGCACAAGGTTGGTACAATGCTGTTGGAAGCAAAACCTCATCCCAAAAGTGGAAATTGGATATTTACACTTGGGATTACTGTATACTTTCATCTGACAATGCCATCTATTTGAAGACAGAGTACGTGAGAGTATAACTTTGCAATACATATTGTACAATGTAAGGGGTATAACGCTGGTGGGTGCATTACCTCATCCCAGAGGTGGAAATCGGATATTTACACTTGGGATTACTGTTAAATTTCGTCTGATAATCCCATTTATTGAAAGACAGAGTACGCGAAAGTATAACATAGCAATGCATGTACCTCATGCTAGAGGTACAAATTCGATATTTACAATGATAGAGTGCGTGAGAGTATGGCATAGCAATATATATAGTACAATGTAGGGGCATGACCTCATCCCAGAGGTACAAATTGCATATTGACAATTGGGCTCACTGTCAACTTCCGTCTGACAATCGCAATTATTTGACATGGTAGCCTACACGAGAATATTAACATAGCAATAAATATAATACATTGTAAGGGGTGTAATAATGGTGTGGCGCATGACCTCATCCCCGAAGTGCAAATTGGATATTGACGCTTGTGATTACTGCCTACTTTCGTCTGACAATCCCAATTATAAAGACAGGGCAAGTGAGAGGATTAATGTAGTAATACATATAGTAGAAACAATAACTGATAAAAGTGTCATGTATAGTAGCGGAAGAAGGATCAGTAGTCATTGTCTAGGTATACTTAGCAATAGTTAAAGTCCAAGGTCACTTGTATGTGGCCAAACTTTATACGAGCTGTATGTAGTTAGAATATTCACAAACGTACGAAATAATTGACAAATTTGTATTCACATCATATATTACACGATCAGGGCTATGTATGAAGCCAAGGGATGTAATTCATAAGGTTTTGGCAAGAGCATTAATTCCCAATTTCCATTTTGGAATTAAAAAGCAAAAACGTTCACAAATTTTCACGCATTGACGTGGGTAGAAATCTCCTCATGTGACTTCTTTTATATTCTTCTACCACATTTAGTTCAATTTATACTATTAGACCACACTCTCATTATATATATTTATATATCTTGCTCAAATCTACAAAAGTTAATAAACTACTATTTATTCATTCAGTCAAGTTCAAAAATACATTTTTAAATGATGTAGTTGTTTAAGTTAGATGTTATAACAGTTTATAAAAATATTAATTCAATAATTAGGTTTAAAAAAATAATTTTAATTTTATATGTGAGACAAACTTTCCAGAAAAGAGTCAAGGTATGCTACATAGTTACTAATTACCATTTGGTTTGAAATATGAGATAAAATATGATATCATAAATCTGATGATTTTATGTTATAGGTTATGTGGTAGAACAGTTGTTTTAACATATATTAGATTACATTATTTATATTATTATTTATTTATATATTGCAATTGTTTGATAACGATAACGAATAAAAAAGTTTTCTTCGTTAACCTAAGTTGGAATTGACTTTACATTTGCTTATATATATATATATATATATATATATATATATATATATATATATATATATATATATATTAAATATTGTGATACTTTTTCTTTTAATATAGTTATTAAATTAAAAATACTTCAAAAACACGAATTGTTTTACTATATATGTTAGTCACATTTCAAAAATTAAATCAACTGTACTACAAACGACCATATTTTCATAGGTATTATACTTCCATCTAAATTCTTGCCCTAATATCAATGACCTTGTACAAGATACAATGACAATGTACAAGGTCATTGATATTATAGTTAAAATTACATAAAACAGTAATACTTATAAACATCTGCTTTTTTATAGTACATTTGATTTAATGTTTGTAAAATATTTTGGTTCATCATTATTTTTCCTGAAGATGCTTAAATACTAAAAAATCTTCGAATACTATATATACATATATATATATATATATATATATATATATATATATATATATATATATGTATATATATATATATATATATATATATATATATATATTTATATATATATATATATATTAAATATTTTATATTAAATATGGTGATATGTTTTCTGGTATATAGTTAATAAATTAAAAATATTTCAAAAACAAGTATACATTTAATGAATATATTTGTTCAAAGCTTTTCGCCGATAAAATAGTATCAGCATCTTCAGGAACATAATTATCTAATAAAATTTTATTAGATAACTATTTTCCTGAAGATGCTGATACTATTTTATCGGCGAAAAGCTTTGAACAAATATATTCATTAAAAGTATTCTTGTTTTTGAAATATTTTTAATTTATTATATATATATATATATATATATATATATATATATATATATATATACATATTGCTGTGTTTAAACTATTCTTGTTTTTGAAATTTAATAATTATATATATGTATATATATATATATATATATATATATATATATATATATATATATATATATATATAAATAACAAAAGTATAAATACAAATACAAGAATTATAATCGAATTTACAATTCAAAGCTATTCGTTGGCTAACAGTACCAACATCATCAGGAATATTAAACAATTAAAATTAACATATGTGTAATTAGATCAAATAAATAGTTATGCCAAAACAATTATAATGCTGTTAAAATTTTTTATTTTGCTGCCCTAACATTAAAAAAATTTAACAACATTGTAATTGATTTGGCATAACTATTTATTTGATCTAATTTGCACATATGTTAATTTTAATTGTTTAATATTCCTGATGATGTTGGTACTGTTAGCCAACGAAAAGCTTTGAATTGTAAATTCAATTATAATTCATGTATTTGTATTAAGACTTTTGTTCTTTATTAATACACAAGAAAACATACTGCGATATATATATATATATATATATATATATATATATATATATATATATATATATATATATATATATATATATATATGAAGTTATATGAAGTTATGAAGTGCAACGGAAAATTAATGGATAACGTAAAATATCAAGAATATATATATATATATATATATATATATATATATATATATATATATATATTTATATATATATATATATATATATATATATATATATATATATATATATTTTGTTTATATAAAAGTTTTATTTACATTTGGTATTAAAGTATTATACGACATGTTACAAAGAACAAAACAAATTTACATGGAAATACTAAAGAACGTTCTACCTTTAGATTTCCCCTGACGCGGATATCGTTAAGTATAGCATTATGATAAATAGCACCACTTTCATAATAGCTATACTAAATAGCTCTACGTATGTTGTCCGTGACGGATAGGTTAGGTTTTATTAGACCATTTAAAACAAAGAAAACACAGGTCTTTCTCGACGCTGTATTTGCATATTTTCGTTAATGTAAATAAACTTTCCTCTAGAAACTTTGTATCGAAAGTTGGATACGCAAAAACAATGTATCCAGTAAAGTTACTTCTCTGTAAGAAAAAGTGTAAAATTTCTCTTGTGTGTTTATCGTTTTGTTTTTTGTAAGAATCGGCGCCATGTTTCATTTGTCGTGTTTTGAAATTTCTCTGAAAATGCTGTTAACACAGATATTGTTTCACCAAATGAATACTTACAATAGATAATGCAAATATTAGCAATATTCTTATAACACGGAGAAACAAACTGTGATTGACACTACTCTAGGCGAAGGTGACGTTTAGTGTTGTAAGCCATTATCAGTTTCACGGAAATTTCAAAATATTCCCATGTGACCACAGTGTACGAATACACAAACTATGCAAAGGTAATGCTGACCATTCACTAGTTTTACACTGCAATGAAACCGCTTTCCTACAACATTTCAAACAAAGCTGCAAGGTGAGGTAGGTTAGCGCATTAAATACTAATAATATCCTTACTAACCATAACAAACTCGCAGCATTAATCATTGTTGCGCTTGACAGCATACTCTAATAATGTTTAAGTGAGCACTAAATGGTTTGTTTTCACTTATTACTAAGGAAAGTACACTTACCTCAATTCTTTAACCGCTTTAGTATTTCCGGCAAACTCATCTCTTACACTTCTCTTACCTTAAGGTATTATGCCGCTACTTGTCCGCAGGAAACTCGAACTCTGGTCTGATACCTGTAGCTCAAGGAATAAACCTCTCAGAAGAGCCTACTATTGAATCTGTTACGAAAACCAATAAGCCTTTTACGTTTGTGGATTCTTTGAGAGACTCTTTTGACTTAAAAACTATATTTGAATATTCAGTGAAACCTAATTTATACAAAATAAAACTCAAACTAATTAAAAATAAAAATTTGTATTAATTATTTCATCTATATTTAAATTCTACATTGTACATATACTATAGTTATATATATTTTACAGTCTGAACAACATAGCAAAATTATCACCGTTTATCATATAGGTTCAAACCCAAAATGTTGATCAACGTAAACAAGGCTAGGTGTCTCGACATATGTAAGAGAAGAATACTGATGCACACCTGGAGTCTAAGATACTGTTTTAAGTACGAAACCTATTGTTGAACCAAGTCTGTCATAAACTGTAAATGGAAGCTATGCTGTAACATAGTTACACAGTGCTGCGCCAACGCATGAAGGATTACACGATGAAGGATAATTCTTTAATTGTGAGGTTATAGGCAATACGAATATTAAACGAAGGTATGAGCTACTAATTAATATTTGTGAAGCTTGAAGTAACTTTTTGCCTTTTTAAACTAACTTTTTAGAAGAACATACATGAAAAGGAAACCAATAATATAAACAAAAAATAATGAAATTCCTACTCAGGGCAACCAGGAAAAATGTTATTGTAGATACTTTTTATTGAATGTAATTACAGTCTTATATAAATATGTATATAGACAAGAAGGGGTCAGAATATCAAGTGCCAAAATAGAAAGCGAAATTAATTATTAAAATAGATTAATTAAATTTATTCAATTTATAATATTTGAAAAACTGTATTAACATCAAGAGTCATCAACTTCAAAAAAATGTATTAGAACCTAATGGGTGAATTAAAATTATTTTATTAACGATTGAAAATTTGAATAAAATATATATATATATATATATATATATATATATATATAAAATATGGTGATATGTTTTCTTGTATATAGTTATTAAATTAAAAATATTTCAAAAACAAGAATACTTTTAATGAATATATTTATTCAAAGCTTTTCGCCGATAAAATAGCACCAGCATCTTCAGGAAAATAATTATTTAATAAAATATGTTTACAAAATTAAATCATATCATATATATATATATATATATATATATATATATATATATATATGATTGGATTTTGTAAAAATATTTTATTAGATAATTATTTTCCTGAAGATGCTGGTACTATTTTATCGACGAAAAGCTTTGAATAAATATATTCATTAAAAGTATTCTTGTTATTGAAATATTATAAATTTATTAATTATTATATATATAAAGAAGGAGAGAGTGAGAAAGAGATAGACAGGCAGACACTGTTTTATACTATACCCTATACTAGTATTAAAGGAAACTAGTAAGGACACAAAGGCATTTACGGAAATTCAAAGGTCAATTCGTGCTAAAACAATAACCTGTTTGTAGGTTTCCGTATGAAACAGGTGGAAAACTGGAAAAGACAAGACAGGGCGACAGCGTAGCGTGGGCGACTTGTGAAAGGCGGAGTTTTCAAGGACAGCAAAGCCGTGGGATTGGTTTCCAGCCGGGGACAGATCAACTTCAGATATAGATCGGAGTAATAATTGAAACTGTTTGAAACTTTCGATCTCTGCATTGCCTAGCTACGACGCCTCGAAATGCGAGACTTATAAGTGATTGGCAATGTTGCCAAATATTAAGAGAGCATTTCAAGTGAGAAACAAGACATTCTATGTGGAGTCTCTAATTAAACTGCAAATGATATATGAATGCATCTCAAGTACTTTTATTGCAAGACGGAAAATATTTGTAATAACTCTCTGATGCCTAGATAACGAGCAGGTCTACTTTAGGGTTCGTTCTTATCGCACTAGGTATCAATCTCTCCACTAGAAGCACTAATTGTACCACAGCTACTTCTGCCCACTCCTTACTATATTCAGTCCATCTTCCAAACTCCATGCTGAGGAGGGTTAGCTACATAAAGGTTGCCTCTCCATAATTCTACCTACAACCACTAACTCTTTCCTTATTAGCACTAATCCTTACTTGTTAATCCTACTCTATATAGTCCCGACCTACGACGCAGCTTCCCTGTTACACTCCAACCTTCATCTTCTCACATTACTACCATATCTGCGTAGTACGAGAAGGGATGACTCTACGCACTTCCAATTAACTCCTTCATCATTAGTACATTCTTATTTCTACGCACTTTATAGGGCAACTATCTCGTATCTAACATCTTGTATATCCTTTGTTGTGTCTTAAACACCGAAAAAACTCTAGTATATATTTTATTGGGTGTGTAAATTTTCTAATGGACTGTATGTGACTATTTATTAAGTACCTATCCTAATTTTGTATCAAATACATTCGTTTCGTATAATTACCAGACGCGGAGTTTATATATTTATTGAATATTTACTCTAACCATACTTAATTAAAAAACAAAAAGAAAATTAATTAAATAAATCAATCGAGCTTTACAATCGATGTCAAAATATAAAAACAGGGCAATTACAACAACAGAGCTTTTGAAGTCAGCATAAATGTCGTAACAAATGTGAACAAATTGAACATTTACATTAATATAACATGTGAAACTCTACCTCTGATATTCAAAAAGCATTTTTCTCCCGGTTTCATTTTAATTAAATTCGTTTTAGATTTAATTTCGCCTAGTCTAGCTAATTCTGTTCCGGGCTTTGCAATGACGTACATTATCATTCAATATACATTTGTACATTGCTGGGTTCCGATGGTTATATCATATCTAAATATTCCACTTATATATTTCAATTTAATGCAACGATAAAGAACTAAGCTGAAATAAATCAGTCGTATAGATGCGTATTTCATTGAATACGTTACTGCGTGTGTGTAATTAAACTACCTAAAAGATAAAGTTTTTTATCAGAAACCAATAAGGACCTTACAACGGACGCACACACACACACACACACACACACACACACACACACACACACACACACACACACTACACACACACAAACACACACACACACACACACACACACACACATTCACATACACACACACACCACTGTACACACCACATTGGATGTCCCGATTATTAAAAAATACATTCAATAAAAACAAGTTCTGTATAAAACAGTTCATTGCATACTGTAACGTACATTGTATGCTATTTCAAGTTAATACATAACGCTATTGTAATCTAATTCATTCTCTATTTAGGGGCCGTTAAGATCACCTTTTTATTATGATACAAAATGGTTAATAGGGGGCTAAACGCCGAATGATTCAAAAACCAAGGGAGAGCACTTCCTAAGTAAAGTATTATACAAAGTATTGTATTATTTTTATCTAAAGGTTCATTCCTTTTGTTTAAATTTATCAATCGAGTATTGTCTTCTTTTTTAAATACATTGAAGATTCTGAAAAAGGTATAGATTTTTATTTGACTTGGCTATACACATCAGTGAAATCGAACGATATACCTAATTCGATACATTATCGCTCTCGATTTATTTCTGAAATTTATTTAGTCTTTTCACATTATGTTTTTTTAATTCTTTCTTACGGAAAACCACTAGAGCTACATATTATTCATCAACATATATTGCTACAAGCGATTGTCAATACACTTTTCCATTTTACTTTCCATTTGAGAGCATCAAGGCTCATATTTCCATGATAAAGAAATGCGTTTATTTATATGTTAACTAAAATTCATTAACTTTTTAAAACCTAAATCATTCTTATTTGTTTACAGCATTTGTATTCATTAAGAAAGCAAATTTAATCAAATGTTGTTTCCATTATGTTTTTAACACGTTAGAGATTAAGAAAAAAGTTTATATTTTTGTTTTATTGTATTGTACTCATCATCCATTCTTTATTATTGTCTGAATGCAATCTCTATAAAACGATTCATTAACTTCGATACTTTTTTTCTAAACTTAGTTTAGATTTATCTCATTTCAGCACATTCAGGTGTCTTCTCATTTAAGACTCCAGTGATTTACTTATAAAGTCTACATGGCTCAGGTCGCTAAGTGATACAGTTTGTTGGATGTTTAGAGTGTAATTATTGATGATGTAATAGACTTGCTACAGATGCTGTGGGCTACATTTTTAAGTAATACAGTAAATAAAGTCTCAATAGCTATAACTTCACGTATGCAGTAACATAAAGATGCAATGGTATCTTTTACCATGGCTCTTATGCTTTCACAATATGAGTTTACTTGTACCCGGGTAGGGACCACGTAGATACAAAGCCGACCTAAATACTCTGATTTGGTTAGGACTTACAGTCCTTTACATTTTCTCAAATTAGCGCTGTCAATTTATCCCCCCCCCCCAGCTTAGCACTTAGAACAGACTAGCCGCTCTAGCCGTATCCTTACAACCCCCAGGTAAGCTACATCACCCAGCTAAATACACTAAACAATACATACACTTAGACTACTTCACACATCCTATACGATGCATACTCCATTGACACAGTTATTCTCTTACATGAACACCTATCACACAAGGATGAACAAACTCATAGAGTCCCAATAGAGGGCAAATCCATTTGTAATACATCCCAGAACAAATCAAATTTCACCACATCTCATACTATTAGTGTTTATATTCTTACCTTAATAATGCATCTTCCTCCCATTTCCGACTTTACCCGCTAAAGCTCATCTCTAACATAATGACAGAGCTGAAGGTACGTCTAAGCAAGGACTAGTCACTGACTACCTGAAATTTCAAACACATTCGTTAGGATCGTTGACATATAGAATCTCCTAGGCCATGTACAGAGTCACGACTTTCTATTGAATTACGTCTCCTACAAAAGTTCTAAACATTCCTCCGATCCAAGATCATGTTTACCTTATTTAGCCATGGCCACATTTACACTACAATGTAGCCTTCCCCTCCTCTATACTCCCGACATTATTCTTAGCCCTCCGCTAAACTTCGCCCCAGAAGCGTTACTTTACTATATCCGCATTCACAGATATTCATTCATCAGAGTCGTTAAAAATGTTCTATTAAAAAAATATTTTATATTTTAAAACTTCGTTTATGTTTCCGATTTAAAGTGAACTATGCTTTCACACTTCAATCCCCTGGTGGAATGGTGAAGGCACGACGCTTAAAGTAACTAAGTCAAATAGTTTAGGGGTTTAATTTGTGTAGAGATGCATCATTCTGTAACAGACTAGGTTACTTGTGATGAAAATTGAAAGTTTGTAACGTTCTAGGTTACTTGTGAAATAAGAATTTAAATTTTTAAAATACAAAGTCATACAGTTTATTAATCAGTGACAAATTACAGTAAAAACAAAAGACAGCAATGTGTCGAGTAATTATCTTTTAATTACTGCTAATTATTCCATACATTTTAATGACTTATTAACCTTTGAAATTATATATATCGAGAAGATAATAACTTAAGTTTTCCAATTTTAGAAATGAATATTCAAGGGACATTTTCTACCGTTCATGTGTTAACCTTTTATCATTTAAAATTCAACTTAGTTAACATTAAAATACATTTTCTTTATTATTATCTAAAACGTACCTGGTTGTGCACTTATAAAACACTTTAAAACATATTAAACATTGCCCATGGCTTTTGGAATCACTAATCACTGCACATAGATCCTGGAATCAGCGCTCTTATACAAAAATTATATAACTTTTATTCGTTTGAAACACATAAATAATCGCTTCTGACTTCTTCTTTTGTTGCGCTAATAAATTTGGTACCGGCCTTGACATCTTAAATTTTGAATACTGGAAGTTTATAAATTTCTAGGTTACGTCCGAAAATGCCATCACGTCTGTTCTGTTCAAGAACCTCTGGACAAGTGGGCCTTCTGCAAGGGCACGCCAACGGAATTTTCCACCCTTGGTTATTATTTCGAATGTTTTGATTGGTCCATCAGATCAGACGATATCAGACCATGTGTGCGTCACATGAGGTGATGTGGGTTAATTAAGCCAAGTTACTACTCCTACGATATTTTACATTTTTACCCGCTAGGGGGGCTACTATCTATGCTAGCTTCACAAAGTGCACCAAGAAAACCAAAAATTCTGTTTTATATTGGGACGATATAATTATTAACTAAAAATTCAATATATAAATGAATTTATATGTAACACCTTATTTTTAAGAGTGTTACAATTCTAGTATCTCTATACTTTAATATATACAATGATGGTAATATATATTCCAATATCCATACACGAAGGACCATGCACCATACATTATAAAGTCAATCGTCATTCACCATATTTTATACACCATGCCTCATATATCATATGCCATACACCACGCACCAAGCACTAACCACCATACACTATATTCCATACAACCATACACCATACACAATGCACCATACATCATGTGCCATAGACCATATACTATATACCATACAAGATATGCCATTCATCATGCATCGTATGCCATTCACCATACTGCATGCAGCATACATCATACATCATATGCTAAGAGCCACGCACCTTACACGATACACCATACATGATTAATCATGCACCATAGACCATGCATCATATGTTATACACCGTTCACCATATACCATCCACCATACACCATCTACCATACACCATGCACCATTCCCATTGAAAAATCTTTCAATCAATTTGATTGCTATGAACACTTAAAGAATATGAACGATTTTTAAGTCTCAAAACTAATTTGTAATTTGTTGGTGTTAAGGGAAGCTGTTTCGAAGCACATGAATAGGTTAGGGTTTGCCAAAGCACGACTATGTACATTCTATCAACTGTTCCAAAACCTGATCCGTCAAGTTTGCCTAAACATATAGTTCCGCTGTGTTTACTTTCTGTCCAACTCCAAACACAAGCATCATGTTCTGGCCCCTGTTAAAGTCTGACAACCTTACAAAGCTAACATACCCTACATTAACAATGTAAAGTTTCATTGTGCCGAAGTTGGGAGGAAGCATAGAGTCCGCGCTTTGCAAAGGGTTAAGCAGTTAACACTTCCTGATAAAGCACCTACCTGTTCACAAATGATAAATTCCAAATAATTAATTTAATTCAATTAGAACACTTATTTAGGAGCATGTAAATGTCTAGACGAAATGTAACAGTATAACAGCAGGAATGTTGAAGTAAATATAACGTGTAGTGTGGACCACGTAACCGTGCTCTCACCCTTGAGAGATTGCAGTGGGCGAGACGAGAGGTAGAGTGTCAGTATAAAACTTGTCTACAAACATGATAAGAACTGTCAAAGTTCAAACTTGCACAAGGCGTCCGCATTAGATAAATTAGCTTTGGTATGAAATAACAAACATTCTTTAAGTATGTGAAGACGTATCGGATGCAAAAAATGTAGATTTATCAAACATTCTCAATATTTAACATGTTTTCAGAAGTGGTAGTACACGCAAGACCAAGTCCACGTTACGTTACAAATATAAAGTGGAAATAAGGTCGTATGCTCTTATAACCTTCATTTCTCCAATATTGATTTATCTCTGCCTAACCAGAGTTCTATAACAAAGCAAATATAATAAACAAATTCAAATTTGAAACCGTATTTAATTCCTATTTCCAAATCCAGAGCATAAAAAAACAGACCAAGTAATGAGCATAGCGAGAACGTAACCTATGCACTCAAAGTAAATATAAACTATATATCATTTATAAAAAAATTTACGCCAATATATGACGTTCACAAACGAACTGTTGCGAACTTTATTAATCCCTTTTTCTTGAAATTTTAATTTACCTTTAATGCAATGAGGAAGCTTATTAACTGCTTAGGCTGTACAGAAAATGGTATTTTGTTTACAAACAGAGGAATATACAAAAATTAACTATTAAAGCATTTGACGTGTGTTTTTGTCTACAATATTTGGCTATATCATATAAATACAGCTGTTATTGACATGAAGCATCACACAACTGTGTTCGGAAATGTTATCCTGCCTGGAGGGACGGCAACAAAAGTTTTCCGCCCGTCGCTCATTTTACTAGCATTTTATTTATTCCATTTGTGCTCGTCAAACGCACAGCGGACATTATGGGGGATTATACGAACTAATTTCGTTAAACCTTGCAACAAAGAAGAAAGGGGAGGTAAACTCATTATAATGGGAATGGGAAACCAAGTGGTTCTATGTGAAGGGAACTACAGGCCTGCTTAAGTCCCCATAACAAAAGTAACCTCTTGGGATTTTGAAACGCTAATGGTAATTACGAACTCATTAGAAATAACTTGATGGTTTATAGGGTGAATGTAGCTAATGTGCTAAACTAAAAGAATCAGTGATAAAAATTAAAATCGTCAATGTTTTAATTTTTTTCCAAAATTAGAAGTGATAATTATAAAGTTCAATAATTAGAAGAAAGTAGCTACAATTAGTAAAGAAAATAATTTGTGTAGTAACATGATTAGTGTTGATTTATTTTCTTAAATTAAACTATTATATAATCATTTGTTGTTGTTTTTTATTATTTATTTATGTATTTTTTTTAGAATATTGTATTTTATAGTATTGTGTTTAATAACAAATAAAATTTCATTTCCTTGAGATTTTTTTGTGTTGTAAATGCTCTAAATGACAAAACACATTCCCAATCAAACACTATATTTGAGCACACAATTAACAACTACTCGATAAACAATAACATACCACAGAACAAAAATACACCACAGACTCACACAAACACAACACGTTTCAGCAACAGTCTTGTTAGTAAATCACAGCATTGAAAAGGCTCTGAAATAGCGCGAAACGCATCTGCTGAATAAATAAGTAAGTAGTGGTTATTTTGCCAAGATAATACAAACAAGTGTAATTCCTGAACATGGTTCTAGTTTGAAATGAAAACTTAGAACTATGTCTTAAGACTGATAAGAGGTTTATATATGTATCTGTATTTGGTAGTAATCAGCAAATGAACTATAAACAACTTACGTAATATTACACAATTAATTTATAATGTTCTATAAATAAATTTATAAAATACTATCATTATGTAGAAAGTAATATTTATCAACTATATACGAGCTCTGTTGGGCAATTTAGGAACTAACAACGTTTGCTTCAAACAATATAAAATTGCAAAGATATATTTTGGTTATCATAGCGAAGGTTCTCATTTTGGTGCTTTCAAAGCTATAACTTTCATAGTTTGTTGTAAATTTTCACAATAATAATAATTGAATTATTTAGTTATTTTATTTATACAATATCAATAAAACTTATGAACATAATTAAATTTGAAGTTTAAATTTCAAACAAATTTAAAACCTTACACTTAAAGGTGAGTATTATTGGTTTATTTATTTTTTTTGAATAAAAGTATTTGATTACGTAATCTAAACAAATATTTGTTTTTATGGGTTAAATTGTAGTCGTCATGTTTAATGCGTGTATGTTTTTTTTTAATTGGCATTAAGATAGCTTAAAGTTTGTGAACAAGAGATGATGGAAATAAAAATTATTAATAAAATACCTATTTTATATTTGATCATTTATAGAACACCTTTTTGTATTAGAAAATCTGAATAGCAATTTCGCTTTTTTTAAATTCCTTCTCTTAGCTCACACTCTCTTGATATATATCTTGCACTTATTCATCCATTCAAGTTCAAATACTCATTGTTTATCCTATAGTGGATACAATTAATGTTAATATTTATTCAATAACTAAATTTTCAAACTTGTGGGGATCCAGCCGGATTCGAACTGAGAATCTTTATGTTCGAAGTCTGGCGCCTTGGCACTGCACCAAATTTTTAATACATAGAAATATATGTCTCAAAGATTTATATGAATATTTCCCCAATCAGGTTGTCGTTGAAATCTCCTATGTAGTACCTTTACACTGTTGCCATGGTTACCGCACAATATCATAAATAGTGCTATAGTGTAACTAAAACAAATTCTTTTTTTTATTAGTTGTTATGATATTATAAAACATGAAGTTATTATTAAGACTCAGGAAATGTCCTTTCAGGCGTCGCGCATTATTCTGGCATTTTCATTATTCCATTTGTCCTCGTCATACGCACTTCCACGAGTTATGCGGGATTAGATGCGCTAATTAATCTAAACCAAAAGCCTACGACAAAGTAGAAGAGAAAATTAAAGCTTTCATTGTGACAGTGTGACAGATGCAACTGACTGCTTCCGTGAGACGACAGCTTCGGCGAATTTAAAATTATAAAGATATCTTAAAATTTAAACCGAAAAAATTAATCACATTTTATAAAAAAATAGGCCTATAATATATTGTAGTAATCGCTACAAGTTTTTATTCAAGTAATAAACCATTAATAAAATTCAAGATATTATAAACTCATTCAAAATAATGCTAACTAGGTAAACCTAATTAACAAATTTGTAAGCAACTAAAAACGAAATCGATATTTATTCAAAGCACATAACTACAAAGTTTAGTAAGGTGAAGAGACAATATCTCTAGAATAGTTCATTAAAACACATTTAAAAAGTAAATGTTCCTCAAACACAAACATAGTGCTAAACGAGTGTCTCCATTATACACTTCTAATATCACCGTTTATATTTATATAACTTTTAAATTTCACATTTAAATAATAATGTTTTTTTGTTTAAAGAATAGCATTGTTTAATAAGGTTTGCGTAAGAGATGAAGTTAATACAAAACATGACAGCAAAGCGTGATGCAAAATAAGGGATAATATTGAGAAATTGCCTATTTTCTATTTGTAAGCATTCGCAGGTTACGTTTTAGAACATTTAAATAGTTAAAATGTTTATATTGATTGAAGGAGAAATACTGTGCGTAGAACTTCCACTTTTGATAAAATGAAAAGTCTCTATTTTCTTTTAAAATTCCGAATCAGAGAAATAAAGGCATTAATAAAACTCAAGAAATAGTAAAGTTATTGCATATAACAATAATTAAAACATTAGTATAAGTCATGCGTAATTAACAATGAAATATCTCATTGTTTAAAGCGCATCTTGTGTCTACTAATTATTTTAGTAATACCTAACTATAAACCTCAGTCAGATGAAGAGACAGTATTTGTATACATAGTCATAAGACCTATTTAAAAATTAAATAATATCTCTCCTAATATACAAATATTCTTACATTTTAAAAATATACACCATAGTTCCAAATACTTTAAATCTCAGCGTTTAAATTTCTATAATTTTAAAATTTTGCATTTAAGTTATTTACGATTTGTTTAGGAAGAATAACATTGGTCTTTTAAAGGTTTGAGTAATAGGTGAAGTTTATACAAAAATATATTGAAATATAGCCTATTTTCTAATTTGTAAAAATTCACAGCATAACCCTTAGGACACTTCATTAATAACAATGTTTATATTGATTGAAGGAAAAATAACTGTGATTAACATTCCCACTTTGCATAAAATGAAAAAGACTATAGATATATAGAGAATTTCGATTTGACGGCGAAATGATCAAGAAGTGAAGTTTTTTTCACTGTGGTAACCGTATTTTTAAAGACACAAGAGCGTTCATATAGATTTTTTTTGCAGAATAGGTTTGAGAATAAATTTGAGTACTGGAGCTGTAAATGAAGGATGAAGAATCGAGTTCAAAATGTAGAAAATTTAGTTCAAAAAGTCTGTGAATAAAAGATCATTACAGTGAGTAAAAACACAGCGACAAATATATGAAGAGAGAATTTGCCGTCAAATAACAGACATTTATATATAAAAAGCAATAAAACCCTGTTAACCTGTTACAATGTTGCCACACCTGAAGAATAGCAATGATCACCATAGTTAAAAGTAGTTATAAATGTTTTATTGCCGGAATAAAGACATCCGGATAGGTCGAGTAATATTGTCAAGCATTCATACGTTTTATCTCGTTAAATGCGCCAGAAAAACATAAACGGAAATATAGTATTTTGATGTTGGCAATGTTGGTGATACATATATTCATAAGGGGTTCCACGAAAACAAGTAAAAATGTGTAACATTGAATACTGATATTACACATGTATTTTGTGTGTATGTTTTTGTTGTAATGTTTTAGTTGTGTTTTTATTCTGTCCTGTCAAGAATGTTTGAATACATTTGGACGTAAATCTCAAAATAATTCCAATATATTTTAAAATGTATAAAGAAGTTTTGCACAACTATAATTACTACAGTCGTTCAGTCTGCTATTTAGTTACTGTGTTTACCTTATGTAAAACACGACTCTGATTTTATTACAAAGCTCGAGAATGAGAGCACTGTAATTGATAAGCTCTTGCAAGTAGATTTGTAAAAATAAAAAGTAAATTTCTTGATTAAGTACTTTCAAGTGTAAGCGATATGTGAATATAATAAATCAGTGTTTTACATAATACTAGATATGTATATATACTGTATATTGTAGATTTAATACCCAGGAAAATGAATTTAAATTCTTTTTATACATGAAATAGGAAGTCAACAGGGAGTTCGATCTAAGAGGCAAAGTAATGTAGGTGTTACCAACGGTGGCAACCATGTTAAAGACACGAGGGCGTTGCGTGAAGACATTTGTTGCACTGTCTCGAGAAATAGTATTAGAGATAGGGATTAAATCCTTTGCATGGTGATTACGAACCATAAGGAAACTTTAATAAAAGGTTTGGTTATTTTGTTTTTTGTTTCAATTTTCCAGATGCTGGGGAGAGAAGATGGGTAACCTACAAAGGGACAATCAAAGAACGAATAGATAGATATGAAGATGTAAGGTCTGAAGAAACCGGAAACGACCGTTTCGACAACAAATACAAGTTATTCTTATGTAAACACCTAAAGAGACATAATTAAACATTTGGAAATTTAAAAAAATCTGTTAAAGTTTTTCAAATTTCCAAACCGTGAGCAGCCTACGATGAGGGAATGGGTAACCTCAATTAGGACAAAGAATAACCATAGAACGAAGAGTCTAATATGAAGATGTAAGGTCTGAATAACCAGGAAAAGAATATTTCCTGATCAAATACAAGTTATTTGTACTTAAACGCCTAAATAGACATAAATGAAAATCTGGAAAAAAGACTGGATAAAATGGTATAGTTTCCTAAGTAAACCATAAACAAAATTCAATTATGATGATATTAGCTGTGATGTGAGCAGCCTCTATTTATAGCTTCTTTTGGTAGAACGTAAAAAGCATAAAATTAATTAGCGCAATGAATTATAGGGTTTGCCGCTATATTTTCTTTAGTATCATTATCTATGTGGGTTATTCGTTATGCTGCACTACCCGAGCATAGCCATGCACACACTTTAATTATAAGATTGTTTATTAACATAGCTTAGTAATAGTTAATAATAATACTGGTAACTTAATAATATTTAAGTTAAGGATAAAATAATGCCTTTGGACACCCTGCCCATTCAGACTTAGCCAACTTTCTTTGCTTTTCCTAATGGACTTTTATAGACTCTCAATAAATATAAAAACGCCTTACAATCTATCTTCAAACCGTCTCTGAACTTCCCCTAGACTTCCAATTACGTCGACCCCTTCGATGCCGCAGTTATCATAATTTATTGCCCACTATATTGAGTATAGCGTTTTTAGTCAGATCAGGCGCGAATCTTGGTTATAGATTCTGACTGTATTATAATATTTTTAAATATTTTAATACGTAAACAAGAATTAGAAATAACAGAGGATTCTTTTACAAGAAAAAAGGTAGAAATTCAAATTTAAAATAAATAAACCACGTTGCAAATTAAATGAAATTATTAAAAAAATGAAATAATTCTTTGAAATAATTTCTTTGAGAAAATGAAATTATTACGTAGGAAAATAGGTTATTTTATGATAAAAATATTTGTTTTTTATTTTTAGTTTCTGTTTTAGCTCACAAACACGGTTACACGAACAAATATGTTCAGTTCCAGACAACGTTATTCCCAATTATATAAACAAACGTACGTTACAATGGTACAAGGAACGAATTTGGTGGTAGTTCGCTCTGTCGATGGCATTGCCTGGTTGATTTGCAAAAATCATACCGAAAGATTACTAGGTGGTACTTAGCTCTGTCGGTGTCATTGCCTGGTTGATTTGCAAGAATCATGCCTAAAAATGGTTTGGTGGCACCTCGCTCTATCGTTATCATTGATGGATTTGTACCTGGTAATTATACACTTGGAGGCTGCTAGTAAATACTGAGTAAACATATACAGGTAGTATTAAGATAGAAAACATCTGCTCTGGTAATAGTCGAAAAGATTGGAATGGACAACTAGGAGTATGGAAATCTAAAAGTGGAATCTTGAGCAAAACTCAAACCTGCATATTATATTCAAAAAATAATACAATCACAATATACATACATATATATATATATATATATATATATATATATATAGAATATCAAACAGGTTTTCCTGTTAGAATTATTTTCAAGATTAAATAATATACACTAATTACAGGAATAATTTATTGAATAATACACTCAAAGCTTTTCGTTGGTTGACATTACCAACATCCTCAGGAATTACTATTTCCTCTTGAGTCATTCCAGAGGATGTTGGTAATGTCAACCAACGAAAAGCTTTGAGTGTATTATTCAATAAATTATTCCTGTAATTAGTGTATATTATTTAATCTTGAAAAAAAAAAAAATATATATATATATATATATATATATATATATATGTATTTTAAAACAACATAGGTTATTCAAATAGAAGAATATTTAATAATTGATAATAAAATATAATATATATATATATATATATATATATATATATATATATATATATATATATATATATATATATAAAATATGCATTGATATGTGGTGCTACAATCATACCTCAACAGCCCGTTTGCACCGTAGGTTTCATCCTAAGTTCAAGTCCCGAGACATAATAAGGGATTTGATCAATCTATGCGCACTAGCTTACCTAATAATTATTGTGCTTGTGCAGCAAGCAAGCTCAGTGTTTGACGAATCTCAGCAGTACGTATCGGCCCACCATACCATCTGTGTCTTGTTCACCACTGTGCCTAGATATGAGAGGAGTAGACAGCCCCAGGGCTTCCATATTCACTTGCCGGTAAACTCCCATCATGTGCATCCCAAATCTATTCCTATATAACTTAGGGTATACTCATTTCCACATTTTCTGTCGACCTAATAGCTAAACCTGTGCACGAATAGTCTTCTGCACTACCCGGAATCAAACCCAATATCTTTAGGTAATTAGTCAAGACTTGGGTAAGTACCCAAGTAGGTAGTAGTAGCAGTCTTCCATGTGACCAGTGTGAAGCCATCTTGGAAGTTATTTCCGAAGGTAAGCAGGTGAACCCACGCTACCAAGAGAGATATTAAATTAAGAAATAAATGAATAAACGTTATTAAATGAAGAATATTCGATAATCGATCTAACTACTATGTTTAAAAGAATACCAACGTTAGAATACCAAGAATACCGTTTATTCTACTCATAAACGTAATAACACTCAATACTTTTCTAAATCATTAACCTAATTAGTAACTTTGCTCCAATGCATACACATTAACGGCAACTGTTACAATAAGCTGTACCCATAGTGTTTGTACAACTTCCAATAACAATGAAAATCCATTGATTAACAAATGTAAGTAACTCAAGTCGAAACTGGGTTAACTATTTAATTGCATTCGTAACGGCTTTGCTAACAAACTGTTGTGGAAGCCCATGTAAAGCATGAGCTTGTGTTATTGTGTAGCGTCCCCGCGTTGCAGCAATAGTTGGCTTTGTTTTCAACTATCAGCGCCCTTACAATCAATTCCATGTGACAAAAAAGTATTATTTTTGATACCCATTGAAAATTTGTATTTACTATTTCAATAAACAGCTATGTGTTTGTAATACGATATTTTATTGGTCTAAAAAAAAATAATTAAATAATTCTTCGATTTATAGACACACTTTTAAGAATATTTGAAGAGTTAATGCTAATAATTAAACGTCTCCTTAACTTCCTCCATGTCACCATTTCCTCCATCCTTTTCTCCAACTTCGTGCTCTCAATCGTCTTCTTTTCCTATCAGAAATTCCTTCTCCTCATTCAGTCCTCAATTCCTTCTCGAATTCTCCTCAGTATTACTTGGTTCCTGACCATTTCAATGCTTACTACATTCTTAATATTCGCCTTCGTATCACGATTTCTCCTACTCACAATGATTTCATTCTAGTATTCGTCATTTTTGTAACATTTCCAACACTTAAATGAGAGTTCCGGGTTGGTGTTACTCTATATCAGAACATGTACCTGATACGCATTAGGGTCTCAAGTAACACCAAGGTGACCATTAGGGTCTCAAGTGAAGAGAAAACACTCAGGTGAACTGAATTAGGAAAACCTATTGGGTTAGGAAAAGGAGAAACAGGAAAAAGTCAGGTGAAATGAAGTTTGGGTTAGGAAAGGGAGTGGCTAATAGTGTGTGTATTCATTATTGCTTGCGTGGATACGGTAGCGACTCTAATCAGGTAGACGTATCCTCGTCGACGTTTTAAAAAATGTGACAAGTACAAATGTGACAAAACACACGCATTTGTATGGATATTAAAATTATCCATTTCGAACATATAAATAGGCCTATATGGTAAATACACTACACTACAAGTATTTTCAGGACTGGGTTTTATTTAAATTTTTTTTAACATTGACTGGAAAAGAGTAGCTTGTTATTAAGTATTAGAAGCCTATAATTAATTAAACTTTATCTTATTAATTCCATGTGACAAACATTTTCGAAGTTTGACCTTCCATACCCTTTGAAAATTTGTATTGACTATTTCAATAAACCGCTATGTGTTACTAATAAGGTACGTTATTGGTCTAAAATATAAACAACACTTCTTCGATTTATGGACGCACTCTTAAGCATAATTGAAGAGTTAGTGCTAATCATTAAACGTCTTCTTAACATCCTCCATGTCACCATTTGCGCATCCTCCTCCTTTTCTTCAACTCCGTGCTCAAAATATTCTTCTTTTCTTATCGGAAATTCCTTCTTCTCCTTCAGTTTCCTTCAGTCTTCAATTCCTTCTCGAATTCCCTTCAGTATTACTGGGGCCCTGACCATTTCAATGCTTACCATCTTCTTGATATTCTACTTCTTATCATGATTTATCCTACTCACAATGATTTCATTCTGGTATTCGTCATTTTTGTCTCATTCTCAACACTTCCATGCGAGTTCCGAGTTGGTGTTACTCTCTATCACAACATCTACCTGATACAGAGAAGGCTCTCAAGTAACACCAAAGTAGAGGTAACACTCAGTTGAAATGGAGGTTGGGTTAGGAAAGGGAGTGGCCAATAGTGTGTGTATTCATTATTGCTTGCATGGATACGGTAGCGACTCTAATTATGTAGACGTATACTTGTCGAGGTTTTAATAAACATTTGATGAGTACAAATGTGACCAACACTCACTCTTATGGATATTAAAATTATCCATTTCGAACATATAAATATATGGTAAAAACACTACATTACAAATATTTTCAAGACTGAGTTTTATTAACATTTTTTTTAAAGTTGAGAGGAAAAGAGTAGCTTGTTGTTACGTAGTAGCTGCCTATAATTAATTTAATTTTATCGTATTACATTTAAAGCGTATTTAATTAATGTTAAGTAGGAACAACAACCCAGAGATTTATATAATTAAATTAAGTTCAGATCTTGTGAAATTGTAATTTAGAGGGGGAAATAAAGGAAATATTTATACTCCCCTGTAAGTATTTATTTGAGGTATGTTACCGACCTTTACAATTAAGATGAAGGAATCGTTGTTGTGTTTAATTGCATTCTTACAATTACAAGTAAACTTTACCAGCAATTGCGTTTGCCTCACTATGAACGTATCTACAGTGGTGAGTCACTAAGTTTTGTTTATGTATTTAAAAACACGAGGAGAAAAAAATATCAGAAGTTTCCATATTTTTTTTTAATAACTTGGGAGCGGGTTTAAACTGCCCGAAGCACCGCTACCTTATGTATATATTGTACTTACCTCCCTGATCTAGTCAAGGAGTCCCTTCCCTCTTACCAGGTTTAAAAGTTTCCTGACTATTGCTTTACCTTCAGCATCCTCTTTCAGAGCCATGCTATCACCAAAGAGTTTGAAGCGTCTCACGGCCAGTGCTTCACATCTATAAATGATGTGTGCGGTGATCTCCAGTTCTTGCCGCGCATAATCTGCACACTGGTTCATCTTTGAAGATACCCGTATTATGCAGATGTTTCCTTAGTCCAAAGTGTCCCTTGAGTAGACCTGTGGCTATCCTCAATTTCTGCCTAGACAGACAGATGAGACTCTCCTGCAGCCCCAAGGAAGGTTTCCTAAGGGTTAGCTTACTGTGTCTCACTTCCTCAGCCCTGACCCTGTGCTCACAGTGTCTTTCAGCCATCCTCCTTCGCACTGAAATCTTGACCATGGATTTGGAAATACATATCGCCGGCTCCGGTTCAATTAGGGGAGTTGAAGACACCTCTCTGGCCAGTGCATCTGCGGCTTGATTTCCAAATATTCCCCTATGCCATAGCACCCAACCTATCTTGATTTGATTATGCCTTGCCAGGGCTTCTAGGTTATTTAGGCACTCCCTGACTATGGCCGAGGTGACCACATGTCCATTTAGTGTCTTAATTGCTGCCTGACTGTCAGAGAACATAGCAATCCGGATCCTGTGTATTCCCCTTCTCGCTATCTTTCCCAGACAGGCATTTATAGCATATATTTTGGCCTGAAAGACAGAGGTATGCCTCCCAAGAAAAAAACTAGTTTTACCCTTGGGATTTTACAATACACCTCCGCTCCAGTGCTGAAGTCCATCTTGGAGCCATCTGTGTACCAGATCTGAGCTCCCGATGTTACTGACCCTGACTATTCTATCATAGTTTGGTGGGCCTGGTCAGGTGCAAACGTCCGAGTAAGGTGGTCGCTGCCCATCTCCAAGACAGTTTCTTTGACCACGCACTCGATACTCATATGTCCCGAAACATCTGGGAGATTAGCCCAGTTATTCGAGTATGCAATCTCCATGCTGGGGTTTGGTGCTCGTGGTTGATTGCTTCCCACCTGTTGTACCTCACCCCTCACAACATCCAAGCCCTGGACGTTAACATGCTCGGCTCGGTTTTGGCCTCCCCAGCGTTGTGTGCTCAGGATTATTGGGCCTCCCGCTGCTCTCGTCTGATCTCTTCGGTGCCGCCTTCTGGCCACTCCACTCATACGCTTCCTCCTTAGAGAAAGCGTGCTCAACTCTACAACCATTTCACTGGTTTCTGCAGTCGGTAGCTTGGTAGCCGCCCCCGCATACCCAGTGGTGGTAGCCGTTGAAACATCTGCTACAGACTCACGGTTTGCCATCTCATTGGCTCCCGCTGTCTGTGCAGACTCAACATCAATTTGTTTACTTACTTGGTCCATTAGCTTCCCAAGTATGGGGGAAAGAACGGTCAACCAGAGCAGAGCCCCCACTGCCCTGGCAATACAACATACAATGATATTTTTTCTGGTTCCTCAAGGGGATCTTGTGCTACTGCATTTTATACCCTGCAGCCATTCATCCATCGGCACGATGCCTTCCACCTTGGATTGGGTATTCAGTCACTGACCTTGAAGCACAGCCCAAGTTCAGGACATTATTAACTGTTGCTCATGGAGCGAACAGCCTGCTTTACTCTCTTTTGTTACAACTGTGTCGTTAGGGGTAGTTTCCCGCCCATACTTCACAGCCGCATTGCCCTTGGTTCACCTGGGAGGTGATAGTAGCATTGTGAGGACTTAATTCCCAACTACCCCAGTCCCCAGTCAGAGCAGTTATTTCTACCACACCCAACCGGTTGCTTGACGAGGAGGGATAATTCCTCACTTTTGAACCATTGCCTTGGTCCGGGCCTGCCTATTCAGAAACCTTCCGGAATCCTTATTCACAAGTAACCTACATATCTGTAGGCCGTTCCACTATCCACCACCCGTGAACCCGCCCAGTTGCTAAGGCAAGCTATCTGGGTTCCATATTTACATAAGCTAAGGGTTTGTCTTGTTTCCAATCAGAGATGTTTAAAACTACGGTTTATACTCAGTGTAAATATTTTTAACATATTACCTAATCTGCACCAGCATCCGCCATTACAGTTACATTTGCGTAACTATTTTGAATCCACTTATCGCATACTTTCAACCTGCACCCACAAGCACTTCAACTTGGCGGTGGCTGTCTGCATTGCGCGAGAGGACGAATCTAGCAATGTCAGAAGCTGGTGCCATAAAAGTAAAATTAAATAAATACTTTTGCAATTGTATGATTTTAAACCACAACTTATTCACTTGATTGTCATCTGGCCACATTTCCACAAATATCATTTGTTTCCTTATTTTAAAACTTTATTTTTGTAGAATCACCCTCTAGTGTTTTCTTACGATCCCGTGAATCCTGCTAAAACGAAGGTTTCATTTAGAGTGAAAACTTTTAACTTAATCCTGGAAGAATTATTTTAAAAACGTTGACATCTCCGTGAGCATAAACATTTTGTAAGCTTCTTTTAAATACCAGTTTTATAATCTATCATACAATGCACTATATATATATATATATATATATATATGTATATCAAAGTAAGAAATAAAATTAGATTGCTGTAATGGCTTTATAAGTTCTACATTAAACTTTAATTATTTAAAATAATCGTCATATATTTCAAGAATATAATATAACACTTTGTCCATCAATATTTATTTTAGCTTATTATATAAGCTAAAAACTTTATATAAATATGCAACAGAAGGTGTAGGCTAATACTATCGATATCTCACATTTTCACTAAAAACGGGATCAATCGTTCCATTTCTTGTACTTCTTTCCTGTCATTAGATACAGTTAAACCTACTCAGATTATATCCATGATTTATATTTGTGTATCAAGATTTATAACTTATTGAGATTTCTATCGTAATAAATGTCCAGAGTTTATCAGATCAATTACTTATTTTTAGGTGCTAATATTTAATTAATAATAATCAAAATCATCACACACTAAGAGTTACAAAGTAGTAAAATTGCCAAATCAAAACAAAACAGTTGAAAATTTTGTAACAAAACAAAAATATATTGACTAGTGGCCTAAATAAAACACTTTCTTTTTAAATTGTATTTAATAGTTTAACTAATGATGTAGGATGACCGATGTATTTTACGGCCATTCTGAATACGTAATTTAATTTGAAAATAAAATAATTATAACCTCAAATATGTGGATTCGAAAACAGTAGTACGGTTTTACTACTATTCCCACATTCGCAGAAAATGAAAAAACTCAAAAATCATATTATTTATATAATTAAAATACAAATTTAAAAAAATTCCTTAGTTTATCAGTGCAATTGCGAGTACAAATATTTTGTTCACTACATTTGTCAATGAGGAAATACGAAAGAACAAAATTGTTATCTTAAAACTAAAGCAAAAATATTGAGATATTTTGTAATAAAACAAAAATATCTTGACTAGTGGGGTAATTAGAATACTTGATTTACCAATGTATTTCACATTTTAACTAATGACATCCAATACAGTGTTCAATATAACTTATGATGAGTAAAAAG
This sequence comes from Prosapia bicincta, assembly GCA_036971475.1. Classification (NCBI taxonomy): domain Eukaryota; kingdom Metazoa; phylum Arthropoda; class Insecta; order Hemiptera; family Cercopidae; genus Prosapia; species Prosapia bicincta. The sequence continues at coordinate 268,491,850 of JBAIZL010000002.1, read as the reverse complement.
CACTGTATTTAATTGTAACTATAAATTGGTAAATTATTTGGAAATAATTTAAATGTAGCCTCCAAATATCCTTTACGTTAATACGGAAACCTAGATATGGATTATGAATACATAGAATAGCTTTCGGATATTTTCCAGACAATCTATTCACCCTTGTATATCTAATAATGTCGATATCGTTATATAAATGTCCATTCTTCATTGGAAATAACTTGTATTTCATTCCTCTCGAAGCACCACCAAAAATTATTTCACCATGTTAGTTTATAATCATATATTTTCCTTTCTGACGTCCAATCCCAAGGACGAGGAATTTTATTTACGTCCAAAACCTTTACCACGAAGTATGGACCACCATGCAATTGTAATTTTAATCTTGCATTTAAAGTAAAAATTTCTTTTTCATATTTTACTTGGTTTATCCAGCAATAAGGAATTTCCTGCAAATATATACGTTTCAGAATAAACATTCGTATAAAGGAATAAAAGCATTGCTTTCACGGTCGAAGAACGGGCGAATCTAAACTTAGTAATGCAAAAGTTGGAATAATATTTCCCGCATTTTCCATTCTCTCAAGACTTTGTTGAACTTTGGTTTGAAAATTCCCACGACGAACGCTGGTCTATAGAGCGTAAAATGTTAAAGCCTACATTATTGTACTCTGGAGTTTATTCGTCGTTGTGCGTTATATTTGCATGGATTCCTTTTAAAACATCACTTACAATTTCGTTTTACGAAATGAATGTAAGGCTGTAAAACTTGAAGGCGTTGGCTTGCTATAGTCTTACTTTCTTTATAGTGTTTCGTTCCGCATTCATAGAAAAGAAAAACCTCAAAATAATTATGATATAATTAAAACTATCGTCTATGATAAAACATAGGTTATCCCCACTAGGTAAATAGATTATTGGAATATCAGTAAAAAATTTACCGATTTATTAATAAGCGTTTGTGACGAACTAAGACCTGTCCAAGCCCTATTTTTACGTGCATAATATATTAATATCAGGAAACCGTTCTACGATCGGGTCATACTCTGATAGAGTCTGATATTGTAAACATTATGTTTCGCGCGTGTCGTGGATTATCTTGTGGCAAAAGAATTTTTAAGTTATTCCATCTTTTAACTCTATACAATGACACATAAAGCATCCAGTGCATAAAGGCGGAGATTCTTAATTGGATACCTACGTAACCAAAAGTTTGCCTCTGTAACATGTATGGCCATGGCAAATGCTGGTTTAACTGGAATTTGCATAGTGCATCCAAGTTAACTCTTGCTTGAGACTAATGTAACTCTGGGAATATAAACATTCTAAAAAACTTGGTGATAACGATTTTGCAGAAACTTTTCACTTAGCCCTTTAGATTACTTTGGTTAAAATTCCCATACATACCAATTTTTGTGAAATTCTTTACAGTAGTTTTCCAGAATAAATATACAGATATAAACGAAGCACGCACGCACACACACACTCACGCACACTCACACACAGACACACCCACACACATATATGTATGAATAAAAAAAAAAAAAAAAAAAAAAATATATATATATATATATATATATATATATATATATATATATATATATACTACAATATATAATCTTGTGTATTGATAAAGAAATAAAACAAAATGAAAATACAAGAATAATTTATTGAATGTACAATTCAAAGCTTTTCGTAGGAATCATCATGATGATATGTTTCTGATGATGTTGGTACTGTTTGCCAACGAAAAGCTTTGAATTGTACATTAAATAAATTATTCTTATATTTATAATTTGTCTTATTTCTATATATATATATATATATATATATATATATATATATATATATATATACATTTGGGTGAGAAAAAACTTATTTTTTAAACACTATTCTATGGAAAACTTGCGTATGGGGTAGATAAGGAAAATGTACAGTAACAACAATATATATATATATATATATATATATATATATATATATATATATATATATATATATATATATATATTGAACACCTAGCTTGCGCAACATACTTTAAAATCTTTTGTTTTTCGAAAATCAGTCATTTTACATGCATGTTTACAGTGCGTAACTAATAATACCTTATAGTGCTATAGTGGACATCTTTTACTAAATGGGTTTGGAAACACAAAACCAAATTACTACTGTCAAAAAATTTCAATTTCCGGCAGCGCAAAAGCTCGAAAATCGGTAAAATGTGCTTACTAGCACCTTAAAAGGAGATGCGGTTTAGGATGCTGTGTTTTGTGCTAATTGCACAATCCATTTTTGTTTTTGTTTTTCTTTTACACTCAATTAAATTGTAATGTAACTATCATACGTGTATTTTAAAGATATAAAGAAAAGAGCAAATGTTTGTTATCTTTTATTTTTAATAGCACGTTTAATTGACATTTAAACAAAAAAATTGCTGCTAAACCATTTTAATAAATAAAATAGTTTTTTTACTTTAGAAAATCGTCTTTTACTTACAATTTCTGAGTTGTAAAATAGAAGTTTTACTTGCTGTCAAAATGTGACATCAAAGCTCATCATCCGATACTCTCCGTAACAATGGTGGTGATGTAGTTTCAGTGGTGTTCCAGTAGTTTGCTGACCTTATCGCACTACTTATGTCTAGAAGGCACCGTACTGTTGATATTTACTCAAAAGAGTGCGATTATATCTAATTCACAATCAATACTTATAAAATCATTATTGAAAACTTTTCATACTTACTACGCTGGGTGACAAATAGGGCTTAAAAATGGCTTTGACCCAGTTGTTTAACCCTACAGGTTTTTAAATAAATGACGGAACGGCAACTCGTTTAAATGCAAAAGGCATATTTCCTACTGCAGGGGTCTTTTTTCTTGTGTTTCTATAGCGTACCACACCATTTTTGCTACCTGTGTTACTTACAGCACCGTCACATACTACTACGTCACGTTCGTCTAAAGAATACTACATTCCGTAATATAAGAGGTAATACTATAAGCGATATCTTGAGGGTGTGATGTGACCAGGTTTTTGTATTATGAATTTCCCTGCCGGTCCTGGAGTCCTCTCGTCTGGATTCCCAGGTCCCTGGACATCGGAAGTTGCCACCCCTGGTCAGTCAATGGAAGTCTTTCTCAATTCCCGCGAACTGAAGGCTGAGTCTGGAGCCCTCATCCATGGATGGAAATAGACGGCAGAAACGTGGCTATTTTGGTCCCACCTGGCGGGTTGATGATTCTAGGCGCGATCAGACATAGCGGCCGTTAGCACCTCGTATTAACAAATTTTTTCAGACTCCCTTACAGGTCCATACGTTCCTGTATTTATTGCGTCTATGTCACCCTTTCCCTCCGATCTCCTCTCGTCGCCTTCTCCGTGCTTGTTTCTTGTACGGGCGGGTTGGACAACGTATTAGTTTTAACCTGCATAATTTTGTTATCTGTTTTAGAACACTGAAAAATGTCACTAGAGAAGGCGTTGGGGTGGACGGCACGCTTGGGAGGGAACCAATAGGAAAGCCGGATTTGCTACCCCCACCACGTTCCAAGATGGCTGGGCCCATATGGCGGGAACAAGATGGCGGCACTCATAAGCGCAGGAACAAGATGGCGTCGCACTCTAGTAACCTAACCTAAGAAAAAAGTGTTGTACGCTTAGAGTGTATTTTGGCTAGATGTGTGGGTGGGTTCGCCCCGGGATTGTTTTAAATAATATATAAAATTGCCAAAAAATTATCAGTTAGATCAAATGATCAACGTTTCAACTAAACAACAGTGAAATACTGTCTTACGCTAAGTTTAACCGACAAACTTTCACACGTATCAATCGACCAACCATTACGTTGATTCCAGATAACCAACAGTCTTTGCGGAAATTGACCAATCACATTGCAGGGGCTCGGTAGTGCTGTCAAACCCAAGTCACTTAAACGGCCTGTAACCTACCCCTAAGTGTGTTGTGTGTTAGGGGTAAGTTTTCCGGGTCACGGTGTATAGATGTCATAGAGTCCTAACCTAGCTCATTCTTAAGTGTTGTATGTGTTTGGAGTGTATGCTGGATATGTGCGGGGTGGGTCCGGGGGATGTGGTTGGTTTATAAATTGGGAATTTTATTTTCAGAAAATATTTACAAAAATTATACATTTATTTAAAAATAATACGAAAAATACAATTTGATTTATAACAAAAAATAACTTATTTTAGGGAGGCTGCTTCCGCTTCTCTGCGTCGTTGCCGTCGCCATGCCCGCTGCTTGTTGCGCCACCGGCATTTAGCCCTGAGCTCCTTTTCCTTGTCGTCCCTCTTGAGTTCTTCATAGAGCTGGATGTTGCCTTCTGCGAAGTGTTTGTCCGGGATGCAGACTCCCGGAGCTAGGACGAGCTCAGATATTTCCTTAAACGATGTACCGAGCTCGTCGTCTGGGATCAGCTCAGTAGACGTGTCGTCGGCTTCTTCGGAGTCCCAGAAGAAGTACTTCCTCTTCAACTCCTCGACACGTACCGGCTTGGTCTTCGGCCGACGGCGGCGACGCCACACTCTCTTCCAGCCGGTAGACACAGCAGCGGGATCCTCCCTGTACTCCGTGTTGCGGTACTTCCTCTTACGAGGGGGAGCAGCCTACTTGGATACCGCAACAGTATCCGGCGGCGACGACGACGACGACGCAGCCTCTTTGCTGTCCGCAGGTGTTGGCGGCAGCATCTTGGGGGAGACTGGAGGTCCCCCGAGGACCTGGTGATCGCTTCTCGGTGCGGGCGTCTGCTTCTGCCTCTTCTGTCGGCGGGGCCGGGACTCGTGCTTCGGACAGCCGCCGTACCGCTTGGACGCATGTCCAACGGTCCCGCAGTCCTTGCACTGGCCGCTCCGAGTCGTCACCCTTGATGTCCTGACGGTGACGACGCATCGAAATCCGCTGCGAAGGCTCTCCTGCAGCTCGCCAAAGAGACGCTGTAGGTCCTCCTCGCAGGCCACTGGAACGGGCCGGAAGTCCTGGCGACACGGGACCAACAGTGGTAGACGCCCATCTGCATCGTTCTGGGAATCCAGACGAGAGGACTCCAGGACCGGCAGGGAAATCCTTGGCAAGTCATTTTCTCTATTATATACGAATGACCGTCAAATTTAGTCAGTTAAATTTATTAAATTCAAATTACAAATTAAACTTAAACAATGACTTTATTCGACGTTGAATAATTAAATAATTCTTAAAAGTAATAAAATTAATTAGTATAACAAAATTGTTGAAATAATGAATAATAAATATTATATTTACAAAGTGCTTTTGGCCATAAGCCAATCATTTTCAAGAATTTCAGATTTATTGAATCGTATATATTTTAAAATTATTTATAATAAAATATAACCAATTCAATCTTGAAATAAGCAGATAAAATATTTTAATAGGTTAAATTTGGAAATATTTTTTTTGTTTAAGATATGTAAATGTAATAATGAATTGTATATGAAATTTAGGTTTTAAATATGTGAAAATTAACGAACTTTTAATTAATAATTTGTGCAGATAAAGAGAGATCTAAATATGTTTTATTAAAAAAGAAAATTAGTTTATTTTAAATCACTAATTAAATGCATTATAAAAACTTACAGTATTTGAATTTATCCTGTGTTGAACAACCAATAAAACCTTTTAGTTTTTTCAACTGATAAATAATGATTATAAAATAAGAGTACAGTTTTAATTAAATTTCAATAATTAATAAATATATAAAATTCAGAACCTAATGACTTGTCAAACCAGTTCTCTCCCGAGAACAATTTTATTGAGCTATTCTAAAAATTAGTTGGTATTTTGTATTGAAGCCCAGAGACGATGTCTACTGGCAGATCATGTTTAAAGAACACAGGAGCCTTTTTAAAGAGGTATCTTAGACGTGATCATATTTTGCACGTCCCTCTGCTGAGCCTGCAGATCTAAATGTTGTTTCTTTCCAGCTGACTATTTTACTGACATGTGTGACTAAATACAGACCTAACAAACCTGCCAACCAACTTGCGGGAGGTCATACAATCGTTAAGGTAGATGTCAGCGGGAATAGACTTGCATTTGTTCGTGGTACATTACGCGGAAACACAAGACAAAATTTAGGGATCTTAACACGGTACACAAAACGGTGTGAGCATCAGATATGTAAATATAATAATAAATATATTATTCTGCTTAGGGGAGGGACGTTGCAGTGTGTGTGTATGTGTGTGTGTGTGTGTGTGCGTGTGTGTGTGTGTGTGTGTGTGCGTGTGTGTGTCAGTGTGTATGTCTGTGTGTGTGTGTTTACGTAACACATACGTCTATACAGCATATTTATATTATTTAATTGTAGTAATAATTTAGTTTTCTCACTAATGAATACCTATCTACAATCTTTTATTCATTTTTTTAATAAGTTCAAAACTTTATTGAAAGCTCAGTAGACTTCTTGCTTAAAAGAGCATACCGAATTTTCTTAATTAAATCTTTCATAAATCTATATTTCACCTTTCTTTGACCTCATATTTTAAAATATAATTACGTATTTGATTCTTAGGTATTATTTATATAATTAGGTATTAAGTTTTCGTCTTTCGAGTAGTCTTAATAGTCAATCGGTACATTTTATTCTTGATTGATTTTTAATATTTTGTTATTATATTGACCAATTGACCATAATAATCAAGAAGGGGATTATATTGCTATCCAAATTTAAATAGACTTCCTAACCCGATAATAAAATTAGCATTCAATTTAATATTCCTAGATTTTACAATGTCATTGTATTTAAACTCGGAATTATTGTTGCACTAACAGGTTTAGCAGTGTTTTTCCAGCACGAAATAATTCAGATTGTTTCCGGGATGATTCAGGGGAAAGGGATGTTTATCCGATGAACCTTCCATCTATGCAAGTTGTCTTTAAATATTTAAACACAATACAAGCATGTAAATAAATAATCTATTCAACCTACACAAACACCAGTCAAAAAATAATAGACATATTTTTAATCGGGAAATAAAAAAAATCCATAATGAAAAATAATTACTTGGGTTATTAATCATAAAATAGAGCGAATTATTTTTAAAATACTATCCAGGGTAAAATTAGCTAGACGTTTATTATAATTTATTCCAAAGGTGTATTTTTTACCTCATATGTTTCTAAGACACCCGTAATTTGGCCGCTGTGAATGGCCTATGTGACGCTTTCGTGGGGAAGCACCGTCTCTGAAATATAAGTACAACATAAGAGCTCCGGGCGTAACAAAAATTTTAATTGTAATTGAACTCTAGCTTTAAAAAAACGTATATCTTCTCCGGCATCGTTCGGGATTCGGTTTTTCGTAGAGTTGGTTATTTCATTTTAGATACCCTAAAACTTTCAGATAAAACACGGATGAATCAATTCTTCCCAGTGGCTTCCCGAAGCAATACTAACTTATTTTTATTTTAAAATCAATGTTTAGTTTGGGATGGTGTTGCTATTTGACTTGTAAGTTTACACAAAGAATATACGAGACATAATGGAATATCTATGATATGATTTGAAAATGCACGATGTGTGAGAGGTGAATGACCCATGCAGTCAGTTAAAACGACCCTGCTAATTCTCTCTCTACCTCAGCAGTCAAGAAGTAAACTTATCCTTTACTCGCAATTAGAATCACAGTATGAATCATATCTCGAAGTTTATTGAATCCCGTTGTTTCAACAAACAACCATCTTTCAACTAACAGTGAAAGATGTACACATATTCAACACTTAGTCACGACCCAATCACGTCTGCTTAAAAATCAAAATCAATGACAAGATACTATGTTTATTATAAAGTTTCAATATACGTTTAAATGTTAATTGCCAAACGTTAACGTTTTCAGAGCAAAACGTAAAACGTGTGCACATTTAGAGTTAGCGTGTAAAATAGAGCTTAAAGTATAAATGGTGGTTGCAGCTGTGATTGTAATGAGTGTATCTGTGATGGTCAAGAGAAAGGTAACATTAAAGCCCAAAGATATATAATTCTAGTTAAATGCGTGTAGAGTACCGAGTCTTTTCGTGAATCTACTTTTATGGGTGTAGAGCATCAAGTCCTCTCATATTTGTAATACGTAGAAGTGAAAGCATGTGAATAATGGAACACACACACACACACACACACACACACACACAAACACACACACACACAAACAAACACACACACACACACACACACACACACACACACACACACACACATACACACACATACACACACGTACACACGTATGCACCCGCAGACACACACACACACACAAACGCGCGCGGTCGCGCGCATACACACAATAACAGACACACACACACGTGTGTGCGCGCGCTAGCACACACACTTTTATACGTATTTGTGGACACATGGCCGGACGCAAGGGCTACGCGATTCGGGTGGGAGCTCTTAAATCTAGTGAAGTAATCAAAATTAAGTTTTGTATGAAGTTGTTAAATATTGTTATTAGTAAATGCTCAACTTGTTCTTTTATGTAACTCGAAATTATTATTCACGTGAAATACATTGCTTCTGAGGACGCAGTGACGGTTACACAAATACAAACACGTCAGGGATACAACATAAGAACTTAATAGAGAAAATGTAGTAAAACACCTAATAAAAACAATAGATATCAATTGTTGTATATTGGCAAAGCTGGATTGCTTAGCAAAGACCATTTCTCAGTGAACTGTTCCTAATTGTTTTAGTTAACAAAAATTAATGCCTAGGCCTTAAAATGAATTGACAAAGGTAAATGTACAGTATACTAAAAATACGAATTTGTTTTCTATAAATTTATGGTAAACATTTTAATCAAATCAAAGTTTGGATACTAGATACGAAGTAATGACAGTTTCATTTATCGGTATGGAACATAAAGAAGACTAGCAATACACCTTGTCCATTAGCAGTGAAGAAGTCAAATATAACAGTATACAGTGGATTTTACATCAACAAAATTTAAAGATAAATAATGTTATTAATTTTTCAAATCCAACAACAATCAGATGCAAGACCTAGGTAAGTTTTCAACAATATACCATGGAACCATAACTATCTTCTATGCTGCAAAAATTGTAAGTTAAGACAAAAAAGAAAATAGTCTCTGAATATTCGAACACTGCTGCAGTAATACATATCACTCTTCTTCGATAATGTAATACGATGGTAAAAATATATAAATTCTAGTTTGCCAAAGCAAGCAGCGAAATATCGCTCGTATGGAAAATAGAAAATCAAGGTAGGATTAGCTATACGACTACAACATTAAATTGGAAATAATTAAGATCAGCAGAATTTCAAGATAAATTGAGTGTTTTTTCCTTATCCACTAACTAGAAAATTGTAAGTGACACTGAAATTGGAAATATGCTTTGAAAATTGGGACTCATTACAAATCCCTCTTTTTTAGCTGAACTAATACGATATTAAAAATATATAAATTCTAGTATACCAAAGAAGCCAGCGGAATATTGTACGTTGGGAGAATAGAAATTCAAGACATGGCTAAGAATACGCCTACAAAATGAAACATGAAATAATTATGATCAGTAAAATTTCATGATACTGTCTAAAATACGATTTCTGCCTAAGTGCACTTGTTAAAAATAGATGAAACTTAGTTTACCAAAGCAATCAACCTAGATATTGTAAGTTTGGAGAATAGAAATTCAATAATACCACAAAAATGCTTCAGAATAACAAATCAAAAGAGGCTGGAATGTTTCAACAATATTTTATTTTATTTTTTACATTTTGGGGTGTCTCGATTTAAACAAAACTTACTTGGAAACCGCATATAGAAGAATGTGCACAAATAGCTATCAAGAGGGCAAAAATATTAAAACTACTTACGGTCAGTACTTGGGGTGCAAACCAAGACACCCTCATTTTTGTTTACAAAATTTATGTCATGCCACCCTTGATTAAGGAACTATCATCGAATCAAGTGGAAATTCACCCAAATTAAAGGTCGATCAGAACACCGTTTTCGAGCTATAACAGAGGCCCTTAAGTCTCCCCTTATTGCTGTGATGGAGGCCCAAACCGAAATAGAAACAATTCAAAGTAGAAGAAGCAAAAAAATCTCAATTTTTGGGAGAGGTACAAGTGGATATATAAATATATATATATATATATATATATATATATATATATATATATATATATATATATATATATATATATATATATAGACAACGTTGGACAAACTTCACGCAAGCGACCGAAAGTCTATAAACACAAAAAACCAAAGTATTGGTGTACAACGATCTCCTAACTGAATACAAGACAGTCCCAGCACCGGCAACAGCACCGGTTAAACACTTAACCTAATAGGTACGGTGTACTGTTTCTCTTCATTTCCTTACTGCAAGTGGTTGCGGTGTACTGTTAGTGTTTACATCCTAACTGCTATTGGGCATGGTGTACTGTTAGTCTTCATTTCCTTACTGCTAGTGGGTACGGTGTACTGTTAGTGTTAACAGATTTACTGCTATTGGGCACGGTGTACTGTTAGTCTTCTCTAAGTTCTATACCGAAATATTCCACCATCATTCCTTCATATTTAGCATCCAAATTTTGATTTGATTAAAATGTTTACCATACATTTATAGAAAACTAATTCTTATTTTTATTATACTGTAAATTTAGTTTTATCACTTCATAGCAAGGCTTAGGCATACATTTTTTGTTAACTAAAACAAATAAGAACATATCACTAAAATTGTTTTAGCCGAAATAATAGTCGTTGCTAAGAAATCTAACTTTACCAATATACAACCATTGATATCTATTGTTTTTATCAAGTGTTTTACAATACGTTCAAACCGACTGGAAGTAGATATTTCTATTGAGGCCTAAACATAGGTCTATATCCCCTAACCATTTTATTTTCCTACCTAATAAACACAATTCGCAAATAAATTCCGGTATTTCCCCTGAACGCTGTTGAGAGTGGCTTTTGAAAAGTCAAAGAATTGCGAAAAGAGAAAAATAAAAAAGTATTATATAGATATTAAAACATGAAAAGATATTTTAGATACTGGATGAACGAGTCGAATACATTTTCCCACTATATTTTTAGAAGTTTATTTTAATTAACGGATTTTAAATTGTACAATAAACTAGCGTCAACCAGATTTCTATGTACCTTCTGAAAGTGCCCGGGAAGTTCAGGTCCCAGGAAAAGGTTTTACTGATAACATCGCCTTTGAGATAAATCGTGGGCATTCGATCGAGGAGTGAATACTATGTAGGCTATGTTCAGGCTAGGTATCTGTTGTCATGCAATGTAGGCTATGGTCATGCCTGGTATCAGTTGTCAGGGTGTGGGTTACACTTAGGGTTACTCTTGCATTACCATAGATCTGTGTCTATTGGTAACCGGCTTAGTATAGTATGTGGGTTTACATACATAACACAGAATGTAGGCTAACTATATGTAGAACATTACCCTAGCTATGCATTGGATATTTTGTGTTAACTTGTACCCAAACCTTTCATCGGATACGATGTGTTAATCCATAGTCAGGCTATGCATTGGATATTTTGTGTTAACCTGTAGTCAATCTATTCATCGGATACTATGCAACAGGTACTACGTGTTAACCATTAGCTAAGCTACGCATCGGATATTATGTGTTACCTTGTAGTCAAGCTATTTATTGGATATTATGTGTTAACCCCTAGTCAAGTTATGCTTTGGATACCTTGTGTTAACCATTAGTCAATCTTTGCCTCGGATACTATGTGTTGCCCCTAGTCAGGCTTTGCATCGGCTACTATGTGTTAACCATTAGACTAGCTATTTATCAGATACTATGTGATAACCATTAGCCAAACTATGTAATGAATATCATGTGTTAGTTTGTAATCAACCTACCCGTCGGGTACTTTGTGATAACCCATAGTCAAGCTATGCTTTTGATACTGTTTGTTAAACCATACTCGAGCGATGTATTGGATATTTTGTCTTAACTTGTAGTAAAGCTACACAACGGCTACTATGTGTTAACCATTAGCCTAACTATGCAATGGATACTATGTGTTAGTTTGTATTCACCTTCTCATCGGATACTATTTGATAACCATAGTCAAGCTGTGCATTGAATGTTATTTGTTAAAACATACTCAAGCTATGCATCGGATATTTTGTGTTAACCACTAGTCAAACTACACATCGGATATTATGTGTTAACCCATAGTCAAGCTAACTATTAGTTAAGCACTAGTCTAGCTATGAATTGGATAATATATATTGGCCATTAGCCAGCCTATACAATGGATGTGGTACCCACTAGTCAAGCTACACATCGGATAATATGTGATAACCCTTAGTCAAGCTATGCAGTGGATACTATTTGTTAAAACATACTCAAGCTATGCATCGGATATTTTGTGTTAACCACTAGTCAGGCTATGCAATGGATATTTTGTGTTAACCCATAGTCAAGCTAACTATTAGTTAACCACTAGCCTAGCTATGCATCAGATACTGTACATTAACCACTAGCCTAGCTATGCATCAGATACTATGTGTTAACCATTAGCCCTCCTATACATCGGATACTATATGTTGAACATTATTAGCCAAGCTATGCATTGGATATGATGTGTTAACCACTAGTCAGGCTATGCAATGGATATTTTGTTTTAAATTGTATCAAAAATTTTCATTGGATACGATATGTTAACCCATAGTCAGGTCATACATTGGATATTATATGTTAAACCTAGTCAGGCTACACATCGGATATTATGTGTTAACCATTAGTCAAGCTCTGCATCGGATACCATGTGTTAATCCATAGTCAAGCTAACCATTAGTTAACCATTAGCCTAGCTATACATTGGGTACTACATGATGAACATTAGCCTGGCTATGCAATGAAGATTATGTGTTAGGCTATAGTCAAGCTACTTATCGGATACTACATGTTAACTCATAGTCAAACTAACTATTAGTTAACCATTAGCCCAGCTATGCATCGGATACTATATGTTGGTCATTAGCCAGGCTATGCACTGGATGTGTTAACCATTAGTCAGGCTACACATCAGATAATATGTGATATTCCATAGTCAGGCGCAGCATCGGCTACTATGTGCTAACCATTAGCGAGGCTATGCACTGGATATTATGTGTTGGGGCATACTCAAGCTACTTATCAGATACTATATGTTAACCCGTCGTCAGCTTATGCATTGGATACTATGTGTTAATGATTAGCCAAGCTATATATCAGGTATTATGTGGGCAACTTGTAGTCAGGCTACTTGTAGGATAGTGTGTCATAAACATTAGCTAAACTATGCATTGGATATAATGTGTTATAATTTGTAGGCCCTTGGTGGCTTAGCATAATATCTATGCAGGCTTACACGCATATTTGTTTAACACACTATATAGGGCAATCACGTATGCTGGCTTAACATAGTATATAAGCCTATGTAGGATAGCATCCATGTTGGCTTAGCATAGTATTTATGTAGGTTTACACGCATATTTGTTTAGCACAGTATGTAGGCTTAGCATATTATTTATGTAGGTTTACACGCATATTTGTTTAACACATTATGTGGGCTATCATTCATCCTGGCTTAACATATTATATATGCATATGTGGATAACGGGGATATTGCCCTAATACCGGATGTATATATGTTAACCTGCATATTGGTTTAACAGCGTATATATGGCTATTTAGAGTATATTGCATGCTGGTTTAACATAGTATATATGCCTGAATGTTGGCTTAGCACTGTATGTATATAGGTTGCGTGACTTTTTTTTAATTATATTGCAATATTTGTTGACCGTCATCTACGTGGTTGTGATAGGGTTAGCATTGGTAGCTAGCCGCCTTTACACAGCTATGGTGGTATGCATTGTTAGCTATACCATACAGTACTTCCCATATGAACTATACGGTTGCCTGCCTGAGGCTCTACCTGATAGACGAGGTGTAAATGTGTGTCAGGCTCAGATCATAAAGGTTTTGGCCAGTGGTTTACCGACATAGCAGGCCCATGTAGGGATTCATGTATGTCGGCTTAGCATGGTATGTATGTAGGCTTACACACACGTTGGTTTACCATGGTATATGGGCTATCATGCATGTTAGTTTAACATGGTATATAACCCTGCACGTCTTACAGCGACCTGTGTTACGTAGGCCTACCGAACCCCTGCAATGTGATAGGTCGATTCCCCGCCCAGTCTATTTGAATTTACCGTAATTGTTGGTGGATTGAAATGAGTGTAAATTGGTCGGTTAAACTTAGCGTAAGACAGTGTTTCACTGTTGTTTAGTTGAAACCTTGGTCATTTGATCTAACCTATCATTGTTGATGCTTTCATATATTATTAAAAACTACCCCCCACTCAAAGCCTTGCTCTAGTGTGAATTTACCTAAGGCCTTCCTCCAAGGTGCCTTTACTGACTCTAGTGTGAATTTACCTCAGGTGGCTCTAGCTAGGGTCTAGCCCAGGGATGGCTTTACCTAAGTCCATACTTCATGGAGGCTATACCTAAGGCCTAGCTCCTGGGTTGCTTTACCTCAGGCTCGATTCTAAGATGACTTTACCTAAGACCCTACTCCAAGGTAGCTTTACCTAAGAATTGTTGGAGGTATTTGTCTCGGTCGAGAGGCTGTAATTGATATAGCAACCATCCTGAACCTAAGGCCAGACTCTTGGGTAGCTTTACTTAAATTCTACCTCCAAAGAGGCTTTACCTAAGGCCAGGCTCCAAGGAAGCTTTACCTTAGGCCTTTCTCCAGGGGGCTTTACTTAAGGGCCGGCTTTGGGTTGGCTTTACCTAAGTCCACGCTGCAAGGATGCTATACCTGAGTTTTGGGTGGCTCTACCTCCAAGATAATGTGTTATCTCTGCAGGTTTGCACATGTCTAGCACACGGTCACCGGTTATCTACAACTATGTAGGCCAAACGTATTCCCTCAAATGATATGACTTTGTTGCATTGTTTATTAATTTAGTAGCATAGACAAATTTTGAGATTGGCAATCATATCCCCTTACCCCTGGGCAGGGCCCAGCATCACCCAAAACATTTAGGGGTAGACCACTCTAGTTAGGGTGAGCCTACTACTTGCCTAGAGTCGCTCGGTTTCGATCATAGTACGTCATCAGATATATTAATATAACCATTAAATATTTCCAAAGGTTAACCCCACCTCCGGAGCTATTCCAGGGTTACTTTACCTAAGCGGCTTTACTTAAGGGCCGGCCTCGAGATTGCTTTACCTGAGACCGTGCTCCTAGGTGACTTTAACTAATGCCTGGTTCCTGGGTGACTTTTACCTAAGACCCCTACTCCAGCGACCGATGATTTTTGGCAATCTGAAAACTACCCCCAGGTGAATACACCCCCACATCTAGCCAAAATGGACTTTAAATATATCCCATACAGTCATTTGATCCAAACGATAAATTTTTGGTAATTTAATATATTATTTAAAAACTACCCCCTGGTGAAACCACCCCCAACTATGGCGATAATACACTCTAAACCCACCCTATCAGTCAAGACATATTTTCCAAATTATTTTCGAAAACTACCCCCCTCCGAATCCACCCCCGGAGCTACCCCCGGGGAAGGTCCTGAACGTAGCTGAGGACACCCCTACACCTAGGGGTAGGTTAGGTTAGATGCAATTTAAAGCCTATCGAGCGCCTACAATGTGATAGGCCTCGCTTATATTGGTCGGTTAAACTTAGTGTAAGACTGTTGTTTAGTTGAAACGTTGGTCGTTTGATCTAACCGATCGTTTTTAGGCACTTTTATATATTATTTTAAAACAACCCCTGGGGTGACCTCACCCCTCATCTACCCCTCATACACCCCACACACACACACACACACACACATACACACACACACACACACACCACTTTTTCTTAGGTTAGGACACTAGAGCGAGACGCCATCTTGTTCCCTCCAAATGGGCGCCGCCATCTTGTTCCCGCGCCTATGGGCGCCGCCATCTTTTCCCCGCCAAATTGGCGCCGCCATCTTGGAAAGGGATGGGGGTAACAAATCCGGCTTTCCTATTGGCTCCCGCCCAAGCGCCCGTCTCAACGATAGCCTTCTCTACTTTCGAGTTAAATAAAAGAACAAGTTGAGCATTTACTAATAACAATATTTAACAACTATATACAAAATTTAATTTTGATCTCTATATTTAGGAACCCGTTGAAACCCTGTGTAGAGGCTGTTGATACCTCTTCACTCTGAGGAAAGCATGTCTACTGGTAAGTGAACCTAACCTGACAACGCCATAATTTCCCTGTGTAGAGGATGTCGATACCTCTTCACTCCGAGGAAAGCAAGTCTACTGGTACGTGAACCTAGCCAGACAACGCCATAATTTCCCTGTGTAGAGGATGTCGACACTCTTCCCTCCGAGGAAAGCAAGTCTACTGGTAAGTGAACCTAACCTGACAACGCCATAATTTCCCTGTGTAGAGGATGTCGATACCTCTTGACTCCGAGGAAAGCAAGTCTACTGGTAAGTGAACCTAACCTGTCAACTCCATAATTTCCCAGTGTAGAGGATGTCGATACTCTTCCCTCAGAGGAAAGCATGTCTACTGGTAAGTGAACCTAACCTAACAACGCCATAATTTCCCTGTGTAGAGGATGTCGATACACTTCCCTCCGAGGAAAGCAAGTCTACTGGTAAGTGAACCTAACCTGACAACGCCATAATTTCCCTGTGTAGAGGATGTCGATACTCTTCCCTCCGAGGAAAGCAAGTTTACTGGTAAGTGATCCTAACCTGACAACGCCATAATTTCCCTCTATTCCCATACGAACATTATTCCCTTTCCTTAGGGTTCCGCGACGGTGTAGTACAATTTCCATCAGCGTATCTCTGTGGACCTAGATTTTCTCCACATGTCAAGCATACGGATTTAGCATACGACAAGTTTTGATTGGATAACAAAATATCACTTAATTTGGCACGATGGAAGTATCTTGAGGTGTGCCTTGTCACATTTACGAAACAAACATTCATTTGTCAATACGTTTTCTAAAGTGACTAATATTTCTCACTACATCTAAACAAGCGAAGCCTCTTATGTTGATTTATAAGTCTTTATCTGCATGAAACGTGTGATATTTTGTTGCTTAAGTTCAATATGTACATAGGGGTTTAAAGTTAAATCTTATAAAATGATTCAAATTTTAATCATGTAAATATATATAGTTTTTCCATAAGTTTACTTCACTTGTAAACATAAACGTATCTCTGCACTTCACCATAAACAAAACTCTCGAGTGCAATAATATTATGTAACACTCTCTGCTGTATACGTTTTGAAGGAGCAACGACTTTGTGCTGGTTGGAAACTTACCATATGGTAGCGTGTAATATTCTTCCTCTACTTTTAGTAAAAAAAGAATGCTCTGGCCATATAGTTTATTTTACAATGGTAGACTGACTCCAGAGAGTTATTGCATAGAAGCAATAACCTGACGTAGTGGATTTACGAGTGTTTTAATCACTTATATATTATATTTGGACGTCGTTTACTTTCTCAACCAAGTAAATTTTTGTGGGGAATATCCATACGCCAACCTAGGTTTTAAAAACTGAAACTAGTTTATCTATATGTTTTATCATCGTCATTATTTTACATACGACTATTTTTCGCATACCTCTGTACGCTTCCTATTGTAATACTATAGAGCGCTAGGGTCGGCAAACGGTGTGTATAGTGTGTACTTTTACTTGTGGTCTAGCATTTATGGGGAACTGGAATTTACTCATACTTCTTGTTCGTGGTACGTTCAGGGGATTTTTCGTATGACACACTTCTTGTGGAGAGTCTTGTGAGGAATTCAGAAATATATAGCCAAAGCTAATGTCGTTACACTAATTAGTTCTTGCAAAACCACAAATCGTGTAATGCCAAAGAGTCTATTCAATTTATTCTTAATAAAATTTAATTTAAAATAATATTAATATATATCGGTTATGTACCTCTGAACATTTTTTCTGAATATATTTAATGGTTTGGGCTTAATATCTTCTATTTATTTACTTTTTTGTGTCACAAACAATTTTACCCTGTAGTATATCATTATTAAAATATATTTTAATTTTTTGTAAATACAGTTTACAATTTTAGTGTTGATTTGTAATCATTACATGCAGGTTATATTTATATTTTTCTGATAAAATTTAGTTTTTATATTAATTTGCATGCATATTTTTGCAATAACACTAACTGAAATATTTTGAAAGGTGATAAAACTTGGCTCTTCTGTTTCAACTAATGGAAATAATAAACATCTGTTTAGAAAGAAATCTTGATAAAGTTGAAAAAATATTTTACTGTGTGAAACATGATTCATCTAATTGCAATTATTATTGCTTGTTTATTCATAATGTAATCCAAATTGTCTTTTTTTTCTTGATTTAACACGTGATTAACAATATTCATGTACAGCATCCTTTATCTATTATTACAGTGGGCATACTTGAAACGAACAAAGATTTGAATGTTCAACGTTACAAATTGCAAAACGTGATATATGTTTTCCGTACTAAAAGTAAATTGAGGTGACAAATAAATGTAGCCGGAGTTCGTGTATCTATTGAAGTAGTGGTCAATATTCTGATCTAGAAACAATTTTTTAGAAATATTTTTAGTATTTTTAGAAATATTTCTAAAAATATATTTCTGTTACTTGATATTGTACAAATTATTTTTATGGCAAATATTATCATTTTATCCCTGAAACGAAGCGCAACTCTTTAACCGCAATGATTGATGACTCTTACATTAAGGTTAGCTAAATAAACCTGTCTTCGTTGCTATTAGAGGTATTATTTTCTCTGACATAAATATTAACTTTATAAAAGAAGAAATATAGAAAGTCTTTTTATGTATTTGTATATATATAACGTTATATCACAATATTACTACAGGGTTTGCAATTCATTAAATAATGTTTCAGGGAATATTTTGATGATCTCAGCGACTAATGTGATTTGTATTCAAGAACAAATTTCCAAGTATCTGATAAAACTTAACTTTCTTGTTGCTGACGTAGCATTATTCTTTGAATACTTCTTCCTCATGGATATGCTTTACACGGGAATAAAATCATCTCATCCGTAGCGTCACTGTTAATATTTGAGTCTAAATTAAGTTATAACATGTGATTTCATGCAAGAGCTGGTTTTATGTTCATACATAGGTTATGTTGTAGAACAACTGTTTTAAGAATTAGATTATTAATGTAGACTATTACGATGAAATGTTATTATTATTTTTTTTTTAATAATTATAATAATATCTATATTTCGACGAAGATGTCTATCAAAATATTATTATTGAGATATAAATTGTTTATTTTATTTTTAAAAAGAAAGTATACATATTAGCGTCTTAAACCTTTTGAAAACAAACATCAATTGAATTTGTTGAATAAAATTTGTATTCAGTGAATTTTTCAGATTAAAATTGACTAATTACTACGTTCGTGTATTAATAACAACTTTAGGGGAGATCGTAACGCAAAAATCTATTTCCGTGGGTCAATTGTTTAAATTTCTAATAATATGTAACAATTTTACAGGCTCACTGTCAATTCAAATTGTAAGAAATAAAATAGGTTACATTAAAGTTATTGGTAGTTTTTTAAACAAAAAAAATTAATTTTAACCAAATAAACAAATTACAAATACAAAACCTTTGAACAATATTAAGTTAAGTTTGCATTAAAGGTTACATCTATTTCAATTTAAAAAATTGAGATCTTTTCAAACAATTTCATTACACAACTTGAGGTTTGATATGCAATAACAAGAACACAATGATACGATATATTACAATAAAAGTATTTGAAACACCACGAAAAATTCAAAATTAACTGATAACAAAGTTCTCTAAGATAAAACCTTTATGTACGTTACGATGTCATCATCATCAGGCGGTCTTGTTACAAAAATAAAATCTAGCAAACAATAAGTTATAAACTATTGGAGCTCTTTCCAATATTTTTATTGTAATATTAGGTTAGATGCATACTGGTAACTCTTTTATTTTTACTGATTTTATCAAATTAAAAAAAATAATAATTCAAACATTTCATTACACACAAATTAATTTTCACGTTTTAAAAAATGCTCGGCTCCACCAGTTTGGCATAGGTAGATATATAAGACTGTATATCAAAAACTATTTATTAAATAATTTTACAAACACAAATGTTATTAAATTTTGAAGACTAAAGAAGAACACGCCAAAGGCAGATGATGTATCACGCCTGTTTTAACAAAACGCCCACGTTCATACTATCTAAATAGACGGCTTTTATTGGTTACCAATAATTTAACATTGGAATCTTACGCAACGCAGTCTAATGACAATTTTAGAAGCAAGATTTTCTCTTTATATCAGGTCGATTTTACTCTAGCCAAAACTAAACAATATTGATGCAACATGCCAAACTATTGCCAAATATTGAACAAGTTACGAAGTATGTTATTCTAGCAACGTAAAGATTTCATAAGTTTGTTTGTTGCAGGTACGCTGAGGCACCACAGTTCTAGTAGTGTTGGATAATTCATCAGAGCGTTGAGCGTCAAATAGGTACTATCCAAACAAAAAGAAGATATTTATGTTAACAACGTGTTTTGGTTTTCCCCTGTCATTTAACAATGAACAGGCAATAAATTCAATAGAAATATCATATATTTAAAATATTTTAAAGCTTGTTACTATATTTTAGACAATTTTTACTTCTGATAAGGAAAATAGAGCAAAACGTAAACAACTGCGCGAAGGAAGGAGCGGTGAAACTTCTCATGATTGATCTGACAGATTCTCAACAAATGAACTCAAGTGAAATATTTGCTCATCGCAAGAGAAATCTACATTTTGGTGGAAGGAAGGACGTGGCATTTTTCATGAGAAGGACATGAGCTATTGTTCACTCCAATTTTAATATCAGACAACCTCAATATGTACAACTTAATATTTCATTCTACCACAAAGCATTTAACACTTCCACTAACTAAAAAATCTATTGAGCCAAGCTTAATGTAATTAAAGTGTTTGTCTAAAACTGTTCTGATTATATTGTTTTACACAATTCTATTGGCTAGCTCTTTCCTTTAGTTTCCCTCCGTTTCAATTAGAAATATACAACTTAATACTAAAAAAAACCTCTTAAATATCTAATAAAGAAAATATACAGATATTAAAATCGAATTGAAGTATTTATTTTAAAACTGAAAATATTACATTAAAATTTCCTTTTAAATTACCCTAACATTGTAAAAAAATATATTACATTTTACAAAAGTAGATAACTGGTAAATTTAACACACAGGTTACATACAGCTGTTGTATTCACTGATATCTTTGAATACATTTATTGAACGTTATTTCAATATTTGTGTCAAATGTTTTGTTATGGGCTGTTTCAGCAATTGATTCTGTGAAATGGATCTATTACATATGTATCTTGTTGGAGTTTAACTGCAGAACACAACACTAGAGATGCATTTTCTGTAAAACCATTCGATTCTACGACCAGGTGTTTTTTTTTTTTATTTACTTGAAAGTTAGGAGATACTTTTTTTTTTATATAAGTCTACTTGAAGGAAAATATGTTTAATACAACATCTTCTAGCAAAGCTGATTAATTCCTTAACAAAATGCTCACCCTAAAGAAGGTTAAATAGTTGACAGCTCTAGATATATAGGTTGAAGTAGAGTGCCTGAAGATGACATAAGCCTCTTAAGTCACATGTTGCCCGTAACGGCAGAACTGTTTGTGATTTGCGGTTCCATCGCTCTCACACGTGCACTTAGGGGATCAGCCCACAGCTGAGCCGTAGAGGTTTTCTGTCAGATAAAATACAACAGTGTAATGTTTGATATTTTCCAAACAATGGTTCTTGAAAAAAATTTCAACAAAACGTTGTGGGATTAGATTTCTAGCAAGAGAAAAATTCTGAAGTGTTCAAATTGTCAATTGTTAATAAAATGCAACATTTTTAACCGTTTTAAGCAAATGACCCGTATGCATACACGATTTGAAAAAGTTATCCTTTGTTTGATTGGAATAATTCTTGAGAATCGTATCCGTTGTGTGTAATTGCGAGTTTAGCTCAAGCGATCCACATTTACTGCTCAGAAAAGTAGTTCACACGAGTTTACATTTCATAAAGTAATGGCTTTTTAGTGGTCGTTGAAATTAATGTATTTATTTACAAACGTAGAATGTTCAATCCAAATATTCAATACCCGAACAAGGGCGTTTGTTCAAGCGACATACATTTACTGCTCAGAGAAGTAGTTGACACGAGTTTACATTTCATAAAGTACCGGCTTTTTAGTGGTCGTTGAAACTAATGTATTTATTTACAGACATAGAATGTTCAATCCAAATATTCAATACCGGAACAAGAGCGTTCGCTCAAGCGACCCACATTTTGCGGCTTAGAAACGTAGTTCACACGAGTTTGCATTTCATAAAGTACCGGCTTTGTAGTGGTCGTTGAAACTAATGTATTTATTTCTGAATACTAAATACAGTCAGCTTCTGTGATTTAGATGGAGCTCGTTACTTAATGCTTGTAATCGTGCCTGAAAAGCTGTTTCTGTAATTAATAAGTAGCGTTCATATCGAATTCTACTTGAAAGTCAGTTAACAGCGATTTTATGGTAGCAAGAAGCCCCAGTATGTAGCCCAGTGCCGGGAAGTCCTCTACCCGAATTAAAGCCTAAATAATAATAATGATAACTTTTTCCAATTCATTCTATTAGTTCACCCTCTCCACACACATACACACCTACACACACACACACACACACACACACACACACACACACACACACACACACACACACATATATATATATATATATATATATATATATATACAGTATATATATATATATATATATATATATATATATATATATATATATATATATCGTGTTAAAATTTTTAACCGTAAATAAAATACTATCCACTCAATGTTAAATACTTTTTGTTTAACTTATCGTGGATGACGCTAGATCATAATACAGTTTTTGTTTACTTATAATACTTCATTAAATCAATTTTTTTGAATAATTTTAGTTTTTCTGGGAGAAAACCTTTTACAAGGGTGGCAAGGTATGCAAAATACAGTAGTTATTTCATCCCATTTGACCTAAATAGAATATAACATATGATTAGGTGTTACTTTATGATCAGGATGTGACTTTATTTATATTAATTGTAAGTATTTCATAAGACGTAACTGAATTCAAATTTTGTTTTTTGACCTAGGAAATGAGTTAAAACCTTTTTGTTGTTTATATTACTTGTTATATAAGTCATTGGTTAGGAGTGGTTATACATAGCTGGCCAATTTGTGCTATACGATATTCAAGGGAGGTAGTGTGTAAGAACTATGCTTAAACAAGCATCAGATAAAACAAAAAAAGAGATTTTTGTTCCCATTACACGTGAGTTTCATTAAATAATCCTCTTCTGCAAACAAAGCACGAAGGTTTACGGACGTACAGGAAATAAGTAGATTTCTGCGCTTGGATGAAACTTGCAACTACTTCCGGTTTTATATTATGTTATTTTATACAACAGTATTTCTCAACGACTCCATCTGTTGCGTCTTGCATATTTTAGTGTTGCATAACTTTCAAATAAAACATAGTCGTCTTCGAAAACTTAAGAAAATTCCCGCATCAAATTAAACTGCACAAGATCAACTATCTATGTAGACTACAATTTTGCTTACAAATATCCACTTTGAATTCCAATGACCGTTGAGTTTTGATTGAAGTTTTGAATAAATGTAGCCTGCATATCTAGTTTTTGATGCTTCTTGAATGGATGCTCACTACAAAATAGACTGTGGGGTCTTTTAAACGAACCCAATAACTACACGAATCTAACCTCAAGCTCTCGACCGCTCAACCCAGACTCCCTGTGTCACGAGGATCTATGGGGTTGGTGAAAAAAAAAAGACCCCCATGACCTTATGTTAAGGCCTAGACTGGTTACCGGCCGCACCTGGGACGAGACGACTCCCCGACTAGTAACTACTGTTACGCCCGCACTTCCAGAACTACAAAAGGAGAACCTGCCGAACCCCTGATTATCATAACCCGCCTATGGTTAGTCTAGTCTAGGTACTTTTATCCACTCTCGGTTGGCTTTGCCTAAAACTCAGAATAGTTAATTGGGACTTAGATGGAGGAGCCATCAGTCATTAGCCTGCCCTCTGGCCATTAATAGCTAAAATTCTTTCACAATCATCATGATAATTCGTATGTTCTCGTTGCGGCTTGGAATAGATCGGAATTAATACATTTGAACTAAGTAATACATTCTTATATTTTCAAGCCGAGGTATTCTTCCTCCGCGGATCTTCCCTCGGAGAATCAGTTTCCGTCTTCTTATTCGATCTTATTTCTCATTATGGATTCGATACATATAACAACTATATTTCCGTTTCCTTCTCAGAACCTCCGTATCAAGGACTTGATCCTTCTTACGTCTTTTTAAAGATGAATCTCTACGACTTATCGCTGTAATCTTCCATGATGCCATACTGTACCAGGTGAAAAAACAATAACATTATAAAAAAAATTAATAAATTCAGATAATGTTATATCTTACCAAAATTCTTTGTTTTCATTGAACTTATTCACCGTGGTTACAAAATGTTGACCATTGACTTGGCTGTTGTCCTATTTTGTTAGCTGGGGCTAGTAATAGATATCTGGCTTTTGAGTTGAATCGAATTACAAGATTTTATAACCAGTATACAGTATATCTTCCAGAGCACTTTATTTAGTAGGTAAGTATACCAGGTTTTCCATCAATTATTTTTAGTATTTTATACCACAGATATTTTTATTTTTGTTTACGCTTTGCTAGGACTCCGTAGTCGGCCTTTGGATTTGGAACGTAAGCGTTACCTCCAGAATATTTTACGAACCCAGCAGTACAACAACTCACTCATGTCCTCTCGTGACAAATATTTAGTTTTATGGTAAAACAGAAAAAATATTTATTCTGATTAATCCATTTCAATTTCTACCCTAAAGTTGCGTGTAAGCAACCGTTCTTAATTTCCTGTTACCTTGCAACTGTATTATATAGTAGCTTTAAACTTTAGGGGATCAACTATTTTCAGTAGCGGGTGACACTGAAGAGGCTCTTCACCTCTTTTCAGCCCCTATACTCGGGGTAGCAAATAAATTCCCCACACTTCCAGTAACAGAGGATCATTACGTCAGAACGTAGTCCTACATAATCTCACTTTTTTCCCCCTGGTAGTACCTCACCAGAGAATAGCTTTGCTACACCTAGCACTAATGAATCCATGACATTACTATCCTCGTCATATATTTCTTACTACGTTCTTCATCCTACATATGTTATCAATCACCTCTTAACCTTTACAAGTGATAATAGTTGTACAAGGTGATCTCCGTAAAAATACAATAACCAAATGTACACAGTTATATTATATTTATGTAGATTTATGTAAAGATCAGCGGCATTGGCTAAGCCTACGTTTATTGTTATATTGAAAGTAATCAAGAAATATCAAGTAATGTCATCTACGTCACAGAAAATTTAATAATTGTGTTGCTGAATTGGCATTGTAGGCTACTTATTCTCAAAATCATTGATCTCCTGGGATGGAAACCATTATAGCATCTTCCATGGAAATAATATATTTTTCAAACTAATTTCAAATTGAAAATATTTGTAGCAGGTAACAGAAATGTTAAACAAACAGCACAGCTGAAGTTTTTTCGTTTTGTGTGAAACCGGAAATATACGTTTTGAAATGGATTCAGCCCATAAAAACAAAAACCAGGTGCAATATATTATATTATTAAAACCAACTGCGCGGTTCACATTGCAATCACGTTTTACGAGTTAGGTTAGGTTATTCAAGCAGATAGCAAACTTTAATTAATCCTAATCATTTTTAGTACAAAGCGAGTTTAATAAAATGAGAAAGATTTGTTAATCCGAAAACAGTATTTAGTAAAGAAATTGTAGAGAGCTGGCTGTTTTTACTTGTCAATAAAATTTAAAAAATTGTTATTATTATTAGAAGAATTTTTTAAATAACTGTAGAAATACTAGTTTTCATTTGTTTTTGCTTTCAAAGATTTTGTTGACTTTAGAGGTACTTATTAATAGTTATTATTTTAAAAAATTATGAAAGCAATAAATGTAAGATGATTTATAGAAGTTGACTCGATGATGGCTCATGTTTACACTCGCTGAGATTATTGCTCAAATAAATTCAGTTTATTTTCGAGTCAGGTACAAACAGGCAACGTTTCAATAGCGGCTACGTTACCGTCCTCAGGCTTTCTTCGTCTCCCACACTCTACAACAAAACAGCGCCACGACATAAAATTATGAAAGCAATAAATGTAAGATGATTTATAGAAGTTGACTCAATGATGGGTCATGTTTACAAACGTTGAGATTATTGCTCAAATAAATTCAGTTTATTTCCGAGTCAGGTACAAACAGGCAACGTTTCAATAGCGGCTACGTTACCGTCCTCAGGCTTTCTTCGTCTCAGACACTCTACAACAAAACAGCGCCACGACATAAAATTATGAAAGCAATAAATGTAAGATGATTTATAGAAGTTGACTCAATGATGGGTCATGTTTACACTCGCTGAGATTATTGCTCAAATAAATTCAGTTTATTTCCGAGTCAGGTACAAACAGGTAACGTTTCAATAGCGCCTACGTTATCGTCCTCAGGCTTTCTTCGTCTCCCACACTCTACAACAAAACAGCGCCACGACATAAAATTATGAAAGCAATAAATGTAAGATGATTTATAGAAGTTGACTCAATGATGGGTCATGTTTACACTCGCTGAGATTATTGCTCAAATAAATTCAGTTTATTTCCGAGTCAGGTACAAACAGGTAACGTTTCAATAGCGCCTACGTTATCGTCCTCAGGCTTTCTTCGTCTCCCACACTCTACAACAAAATAGCGCCACGACATAAAATTATGAAAGCAATAAATGTAAGATGATTTATAGAAGTTGGCTCAATGATGGGTCATGTTTACACTCGCTGAGATTATTGCTCAAATAAATTCAGTTTATTTCCGAGTCAGGTACAAACAGGCAACGTTTCAATAGCGGCTACGTTATCGTCCTCAGGCTTTCTTCGTCTCCCACACTCTACAACAAAATAGCGCCACGACATAAAATTATGAAACTGTGAAAACAGCGCAATGCGCTTTTAACTCATACCTTTGTCCATGTGTAGGCTGCTGGTAATAAACACATGAAAGCTTGAATGTGCGTCTTGAGGAGCAGATGTAAAATTCTCAAGCGCAATCCAGGATCAGTTACGTTTTACACGCACGTTCAACCTTTCTTGAGTTTGATGCTAGTTAACAGAGGTGGTGTGAGTTAATTAACGCGTATATACGATGTTTTCATAATACTAAGGTTATGTCACGGCGCTTTTTTTAGTAGCGTGCAAGAGGAATAAGGCCTGACGACCAAAACTTTCGCGATACTACAGCGTTTATTTCAACAGCTATGGTTTTTCATTATGTGTCTAACCGTTAATATCATTTCAATCGCTCGACGCTGCAAATGATTCCACATTACAAATTTCCACCTAAAATTCTCAGTGTCAGCATCCGTAGTCCTGAGATAGTCCTTAATATCTATAGCACTGATTCATGGTCAACAAAAATGCAATTATCCTAACAATAACTAATTACTATTTTTCAATTCTTTCTATTATTTCACTCTCTTCCAAAAAGGAGAAATATGCGTATATATATATATATATATATATATATATATACTGTATATACATATATGTATATTTTGTTCAAGTTTTCAGTCGTTAATGAAATACTTTTTATTCACTCACTTAAGTTCAAATACATTTTAAAAATATAAAGTATGTAGTGGATCATGCATGATGTTAATACAGTTTTTTTCAAATATCAATTCAATATTAAAATTTAATGAATAAGTCTTTGTTCCATATGAGAGAAAAAAACGAGCAATATGTGTTTTTCACAAAAATAGGCAAGATACGCAAAATAGTTATTTCACCCCAATTGGCTTAAAATAAGTGACAACATATAATTTCATAAAACACCTGATTTTGTGATATAGGTTATGTGGTAGAACAGGTGTTTTATCGCTAAAGAGATGTTTCATTATTTATAATAATCGTAATTATTAATTAAAAAGTAACTAATATAAATGATTTCCTCGTTGATGTAAGTAGTAATATACTTTTAAAACAATTTTGTTTTAAATAACTTGTTTTTAGTCTATAAGTGTGATTGTACAAATAAAACTTTTTCCCTCGAATTTACCTAACATTTATATTCTAATATAAATTTTATTTCAATATCCTGACGTATTAATGGTTCAATTTTCATTAAAGTTTTAAAATACTTGTATGCTAACTTACATCGTAATCGAAAAATAAGATCCCCCACCAGCTACAATTATCTTCTATTGTCCTACTTATGGAATGAAACAAGGAATATTCTAACAAATATGTGGTATAGACTCTTAAATACCATCACCGCCAGCGTCATGCAGCAAACGAAGAACTTAAAACATCGTTACACAGCCTCCGCACACCGTCACACTGTTGACACGAGGAATCCTGAGCGTAGACAACAATGGCGGGCGAAGATACCTCCTAAATAACTGAACTGTTTGATAAAAACTTGAGAACAAAAGACTTGGCAGAAGTAACATGAGAAAATACAGATAATAATATTGTTTCAGTATAATGAAAACACTAAAGGTTTCAGTGTTGTATTGGCAATAAAATTAAGTAAAATAAAACTATATCGTTTAGTCGTCAAAAATCTAAAAAATACAAATTTGTAATTTTTTGTTCCGTTGAAAATTTCATAACTCCCTTCAAATAGGCGCATTCATGTATTTATAAAAAATACAAAATAATCATTTCCAGAACCAGGAAACTCTGAACTTAGTTTGGGAAGTAATTCCGTTTGTAATTGCCTACATCTTTTTTATGTCATGTGGCAGCACAAACAGCAATCACCTTCATACAAATTGAGAAGAGCTTCTTGGAAGTAGAACGTGGGAAATACCAGGGACCTGTGGGAATGCACAAGTCTTTAATGAAACACTGCGCTAATAAGCTTTGTGCAATAACTTGGAAACCTATTCTGTCATTTATATTTGCGAAGATGTTTCAATTCAAAGTATAGGTTCCATTCTAACTACAAAATAATTAAAGAAACAAATCATATAAAAAATCTTTTAAAGTAATTCCTGCTTAGTACAACAAAGTAAATTTTATTTTAGTTACTTTTTATGAAAAAACTACATCATATAAATTAAGTAACAAAACCTATGCGTTAAAACTGTTGTTCTACCACATAGCCTATAGCATAAAATCCTCGTATGTAATAGTCCTACTACGCATATTAATTGTAATTTTCATTCCTGATGATGTTGGTACTGTTTACCAACGAAAAGCTTTGGATATAAATTAATAAATATTCTTGTATTTGAATAACCTATGTTGTTTTAATATATATATATATAAATAAATAAATATATATATATATATATATACTTGTGCGTATGTGTGTGTACACTCGTTACAATATATTCGCTAAATAATGTATATACGTTCGTCTATATTTAAAATTTTCATTACAGATAGTTTTACAAAAACAACCTAAACTATAGGCTACCCCTTAAATATGTTAATAAAAGTTTGAAAATAATTTAAATATAACCTTTAATTACCTCTAAATGCAGACGAAACAGCTTATAATGATATCCGCCATGGTTGATTTTCTGATACCTATAGAACAATTCTTTTGTTATTTTCCCTGTCAACCAACACTTTAATCCTTATTTATGAAATAGGGTCTAAATAAAGTATTTCCCCCCTCCCATCTGTTGATGGGAAGTTTTCAACTGAAATAATAACCCTAAATGAAGACAAAGCCGGCGTTAACCTTAACCGTAAAAAACTCAAAATCTTGATTAAGTGTTCACACAAGAATCTTAACAGGGAATTTAATTTTTCAACAAATATTTTTCAATATCTATATCTTTTATGAAACATGTTAAACACAAAAATCTATATTATGAAATTATTTGTAGTACAACTCAAAATAATTTACTTTGGCATATGAATTATGATCAGGAGCCTGGTCAGAGGAAGGGTTGGGAGGTAGATATGACTATAATACCACTCAGCTGAGCTGCTAATAGAGTATCTGGTTAGGACCCTTTGCCAAGGTTATGGAAAACACCTCAAACGAATTGTCGATGATAATAGCTTAAGTTTTCGGTACGACAGATATGGCGAAAGACACTAGCTGGGGGTGACTTACGTTCAGGGTAGGTTGCATGTTCGGCTAAACAAATTAAGGGACTACTAGAGTTAGAGTGTTACAAAGGTATTAGAATTAGGGTGCTAGTAGATTACTACAATCAGGGTGCTAGTAAATTACTAGAAGAGGGGGCTACTAGAATTAGGGTGCTACTAGACTTCTAGAAGAACTGTGCTCTAGATTACTAGAATTAGGGTGTTACTAAAATTAGACTACTACAAGACTACTAGAATAAGGGTAATGCTAAAATTTGGTTTATAATAGAATACTAGAATTAGGGTACTACTAGACTTCTAGGAGATTGGTGTTATTAGAATTAGGATACTTCTAGAATTAGGATACTACTATGATGCTACTACAATTAGAGTACTACTAGACTTCTAATAGAAAGGTGTTATTAGAATTTGGAATCTACTAGAATTAGGGTACTACTAGACTACTAGAAGAAGGGTACTATTAAAATTTGAATGATACTAGAATACTACAATTAGGGTGCTACTAGACTTCTAGAAGACGGGTGCTACTAGAATTAGAGTGATACTAGAATACTATAACTATGGTGATACTAGAATACTGGAATTAGGATGCTACTAGAAGACGGGTGATACTAGAATAATAGAAACAAAGTGTTACTATAATTAGGGGCTATTTGACTACTAGATGGAAGGTGCTTATAGAATTAGGGTGCTGTTTGAGTAATAGAAGGAGGGTGCTACTAGAATTAAGGTGTTATTTGACTACTAGAAGGAGGGTGCTAATAGAATTAGGGTGTTATTTAACTGCTAGAAGGAGGCTGTCAATAGAATTAGACTGTTATTTGAGTAATAGAATGAGGGTGTTACTAGAATTAAGGCGCTATTTGACTACTAGAAAAAGGGTGCTAATAGAATTAGGGGGCTATTAGACTACTAGAATGAGGGTGCTATTAGAATTAGGGTGTTATTTGACTACTAAAAGGAGGTGATATTAGAATTAGGGTGATATTTGACTACTAGAAGAAGAGTGCAACGAGAGCCAAGCGACTAATGGATATTAGTTTCCGGGAACCAAATTATTTCCAGCCATCTATGCTCTAACAAAAAAAAACATTCAATGATTCGTAACCATTGATTTTAGAACGATATATTTAGGTGCTATTAAACTAATGGCTCATTGGTAACAACCAATGGTTACAATCTGAATTATGAGTTTATCTCAAAATTTATATGATCTTTGTAGGTTCCATCCTGGATCTATACAAAATTATTTGGACGATTTTTTATTTCGATTTAACGTTTAAATCATTAGAACGCTTATCTAAGATATATAGATTAAGTAATGAATTTGTGCAACAGCTCGTTACCTAATCTTCGGAAACTGTGTTAAACTTTTATCGATGTGAAGCGATTCATCATTGGCTGTAAAACTACGTGTAAAAGCAGAAAAACAGGATGGAATAAAGTTTTTTAGTAAATAAGTTTGCTAATAAGATTATGATCCTAACTTTAAGCATGAAATGTAAAGAACATGAACACACAAATGAAATGTATTTATTATTGGAGAATTTCTACTCCGTCTGTAGCAAGGAGAATAATTGGCCGCTTGTGCCGTGTAGAACTTCCGGAAGGAAACATATTCCGAGTAAAGACAATAAAGAAATCGTTTATATCCGAATAAAGATTCTAGTAATAATTACCTTAAAATATTTTAAAAAATGCCTGCATTTGTTTCAAATTATATAAAAGAAAGACCATGAAATAATATTAAAAGGAAAAGTAATCAATCAGTGAATTACACCAAGCATTGAATTAAGCACAAACACACACACTCGCACACTCTCACTTATACACAATCATGACTAGATTTGTAGCTTGTTATTTGTGTGTGTGTGTGTGTGTGTGTCTGTGCGTGTTCGTGCGCGTGCGCGTGTGCGTGTGAGACTTTCTCACACTGGTCTCTCACACTGGTCTCCCCATCTCTCTCTCTCTCTCTGGTCTCTGTCTCTGGTCTGAATGTGTCTCTGTGCATGAGCATGCGTGCGAGTACGCGCGCGCGTGTGTGTGTGTGTGTGTGTGTGTGTGTGTGTGTGTGTGCAGTTACTTTAATAGCCAAGGAAAACGACTTCTATAAATTATACAAGTCGTCTTACGTTATGAAACAAACACAGCGTATAGATGTAAATGCAAGAATAGAACAGACATAATTTGATTTAATGGATAAGCTTCAAATTTATTTTTTGAGATTTAACCTTGTACAATTATTAGTTAATTTCCAAACAGGCGATTGTAATTACTCTACCTGAAGCAGTACGAATGATAATAGAGAAGAGCTGTCTACACTAAACCTTCCTCTAACGTGAAGTGTCTATAAGGATGTATGACGCCACCTACTGTAAAGGCATTCCTTTCCCTGACAACAGAGAACCCGTGTAGACATAGAATCATTTCCCAATAACGCCTTCACAATATGCGCAGTTATATTCCAGGTATGCGAACCTGCGTGGGTCCCCTAATCTTTTCTATAGCCCTACACTCTTCCAATAGTGTAACGTCCCTACCCTAACCTTACCTACTCCCATATTCACGATCTTATTCCATCCTTCTTATGCGATGGTCGTCTACAAGTTGATTGCCTTCACGCTACAAATATATTAATTTAATAAACAAATATTTCCCTCACATAATATCAATAGAAACTTAAAGATAATTGCGCAATGATTTTTAGCTTCGTGCTGCCTTAATGCAAATTTAACCAATAAAACACAAATGAACTCCCGTTTTAGTCCAATAAAAATAGAAGAGCGAAAAAGATGTGAGTCTGGGAAATTTATGTTTTGAAATCCTATAACCCCTTGAAAGCATAGGGGTGGATGAAGGGTTCTTTTATTAGGTTTAACGCCTGTACGTAATGGGCTGTATTATCTCCTTAGCTGCTTCTAATGATGTATCTACCCACGTTGTCGCTCTACGGGAATAGGATATTCTTTAGAAGTACTTGAAATAGATAGCATTCTTTACAAGTAGCCTACTTTAAATTTTAAGATATAATATATATTGCAAGAAATATATTTACCAGGATTGTAATGGTTAGAGAGAGCGAGAGATAGTGAGAGGGAGGTAGAGAGAGAGAGAGAGAGAGAGAGAGAGAGAGAGAGAGCATACTTAATACAAAGTAAAATAGGAGAAGTAGGAAATAGGACACAGAGTGTGTCGCCAAAGAATAAAATTAGGTATTACGTGGGTAACCAAATTACGAACGTGTTAGCTATCGTGTTAGGCGATGCATGTTTATAAGTGATTTAAACAACGGGGTACAGTCGGTCGAAGCGTTCCAGGTGTGTCTGAGATATAAATTAATTAAAATAACATTTATTTATCGTGGATTTGTTCAATTATTATTTTCATATCTGAAATGACATAGAAATGTTTTGAGATCGGGGGTTAAGCAAAACACCTGAACATATATGAAAATGTATACAGTTGAATATTCTAGTTTAATACAGAAAATACCTCTTACAGTTGACATTGTTTTGCTTATATTATTCATTTAACCAGACTCTTTGAACTCCAAATTCTATGACTACTATCCCTCTCAGATGTTGTCTATTTCATCCTCCTACCCATGGATATCTTCCTTAATCATCTTTTTACTCCACAAGTACTTCATCCACTTAATCCTTTTATGACATTCTTGGTCGTTTCTCTTTTCTCCTATTATAGTACCCACATATTTCCTTCTACTTCTGCGCATGGCTACATCCACTTAATTCCACCATGTCTTCTTTCTTTGTTCTACGTTTCCTCCTTCCAATGGGAAAAGTACAATCCATCCATGTTTCCACATTGCTTGATACACTTAATGACTCTATGTGTCTATGTTTTCCTTTTCCCCCGGGCCAACGGCCACCTTTATATCCTTTTATCCGCACAAATAGAAGTCAACGGCTTCACCCAGTTGATTCTACTTTTCGTTTTGCTCACGGACGTTTATATCATACTCCCACTTCCGGCCAAGCCCTCTTTATCTTCATCCCTGTATGACTTCCTGCCTTGATGTAACTTACTACCAATCTCCCTCCTCCACTCTATCTATTCAGGCGGCCAAACCACAGCAGGCCTATGTTCTGCGTAGAAATAACACTAGGCATGCGTTCCCCTTCATATGTCCTAATTCCGTATTCGCTCGGAAGGAGTTTAGCAGTATTCCAGTACCATGCGTTGGCATTTCTTTAATAGCCAAGTTCTTCAGTCTATACTTCTTGTTTTCTGCCAGATGGCTCATTACACTACGTAGCCTACAATAATACTGTTGACCTTAGGATTTGTTCTGCACCACAATATTGAATTTCGGTGTCCTATAATCAAGTCAAATTTTTAACAACTGTTTGTATTTATTTCCCTATTGTCTTTGATAAACAGAAAGTATGGAGTTTACACGATTTTCTTACTATAATTTTGAAGGTTAAAGTTCTGGCCGTATGAGAGAGGGATATTTAAGGAGCAATACTTGTTAAAATATTACAAATTTATTACCTGTAGTTTTCATTGTAATACCTAATTTGGGGATAATTTTAGACAGTCAAGATATCTCTGGGCAGACAATCTTACAATAGACCTAGATGTAAAATTGATGATCGTATCACAAAGTTCATTGTCCCCTGGTGATCCTTTCACATACTCAGCTGCAGACATATTCATAATCACCTGCTAAGCCGTTTCCATAATCCTATTGTGAGATATTTCCATATTCACCTGTAACACGATGGCAGACATCCATTGCCAACTTGTGAGCCGCTTCCATAAAGACTTAGTAGAAATATTACAGAGTCACTTGTAAGCGGTTTAGTAAGTCAACTTGTGAGCCGTCTCCATTGTCAGTTGGCAAACATTTCCATAGTCACCTAGTAGGCCGTTACCATAGTCAGATTGTGAGATATTTCCATGGTCACCTGTAAGCCGTATCCACAGCCAACTTTAGAGCCGTCTCCATTGTCAGTTGGCAAACATTTCCATAGTCACCTGGTAGGTCAATTTCATAGCCAGCTTGTAAGCCGTGTTCATAATTAAAGGATAAAAGTTTACATAGTCTAAATGATTCCCTTCGATAAGTGTTTTCACACATTTTTAAATCATACCATACACAAAATAAACAGCTTGAGTATCCTTATGACACATTTTAAAAACGTGTTTGGTCTAGTTTTGATATAACATTAACTTGCTTCTTTAGCAACATTATACCCAAAGAAGTTTTTTTTACCAAGAAATTACTTTTAAACCGTCTGATCAATTTTCTATATAATGATCGAACGAAAGGTTGGGATTATAACCTTATTGGTTTACCTCCCACTCTCTTTAAAAAAAATCGAACGGAAGAAATTTCGTTGTAAAATGTTTTCATATTTAAAGAACATGAGTTTCATAATGAGTTGCACATGTTACAGTTACTAATTACCAAATAGCTTTATCGTTTTATCATAGCTTGCAATGTCGTATATAAAGGTTTATCAGAATGTATGCACTGCTACACTCTATGTTTACAGTAGATAAACTGTATTATTATATGCAGATATGAATAATGCAACTTATTCATGCAAGGCCCACCAAACATGTAGGCTATATTGTGTATTTACAGGGTTTTATCAGATAAACCTTCCACGTTTGCGTTTTACTAACAAACTAAATAATTGACGGATGAACAAACAAACCTGGTATATGGAATCGGGTATTTGTATGCGAAAATACTGCCACATAATATAACACATTTTTTAATATAATTACACTATGTTCTTTTCCGAAGATTTAAACGTAGTATGTCGGTCAAGGCTACACGACATATATAAACACAAGCAAATGTGCAAGAATTGAGTTTTAAATTCATTATTAAATATTTTTTTATTATTGTGTTATATATATATATATATATATATATATATATATATATTGTTATATATATATATATATATATATATATATATATATATATATATACACACGTTTGCGCTAAAGTAAATGTAAACTGTCATGTTGACGGTATATTTTCTAAAAATTAAAAGTAAGATAGACTTTGCTATCTAAACAAATGTATGCTGCAAAGATTTTAAAGATATATTTATCTAAAGTCACCAGTTGTATCTGTTTATTTATACACCCAAAACATTTAGGGGTAGACCACTCTAGTTAGGGTGAGCCTACTACTTGCCTAGAGTCGCTCGGTTTCGATCATAGTACGTCATCAGATATATTAATATAACCATTAAATATTTCCAAAGGTTAACCCCACCTCCGGAGCTATTCCAGGGTTACTTTACCTAAGCGGCTTTACTTAAGGGCCGGCCTCGAGATTGCTTTACCTGAGACCGTGCTCCTAGGTGACTTTAACTAATGCCTGGTTCCTGGGTGACTTTTACCTAAGACCCCTACTCCAGCGACCGATGATTTTTGGCAATCTGAAAACTACCCCCAGGTGAATACACCCCCACATCTAGCCAAAATGGACTTTAAATATATCCCATACAGTCATTTGATCCAAACGATAAATTTTTGGTAATTTAATATATTATTTAAAAACTACCCCCTGGTGAAACCACCCCCAACTATGGCGATAATACACTCTAAACCCACCCTATCAGTCAAGACATATTTTCCAAATTATTTTCGAAAACTACCCCCCCTCCGAATCCACCCCCGGAGCTACCCCCGGGGAAGGTCCTGAACGTAGCTGAGGACACCCCTACACCTAGGGGTAGGTTAGGTTAGATGCAATTTAAAGCCTATCGAGCGCCTACAATGTGATAGGCCTCGCTTATATTGGTCGGTTAAACTTAGTGTAAGACTGTTGTTTAGTTGAAACGTTGGTCGTTTGATCTAACCGATCGTTTTTAGGCACTTTTATATATTATTTTAAAACAACCCCTGGGGTGACCTCACCCCTCATCTACCCCTCATACACCCCACACACACACACACACACACACATACACACACACACACACACCACTTTTTCTTAGGTTAGGACACTAGAGCGAGACGCCATCTTGTTCCCTCCAAATGGGCGCCGCCATCTTGTTCCCGCGCCTATGGGCGCCGCCATCTTTTCCCCGCCAAATTGGCGCCGCCATCTTGGAAAGGGATGGGGGTAACAAATCCGGCTTTCCTATTGGCTCCCGCCCAAGCGCCCGTCTCAACGATAGCCTTCTCTACTTTCGAGTTAAATAAAAGAACAAGTTGAGCATTTACTAATAACAATATTTAACAACTATATACAAAATTTAATTTTGATCTCTATATTTAGGAACCCGTTGAAACCCTGTGTAGAGGCTGTTGATACCTCTTCACTCTGAGGAAAGCATGTCTACTGGTAAGTGAACCTAACCTGACAACGCCATAATTTCCCTGTGTAGAGGATGTCGATACCTCTTCACTCCGAGGAAAGCAAGTCTACTGGTACGTGAACCTAGCCAGACAACGCCATAATTTCCCTGTGTAGAGGATGTCGACACTCTTCCCTCCGAGGAAAGCAAGTCTACTGGTAAGTGAACCTAACCTGACAACGCCATAATTTCCCTGTGTAGAGGATGTCGATACCTCTTGACTCCGAGGAAAGCAAGTCTACTGGTAAGTGAACCTAACCTGTCAACTCCATAATTTCCCAGTGTAGAGGATGTCGATACTCTTCCCTCAGAGGAAAGCATGTCTACTGGTAAGTGAACCTAACCTAACAACGCCATAATTTCCCTGTGTAGAGGATGTCGATACACTTCCCTCCGAGGAAAGCAAGTCTACTGGTAAGTGAACCTAACCTGACAACGCCATAATTTCCCTGTGTAGAGGATGTCGATACTCTTCCCTCCGAGGAAAGCAAGTTTACTGGTAAGTGATCCTAACCTGACAACGCCATAATTTCCCTCTATTCCCATACGAACATTATTCCCTTTCCTTAGGGTTCCGCGACGGTGTAGTACAATTTCCATCAGCGTATCTCTGTGGACCTAGATTTTCTCCACATGTCAAGCATACGGATTTAGCATACGACAAGTTTTGATTGGATAACAAAATATCACTTAATTTGGCACGATGGAAGTATCTTGAGGTGTGCCTTGTCACATTTACGAAACAAACATTCATTTGTCAATACGTTTTCTAAAGTGACTAATATTTCTCACTACATCTAAACAAGCGAAGCCTCTTATGTTGATTTATAAGTCTTTATCTGCATGAAACGTGTGATATTTTGTTGCTTAAGTTCAATATGTACATAGGGGTTTAAAGTTAAATCTTATAAAATGATTCAAATTTTAATCATGTAAATATATATAGTTTTTCCATAAGTTTACTTCACTTGTAAACATAAACGTATCTCTGCACTTCACCATAAACAAAACTCTCGAGTGCAATAATATTATGTAACACTCTCTGCTGTATACGTTTTGAAGGAGCAACGACTTTGTGCTGGTTGGAAACTTACCATATGGTAGCGTGTAATATTCTTCCTCTACTTTTAGTAAAAAAAGAATGCTCTGGCCATATAGTTTATTTTACAATGGTAGACTGACTCCAGAGAGTTATTGCATAGAAGCAATAACCTGACGTAGTGGATTTACGAGTGTTTTAATCACTTATATATTATATTTGGACGTCGTTTACTTTCTCAACCAAGTAAATTTTTGTGGGGAATATCCATACGCCAACCTAGGTTTTAAAAACTGAAACTAGTTTATCTATATGTTTTATCATCGTCATTATTTTACATACGACTATTTTTCGCATACCTCTGTACGCTTCCTATTGTAATACTATAGAGCGCTAGGGTCGGCAAACGGTGTGTATAGTGTGTACTTTTACTTGTGGTCTAGCATTTATGGGGAACTGGAATTTACTCATACTTCTTGTTCGTGGTACGTTCAGGGGATTTTTCGTATGACACACTTCTTGTGGAGAGTCTTGTGAGGAATTCAGAAATATATAGCCAAAGCTAATGTCGTTACACTAATTAGTTCTTGCAAAACCACAAATCGTGTAATGCCAAAGAGTCTATTCAATTTATTCTTAATAAAATTTAATTTAAAATAATATTAATATATATCGGTTATGTACCTCTGAACATTTTTTCTGAATATATTTAATGGTTTGGGCTTAATATCTTCTATTTATTTACTTTTTTGTGTCACAAACAATTTTACCCTGTAGTATATCATTATTAAAATATATTTTAATTTTTTGTAAATACAGTTTACAATTTTAGTGTTGATTTGTAATCATTACATGCAGGTTATATTTATATTTTTCTGATAAAATTTAGTTTTTATATTAATTTGCATGCATATTTTTGCAATAACACTAACTGAAATATTTTGAAAGGTGATAAAACTTGGCTCTTCTGTTTCAACTAATGGAAATAATAAACATCTGTTTAGAAAGAAATCTTGATAAAGTTGAAAAAATATTTTACTGTGTGAAACATGATTCATCTAATTGCAATTATTATTGCTTGTTTATTCATAATGTAATCCAAATTGTCTTTTTTTTCTTGATTTAACACGTGATTAACAATATTCATGTACAGCATCCTTTATCTATTATTACAGTGGGCATACTTGAAACGAACAAAGATTTGAATGTTCAACGTTACAAATTGCAAAACGTGATATATGTTTTCCGTACTAAAAGTAAATTGAGGTGACAAATAAATGTAGCCGGAGTTCGTGTATCTATTGAAGTAGTGGTCAATATTCTGATCTAGAAACAATTTTTTAGAAATATTTTTAGTATTTTTAGAAATATTTCTAAAAATATATTTCTGTTACTTGATATTGTACAAATTATTTTTATGGCAAATATTATCATTTTATCCCTGAAACGAAGCGCAACTCTTTAACCGCAATGATTGATGACTCTTACATTAAGGTTAGCTAAATAAACCTGTCTTCGTTGCTATTAGAGGTATTATTTTCTCTGACATAAATATTAACTTTATAAAAGAAGAAATATAGAAAGTCTTTTTATGTATTTGTATATATATAACGTTATATCACAATATTACTACAGGGTTTGCAATTCATTAAATAATGTTTCAGGGAATATTTTGATGATCTCAGCGACTAATGTGATTTGTATTCAAGAACAAATTTCCAAGTATCTGATAAAACTTAACTTTCTTGTTGCTGACGTAGCATTATTCTTTGAATACTTCTTCCTCATGGATATGCTTTACACGGGAATAAAATCATCTCATCCGTAGCGTCACTGTTAATATTTGAGTCTAAATTAAGTTATAACATGTGATTTCATGCAAGAGCTGGTTTTATGTTCATACATAGGTTATGTTGTAGAACAACTGTTTTAAGAATTAGATTATTAATGTAGACTATTACGATGAAATGTTATTATTATTTTTTTTTTAATAATTATAATAATATCTATATTTCGACGAAGATGTCTATCAAAATATTATTATTGAGATATAAATTGTTTATTTTATTTTTAAAAAGAAAGTATACATATTAGCGTCTTAAACCTTTTGAAAACAAACATCAATTGAATTTGTTGAATAAAATTTGTATTCAGTGAATTTTTCAGATTAAAATTGACTAATTACTACGTTCGTGTATTAATAACAACTTTAGGGGAGATCGTAACGCAAAAATCTATTTCCGTGGGTCAATTGTTTAAATTTCTAATAATATGTAACAATTTTACAGGCTCACTGTCAATTCAAATTGTAAGAAATAAAATAGGTTACATTAAAGTTATTGGTAGTTTTTTAAACAAAAAAAATTAATTTTAACCAAATAAACAAATTACAAATACAAAACCTTTGAACAATATTAAGTTAAGTTTGCATTAAAGGTTACATCTATTTCAATTTAAAAAATTGAGATCTTTTCAAACAATTTCATTACACAACTTGAGGTTTGATATGCAATAACAAGAACACAATGATACGATATATTACAATAAAAGTATTTGAAACACCACGAAAAATTCAAAATTAACTGATAACAAAGTTCTCTAAGATAAAACCTTTATGTACGTTACGATGTCATCATCATCAGGCGGTCTTGTTACAAAAATAAAATCTAGCAAACAATAAGTTATAAACTATTGGAGCTCTTTCCAATATTTTTATTGTAATATTAGGTTAGATGCATACTGGTAACTCTTTTATTTTTACTGATTTTATCAAATTACAAAAAAATAATAATTCAAACATTTCATTACACACAAATTAATTTTCACGTTTTAAAAAATGCTCGGCTCCACCAGTTTGGCATAGGTAGATATATAAGACTGTATATCAAAAACTATTTATTAAATAATTTTACAAACACAAATGTTATTAAATTTTGAAGACTAAAGAAGAACACGCCAAAGGCAGATGATGTATCACGCCTGTTTTAACAAAACGCCCACGTTCATACTATCTAAATAGACGGCTTTTATTGGTTACCAATAATTTAACATTGGAATCTTACGCAACGCAGTCTAATGACAATTTTAGAAGCAAGATTTTCTCTTTATATCAGGTCGATTTTACTCTAGCCAAAACTAAACAATATTGATGCAACATGCCAAACTATTGCCAAATATTGAACAAGTTACGAAGTATGTTATTCTAGCAACGTAAAGATTTCATAAGTTTGTTTGTTGCAGGTACGCTGAGGCACCACAGTTCTAGTAGTGTTGGATAATTCATCAGAGCGTTGAGCGTCAAATAGGTACTATCCAAACAAAAAGAAGATATTTATGTTAACAACGTGTTTTGGTTTTCCCCTGTCATTTAACAATGAACAGGCAATAAATTCAATAGAAATATCATATATTTAAAATATTTTAAAGCTTGTTACTATATTTTAGACAATTTTTACTTCTGATA
The DNA here is from genome assembly GCA_036971475.1 of Prosapia bicincta. Lineage (NCBI taxonomy): Eukaryota > Metazoa > Arthropoda > Insecta > Hemiptera > Cercopidae > Prosapia > Prosapia bicincta. The sequence goes on along the minus strand of JBAIZL010000002.1, from coordinate 268,449,571 downwards.
AGGAAAATAGAGCAAAACGTAAACAACTGCGCGAAGGAAGGAGCGGTGAAACTTCTCATGATTGATCTGACAGATTCTCAACAAATGAACTCAAGTGAAATATTTGCTCATCGCAAGAGAAATCTACATTTTGGTGGAAGGAAGGACGTGGCATTTTTCATGAGAAGGACATGAGCTATTGTTCACTCCAATTTTAATATCAGACAACCTCAATATGTACAACTTAATATTTCATTCTACCACAAAGCATTTAACACTTCCACTAACTAAAAAATCTATTGAGCCAAGCTTAATGTAATTAAAGTGTTTGTCTAAAACTGTTCTGATTATATTGTTTTACACAATTCTATTGGCTAGCTCTTTCCTTTAGTTTCCCTCCGTTTCAATTAGAAATATACAACTTAATACTAAAAAAAACCTCTTAAATATCTAATAAAGAAAATATACAGATATTAAAATCGAATTGAAGTATTTATTTTAAAACTGAAAATATTACATTAAAATTTCCTTTTAAATTACCCTAACATTGTAAAAAAATATATTACATTTTACAAAAGTAGATAACTGGTAAATTTAACACACAGGTTACATACAGCTGTTGTATTCACTGATATCTTTGAATACATTTATTGAACGTTATTTCAATATTTGTGTCAAATGTTTTGTTATGGGCTGTTTCAGCAATTGATTCTGTGAAATGGATCTATTACATATGTATCTTGTTGGAGTTTAACTGCAGAACACAACACTAGAGATGCATTTTCTGTAAAACCATTCGATTCTACGACCAGGTGTTTTTTTTTTTTATTTACTTGAAAGTTAGGAGATACTTTTTTTTTTATATAAGTCTACTTGAAGGAAAATATGTTTAATACAACATCTTCTAGCAAAGCTGATTAATTCCTTAACAAAATGCTCACCCTAAAGAAGGTTAAATAGTTGACAGCTCTAGATATATAGGTTGAAGTAGAGTGCCTGAAGATGACATAAGCCTCTTAAGTCACATGTTGCCCGTAACGGCAGAACTGTTTGTGATTTGCGGTTCCATCGCTCTCACACGTGCACTTAGGGGATCAGCCCACAGCTGAGCCGTAGAGGTTTTCTGTCAGATAAAATACAACAGTGTAATGTTTGATATTTTCCAAACAATGGTTCTTGAAAAAAATTTCAACAAAACGTTGTGGGATTAGATTTCTAGCAAGAGAAAAATTCTGAAGTGTTCAAATTGTCAATTGTTAATAAAATGCAACATTTTTAACCGTTTTAAGCAAATGACCCGTATGCATACACGATTTGAAAAAGTTATCCTTTGTTTGATTGGAATAATTCTTGAGAATCGTATCCGTTGTGTGTAATTGCGAGTTTAGCTCAAGCGATCCACATTTACTGCTCAGAAAAGTAGTTCACACGAGTTTACATTTCATAAAGTAATGGCTTTTTAGTGGTCGTTGAAATTAATGTATTTATTTACAAACGTAGAATGTTCAATCCAAATATTCAATACCCGAACAAGGGCGTTTGTTCAAGCGACATACATTTACTGCTCAGAGAAGTAGTTGACACGAGTTTACATTTCATAAAGTACCGGCTTTTTAGTGGTCGTTGAAACTAATGTATTTATTTACAGACATAGAATGTTCAATCCAAATATTCAATACCGGAACAAGAGCGTTCGCTCAAGCGACCCACATTTTGCGGCTTAGAAACGTAGTTCACACGAGTTTGCATTTCATAAAGTACCGGCTTTGTAGTGGTCGTTGAAACTAATGTATTTATTTCTGAATACTAAATACAGTCAGCTTCTGTGATTTAGATGGAGCTCGTTACTTAATGCTTGTAATCGTGCCTGAAAAGCTGTTTCTGTAATTAATAAGTAGCGTTCATATCGAATTCTACTTGAAAGTCAGTTAACAGCGATTTTATGGTAGCAAGAAGCCCCAGTATGTAGCCCAGTGCCGGGAAGTCCTCTACCCGAATTAAAGCCTAAATAATAATAATGATAACTTTTTCCAATTCATTCTATTAGTTCACCCTCTCCACACACATACACACCTACACACACACACACACACACACACACACACACACACACACACACACACACACACACACACATATATATATATATATATATATATATATACAGTATATATATATATATATATATATATATATATATATATATATATATATATATATCGTGTTAAAATTTTTAACCGTAAATAAAATACTATCCACTCAATGTTAAATACTTTTTGTTTAACTTATCGTGGATGACGCTAGATCATAATACAGTTTTTGTTTACTTATAATACTTCATTAAATCAATTTTTTTGAATAATTTTAGTTTTTCTGGGAGAAAACCTTTTACAAGGGTGGCAAGGTATGCAAAATACAGTAGTTATTTCATCCCATTTGACCTAAATAGAATATAACATATGATTAGGTGTTACTTTATGATCAGGATGTGACTTTATTTATATTAATTGTAAGTATTTCATAAGACGTAACTGAATTCAAATTTTGTTTTTTGACCTAGGAAATGAGTTAAAACCTTTTTGTTGTTTATATTACTTGTTATATAAGTCATTGGTTAGGAGTGGTTATACATAGCTGGCCAATTTGTGCTATACGATATTCAAGGGAGGTAGTGTGTAAGAACTATGCTTAAACAAGCATCAGATAAAACAAAAAAAGAGATTTTTGTTCCCATTACACGTGAGTTTCATTAAATAATCCTCTTCTGCAAACAAAGCACGAAGGTTTACGGACGTACAGGAAATAAGTAGATTTCTGCGCTTGGATGAAACTTGCAACTACTTCCGGTTTTATATTATGTTATTTTATACAACAGTATTTCTCAACGACTCCATCTGTTGCGTCTTGCATATTTTAGTGTTGCATAACTTTCAAATAAAACATAGTCGTCTTCGAAAACTTAAGAAAATTCCCGCATCAAATTAAACTGCACAAGATCAACTATCTATGTAGACTACAATTTTGCTTACAAATATCCACTTTGAATTCCAATGACCGTTGAGTTTTGATTGAAGTTTTGAATAAATGTAGCCTGCATATCTAGTTTTTGATGCTTCTTGAATGGATGCTCACTACAAAATAGACTGTGGGGTCTTTTAAACGAACCCAATAACTACACGAATCTAACCTCAAGCTCTCGACCGCTCAACCCAGACTCCCTGTGTCACGAGGATCTATGGGGTTGGTGAAAAAAAAAAGACCCCCATGACCTTATGTTAAGGCCTAGACTGGTTACCGGCCGCACCTGGGACGAGACGACTCCCCGACTAGTAACTACTGTTACGCCCGCACTTCCAGAACTACAAAAGGAGAACCTGCCGAACCCCTGATTATCATAACCCGCCTATGGTTAGTCTAGTCTAGGTACTTTTATCCACTCTCGGTTGGCTTTGCCTAAAACTCAGAATAGTTAATTGGGACTTAGATGGAGGAGCCATCAGTCATTAGCCTGCCCTCTGGCCATTAATAGCTAAAATTCTTTCACAATCATCATGATAATTCGTATGTTCTCGTTGCGGCTTGGAATAGATCGGAATTAATACATTTGAACTAAGTAATACATTCTTATATTTTCAAGCCGAGGTATTCTTCCTCCGCGGATCTTCCCTCGGAGAATCAGTTTCCGTCTTCTTATTCGATCTTATTTCTCATTATGGATTCGATACATATAACAACTATATTTCCGTTTCCTTCTCAGAACCTCCGTATCAAGGACTTGATCCTTCTTACGTCTTTTTAAAGATGAATCTCTACGACTTATCGCTGTAATCTTCCATGATGCCATACTGTACCAGGTGAAAAAACAATAACATTATAAAAAAAATTAATAAATTCAGATAATGTTATATCTTACCAAAATTCTTTGTTTTCATTGAACTTATTCACCGTGGTTACAAAATGTTGACCATTGACTTGGCTGTTGTCCTATTTTGTTAGCTGGGGCTAGTAATAGATATCTGGCTTTTGAGTTGAATCGAATTACAAGATTTTATAACCAGTATACAGTATATCTTCCAGAGCACTTTATTTAGTAGGTAAGTATACCAGGTTTTCCATCAATTATTTTTAGTATTTTATACCACAGATATTTTTATTTTTGTTTACGCTTTGCTAGGACTCCGTAGTCGGCCTTTGGATTTGGAACGTAAGCGTTACCTCCAGAATATTTTACGAACCCAGCAGTACAACAACTCACTCATGTCCTCTCGTGACAAATATTTAGTTTTATGGTAAAACAGAAAAAATATTTATTCTGATTAATCCATTTCAATTTCTACCCTAAAGTTGCGTGTAAGCAACCGTTCTTAATTTCCTGTTACCTTGCAACTGTATTATATAGTAGCTTTAAACTTTAGGGGATCAACTATTTTCAGTAGCGGGTGACACTGAAGAGGCTCTTCACCTCTTTTCAGCCCCTATACTCGGGGTAGCAAATAAATTCCCCACACTTCCAGTAACAGAGGATCATTACGTCAGAACGTAGTCCTACATAATCTCACTTTTTTCCCCCTGGTAGTACCTCACCAGAGAATAGCTTTGCTACACCTAGCACTAATGAATCCATGACATTACTATCCTCGTCATATATTTCTTACTACGTTCTTCATCCTACATATGTTATCAATCACCTCTTAACCTTTACAAGTGATAATAGTTGTACAAGGTGATCTCCGTAAAAATACAATAACCAAATGTACACAGTTATATTATATTTATGTAGATTTATGTAAAGATCAGCGGCATTGGCTAAGCCTACGTTTATTGTTATATTGAAAGTAATCAAGAAATATCAAGTAATGTCATCTACGTCACAGAAAATTTAATAATTGTGTTGCTGAATTGGCATTGTAGGCTACTTATTCTCAAAATCATTGATCTCCTGGGATGGAAACCATTATAGCATCTTCCATGGAAATAATATATTTTTCAAACTAATTTCAAATTGAAAATATTTGTAGCAGGTAACAGAAATGTTAAACAAACAGCACAGCTGAAGTTTTTTCGTTTTGTGTGAAACCGGAAATATACGTTTTGAAATGGATTCAGCCCATAAAAACAAAAACCAGGTGCAATATATTATATTATTAAAACCAACTGCGCGGTTCACATTGCAATCACGTTTTACGAGTTAGGTTAGGTTATTCAAGCAGATAGCAAACTTTAATTAATCCTAATCATTTTTAGTACAAAGCGAGTTTAATAAAATGAGAAAGATTTGTTAATCCGAAAACAGTATTTAGTAAAGAAATTGTAGAGAGCTGGCTGTTTTTACTTGTCAATAAAATTTAAAAAATTGTTATTATTATTAGAAGAATTTTTTAAATAACTGTAGAAATACTAGTTTTCATTTGTTTTTGCTTTCAAAGATTTTGTTGACTTTAGAGGTACTTATTAATAGTTATTATTTTAAAAAATTATGAAAGCAATAAATGTAAGATGATTTATAGAAGTTGACTCGATGATGGCTCATGTTTACACTCGCTGAGATTATTGCTCAAATAAATTCAGTTTATTTTCGAGTCAGGTACAAACAGGCAACGTTTCAATAGCGGCTACGTTACCGTCCTCAGGCTTTCTTCGTCTCCCACACTCTACAACAAAACAGCGCCACGACATAAAATTATGAAAGCAATAAATGTAAGATGATTTATAGAAGTTGACTCAATGATGGGTCATGTTTACAAACGTTGAGATTATTGCTCAAATAAATTCAGTTTATTTCCGAGTCAGGTACAAACAGGCAACGTTTCAATAGCGGCTACGTTACCGTCCTCAGGCTTTCTTCGTCTCAGACACTCTACAACAAAACAGCGCCACGACATAAAATTATGAAAGCAATAAATGTAAGATGATTTATAGAAGTTGACTCAATGATGGGTCATGTTTACACTCGCTGAGATTATTGCTCAAATAAATTCAGTTTATTTCCGAGTCAGGTACAAACAGGTAACGTTTCAATAGCGCCTACGTTATCGTCCTCAGGCTTTCTTCGTCTCCCACACTCTACAACAAAACAGCGCCACGACATAAAATTATGAAAGCAATAAATGTAAGATGATTTATAGAAGTTGACTCAATGATGGGTCATGTTTACACTCGCTGAGATTATTGCTCAAATAAATTCAGTTTATTTCCGAGTCAGGTACAAACAGGTAACGTTTCAATAGCGCCTACGTTATCGTCCTCAGGCTTTCTTCGTCTCCCACACTCTACAACAAAATAGCGCCACGACATAAAATTATGAAAGCAATAAATGTAAGATGATTTATAGAAGTTGGCTCAATGATGGGTCATGTTTACACTCGCTGAGATTATTGCTCAAATAAATTCAGTTTATTTCCGAGTCAGGTACAAACAGGCAACGTTTCAATAGCGGCTACGTTATCGTCCTCAGGCTTTCTTCGTCTCCCACACTCTACAACAAAATAGCGCCACGACATAAAATTATGAAACTGTGAAAACAGCGCAATGCGCTTTTAACTCATACCTTTGTCCATGTGTAGGCTGCTGGTAATAAACACATGAAAGCTTGAATGTGCGTCTTGAGGAGCAGATGTAAAATTCTCAAGCGCAATCCAGGATCAGTTACGTTTTACACGCACGTTCAACCTTTCTTGAGTTTGATGCTAGTTAACAGAGGTGGTGTGAGTTAATTAACGCGTATATACGATGTTTTCATAATACTAAGGTTATGTCACGGCGCTTTTTTTAGTAGCGTGCAAGAGGAATAAGGCCTGACGACCAAAACTTTCGCGATACTACAGCGTTTATTTCAACAGCTATGGTTTTTCATTATGTGTCTAACCGTTAATATCATTTCAATCGCTCGACGCTGCAAATGATTCCACATTACAAATTTCCACCTAAAATTCTCAGTGTCAGCATCCGTAGTCCTGAGATAGTCCTTAATATCTATAGCACTGATTCATGGTCAACACAAATGCAATTATCCTAACAATAACGAATTACTATTTTTCAATTCTTTCTATTATTTCACTCTCTTCCAAAAAGGAGAAATATGCGTATATATATATATATATATATATATATACTGTATATACATATATGTATATTTTGTTCAAGTTTTCAGTCGTTAATGAAATACTTTTTATTCACTCACTTAAGTTCAAATACATTTTAAAAATATAAAGTATGTAGTGGATCATGCATGATGTTAATACAGTTTTTTTCAAATATCAATTCAATATTAAAATTTAATGAATAAGTCTTTGTTCCATATGAGAGAAAAAAACGAGCAATATGTGTTTTTCACAAAAATAGGCAAGATACGCAAAATAGTTATTTCACCCCAATTGGCTTAAAATAAGTGACAACATATAATTTCATAAAACACCTGATTTTGTGATATAGGTTATGTGGTAGAACAGGTGTTTTATCGCTAAAGAGATGTTTCATTATTTATAATAATCGTAATTATTAATTAAAAAGTAACTAATATAAATGATTTCCTCGTTGATGTAAGTAGTAATATACTTTTAAAACAATTTTGTTTTAAATAACTTGTTTTTAGTCTATAAGTGTGATTGTACAAATAAAACTTTTTCCCTCGAATTTACCTAACATTTATATTCTAATATAAATTTTATTTCAATATCCTGACGTATTAATGGTTCAATTTTCATTAAAGTTTTAAAATACTTGTATGCTAACTTACATCGTAATCGAAAAATAAGATCCCCCACCAGCTACAATTATCTTCTATTGTCCTACTTATGGAATGAAACAAGGAATATTCTAACAAATATGTGGTATAGGCTCTTAAATACCATCACCGCCAGCGTCATGCAGCAAACGAAGAACTTAAAACATCGTTACACAGCCTCCGCACACCGTCACACTGTTGACACGAGGAATCCTGAGCGTAGACAACAATGGCGGGCGAAGATACCTCCTAAATAACTGAACTGTTTGATAAAAACTTGAGAACAAAAGACTTGGCAGAAGTAACATGAGAAAATACAGATAATAATATTGTTTCAGTATAATGAAAACACTAAAGGTTTCAGTGTTGTATTGGCAATAAAATTAAGTAAAATAAAACTATATCGTTTAGTCGTCAAAAATCTAAAAAATACAAATTTGTAATTTTTTGTTCCGTTGAAAATTTCATAACTCCCTTCAAATAGGCTCATTCATGTATTTATAAAAAATACAAAATAATCATTTCCAGAACCAGGAAACTCTGAACTTAGTTTGGGAAGTAATTCCGTTTGTAATTGCCTACATCTTTTTTATGTCATGTGGCAGCACAAACAGCAATCACCTTCATACAAATTGAGAAGAGCTTCTTGGAAGTAGAACGTGGGAAATACCAGGGACCTGTGGGAATGCACAAGTCTTTAATGAAACACTGCGCTAATAAGCTTTGTGCAATAACTTGGAAACCTATTCTGTCATTTATATTTGCGAAGATGTTTCAATTCAAAGTATAGGTTCCATTCTAACTACAAAATAATTAAAGAAACAAATCATATAAAAAATCTTTTAAAGTAATTCCTGCTTAGTACAACAAAGTAAATTTTATTTTAGTTACTTTTTATGAAAAAACTACATCATATAAATTAAGTAACAAAACCTATGCGTTAAAACTGTTGTTCTACCACATAGCCTATAGCATAAAATCCTCGTATGTAATAGTCCTACTACGCATATTAATTGTAATTTTCATTCCTGATGATGTTGGTACTGTTTACCAACGAAAAGCTTTGGATATAAATTAATAAATATTCTTGTATTTGAATAACCTATGTTGTTTTAATATATATATATATAAATAAATAAATATATATATATATATATACTTGTGCGTATGTGTGTGTACACTCGTTACAATATATTCGCTAAATAATGTATATACGTTCGTCTATATTTAAAATTTTCATTACAGATAGTTTTACAAAAACAACCTAAACTATAGGCTACCCCTTAAATATGTTAATAAAAGTTTGAAAATAATTTAAATATAACCTTTAATTACCTCTAAATGCAGACGAAACAGCTTATAATGATATCCGCCATGGTTGATTTTCTGATACCTATAGAACAATTCTTTTGTTATTTTCCCTGTCAACCAACACTTTAATCCTTATTTATGAAATAGGGTCTAAATAAAGTATTTCCCCCCTCCCATCTGTTGATGGGAAGTTTTCAACTGAAATAATAACCCTAAATGAAGACAAAGCCGGCGTTAACCTTAACCGTAAAAAACTCAAAATCTTGATTAAGTGTTCACACAAGAATCTTAACAGGGAATTTAATTTTTCAACAAATATTTTTCAATATCTATATCTTTTATGAAACATGTTAAACACAAAAATCTATATTATGAAATTATTTGTAGTACAACTCAAAATAATTTACTTTGGCATATGAATTATGATCAGGAGCCTGGTCAGAGGAAGGGTTGGGAGGTAGATATGACTATAATACCACTCAGCTGAGCTGCTAATAGAGTATCTGGTTAGGACCCTTTGCCAAGGTTATGGAAAACACCTCAAACGAATTGTCGATGATAATAGCTTAAGTTTTCGGTACGACAGATATGGCGAAAGACACTAGCTGGGGGTGACTTACGTTCAGGGTAGGTTGCATGTTCGGCTAAACAAATTAAGGGACTACTAGAGTTAGAGTGTTACAAAGGTATTAGAATTAGGGTGCTAGTAGATTACTACAATCAGGGTGCTAGTAAATTACTAGAAGAGGGGGCTACTAGAATTAGGGTGCTACTAGACTTCTAGAAGAACTGTGCTCTAGATTACTAGAATTAGGGTGTTACTAAAATTAGACTACTACAAGACTACTAGAATAAGGGTAATGCTAAAATTTGGTTTATAATAGAATACTAGAATTAGGGTACTACTAGACTTCTAGGAGATTGGTGTTATTAGAATTAGGATACTTCTAGAATTAGGATACTACTATGATGCTACTACAATTAGAGTACTACTAGACTTCTAATAGAAAGGTGTTATTAGAATTTGGAATCTACTAGAATTAGGGTACTACTAGACTACTAGAAGAAGGGTACTATTAAAATTTGAATGATACTAGAATACTACAATTAGGGTGCTACTAGACTTCTAGAAGACGGGTGCTACTAGAATTAGAGTGATACTAGAATACTATAACTATGGTGATACTAGAATACTGGAATTAGGATGCTACTAGAAGACGGGTGATACTAGAATAATAGAAACAAAGTGTTACTATAATTAGGGGCTATTTGACTACTAGATGGAAGGTGCTTATAGAATTAGGGTGCTGTTTGAGTAATAGAAGGAGGGTGCTACTAGAATTAAGGTGTTATTTGACTACTAGAAGGAGGGTGCTAATAGAATTAGGGTGTTATTTAACTGCTAGAAGGAGGCTGTCAATAGAATTAGACTGTTATTTGAGTAATAGAATGAGGGTGTTACTAGAATTAAGGCGCTATTTGACTACTAGAAAAAGGGTGCTAATAGAATTAGGGGGCTATTAGACTACTAGAATGAGGGTGCTATTAGAATTAGGGTGTTATTTGACTACTAAAAGGAGGTGATATTAGAATTAGGGTGATATTTGACTACTAGAAGAAGAGTGCAACGAGAGCCAAGCGACTAATGGATATTAGTTTCCGGGAACCAAATTATTTCCAGCCATCTATGCTCTAACAAAAAAAAAACATTCAATGATTCGTAACCATTGATTTTAGAACGATATATTTAGGTGCTATTAAACTAATGGCTCATTGGTAACAACCAATGGTTACAATCTGAATTATGAGTTTATCTCAAAATTTATATGATCTTTGTAGGTTCCATCCTGGATCTATACAAAATTATTTGGACGATTTTTTATTTCGATTTAACGTTTAAATCATTAGAACGCTTATCTAAGATATATAGATTAAGTAATGAATTTGTGCAACAGCTCGTTACCTAATCTTCGGAAACTGTGTTAAACTTTTATCGATGTGAAGCGATTCATCATTGGCTGTAAAACTACGTGTAAAAGCAGAAAAACAGGATGGAATAAAGTTTTTTAGTAAATAAGTTTGCTAATAAGATTATGATCCTAACTTTAAGCATGAAATGTAAAGAACATGAACACACAAATGAAATGTATTTATTATTGGAGAATTTCTACTCCGTCTGTAGCAAGGAGAATAATTGGCCGCTTGTGCCGTGTAGAACTTCCGGAAGGAAACATATTCCGAGTAAAGACAATAAAGAAATCGTTTATATCCGAATAAAGATTCTAGTAATAATTACCTTAAAATATTTTAAAAAATGCCTGCATTTGTTTCAAATTATATAAAAGAAAGACCATGAAATAATATTAAAAGGAAAAGTAATCAATCAGTGAATTACACCAAGCATTGAATTAAGCACAAACACACACACTCGCACACTCTCACTTATACACAATCATGACTAGATTTGTAGCTTGTTATTTGTGTGTGTGTGTGTGTGTGTGTGTCTGTGCGTGTTCGTGCGCGTGCGCGTGTGCGTGTGAGACTTTCTCACACTGGTCTCTCACACTGGTCTCCCCATCTCTCTCTCTCTCTCTGGTCTCTGTCTCTGGTCTGAATGTGTCTCTGTGCATGAGCATGCGTGCGAGTACGCGCGCGTGTGTGTGTGTGTGTGTGTGTGTGTGTGTGTGTGTGTGCAGTTACTTTAATAGCCAAGGAAAACGACTTCTATAAATTATACAAGTCGTCTTACGTTATGAAACAAACACAGCGTATAGATGTAAATGCAAGAATAGAACAGACATAATTTGATTTAATGGATAAGCTTCAAATTTATTTTTTGAGATTTAACCTTGTACAATTATTAGTTAATTTCCAAACAGGCGATTGTAATTACTCTACCTGAAGCAGTACGAATGATAATAGAGAAGAGCTGTCTACACTACACCTTCCTCTAACGTGAAGTGTCTATAAGGATGTATGACGCCACCTACTGTAAAGGCATTCCTTTCCCTGACAACAGAGAACCCGTGTAGACATAGAATCATTTCCCAATAACGCCTTCACAATATGCGCAGTTATATTCCAGGTATGCGAACCTGCGTGGGTCCCCTAATCTTTTCTATAGCCCTACACTCTTCCAATAGTGTAACGTCCCTACCCTAACCTTACCTACTCCCATATTCACGATCTTATTCCATCCTTCTTATGCGATGGTCATCTACAAGTTGATTGCCTTAACGCTACAAATATATTAATTTAATAAACAAATATTTCCCTCACATAATATCAATAGAAACTTAAAGATAATTGCGCAATGATTTTTAGCTTCGTGCTGCCTTAATGCAAATTTAACCAATAAAACACAAATGAACTCCCGTTTTAGTCCAATAAAAATAGAAGAGCGAAAAAGATGTGAGTCTGGGAAATTTATGTTTTGAAATCCTATAACCCCTTGAAAGCATAGGGGTGGATGAAGGGTTCTTTTATTAGGTTTAACGCCTGTACGTAATGGGCTGTATTATCTCCTTAGCTGCTTCTAATGATGTATCTACCCACGTTGTCGCTCTACGGGAATAGGATATTCTTTAGAAGTACTTGAAATAGATAGCATTCTTTACAAGTAGCCTACTTTAAATTTTAAGATATAATATATATTGCAAGAAATATATTTACCAGGATTGTAATGGTTAGAGAGAGCGAGATATAGTGAGAGGGAAGTAGAGAGAGAGAGAGAGAGAGAGAGAGAGAGAGAGAGAGAGAGCATACTTAATACAAAGTAAAATAGGTGAAGTAGGAAATAGGACACAGAGTGTGTCGCCAAAGATTAAAATTAGGTATTACGTGGGTAACCAAATTACGAACGTGTTAGCTATCGTGTTAGGCGATGCATGTTTATAAGTGATTTAAACAACTGGGTACAGTCGGTCGAAGCGTTCCAGGTGTGTCTGAGATATAAATTAATTAAAATAACATTTATTTATCGTGGATTTGTTCAATTATTATTTTCATATCTGAAATGACATAGAAATGTTTTGAGATCGGGGGTTAAGCAAAACACCTGAACATATATGAAAATGTATACAGTTGAATATTCTAGTTTAATACAGAAAATACCTCTTACAGTTGACATTGTTTTGCTTATATTATTCATTTAACCAGACTCTTTGAACTCCAAATTCTATGACTACTATCCCTCTCAGATGTTATCTATTTCATCCTCCTACCCATGGATATCATCTTAATCATCTTTTTACTCCACAAGTACTTCATCCACTTAATCCTTTTATGACATTCTTGGTCGTTTCTCTTTTCTCCTATTATAGTACCCACATATTTCCTTCTACTTCTGCGCATGGCTACATCCACTTAATTCCACCATGTCTTCTTTCTTTGTTCTACGTTTCCTCCTTCCAATGGGAAAAGTACAATCCATCCATGTTTCCACATTGCTTGATACACTTAATGACTCTATGTGTCTATGTTTTCCTTTTCCCCCGGGCCAACGGCCACCTTTATATCCTTTTATCCTCACAAATAGAAGTCAACGGCTTCACCCAGTTGATTCCACTTTTCGTTCTGCTTACGGACGTTTATATCATACTCCCACTTCCGGCCAAGCCCTCTTTATCTTCATCCCTGTATGACTTCCTGCCTTGATGTAACTTACTACCAATCTCCCTCCTCCACTCTATCTATTCAGGCGGCCAAACCACAGCAGGTCTATGTTCTGCGTAGAAATAACACTAGGCATGCGTTCCCCTTCATATGTCCTAATTCCGTATTCGCTCGGAAGGAGTTTAGCAGTATTCCAGTACCATGCGTTGGCATTTCTTTAATAGCCAAGTTCTTCAGTCTATACTTCTTGTTTTCTGCCAGATGGCTCATTACACTACGTAGCCTACAATAGTACTGTTGACCTTAGGATTTGTTCTGCACCACAATATTGAATTTCGGTGTCCTATAATCAAGTCAAATTTTTAACAACTGTTTGTATTTATTTCCCTATTGTCTTTGATAAACAGAAAGTATGGAGTTTACACGATTTTCTTACTATAATTTTGAAGGTTAAAGTTCTGGCCGTATGAGAGAGGGATATTTAAGGAGCAATACTTGTTAAAATATTACAAATTTATTACCTGTAGTTTTCATTGTAATACCTAATTTGGGGATAATTTTAGACAGTCAAGATATCTCTGGGCAGACAATCTTACAATAGACCTAGATGTAAAATTGATGATCGTATCACAAAGTTCATTGTCCCCTGGTGATCCTTTCACATACTCAGCTGCAGACATATTCATAATCACCTGCTAAGCCGTTTCCATAATCCTATTGTGAGATATTTCCATATTCACCTGTAACACGATGGCAGACATCCATTGCCAACTTGTGAGCCGCTTCCATAAAGACTTAGTAGAAATATTACAGAGTCACTTGTAAGCGGTTTAGTAAGTCAACTTGTGAGCCGTCTCCATTGTCAGTTGGCAAACATTTCCATAGTCACCTAGTAGGCCGTTACCATAGTCAGATTGTGAGATATTTCCATGGTCACCTGTAAGCCGTATCCACAGCCAACTTTAGAGCCGTCTCCATTGTCAGTTGGCAAACATTTCCATAGTCACATGGTAGGTCAATTTCATAGCCAGCTTGTAAGCCGTGTTCATAATTAAAGGATAAAAGTTTACATAGTCTAAATGATTCCCTTCGATAAGTGTTTTCACACATTTTTAAATCATACCATACACAAAATAAACAGCTTGAGTATCCTTATGACACATTTTAAAAACGTGTTTGGTCTAGTTTTGATATAACATTAACTTGCTTCTTTAGCAACATTATACCCAAAGAAGTTTTTTTTACCAAGAAATTACTTTTAAACCGTCTGATCAATTTTCTATATAATGATCGAACGAAAGGTTGGGATTATAACCTTATTGGTTTACCTCCCACTCTCTTTAAAAAAAATCGAACGGAAGAAATTTCGTTGTAAAATGTTTTCATATTTAAAGAACATGAGTTTCATAATGAGTTGCACATGTTACAGTTACTAATTACCAAATAGCTTTATCGTTTTATCATAGCTTGCAATGTCGTATATAAAGGTTTATCAGAATGTATGCACTGCTACACTCTATGTTTACAGTAGATAAACTGTATTATTATATGCAGATATGAATAATGCAACTTATTCATGCAAGGCCCACCAAACATGTAGGCTATATTGTGTATTTACAGGGTTTTATCAGATAAACCTTCCACGTTTGCGTTTTACTAACAAACTAAATAATTGACGGATGAACAAACAAACCTGGTATATGGAATCGGGTATTTGTATGCGAAAATACTGCCACATAATATAACACATTTTTTAATATAATTACACTATGTTCTTTTCCGAAGATTTAAACGTAGTATGTCGGTCAAGGCTACACGACATATATAAACACAAGCAAATGTGCAAGAATTGAGTTTTAAATTCATTATTAAATATTTTTTTATTATTGTGTTATATATATATATATATATATATATATATATATATATATATATTGTTATATATATATATATATATATATATATATATATATATATATATACACACGTTTGCGCTAAAGTAAATGTAAACTGTCATGTTGACGGTATATTTTCTAAAAATTAAAAGTAAGATAGACTTTGCTATCTAAACAAATGTATGCTGCAAAGATTTTAAAGATATATTTATCTAAAGTCACCAGTTGTATCTGTTTATTTATTGCGCTAAAGATTTAATATCTTTCGATATTAAAATAATATAGTTCTTCTAATAAATATATATATATTGTAAAAGTACAAAACACAAAGATAACAGTTTGGAAATAACTGTACTGTATTTAGACAATGAATAAAGGTGGGAGTCACATGACCATCCTCATGGCAAGTAATGGAGCTAAGTTTTTTGACAGCACATTTATAAAGGTCATGTTCACTAAGCCTACAACAAAAAAAAAAAACACAAAACACTAATATTTGAAATCAGATATTGTAAGACTACTTCCCATGAGTTAGGTAAGTAATGTTGTCTGTGACTCTCAGCACTTAACAATGCACTGACAAAGTGCGAAAGACGTCTGTAAAAACGGGCAAATAGTCCTTTTATGCTAAGTGTAATCAATAGGTAAATACTATTTTAAAAGTGTTCTGTTTTATAAAGAATTCTTGATTCATAAACTTTTGTGTCCTGTGAGTGTGGCTATTTTCATAGACGTTTGTAATGGTTTATGCTTTAGTGTCAACTTTTATTATTAGTTGTGTTCCCGAGGATTTTTACACCATAAAGGATTATTTTGTTCCAATATAGATAACGTCTAAGTAACCGATAGTTACATATTCTCACTGACCTTACCTTCCCCCGCTGCTGCTCTCTCCATCTAGCCTTTTCTTTTACTCTTCACATATCTTCCTTTTACCACACCTTGTCCGTAAGAGAGTGATTGTTTATCCCTTGACTACGAACCTTGGTTCGAGACCTGTATCTCAAGGAATAAACCTCTCAGGAGAACCAACTCCTGAATTTTTTATGAAAATCAATTAGTCTCCCATAAGCTTCTTTAAGCTCCTTTCGGGGAAGTGGAATCTTTGAGAGACACTTGTGACTTAAAGACTATACATGGATACCTAGTGAACCTATTTTATTTTAAATGAAAACACAGCTAATTGGAAACTATATTTTTTTTATTTTTTGTTTGGATTTAGAATTACTTATTATTATTCGATTTATTTTAATTAACAGGATTTAGCTTTTTTAATTTTACCTAACCTTACTTTTGAATTACCATGACTATCTTCTTTCATGGTATTAGTGCAGAATATATCCCCTTTATTATGTTTACAATGTTATTATTATTTATATTAAGCCATATATATATATATATATATATATATATATATATATATATATATATATACTATAGCCTTTTCTAATGTTATAATCAAAATCCCAAATCGCTTGATAAGTTTACTATCATTTATTTAAATTCAATTATTATAATTAATTTGCAAATAATTATGAGTATTCAAGTTAAATTTTACGTATTTTAGAGTCTTGTTCATTTTCAAACATTTTAAGGTTAATTTCTAGTTACTTTAGGCTATGCCTTTTAAAAAACAATAATTTTAATTCACTAATAGACTCTGGTAACCATTTACCTATTTATAGGTTCACCTAATTAGTTATAACATGCTAGAAATTGAATAAAAACTTCCTGCTGATACTTATATACTAAGACAAAGGATGTCATACATTTTTCAAGAATAAAGAAATATCAGATAAAATTATTTAAACACCATACGTTCATTTCCACTTCGGGCAAACGGTTGAATGGAAATCAATTTTGAATATTTGTTAATTAATTTAGGTAACCTAAGAGATTTTTCAGTCCCTTAGGTTATTAATTTTTTTGGTAATTTTGGTTTTAAGTTAATATATTTTGAGTAAAATTTTATCTAACTGAAAATTAAATTGTTTATATGACCTTATACTGCAAAACTTTAGGTATCTTCTATGGTTGGGTTGTCTTTGGGCCTGTTCACAGCTTCCATGGGATTTGGATATAGGCTTCACTGCATGGCATTTTGTTAAGTTCGGGTTCTTTTTCCATTTCCTTGGTCGAGATGTTGGTAGAAACATATATGAGCCGCAGCTCATATATTTGTACACTTCCCGGGTCATATCGTAGCACTTTATACGGACGTCTTACCACATATTGGGTCGTTAATGGTTCTGCGTGTATCAATACGACCGGGCTCGCTGGCCGTCCAAACTGTACTGACTCAGCGTCACTTTTTTGCTTCGTCGTCAACAATTTCTTCAATCTTCCGCCTTTTCGATATCCGTCTTACATTTTTAACCAATAAAGAAGCCGTTGCTATGGTGACTGACTTTGTTTATTTAGTAATTTTGAATTTTAATTAGTTCCAATTTTTGTGATAGGCTTTTCTTTACTCCAATGTGTTATTTTCAATATTATAACTTTCATTTTATAATTTATTTGTCTTTACTTCTTCTAATTTAATTAGCTTGCTGTTTATTCTTGCTAACTCAAACTACGATGGTAGCGCTGTCGCTGCAGTGTGGCAAGATCGTATAAACAATCTCCCCACGCGGGTTTCTACCGAAACTAATATAGCTCCAATCTTGGATAACGTCAAATTTTTAGGCTATTATGTTTTAAATTAAAATTTGCATCTTTACAGAAATACAACTCTCCCTAGCTATGCCTAATTTACCTTCCACACATTTTTATACTTATATTCACTATCCCTGATTATATTTGGTCAAAGTTAATTTAATATTATACATTTTTGGCTGGGTCCCATAGGCCTCACTCTTACTGTTTAATTTGAATCGGTCTATTAGCCGTTAGCCTAATTAATGTTGTGTTGGTTTATAATTTATTCTAACATTCCCAGTTTGTCTATTTAGTTCTGATTACTTTAGTTTACATTGATTTTCCCTATATTTAACATTTTTATTATAATACTATGATATAATTGGAATATCTAAGTTAAATGATCTATATAACTATTCTAGGCATAGTTACATTTATCTGTACTAATACCAGATTTATTTGCATCGGTCATTCTGGCCGTTGCACTATTCTAATTATTTATATTTAAATTCTTTCTATAAGATCACACTCTCCATATATTTAGATATTATATATATCTTGTAAAAATTTTCAATTGGTAATAAAATACGTTTTTAATAATTCAATCATGCTCAAATACATTTTTTATTTGCCTATAGTGGGTGAAAATTGATATTATTACCGCATCTTTAAATATTTCTTCAATAACTAAATTATAAAAATTTGCCGGCTGATGTCAGCGAACTGACTATCTTCGAGTTTAGGTCTAGCACTTTGGCTCGAAGCCAACTTTCCCATAGCTAGAAATGTACTTCTCAAAGAGGTACATGCATTTTTCTTTTTCCTCCATTTAGTTGTCGTCGAAACCTTAAATTGTACAACGTCATATTGTTACCACATTATAGTAATATGTGGTAATATATTATATATAATAATATAAATAATGCTTAGGATTAAAAATGAAGGAAAATAATAAAGTAAACAAACAGACTGCATTAACGTGACGAAACTTGCTTCCTAAATGGACAATGCGAAAGGAAAGCGAAAAAGACTACAACAAAATGCAAGCGAAGAAAAAAAAGAAAGCGTATAAATAGTAACAAACAAAAATAATAGTCTAACACCATACATAAAGAAAATGGAAAATTGCAAGGAAATTTTATTTCTATTTTGCCACTTCATATTGTTATTCTGACATATGTATATTTATATTAATTGTGAATATAAAATAAAAAGAAACCACATACAATATGTCTTGGTTAATTTAAGTAGGAATTGACTTTTTTATTTTACTTGTTTCTTAAAATGTTGTAAAACCCCATTATTATATTTGTTCAGAGGTGTAATTGTATTTATAGATAAAAACCAGTGTAAACTTTTAAACATTTCGTTTTCTTAAACTTTAATGTGGTACTTTATAATATTAAACTATAGTATTGAAGAATTTTACAGTGAAATATGTTCTAAGAGTTGGGTTTTGTGGCAAGTAATATAAGGAATAGAGTTGGTTGGATGAAAAGATGAGCATTTGGTAGAGATGGGAGAGCAGGCTCTGTGCGCAGATAGGACGAAGAACAATGCCCGCCCTTCTGAGTAACGACAGCCAATTTACCGGAGCATTGTGCTTCAAATAGGCAACCTACAGAATGAAAAGGAAACATACTGTTAGCCTAATCACGCCATTTAGATTTACTCTATCTGTTTTTACAGTAAATACGTAATATCTTCGGCAGTAATACTTAAAGCTGTCGGCTGTAAAATATATGGGTGCAATAACATAGTGCAAAGAATGTAGTGTACTGAATGTCCGATGCAAAGAATCAGGGTAATTGTACAGAATACCAGAATCAAACCTAACCTGGTTAAATAATTGGCTAAATTTATATGTAAAAATTTTAAAGCATTATAATAATAATAATATTAAAACTAGGGTAAATAATAGTAAAATGAAGAAAATTAAAAATAACTTTAGACTTCAAAAACATAAATTATAATCAATAAGAAAAACTATCACTTCAATGTGGATAGCCTAAATTATGTATACAAAAAAGACGGTAATTGTGTAGTATAACAAACTCGGCCTAGATGCCGGCTATTAAAATAATTGTACTTAAATATAATCAGGAATAAAGAATGTAAATTTATAAGATGTGAGGAAAGTAAATTAGGCCTAGCTAGGGAAAATAGTATTTATGTAAAAGTAAAGATTAAATGTTAAAATGTAATAGCCTAGAAATTAGGTTATACTAGAAGCAGTCATATTTGATTCCGGAAAAATCCGGATTAGGAATTTTAAAAAGAAAATTAAATTAAATAAGAAGAAATAAAGTCAAATACGTTATTAAATAAAAGGTAAAAATGGAAAGGACACATCAGAATACAGAAACGCCTTTTACAAAAAGTGAAACTCATCTTAGTTCAGAATTTCCGAACAAACAAAGTCAATTGCCATGCCAACGGCTTTCTGATTGGGCAAAAGTTGAAAAATGGATACTAGGGCGTGGGAAGTTTGAAATTGGAGAAGACGGGCCTCACAAAAAAGAGACGCTATCCAGAATTAGAATGCATTAGGCTCTCAAGGCGAGCAGACGTGTTTTAGTACCATGCGACCAGGACAAGAAAAAATGTGCTAGAAACAGAGTAAAAAGTGCTACGATGTGATCAGGGGAAGGAAGATATATATGAGCAAGGGCTCATATATACCCAGAACAAAATTTCGACCACCAAAATGCAAACTTAAACAAAATAAGAAGATTAAACGAAATTATGGAGAGACGCCTACCTACCAAGACCCTTGAAGCTGTAACGGGACCGACAGATGACAAAATTAATGAAGATAAAAAAGATTTCTACAGTACAAGGTTATATAATCAATTTAATTATTCTTTTTAAATAACATTTTACTTCAAATTATATTAACTTAAATTCAAAATTAAATAAGATGGGCATAACCTAAGGGACTGATTAGTCAACTCTCTTAGGTTACCCAAATTTAAGTAACAAAGATTCAAAATTGACTTTCCATTCCCATCGCTGTGGGAATGTATGGATTAAGTATAAAGGTGTATATCTTATATGGCTTTTTCTAAGTAAATTTCTAATGAATAATTTCTAAAGAAGTTAATTGTTCAAGGCCTAGCCTAAAGGCATTAAATAGTAATATTAAGTGTTTGAAAAAGAATCAGATTTTAAAATATTTTAAATTTAACTGTAACAATCAAAACGATATACAAAATTAATTATGGTAACTTTGATAATTTAAATTATATACAAAATTAATGATAACAGGAAAATTTAAAAACATAGAATGAGATAATAATGTTTAATTAAATGGCATGTTGTATGAAATTTTGAAATATAATTAGTCAAGAAAATCCTGTTAAATTAAATAAAAACAATAATAATTAATTTGAACCTTGGAACAAATAAATAAAAAGGTATATTTTCCAATTAGCTGTGTTTTCATTTTAAATAAGATAAGTTCACTAGATATCCAGGTATAGTCTTTAAATCACAAGTGTCTCTCAAAGATTCCACTACCCGAAAAGGTGCTTGAACAGGGCTTATCGGAGGCTAATTGGTTTTATCAAAAATTCAGGGGTTGATTCCTCTGAAAGGTTTATTCCTTGAGGTACAGGTCTATGAGACTAGGTTCGTAGTCAATGGATAAACCATTACTTTCTTACTGACTTAACAATTGAGAAGAGAAAGGGCCATGGTAAGGCAGGGTAAAAGGTCGGTAAGAATAGGGAACTCTGAGTGGAACGGAGTACCAGGTCAGGGGCAAATATTCGATCACAATGTATTCTGTTTAATATAAACGCTACACGAGCGATGATAAGCATCTCGTCTTTCACAATCAAGCTTAATGCCTCACCTATATATTACAGCTATTGATAAATTCAACTTTTCTTTACATCTTAAAACTAAGAAAACTTAACTAAATTCAACGTGTTATTATTACCGCCATTACTATAATTTTGTTGTTTCCTTCCTTCGTTGATTATCTTGTTTTTGAACGACTCTATACCTCCCTCCTCTCTTACACTCTCTTAGTTATGTTTCCATCTCGCTCACTCTCATTGTCTGATAGTGCAACATTGGATTAATGGTTCATACTATGAACCAGAATATCACCATTTTATCCGTTCCTCATGGTTCCATCTCGCTCCCTCTCATTGTCTGATACTGCAACATTGGTCTAATGGTTCTTACTATGCACCAACATATTACCATTTATTCCGTTCCGCATTATGTTTCCATCTCGCTCCCTCTCATTGTCTGATACGGCAACATTGTACTACTGGTTCTTACTATGCACCAACATATCACCATTTATTCCGATCCGCTTTATGTTTCCATCTCGCTCCCTCTCATTGTCTGATCCTGCAACATTGTACTAATATTTCTTACTATGCACCAACTTATTACCATTTAATCCGTTCTGCATTATGTTTCCATCTCGCTGCCACTCATTGTCTGATACTGCAACATTGTACTGATGGTTCTTATCATGCACCAACATATTACCATTTAATCCGTTCCGCATTATGTTTCCATTTCGCTCCCTCTCATTGTCTGATACTGCAACATTGGTCTAATGGTTCTTACTATGCACCAACAAATCACCATTTTATCCGTTCCTTATTATGTTTCCATCTCGCTGCCACTCATTGTCTGATAGTGCAACATTGTACTAATGGTTCTTACTATTTACTAACATATTACCATTTAATCCGTTCCGCATTATGTTTCCATCCCGCTCCCTCTCATTGTCTGATACTGCAACATTGTACTAATGGTTCTTACTATGCACTAACATATTATCATTTAATCCGTTCCGCATTATGTTTCCATCTCGCTCCCTCTCATTGTCTGATACTGCAACATTGGTCTAATGGTTCTTACTATGCACCAACAAATCACCATTTTATCCGTTCTCATTATGTTTCCATCTCGCTCCCACTCATTGTCTGATACTGCAACATTGGTCTAATGGTTCTTACTATGCACCAACATATTACCATTTAATCCGTTCCGCATTATGTTTCCATCTCGCTCCTTCTCATTGTCTGATACTGCAACATTGTACCAATGGTTCTTACTTTGCACTAACATATCACCATTTTATCCGTTCCTCATTATGTTCCATCTCGCTCCCACTCATTGTCTGATACTGCAACTTTTACTAATGGTTCTTAATTTGCACTAACACATGAACATTTTATCCATTCCTCATTTTGTTTACTATCACAGTAGAGACATTACCACCCCCAGAACGAACATTAAAAGTGCCCACATCAGGCAAAACCACGTGTTGTAGTCTTCCTTGGTACAATGAGATGTATTTCTCTTAGTTATGTTTCCATCTTACTCCTTCTCACTGTTTGATACTGCAACATTGTACTAATGGTTCTTACTATGCACCAACATATCACCATTTTATCCGTTCCTCATTATATTTCCATCTCGCTCACACTCATTGTCTGATACTGCAACATTGGACTAATGGTTCTTACTTTGCACTAACATATCACCATTTTATCCATTCTTCATTATGTTTACCATCACAGTAGAGACTTTAACACCCCCAGAACGAACTATTAAAGTGCCCACATCAGGCAATACCAGGTGTTGTAGTCTTTCTTGGTACAGTGAGACTTATTTCTCTTAGTTATGTTTCCATCTCGCTCCTTCTCACTGTTTGATACTGCAATATTGTACTAATGGTTCTTATTTTGCACCTTTATATTACCATTTAATCCGTTCCGCATTATGTTTCCATCTTGCTCTCTCTCATTGTCTGATACTGCAACATTGGTCTAATGGTTCTTACTATGCACAAACATATTACCATTTAATCCGTTCCGCATTATGTTTCCATCTCGCTGCCACTCATTGTCTGATACTTAAACATTGGTCTAATGATTCTTACTATGCACCAACAAATCACCATTTTATCCGTTCCTCATTATGTTTCCATCTCGCTCCCACTCATTGTCTGATACTGAAACATTGGACTAATGGTTCCTCATTTGCATTAACATTTCACCATTTTATCCATTTCTCATTATGTTTACCATCACAGTAGAGAATTTACCACCCCCAGAACGAACGTTAAAAGTGCCCATACCAGGCAGAACCACGTGTTGTAGTATTCTTCTTCTGTGCTTACAGAAATGAATACTTCATTTGAAGATCGTACTTAATCTATGACAACGTCTAAGTTTGAATAAAATCTATTTAACTTTGTTAATATTAGAAGATTGTAATTATTGCAAAGCCTTTATTAGATGTTCATAATTAACTAAATAACAAGTAATACAAACAAAAAAAGGTTTTAAGCAACCTCTACTTAGGACAACAAAGTCATTTTATTTTACTTACTTTTGATTAAATTATTACAATTACTATAAATAAAGTAACGTAACCCATGAGTTAAAACAGTTATTCTACCCCATAACCATTCTTATGAAACCAAATTTTATCATATTTAAGCCAAATGGGACGAAAAAATTATTTTGCATATCTTACAACTTTTGTGCAAACGTTTTCTCCCTTATAAAACTAAAATTAATTAACTAAGTCCTGCACCCTTATTTCCATCTGCAGCTATTGTCGGTGACAGACGCTGCAAAATCTAGGGGTCACCAAACCCCCTTCTCTACTGACTGTCTGCCTGTAATGTATTTAATAATATATTATTTCAAAACAATATATTAACATCAAGTATCATTCAATGCGAGTTTAAAAAAAACTATTTGAGCCTAAGTGGATAAACAAGAAGTATTAACGATTATCACTATATATATATATATATTTACAGAGAGAGAGAGGAAGAGAGTGAGAGGGAGATAAAGGAATGAACTAATAGAAGAAACTGAAAAATGTTATCTAACGGATTCGTTTGAATTTAATTGCAAAAAATTTTCAAATGCGCCCAACAAAATTTTATTCTAAAAGTTTGATATAAAATATGTATCTCATTATCATTATATTTAGTTACTTAAAGAAGGACTTATAGAAGGAATAAAATAAATAACTGATTATATTCATTACTCACACAAAATATTGAATAATTTCTCTTAAACGTAATAATGTAGGCTACCATAAATGAAGTAACATAAGCTACAAGTTATAATTTTCCATTTTTCGCCAGTCCATATTTATCCATTTTTGTCCATTCCTTCCGCGTTCTATTGTACACCTGTATTTACATACAGAACTAAAAATAAAAACTTCTTACCACCACCATCCATCTATTAGTGTAAGTGTAGGGAGATAATATATCTTCACTAGTTGGGAACAAATTGGTGAAATTAGATTAAGACACAAACACACCCTAACCACAACAGCGAATTTTAATTAACCTTATATACATTTGTTTGCAAAGCGACACTCCTCATAGGCAACAAAATACTCAAACCAACCCCATAAATATTGTACAAAAGGTTAAAGAAAATATTGTGGTTGGATTACGTTTCTGTGGTTGTAGACGTCAAACCTTTTAATAGCGACGGATCTGTTCTAAATGAGTACTATAAAGAGTAAGGCAGACCTACAGATAGTCATCCTCCATCCTTCCGTCCTGACACTGGAATCGGTTATTTGTCCAGTGCCTTGGTAGGATGAGTCGAATCGTACGATATTTTCTCATCTTAAGAAATGATTTCAGAGGTCAGATATTTCCATGTTTTGCTAGAATGCAGGTCAATAGGGTTTTTTTTATCAACTTGATAAGGTAACATTTTTTGCCATTACATAATCAGATAGCTATACGATAGTAAGGCAACTGGGGAGGGGATCAGGATTGCTCAGGGCAGCTTGCAGCTATGTACTTGAGATTACTCGTGGTGGCTTAAGGTTACTCTATCACAAACGATTATGGTATTTTCGTATCTTTGGCTCTAATTCAGTCTGAGAGTACGTCACTGTGACAGATGGGGATTTATGACGCCTAAAGAGGTTCTCAGGACACCATTTCATACAACAGAGTATAGTATTTATTTAGTTTTTTTTTTAGCTGAAGATGGATATTTTAATATATTTTATTATCTTATAATATGGATGTATTGTTTTGTTTTTTATAAATTGAGTTTATATTAGAATCACGTAGGACTTCTGTTACCAAAAAATCCCCTCTAAAGTCGGCCTAAAGCAGAAACTTCCTATGTTTCAAGGTGACCAGCATTATGAATAATTAAGAGCATAGTGGTAAAATATATTACAATAAAACTATTCAAATTAACCAAAATACCACAAACATACCCAAAAATAATTGATAATACATGTTACATAAGATTAAACCTTTATGTACATTCGCGATGACCATGTCACCATCTAGACTGACTTAGGTTTTAATCTGACCTGATTTTAAAATAAATAAAATCAGTTTGCAAAATTATAAAATTCTTTGAAAACTTTTTAAAACAATAAATCCATATAGCTTGCGCTTCTAAAATGAGTTTTACCAGTGCTACCAACTCTTGCAAGACATTACCAACTTGATTTATAAATGACGCTCAATACAATTCCAAATCTCTCAGCCACAACTTAAGGATGTATCGTGCCATAAACTTAATACGTTCCTGTGTGATTAATCTACTGCCAATCTGTGGAATTGTTCAAGAGTTGTCTAGCGTTCAATGTTTTTTAAGCTACTCACAGATCCGATAGTGAAAAGATTACACATTACACGTGGCATAGATTTATTTCACTATCATTCAGTTTAAAAAATTACTAATTAAAGGTCCCATCCAAGGCAACCAGTTGTTTATTAATAGGCTTCGGAGGCCACCAATTTAACCAATATCTCAGATAACGATGGTGTTCCTGAGTATCATCTCTGAAACTACCACTATAAAGGCATTCTCCAAAATTTGTTTTTTCCATATTCCTATCTTCAAACAATAACGTAAAGGGGTCCAAAGCTGTAACACATAAACGGACAGTGTAACTCCATTCATACGGGACCCTGTATCCCTTCACTATTACATCCATTAGACCTCCATTTACAATAACCTTATCACTCGACTAATATATCCTTTCCCTTAGGGAGTACAAAATAAAGAACACCTGGCGAGACGCAAGTATTTAAATACCTAATCGATCTTTTCGATCGAGATATTACTTGGGAACACAAATGTAACTCTTGAAACTGTTTCCAACGGGAATATTCTACATCGTTAGATTACAACGTACATTTCACTACAACTACTGGTAGCAATGGCCAAAAAGCTAAGGGTGGGCCGACTCCTAATACTTTTGATTCTAAAATTTATCTTCTTACTCTCGATTTTTTTAAAATTATATAGGCTTACATTATTATCTAATAATATAGGCCTACATGATATACTCTAACAACGTATTTTGTTAACATCTCGGTCTTAGGAAGAAGCCTTTTTTAAAAGTTCCGTTTTAATAATAGGCTACACAAAACGTTTGACCGTAATTTATGAAAAACAATTTCTTAAAGCGTGACAAACATATAAAATTAAAGTGACAAAAAATAGACCAGAAATTCTTCCAATCGTTTTTGTTATTGTGTCATAAATCATAATATTAATATTTTCGTAATCTCAAATATGAATTTGCTTTAATCGTTTAATTCATTCAAAGCAAGTAATACATAAATAAGGCATAGTTGGTAAATATTTATTTTCCTAATAAATTACACCCCAAACGTACTTCAATAGTTAAAAACAAGAATTAGAATCGGCACTTTAATCAATGGAGAATCGAATATCGGCGATTACTCGATACCAATAGAACCAACAAATCCTGGAATCGAGAATCGGAATCGACATTTCCTTACAAAAAACCAATACTTACTGATATTTTTCAGCAGATGCTATTCGCACTAGAACATTGGAATGTTCTTTGCTTTGAGTCAAGGAAATTACTAAAGCTTTCCGTGACTCATAGCTCTGAACAAAGCACTGATCTAGTGCTTAATAAGTCTGCTGAAAAATATCAGACGGTTGAACCAAGCGGGATATTATAGGTAATCTGTTGGTGTTACCATTATAATTTGTAATATAATTACTAATATTTTTGCAGCAGTTTATGTAAAGGGTATTTCAACTGACATTCCGTATTGCCCCTCATATGTGCGACTACGAAGAATCAAGCGGGATATTACAGGTAATGTATCAGTGTTACCATTATAATTTGTAATATAATTACTTATGTTTTTGCTGCAGTTTATGTAAAGGGTATTTCAACTGACATTCCGTATTGCCCCTCATATGTGCGACTACGAAGAACCAATCGGGATATTACAGGTAATGTGTTAGTGTTACCATTATAATTTGTAATAATATTACTTATGTTTTTGCTGCAGTTTATGTAAATAGTATTTCAACTGACATTCCGTATTTTCCCTCATATGTGCGACTACGAAGAACCAAGCGGGATATTACAGGTAATGTATCAGTGTTACCATTATAATTTGTAATATAATTACTTATGTTTTTGCTGCAGTTTGTGTAATGGGTATATCAACTGACATTCCGTATTTACCCTCATTGGTGCGAATACGAAGAACCAATCGGGATATTACAGGTAATGTGTTAGTGTTACCATTATAATTTGTAATAATATTACTTATGTTTTTGCTGCAGTTTATGTAAATAGCATTTCAACTGACATTCCGTATTTTCAATGATAGGTGCGACGACGAAGAACCAATCGGGATATTACAGGTAATGTCTTAATGTTATCATTATAATTGGTAATATAATTACTAATGTTTATGCTGCAGTTTATGTAAAAGGTATTACAACTGACATTCCGTATTTTCCCTCATAGGTGCAACTACGAAGATCCAAGCGGGACATTATAGGTTATCGGTTAGTGTTACCATTATAATTTGTAATAATATTACTTATGTTTTTGCTGCAGTTTATGTAAATAGTATTTCAACTGACATTCCGTATTTTCAATGATAGGTGCGTTGTCCAAGAACCAATCGGGATATTACAGGTAATGTCTTAATGTTATCATTATAATTGGTAATATAATTACTAATGTTTATGCTGCAGTTTATGTAAAACGTATTACAACTGACATTCCGTATTTTCCCTCATAGGTGCAACTACGAAGATCCAAGCGGGACATTATAGGTTATCGGTTGGTGTTACCATTATAATTTGTAATATAATTACTAATGTTTTTGCTGCAGTTTATGTAAAGGGTATTTCAACTGTCATTCCGTATTTTCCCTCATAGGTGCGACTACGAAGATCCAAGCGGGACATTATAGGTTATCGGTTAGTGTTACCATTATAATTTGTAATAATATTACTTATGTTTTTGCTGCAGTTTATGTAAATAGTATTTCAACTGACATTCCGTATTTTCCCTCATAGGTGCGACTACAAAGATCCAAGCGGGACATTATAGGTTATCGGTTAGTGTTACCATTATAATTTGTAATAATATTACTTATGTTTTTGCTGCAGTTTATGTAAATAGTATTTCAACTGACATTCCGTATTTTCAATGATAGGTGCGTTGTCCAAGAACCAATCGGGATATTACAGGTAATGTCTTAATGTTATCATTATAATTGGTAATATAATTACTAATATTTTTGCTGCAGTTTATGTAAAGGGAATTTCAACTGACATTCCGTATTTTCCCTCATAGGTGCGACTACGAAGAACCAATCGGGATATTATAGGTAACGTGTTAGTGTTACCATTTTAAATTGTAATATAATTACTAATGATTTTGCTGCAGTTTATGTAAAGGGTATATCAACTGTCATTCCGTATTTTCCCTGATAGGTGCGACGACGAAGAACCAATCGGGATATTATAGGTAACGTGTTAGTGTTACCATTTTAAATTGTAATATAATTACTAATATTTTTGCTGCAGTTTATCTAAAGGGTATTTCAACTGACATTCCGTTTTTTCCCTCATAGGTGCGACTACGAAGAACCAAGCGGGATATTACAGGTAATCTGTTAGTGTTACCATTACAATTTGTATTATAATTACCAATGTTTTTGCTGCAGTTTATGTAAAAGGTATTTCAACCGACATTCCGTATTTTCCCTGATAGGTGCGACGACGAAGAACCAATCGGGATATTACAGGTAATGTGTTAGTGTTACAATTATAATTTGTAATACTCGTATAATTACTAATGTTTTTGCTGCAGTTTATGTAAAGGGTATTTCAACCGACATTCCGTATATTTCCTCATAGGTGCGACTACGAAGAACCAAGCGGGATATTACAGGTAATCTGTTAGTGTTACCATTACAATTTGTATTATAATTACCAATGTTTTTGCTGCAGTTTATGTAAAAGGTATTTCAACCGACATTCCGTATTTTCCCTCATAAGTGCGACTACGAAGAACCAAGCGGGATATTACAGGTAATGTGTTATTGTTACCATTATAATTTGTAATATAATTACCTATGTTTTTGCTGCAGTTTATATAAAGGCTATTTCAACTTAATTTCCCTATTTTCCCTCATAGGTGGGACTTCGAAGAACCAATCGGGATATTACAGGTGATGTGTTAGTGTTACAATTATAATTTGTAATACTTGTATAATTACTAATGTTTTTGCTGCAGTTTATATAAAGGCTATTTCAACTTAATTTCCCTATTTTCCCTCATAGGTGGGACTTCGAAGAACCAATCGGGATATTACAGGTGATGTGTTAGTGTTACAATTATAATTTGTAATACTCGTATAATTACTAATGTTTTTGCTGCAGTTTATGTAAAGGGTATTTCAACTGACATTCCGTATATTTCCTCATAGGTGCGACGACGAAGAACCAATCGGGATATTACAGGTAATGTGTTAGTGTTACAATTATAATTTGTAATACTCGTATAATTACTAATGTTTGTGCTGCAGTTTATGTAAAGGGTATTTCAACTGACATTCCGTATATTTCCTCATAGGTGCTACTACGAAGAACCAAGCGGGATATTACAGGTAATCTGTTAGTGTTACCATTACAATTTGTATTATAATTACCAATGTTTTTGCTGCAGTTTATGTAAAAGGTATTTCAACCGACATTCCGTATTTTCCGTCATAAGTGCGACTAGTAAGAACCAAGCGGGATATTACAGGTAATGTGTTATTGTTACCATTATAATTTGTAATATAATTACTTATATTTTTGCTGCAGTTTATATAAAGGCTATTTCAACTTAATTTCCCTATTTTCCCTCATAGGTGGGACTTCGAAGAACCAATCGGGATATTACAGGTGATGTGTTAGTGTTACAATTATAATTTGTAATACTCGTATAATTACTAATGTTTTTGCTGCAGTTTATGTAAAGGGTATTTCAACTGACATTCCGTATATTTCCTCATAGGTGCGACGACGAAGAACCAATCGGGATATTACAGGTAATGTGTTAGTGTTACAATTATAATTTGTAATATAACTATTAATGTCTTTGCTGCAGTTTATGTAAAGGGTATTTCAACTGACATTCCGTATTTTCTCTCATATGTGCGACTACGAAGAACTAAGCGGGATATTACAGGTAATGTGTTAGTGTTACCATTATAATTTGTAATATAATTACTAATGTTTTTGCTGCAGTTTATGTAAAAGGTATTTCAACTGACATTCCGAATTTTCCCTCATAGGTGCAACTACGAAGAACCAAGTGGGATATTATAGGTAATCTGTTGGTGTGACTATTATAATTTGTAATATAATTACTAATGTTTTTGCTGCAGTTTATGTAAAGGGTATTTCAACTTAAGTTCCGTATTTTCCCTCATAGGTGCGACTACGAAGAACCAATCGGTATATTACAGGTGATGTGTTATTGTTACCATTATAATTTGTTATATATATTATTTGTTAGAATTTATAACTCCAACCACGTGCCTTTGAGGAAGTTGCCAACCCTTACATAAGTGGTTTACAAATTTGAACAGATGGATAACATTATATTACAACGATTGCCATTTTGAATACGATATGTATACGGAGAGTGTGGACTAATAGAAGGAATTAAAATAAGAGTAATAATCAAAAAAATTAACTGAAAAGATTTCTTTTCAAAAGTAAACAATTACTGCCTTAAGGAAATGGGTTCAATTTTTTCCACAAAGATAATACCTATTTATAATTTCTAAATTGAATAATCCTAATGTATGGTTGGAGATACAGTTAATAAAATATACCTCTATTTAGGTGCAAGAAGATACTTTAAGTATTTTATGTTTCTTTTGATAATAATTCGCTCTTAATAATTGTATTACACTTTTGCTATTGCTTGCGACCGACATTTTGTTAACTAAAAATTGTTAAATTGTTAACTTACATTTGGAGGAAACGTTTTTCACACATACTGTTCTAGTGTGTTTAATTTATGGCCTTAGTTCTAAACACACTAGAACAGTATGATAGATATAGCAACACACATAAAAATGACATCCTAAATGAACAAATCACACATACTCTTCGATCACATCACTTCTAACTTTCAAAATAATCGTACCGAGGAAGCACCACTGCAGCATTCCTAGCGGTAAAACTATGAGGCTGAAGAAGTCGTAAGACGAAAACATTTCCTCCAAGTGTAAGTTAACAATTTAACAACTTTTAGTTAACAAAAGGTCTGGTCGCAATAATAGCAAAAGTGTAATAAGTAATTAATAACCAGCTCGTCATGAACAGCAACAATATTTCGATATTTAATAATTTTATTTCGTTATATTAGCGGCATTTTCCCACCTCATGTACAGCCAACAATAGTCACATTTACTCAGAGCCTATATTTTTCCGCACAATTCTAAATAGCTTTTTATCATTTTAACCGATAAATAAAGCTACTTCGATATCAATTATACAGTTACTTTATTTCCCATTTGGTTAACAAATCAATCGATCGATCGGTCGTGTTTAATTGGCAATTCAGTGCATAGCCTTTGATTACCACTCGTTCATTAAAGAACTAGTTGCTGCTCGTAAAATTTACATGTTACTTTAGTGCAATATCTTTATTTTATTTTGAAACAACATTTTTAACGAAAAACATAAATTGCATTACAAATCTAGGATTTGTTTTTGTAATTGTAATAATACGTATACTTCTTTTCACTGTTCATTTATAGGAGTGGATATTCGTGGACAGGTTTCTAGTTTTTTTGAGTATTATTTGTTGTTTAAGAGGCCAAAGTGATGGCATTCATAAATATATTGTTATAATAATAATAAAACAATATATAATAACAAAAATAATATTAGTAATAAACGCAATATCGATGCGTTTACAAATACAAAATAATAAAAACAAAATTGTTTAGTCAGTTCCTTCATAGGTCAACCAAACAAATATTATTTTAGTTACTTTTTATTACATAATTATAATTAATATAAATAAAGTAACCTAACCTATGCGTTAAAACAGCTGTATCTTGCATCTTTTGTAAAAATTAATTTCACACATAAAACTAATTTTTTTTTTTACTTTAATTAGACAATTAGTATTACAAAAACAAATGTAATAACATCAAGTGTCATTCACTAAACGTTTTGAAAAAAATATATTTAAACTAGGGTGGATGAATAAAATGTATTTACTAATTATTGAAAATTTTAACAAGATAAGTAACGAGTGTGTGAACCAATGAAAAGAATTGAACAAGTAATGAAGAAACATTTAACATCGGACACAATATTAATATTCACTCGGAACATAATACTCTTCCACAAACAAAGTAGTAACTTTATTAAACATAAATTAGAATAATTAGGTAGAGACATTAAAGCTAAAGTCCAAATTTACCAAAACAAAACCGCACTTCTACCATTAAAACATATTCAAGGGGTGTTCAAATCTCAGTGGACGAGAAATAACAACAACCGCAGCTTGAAGTCCCCGTATTTGCTTGTAATATTTTACGACGACATAATGAGGGAACTTTTTCAGCGACAGCGAAGTTACAAAGTACAAAACCAAGGCTACCGATTTTTAAATATGTCCTATTATGTAAATTTTGAATGTACCTTTGAAATAAGGGTTGCCAAGTTTAGAGTAACCTAATCGGGCGATGTGTATGCGGGATCTCGTGCTAGAGCATACGACCTGAAATTCAACATATAACACGAAATATTCTTATCTTTACTAATTAGTCCAGATATAGGTAAGGCATTTTAATATATATTTTTGATTTTTGTTTTTATTTATTTTTTTTCTAAATCAATAGTTCTAATTTTTCCGTTAAATCTTTTATACACCCTTTTTGTACTAGTGATTAGAAAATAAATTTCTTATAATGAAAAATTAAATACGGCCACAGTAATTAAATTCAAAAAACTAGTTAACAAATAATATTTTTATTATCTTTTTGTTCGCAAAATATAGGTAAGGTATTGAATATATATATTTTATTTTTATTTGTTATTTATTTCCTAATTAAATAGTTTTAATTTTTTCGTTAGTTCTTCTGAACAACCTTTTTTAATTAGTAATAGTAAAATAGACTTCCTATATAGACAAATTAAATAAGGCCACAATAATTAAATTGAAATAATTAGTTAACAAATAACATTTTTCTTATCTTCTTGTTTGCAAAATATAGGTAAGACATTTATATATATATATATCTTCATTTTATATATATCAAAA
The DNA here is from genome assembly GCA_036971475.1 of Prosapia bicincta. NCBI lineage: Eukaryota > Metazoa > Arthropoda > Insecta > Hemiptera > Cercopidae > Prosapia > Prosapia bicincta. The sequence continues at coordinate 268,414,798 of JBAIZL010000002.1, read as the reverse complement.
TTTGTATTTGTTCTATAAATTAACCAAGACATAAAATAAGGTAATTAAAATATTGTGGAAAATGCGTATCTTTTTCAATACTATTAGAACAGCTGAGTCAGTTTAAAAACATTCAGTTTACAGCTCATATCAATTTCATTTACTCATTGTTTAAATTTTAAAGTCATAGATCACCATCTTGTCTGCCCTATCTGTTAATCCAGTAATTTTTTTAATACAATATAGTAAGCACTAATACATTTCCATGTAATATTAGTGTGTGTTATATAAAATTAAAGATAAACGACAGCAATAAAATCGTCACCCGACAGGACTGCTCGTAGATGTCATTGCTATTACGTCATCGCGTGGGGAATTATAACATTTTGACGACAACTGTTTTGGCATTCTACGTATTACGTTTAAAAAATTATTTATGTTAATCTTGTTACAGATCTCTTGCCTGTAAATTCTATGACTATGTCACATCGAGGTAGAAGCAACAGACAAATGACTTAATATGAATGACCAGGCGGTAAATAGTAGGCTAATCATAACTTATTTTCTGAACATCATAAAAACAAATTTATTTGATAGTTTTAACTATCTGTTACGTACTAATTCTTAAAGAATTAATATGGGTTAAATACGCTATTGAATATATTCCATTTTTTAAAAAATAATAACAAAACAATTATACTATAGTAATAATTATTAATATTATATAATAATTATTATCCTATAATTATTGTTTCTTTTATCCTACAATTATTGTTAAAACTAAATAGGCTTCTTAGTATAGTGAAACTTATACACTTAAGGATTTAAAACATGCAAAAAACTCGATACAAACTACTTTTACTAAGAATTTAAAAAGAATAGTTTTAAAACTATTGCTGTTCTAATATTACTATTACCAGTGCTATTAACTGCTACCAGCTCATGGAACATAAATGTACGTCTACATACCTGTACATTACTAACTACGTTTATAATTCATGCGCAATAGTATTCAATATCTCTGGCCACAAGTTTTAATATTTATTGTGCTGTTAAGTCAGTACGTTGCTGAGAAAATAAACTAATGCCAATCTGTGGCCGCTTGTGGGTTTGTTTCATAGATACACAGTCCTGTGTAACTCACAGATCAGCTTTATCGCACTCTGTCACTACTGTTACTAATACTGCTTAAAGTTATAGCGCCCAATAAATGTTAAATTCAACAATTTTCTGTAGTACTTTTAATATTCATTAAAGAAATCAAGGCAGTTTTATAAAAATGTGTGTCTTTATAAGTGTAACAGAGGTGGAAATTGAAATAGTGTAATTGGATTGGTTTATGCTACGAAAAAACAATTATAGATCGAACATTCAATCAAACAGTTATTACCAACAAACAGTTAAAGGAATATGCACATATAATGTAAGAGAGATTTCATTCAAATATGTGTAACATGATTACAAAACAGAGATTGTAATTTTTCGTCAAGGTCGAAGTAAGTTATGCGCCCTTCTTGGATATGCAAATTAGCCCATTAGCGCCCCAACTTCTTGTTTCCTTTCAAGAAATAAGGCCTATCTCTCAGGGGAATAAAACACTAACGAGATTTCACACGGAATATATGATCAAGTACTCTTCCAGTATTAACAGTAGGAAGTCCACTGTGATGCCTATTCTGTGCAGATTAAAGATATAGTTTTGAAAACCTTTTTAAAACATTTTATCGGTATAGCTTATTCTAATATACCAATGGGTTATCCAAGTGTCAGATACGTAAATCTTAATTATACTCAGTCAATGCCGACAAAAGCCATTATCTTTCTAACGCCCTTTGCAATTGCGTTAAATTGGTTCTCTTTTCAAGTTTTCAATCCTCTTCTATCGTTCAAATCCACAACAGCCGCACTGGCCGATCGTGCAATTGCATTCTATTTGTTCTCATTTCAAGTTTTCAATCCTCTCCTTTCGTTCGAGTCTACAACTGCCGTACTGGCCGAATGTGTAATGGCGTTATATATATCCTCATTTCAAGTTCCTAATCCTCTCCTATCGTTCCAGTCTACAACAGCCGTATTGGCCGAATGTGCAATGACGTTATATATATCCTCATTTCAAGTTCTCAATCTTGTCCTATCAATCTTGACTACAACAGTCGTACCTTACGATCGTGCAATGGCGTCATGTATGTCCATTTCAAGTTGTCAATCCTGACCTATCGTTCGAGTCTACAACAGACATACTGGCCGATCCTTGTAAACTACAAAAAAGTATTACTTTATAATAACGAAGAAGAAAATCAAGAAAAATAATTGAAATATCAATTAAGAGTATATCATAGTTGGCTATCTTCAACATCTCTAGTACCATTAACATCCTATTGTCACTTAACAAGTATTATATTGTGCTCAACTAGCGCAAAGTTTAGCTAAAACATTCGAACACTATTAGCTGTTTCATAGGCTGTCACAGACTAAGCAGAATGCGATCAATGACGTCACTATGTTGTTACGAGCACGCTGTAACAGTGCAGTATACTGCGCTCATTTCACCTGCAGACCTGCTGTACGATATATTTAGATATCTCCTAGATAACTTGAAAGACTATCTCGTTTATATAGCACTACTTGGGCAGAAGTTTCCGAGTTGTAATTTGTGTACAGAAAAAGTAGAATGAAATTACAAATCCTAACCCACACAATACGTTAACGTAACTTTTTACTTAATGATTTAGCGTTTTATTATAATTTAGTTATACTATAACTCTTTTACTTTCATTTCATCAATTTTACTCGCTCAACTCTTGCTTTCGATAAGCATTGCTCGCTCCTTATTTACATTATGTATTTTCTAATTTCTTGAAGACCCTGTTACTAATCTACAGTTTCTAAAGCTTCATAAACATCCATTCTAATATCTAGAATATTATCTCTAATATCTAGAAATATATAAATTACATTAATCACAAGTTGACAAATGAGCAGATACAAGTATAATCGAAATTCGATGCTATATATAGTGTATATAAGTTTAAGGAGGCAAGTTAATAAATTTGACAACATTGCAATAGATTTAGCAACACTGTTAGATCTAACCAACACTTGTATGTATGACATTCTTAATTATTCCTGATGGTGTTGGTACTGTTTTCCAAGAAATACCTTTGAATTGTATAATACTCGTACAATAAAATATTCTAGTATTTGTATGTTATCGTATTATATATATATGTATATATGTATATATATGTATATATATATATATATATATATATATATATATATATATATATATATATATTGCGCCAAGAATCAGAGCGAAAACAGAAGCCCCGGTTATGTAAGTCTATCTCCTTCAACTGACGTGTAGCTTACTCATATATACATCAGCAAAATTACCGTGCAATATTAAATGCGGACGAAACGACTGCTTATTTCGCCTAATACCGTCAAACAGTTTTTATAGACCTATTAACCAGAAATGCTCTCCTATGTATAAAGGGTCTTTGCTATATGTGATAAGTAATAGATGGACACAGTAAAGGGATTGTGAAGTTTTGTCAAGGTCAGAGGAAGTCATTTCCTTTCTGAATAGTCAAAGCATGTCACCTGCGCACCAGCTTCCTGTGTCGTATATATTATTAGTGCAATGCAGCTTCCCATGGGCATGTAATAAAGCTCTCTGTGTCAATAGTAGAACGCATTCTCAGTGAATGCGTTCAAACTACCTGTAACTGAAATTACTTTAAAACCCCCTTGTATAAAGTTTTATAATCTCCGTTTTCTTCCATAAAACTGAAAGTACGACGAGCGTATTTACATAAGCAGAAAATTGATTGGTGGTAAAAAAGTTACGCGTTTTTTCCTTTTAATAGTTCACACTATCTCTATAAATGTATATATCGTGTTCAAATTTTCAATCGTTAAAAATATACTTTTCAATAATCCACTCAAGTTCAAATACATTTTTTAAACTTGTAGTTGATGACACTTGATGTTAATACAGCGTTTTCAAATATTAATTAAATAATTAAATTCAATAATTAATTATTTTAGTTTTATATGAAAGAAAAACTATTCACAAAAAGGGCAAAGTATGGAAAATAGTTGTCCTATTTGGATTAAAATAAGTGATAACATATATTTTATAAGACAGCTGATTTTATATTATGGATTTAGTAGAACATCTGTTTTAACGCGTAGGTTACGTTACTGTATTTATATTATTCTTTGTCTTGGTTGACCTAAGTAGAAGTTGACTTGGAAAATGTTGTGTTTTTATTACTTTTTTTTATTACTTAAACACCAAAGTTATTATAATTTACATCCGCTTGAAGTACACGATATCAAAATTCGAACTATACGAAGTAGGATAGGTAACTTTCATAAAGGGTCGTCCAGACACAGGGGGAAGGAGTAAACTGATTACAAAGACAGCACTTACACGAGTCTAGACGTGGGTGATTCCACTAACGCCGTTATGCCAACATGAAAGAGAAACCTGCGTGCTACTGCATACAAAATAGAAACCTATGCTCAGCAAACGACTAGTGCTCAGTACGACTATACCGTCGTACTTTGTCTCACAACAGTTGAATGTTTAAACAAACAAAATACAAACCTTATATTGCTAGGAAAATAAAAATTAGGAAGTAATCCTATGACCAGTACAATATTTTAAAAATTAAAAAACACAAAATAGACATAGAAAAAAAGAACCCGAATATTAATTATACTTACTAAGAAAAATCGTGTCCAATAACGAAAGTATAATTTATCATAACCTTATTACCATACAATTTTGAAGTTGGCACCGAATTTCGTACTTGGACTCATATTTAACATATTCAACGTGACAAGTAGTGGGATTTTACATGACGTTGGAGCACCTTGGGATAGAGTTTAACAAATTATGGTATAAACACAGGCTATTGAATCATATCTTCAACAAACTAATTTTATGGATATAACAAAATTGTTAAATTTGTGATTCAAAAGATTTAAGGAGATATTATCTCACATATATAAGCATATAAAATAAACACATTCCGTATAAATCATTCAAAGAAGGTTGAATTATCCGCAATGTGTATATCTGAACTATAAATACGCCGTTACATATTTTGTATCGGACAAAATCTGATATTGTATGGTCTTTTCCGGAAAAAAAAACAATAATTATTATCGTCCTCCATACTCCAATAATATCGAACACATGAAATTTTTGTTTCGTGAGAAGACGCTATGGTTTGCTATAATTAATCATGCGAAATTAACCAGTCAAAAAGTTTAGGAAATGTTATAATGGATGTGATGAATTAGCAAACAGTCTACAGGGCATGATAGCTTAGCTGACTTCAAAATTGTTTGGGTGATGATCTAATAATAAATTTAGCTTTTGATATTAAATTTTTTTTTACTCTTTAGTAAGTAAAACTTATATATTCAGGTTCTTTTTCTTTAAGTCGGTTGTTTTTTTTAAATTTTTATTTCTTCATTTCTAGAGGTATGGTCTCTAATTCCTAAATACATTATAAACAAATTTTGTTTCATGCCGTTGATTATGTTGGTAAGAATACCAATATTTATGCATACAAATTTCCGATGTATACATCCCTCTAATCATATTGCTTAATCGTTGTCCAATTAATTAACACACCTTTGAAGAATACGATAAACATACCAGTTGGTCAGACGAATACATTGAGTAATTTACGTTGGAAATTCCCTTAAGGAATTTTCTTAAAATCCTACATATTATTTTACAATTACTCTTTTTCATTTCCATTTAAAAGCGTGTTAATAATCGTGTCATGAAAAACCTGAAGAAAATACACAATAATTCTATCTTTAATAATTACTAGGAAAAACGTTTCTTAACACATGAAATTAAAATAAATTTATATTTAATGAATTTATCTAATGATATTTAGTGAAGTAATGAAGTTTTCACCTGCGAATTATTGAACATCTCATTTATTGTAAATGATCTAAATATAATTTTTAGTGCATATATTTTTACTCATCTCATTAGAGTTATACCAAGTTATTATCAATAAGGGTAGACCATCAAAAACGTTTTCTTTCATAACGAAAATTCGTTCATCAGAATTCGATGATGCTCGTTCTAAGCGGTTTTCTCAAGAAAGAAATAAAAATAATTTTATGAATGTTAGATTACTACATAAAATAAATGCTGTGATTGTTTATTTTACATATTACGTATTTTATAGTTCATAATTATAATTTTATTTTACTCAAGGTTAAAATAGCATATTATTGTCTCCAAATCAGATGGGTTGGGATGTAACTACAGCCGGACTACCGAGAGGGTTTCCCCAACTATTTCCAACCAAAATCACTTTTATCGATTTCATAGTATCGTAGAACAAACGTAAAAAACATACCAGTCAAATACAAAAACTCCCTCTTTTTTGGAGTTGGTTAAAAATTTTGTCACATGATTTTAAAAATATGTGGTCATCACTGTAGTAAAACCATTATGGAGTCCCTCTCTAAATTACTTAAAAGTCAATGTAGACGATAAAACAAAAAGAATGTTTAAGAGATTCTGATAGATTATCACGTAAAGGAGAGATTTACTTGTTAGTACATTCCAAAATACTCGAGGCAGGGTTGAACTTACCTCCATTATCTTCCTCCCGAGAACTCTCATAACTTACCTTCATTGATGTTCATTTTGTGTTTAGAATATTTAATGTTGCCCGTTACTGATTTTCTTGTGAAAACGCGTTCTGTGGAAATATACACAAACAATTTTAATGATGGCTGACAGAAGCAAGGCACTGCTTGAGTAACAGTAATGAGATGTTTGTGGCGGCAAGAATCCGTTAAACCCTTCATTAAACTCTCCTTAACACTCTATCTTATCTAGGGGCACACACCTTCATAGATTTTACATCTTTAACTAGTTTTAAAATATTCTTTGAATAATAGAAAAATAGGAAAGTAGGATTCACAGAGCTATGTGTTCAATATACAAGTAATAATAAAGCTAGAGCAAGCAGAGGTAGGTTTACCTGTTACAATGCTACTTTCACTTGGAGAAGTAAAACATTTTGAGTAAGTACTTCTGTCAACTTTGATATTATATTAATATCGTGAAGTTTATAAAAATACTGTATCAAAACTTCATAGATAAATGGAATGGCAAAGAGAGAGAGAGAGAGAGACAGAGAGAGAGCGAGACGGTTGTAATAACAAATATATTTCCACACGAAAACATGTACACAAACAATAACCTTATCCATAGCGCTAGCATTGTTTGTACACTGAAAAACTGTCGTCCACTAACTAGAGTATAGACACTTCAGTATCACCTGTCAAAACAATGGGATAAGCTATTCACTTGTTCACGAAGCTGTGTAACAAGTTGAATTGTTATTATCTGTAGATAACAGGTTATCTATTGTACACACAGAATGCGCTAGTGTATATATTACGATAAGGCTCAATATAACTGTAAAATTATATATGTAGCGCAAATCGATAAAATCACTTGGCGTTATCTCGCTCCTTATAGGTACGTTCTTTTGCAGCTGGATCGTGTTTTGTAAAGAAATAAGACATTTTATTCTACTACTGATTTTGTGTCCTTGATCATGATGTCGACATTGTTAATAAAATTTAAAAAATTGTAGTTCATTATTATTATTTAAAAAATGTTTTTTTAATCAAGGTTAAAATAGTGTATTATTTTAAATCAGATGGATTAGGATGTAGCTATAGTGGGACCACCGAAAGGGTTTTTTTCTTTTATTTTTAAGCAAAATCACTTTTATTGGTTTAACACTCGCAGAATTATTGTTTAACAAAACATACGGGTCGTATATAGAACTTCCTGCTATTTTGAAGTCGGTTAGTTAGTTATAAAATATGTTATTTATTTCCCATTGACACGTGTTCGATTGCAGCTAAAAACAATTGTAACAGACAACAAATAAAATCATCAGAAATACGAAAAAAATTATAAAACCTCTCGCTCACGGCATTTTGCAAAATAGAAATTCCCCCTCCCCAGCATACGTAAAAGGTTACTAATTTAACCTGGTCGCTTTACGTTTGTGACGTAATAACTCGCAAAGTGCCTCGAAATGTAATTCAATTTGCTGTTGACTCCCAAAAACATTAAAAAAGCACCAAGTTTAACCTGGCACACAAACCTTATAAAATTCGCACACACGTCTTATTTTTTGGCGATAATAAGTTGCAAAATACGAATCAATCACTTACATACCCTATTCCACGCACAAGACAGACAATATTGCATTGAACATTTACACACCTTTTATTTTATCGCCAAAAACGATAGAGCTTAAACCGCGCAAACGTGTTTAATTGAAGAGTTAAATATATTATCTTCATTTAACTTTTAATTTGTACTTTTTTGCGAGTCGCCAGCAAATTTAATTGCATTTCCAGGATTTTTCTGAGTTACTGCAATCAACAAAATAAAGACACAACGCTTTGTTTTAGGTATGCCGTGGAGTGGGGGAGTATCTTTTTGCAAAACTTTTAATTCTTTGGGCATAGCGAAAGTGTTTACAATTTTTTTCGTATTCCGAATGACGTTCTGCATCGCGTGGCATAATTTATCAACAGGTCTGTTATTAAAGTGGAAACGGGATGTAAATACCCAAATTATTACGATGGCTTTAGATACATTTTACTTTATGTGACTGTTTATCAAGAGAAAGTCTTCACCTTTCCCACAACAAATTTCATATCTGTGCTGAATTTGAATGTGATTCAAGAGCAGCTTTCAAGCTATCGCAGCTCTTTGCTCACCAATGTCATTCGCTTCTGCTTTAACGAAATTCATGGTTAAAATCAGCGTATGTCGACTTGAAGCGTAGAAAGGATATGTAAATTATTTACAAAGGCATTTACAACCAACGATTTGAGCGCCGGGAAGAAGGGACAGGGACGCTTGTCCCCGGTAAGAGGAATATGAAGAATAGATTGAAAAAAGGTACATTAATATAAGAAAGAGAAAAGTCTCCTGCTAGCATTTTAGAAATCAAAAGTGAAAAAATACAATGCAATTCTTTCACATATGAGAAGCTTAGGATCGATTGGAAATATTAAACACGTATATGATATAAATCTTGATATAAAGAGTTGCAAGCATAGTCGTAGGTCACGAAGGAAAGTGTCTACCCGCTACCTTCCAGTGTAGAAAGTGGAGTATAATAAGAGCGGGTGATATGAAGATAGGATAATATACCGAATAGTTTCTCCTACCATACTATGAAACTGCGGGTGAGTGCGCGACGTTCGAACTCTATGTAAACATACTCTTAAAAAGAATCACTTAAACTGTGTGCTTACACTCTTCCGGAAGCTACTTGTGACGTAAATTCCTTATTAAGTCTTTAAGAACACTGCTTTTAGGAAAAGAGTTTTGTATTTTTATCACCATCAGCCAGGAGAAATCTTTCCCCTTACTTTTTGTAGTCCATTACGTTCAGCGAATCTTATTAATTACTTAAACAATAGTTTATTACTATCCGAACTAAACTATTGTTTAAGTGATTAATTATTTTATTATTAACTACAACAAATATTAGTCTTTATTAAATACTATTTTAAATATCTCTGAGGTTAAACACTTTACATCCTTTCATATAATAAATATCGTTTATATAAATCAATATTTATGTTTTTTTTCTAAATTGTTTACGAGTTATAAATAGGAAAGAAATATTATGAGTCTATGATGTAGAAGTGTTATTATCTTCCTGCACTTTGCAATACGTAAGTTTCACCCAATGGTCATTTTTTCCCTAATCGTTCCATGGTGGTTTCATTCTCCTCTTGTGAAAACAAAACAAAGGTTATAAGTAATTTTAAAATGTCACTGCAGTTTATAAGCGCTGTCTGCGCTAAATTAAATTTTAAATGCCAAGTTTTTATTTTTTCACAAATAAAAGTATGTTAGACTTATCTATCTAAACAAATGTAAGGTGTAAATCATTTTAAAGGTATAACTATCGCGTCCCAACTGTTGTGTCTGTTATTTTTTGTAGCCTATTAAGAGCAATTACAGATTCATGTTTCGATATTTAAATACAATAGTTTAAATAGGTATCTTAAAAATACGAAACTGAAAGATTTAACGTTAAAGGTTGTAAGATTATCTCCCATAAGTTACGTAAGATCTAACAAAGAGAATGCATCTCCTTTTGGTATTCAAGTACAATGATTTCCCTTAAACAACATCGATTTAAAAGAATACAAACGCTAAGATTTAAAGGCTGTACGTCTCCTCCTATTAGTATACGATGTAACAAATAAGGCTTTAGTATGAAACAAGTAATATAAACAAAAACGCATTTCTGATTGACAAAAAAGTCAATTCCTACTTGGGTCAACTAAAGAAAATTGTATTTTATTAACATCGAAAAGGGACGATATCTTAAGGTTTAAAAGTTCTCCTAAACGTTCAAAGGCCCTCAGAATAAAGCATTTAAGTCGCTATGAGAACCAACACTTCTGCAGCCTCCAAACCTCTGGTCCTTACACATTTCTTACAATTTCCGGTCGAGATGGAATTTTAAATTTCAACGACATAGGAAATATATTACTTTTATATTTGTATTAATAACATTATATTTTTTTAATACTATAAATGAAATTTTAAAATAAAACTAGATGAAATAAATCGATGTTTTATTGTTTCTACAGTGGAATACTTTTATTAAATTGTTATTCTGAGTGTGAATACTTACTGCACACACACACACACATGCACACACACACACACACACACACACACACACACACACACACACACACAGACTCACAAACACACGCACTCGCACAATTTTGGAAGTGGGAGGCGGGGGCACGCAGTGGAAATGGGAAAAGACTTTGGAAAGTGCCTGGAGGGGTGTACCCATTGGAAGGGCTGATTGGAAGTAGATTGAGGGGGAACAAAGAGCTAAGCAACGCTGTAAGGCTGCGGAAGTAATCTTGGAGTGTGTTTGCAGTGAGCATTGTCTATATATCTTCCCAGTTGTATAAAAGTAGGGACAATCAAGTTATTAAATGTGACAACAACACTTGGTTTTTATTTATATAATAACTGATGATTGTAAGTTTATAAAAAAGGCCATATTATAGTTTAAAAATTTTAAAGATGTTTAAATATTTTATGGTATTTATTTGTCGAGATGAAAAGAAAGGTGTTTATATACATGGATGCAGCAGCTTCTTCTCGCATACATTATATATATATAAATATATATATATATATATATATATATATATATATATATATATATATAAAGGGTATTACCCAAGCCTTTGTCATAATGTATACATTATTTCTATTTGTTTCTAATCTAAAATTTTATTATACCTAGGTGTTGAGAGTGTACTGCATTCTGCCATTTACTTTGGAATTTCACTGAAAGGACTATTACTTCTACGTAGTGATATTTTAAATTTATATTAAGCCCCTTGCTGTTGATTAAGACTTTACCTAATCATTCATAATATTTGTTGTTAATTATATGCCGTGTGCTCCAAAATAAACAGTAATGAAACTGAATCAGCTTTAGTTACCTTCTCGATTAGTTGCGCCGTCGTTTGAATGCTTCCGCGTATTTGTGTTAACGTAGTTCATTTGATATTAGTTTTTGCAGATATGGTGCTAACTAATTCACAGAAAAGTTTTATCGAAGAGTTTTATTTTCACTCATTTGGAATTGGATGAGCCAAGTTTGTCACGACCTGCATTATGTTTTCACAGAAACCCATCTAGCAACGCTGTAGTTATTAGAGTTTTTGAAAATCTCGAAGATCAGATAATGCATTTCAGGTCGCCCAACCACTGTCTGTACAAAGGAAAATCACGGATGAGTTTTGCAGCAAATGTTACAGTCACCGAAAAGAAGCCTAAACCAAACCCTAATCTTTAAAACTAAATCCAAGCAATGATTTGGGGAGAATAATGTTCAAAAACATTGGTGGTTTTCCCTACAAGATACAAACTGTGTAATCTTTGAACTGGATAAAACAAAACCGCCAGAGTTCAGTACTGCCCTTTGGTGTAGCTATGTGATTTGGAAAACCTAAAATCCTGAGTAGCGTATGGTTTTCGGGTGAATGTCACGTCCATCTTAGTGGTTTCATAAATAAACAGACAACGCATTATCAAGGATTTTCGGTCGTAATGGTTCCTGAAAGATGCCTTAGCCACACTGCATCCAACAACATTGCTTTCTTTCAAGAAACTTTTTCAAGCAACCGCCTCAACTTCCTTAGATCACTCTTTCCTTGCCCCGCTATCCCTATCTTACACTACCTTGGGAATGAAGAAGAAGAAGGTTTTCCGAAATGATCCGTGATCCACCATCGTCCAACTACAGGAAAAAATAATCATGTGTATAACGAGTATGAAACAACCCTCTCACTAAAATGATGCAAAATCTTTATGCACGATTTGAGTGTTGCGTGAAATTGAGCAGAGCTCATATAGAACATGTTTATACCCGAGTATAACTAAATTAGTTTTTTTTACTCGTATTTGTTTGTAAAACTATATAAATTAAATAAAATAAAATCAAATATATTCTTACATCTGATTCAGTACTGTTTATTATGTAGCATACTAGCGCGTACATAAAAAACTCTTATAACTCTTTTTCATTTTTTTAGATTCTTCCGTAACTAATATTCTTACAAAAATCCCTAATAAAAATAAAAATCCCTTGAAACTTGGACCGTGTGCAGGCCTCCCTTAATATTAAATTAAGGGTTGTTGCATGCCCGCTCTAACTGTTGTTGGGTTCACCTCATCAATGATAGATGGGGTTCTGACGAAAGGACGAAACAAAGACTGATAGCTTTACACAATAGTATTATATCACATGAAACTATTTCATTTAATTAGTATTTATTGTATAAGAAATTAATATAACGGTAAGTTCTGTTGACTATACACAGCATTTTGTATTATTTGTCTACTAAGTGTACATCCATAACCAATAAAATAAAACCCGTCTGACGCTGTACTCAAGCAAAAATAAAAGGATGAAGAAAATATGGATCTCTGGCATTTATGTATTGATATTCTACAACCCTTTAAAAGCTTAGGGATGGATGAGGGGATCTTTTATTAGGATTAACGCCTGTACGTAATGGGCTGTATTATCTCCTTAGCTGCTTCTAATGATGTATCTACCCATGTAATCATTTTATAGGGATAACTCATTATTTATAAATACAAGATACAGAACACGCTCTAAGTTTTCCCACTTTATAGCTTATTCTAGAAGCAATTCTAAGTAATGCTAAAATACTGGTGGAAAGTTTAAAAGGCTGTCTGGGGGGATTGTTCTTCTACTGGAAACGATTGTTTCCATATTTATGTACGTAACGCCACAATTCCTATAATGCCAACAAATTAGAGAGAGAGGGGGGGGGACTTTACGAAGGCAAAGCCTGAATCATAGTTCACTATATTCAATGTATGTAATTTGAAGGCAGCAAATTTGAAAACACTGTAACAGATTTGGCAGCATTGTTTGGTGGATCTAGGTAACACCTGTATGCTTGGTTTTCGTTAATATTCCTGAAGATGTTGGCACTGTTTGCCAACGAAGAGTTTTGAAATGTAAAGCTTATTGTAGGCTAATTGATTCAATCAATTATTATTGTATTTGTATTTCTTTGTTTACATTGTTACAAATGAATACATATTTTGTTATAAAATTATTGATTCTCTACAAAACTTGAATGTAGAAGGTGAAGATTTAACAGTTTAAACTGTAGTTTGAATAGATTGAATGCATATATTGTAGTACAGATCTAACCCGTAGAGTACTGTAACTTTAACTTTTCATAAAATAATTTTGATGGATTTTATCATCCTACAAAACCTAGGGCCTAACACACGCGACGGTAATCCTAGGGCCAAACAGACGCGACGGTAATCCTAGGGCCAAACAGACGCGATGATAATCCTAGGGACAAACAGACGCGATGGTAATATCAAGGAGATGCACTTTGGAATGAGGATGGCTACATTACTTTCCTTGAATACCGAATGAGCCCAATAAACCATTTCTGTCTACACTATGTCACATGCTATGGAAAGGAGACAATATTATTTCCAATTGAGGTTTATTGATTTACTCTGAACAGCTTTATACTCAATATATTAAAAGATCGAAGCCCCCCTCAAACTCCTCTCAGTAGAACCTTCCCCAAGCACAACTTAGACGCACAAACTGTCTACAAATATCTCTGAGGAGATGAGATGACATATTAGACATTTCATAAACGTTTATTGACTGCCATCCAGAAGTTATGCACAAAGAGTAATTATATAACGGTATGTACGACCCTAAGCGCTATATAACTTTATTTAAGGTTGATTGAATGTCAGCTTAGGGCAGCGCGTTTGAGGTGGGCCGCCAATCTGTTCGGAATTAATTGCCAACCTAACTTCTACACATATTAATGATTTAGTATCGACGAGGGTTATTTGCGTATACGCTGTAATTTTCCAACGAGAAATACTAATCTAATGCATGGGTTTCCAAAGAGGGGGAAGGGCGCGAGACTAGTTGGAAAATAATAAGATAAATTAAATATAGTTAATATTATAGGAACAAACTTGATGTTGCTAATGACTTGGTTTGGTCCCTTACTTTAGTAACCTCAAATAGGCATTGCTAGTGTAACAAATGCAAGTTAAATCAGTATAAATTTACCTTGATAATAAAAATTTGAATATGGTGGATAGTTATTATCTGGAGTACATCTGTTCATTCTGCAGTGCATAGAATCTCAGTTCCGACGTTTCGCTAGAATCTCATCTAGCATTAACGAGGTGAACCCAACAACAGTTGACTCGCTCTTTAACTGTTGTTGGATTCACCTCGTCAATGCTAGATGAGATTCTAGCAAAAAGGATGAACTGCGAGTTTATGCACTGCAGAATGAACAGATGTAAGCCAAATAATAACTATTCATCATCATGATATATATATATATATATATATGTATATATATATATATATATGATATTCTTTAATATATATATATATATATATATATATATATATATATATATATAGGCCTATATATGTAGAATTTATAGGTACTTACATAAGATCGTTTTAGCTAACTCTACTTTTGCCGGTAGGCATCCAGACTCTTAGAATTATTATTAAATAACAATACTATTTTAATTGTCTTAATTATCTCAAGGCGTGATAGATTACTGAACCTGGTTGATAAGTTTTATATTTGAATGAATTGTTACTTTTTAAAGAATTAATAAAGTTCAAAAGATTCCTAATATTTGTTATTTTTGAGAGTTAACATAAATTTAAGATAAATTATAACTTATTACTTGCGTGTTTCCTTGTTTCACTTCATTTGACCCAAATTCTTTTATTAATATTTTCTTTCAATTTCTCTTTTCTTAATCACTCGAAATGCTCCTTTTCATTTCTTTTAGAATATCTTCCGACTTGCCCAAAATCCACATCTGATCAGTATTGTTTTCCTGAGTTTGGACTTTTGGCGTATCCGTCTTTGAGCCTCTAAAACACTGTCATTCATAATACTCGGACAAGTTTTCTCTGATTCTTTTTTTTCCAAATCGTCATTACTATCAACCCTTTTATCCGTTGGTACATGGATAACTTGTGTAATTTCAGAAGAGTTAACCCGCATTTTAGCACTTGCTTTGCCCCCCTGTTCCGAATTATTTGTCCCTGTACCAGGCGCCGACTAGTTCATCAGAAAAATTCCTTTCACCATCGGTTCAATTACTGGATACTTGATAAGCTTCTTCTCCCTCCCTCACCTCTACTACTTGCTTTACGTTTTAATAGTTTTCATTGATTTGATCAGTACATTTACGTATTTCTTTAATTAAGTCTTGATCGGTTTTATTCATTTGATCTTTTAATTTACATAATTCTTTCGTTATTTGTATACAGTAAGCTCCCGATTAACCGTGGAATAGGGTGGCCGGATCACGAATTCCCCTGATAATCCGCTATGAACAAAGAATACGCCAAACGATCGATAATCGATTATTACACCATAACTTACACAAATAATGACCCCGGTTAATGCAATTCACAAATAATCTTCAGAGGACAGAATAAATACAGAAAATAATTTAAAATGTCGATGTATTTGACGGATTATAACATGTACATTTATATGTCTAACTATTTACAATACGTACTTAAGTATATGTCAAAAGTAAGTATGTATGTACATATGTAATATCCTTTACACATAATACTTTCACTTTTTAACAAAACAATCGGTCACTTTTGTCTGTTTTTTTGTGAGCATTGATATAGCTTTAATGTGTGATCCAAGTTTCTTGAGAACCATTTCGTGTCTATTTGTGTCACAAATCCATAAAGTTCGATAATGTATAAGACAGACATGAATTATGCATATGTCACGTACTAGACTATTTATAGCCGGGATTAGCTGACATTTGTTTATAATCTTATGATACACATTAGGTTTTCAGGCGTCCAAGCATTTTGTCATTGTCTCTCATATACAGTAGTCTGCTCGCCCCTTTTATTTCGCTGGCCCGCGTCGGGATGCTTCCCTTTTAATGTAAATATTAGTACGTAAAAATTTACTTATCTATTCCCTTCATCTTAACTTCTATTAAGCCTTATATGTATTTACGTCGTAATTCACCGTTTGAAAATTAAACACATGTATCTGATTGGAATAAAAATTGGATATTTGTAAAACAATGGCAGACCCCGGATAATCTGCAAACCGGTTAATCCGCCCACGGATAATCGGGAGTTTACTGTATTTTGTTCCTGAAGATTCGCTGTTGTTTGTGAGTAGAGAAGGCTTTAGTTGAGATGGAGAGCTTGGGAGGGAGCCAATAGGAAAGCCGGATTTGCTACCCCCACCCCTTTCCAAGATGGCGACGCCCATTTGGCGGGAACAAGAAGGCGTCTCGCTCTAGTGTCCTAACCTAAGAAAAAGTGGTGTATGGGGTGTGTGTTGGTTCGATGAGGGGCGAGTTCGCCCCAGGGGTTGTTTTAAATAATATATAAAATTGCCTAAAAACGATCGGTTGGATCAAACGACCAACGTTCCAACTAAACAACTGTCTTACGCTAAGTTTAACCGACCAACATACGCGAAGTTTAAACGAACAACATTTACACAAAGTTCAAATAATCACAGTCTGTGCGGGAATCGGCCCATCACATTGCAGGCGCTCGGTATGCTTACACCTGACGGACACGCAATACACGGACACGTTGCTGCAGGCGCACCCACAGGAGGGAGATGTTTGAAGAGTATGAATATCAGTACACTGAACTCTATGTCTGTTTACAGGTGTACCGTATAACAAGGTTGATTCTCTGTAATGCGTAATACTGTGTATAGCAAATATACAAGTTTATTGTTATCTAGACACCTGCACTCCTAACCGTTATTTGTAGAGGTGAAATAATAACAACTCCTATATCTCTTAGCACAAGGTTAGTCTCGGAGCTCCTGCATGCTCTGTCGTGGGTATTTCCTAGCTTTTATAAAGGGAAAATCAACGAAAAAGCCACAACCCGCACCTGCTCAGACCTACACATCCCTACGGAAAAAGGGGTCGCAAATACACCCCTCAGAGGCGCTGACCTCGGATACATAAAGACTGACATAAAAGCCTACATAAAAAAAAGACTGACCTCCTTGTATCATTTTAACCTGAACTACCTAAGCGGACGACCTCAAAACCGTCATGATCAATGTTATCTCGTATGGGGTAGTCGTCAAAAAAATGTGCACCCCCGCCGCTTCCCCTACCCTTGAGATATCGATATTGCACAGATATCTGGAACATTCCTGACAGACTCCGTCAGATTCCATGCTAAAATACATACCGCATTGATTGCCCGAGCATTGATTGCCACCGCTCGTCCGGAGGCAGCGCCTACTGGTTCACAGAAGGCTATTACATCAGGCTGTAATAAATCGCCCCAACACCAAAATTGAACACACAGGTAATCAGGTACACTACGATGGTACCAACCTTTATATATTCTCCGCTTATCTACAACCTGGTAATAGGCTATCTAGCTCTGTCTCGGACTTCCTACAAAACACTGATGACCCATCACTCTCATGGAGGATCTTAATTTCAAACAGCCGATATAGAGCTCTACTGTCTCCAAACCACACGGCAATGTTCTCCATAGGTACCTTACCAACAAGCTAGGCGTCAAAAAAAACTGGAACCAGCTGACCACGTAATACCCATCCAATTGCAGTTACAGGCATGATGTCCTAGACACTACCGTGTTTAAAACATCATCCTCAGACAATCGCTCATCAATATAGACTATCTAAGCCTGGGCTATGGCCCGTTATTCTAACACTTGACGACCCACCTGACGTTCCAGCTCCCACAGTTAAAATGCTTACGAAAACCAATTGAGAACGCTTCAATGAGTGCCTTCTACTAACATCACGGTAACCCGACTGACAGCTACGAGGATGTTGGACCATGAGGTCGACAAAATACAGACGGTCCTCTAACATGCAGTCAAGAACAGCTCCTACACCACTGATGATAGAAAGGCTGACCCCCCACGCCACATCGCCGCCTAGCTGACAAAGAAACGCCCATGGCCCCAACAATGTATCCATGCAACCTCTACCAACAGGAGTCTAAACGCCTAGACAAAATTAGTCAAGATACTACTAGTAACTCATGCTGTGGAGGAATGGTTCCTATCCTCAGTAAACATAGAAAATGGTTCTCTATGGAAACTAAATCACAAGATACCAAAATGCCACGTAACACACCCCAGACT
The DNA here is from genome assembly GCA_036971475.1 of Prosapia bicincta. Classification (NCBI taxonomy): domain Eukaryota; kingdom Metazoa; phylum Arthropoda; class Insecta; order Hemiptera; family Cercopidae; genus Prosapia; species Prosapia bicincta. The sequence goes on along the minus strand of JBAIZL010000002.1, from coordinate 268,395,968 downwards.
AGCACGATCTGGCTTGAGGTCTGAATGACCTAGGGCTCAGATATAGGGTGTTACTATACTTTGAGCCTACCAATGTCTGACTGACTGCGACTCCTCACAGGTGTCAGGATCACACCGTCATGTGTTCGAAGCCCTGGACCTATATATATTTGAAAACCTCAGAGAAAGGACGGTCTTAAGACGGTATCGGCAGCTTTCTGAGTATGTCAGACCCTTAAATACCGTATGCGTTACTTATCGGTGATAAACCTTCATTTTCCCATCTGATTGAAGATAATAATGTTATCGTATCCGATATGAGATAATATGTGTTTACTTAATATCAATCGTACTTCTGGGAGAAATTGTTATAACGTGAGCAACCTATGACTATATTTAGGAGTTATAGACATGAGATGAGACTTGTGCCCGTATCAAATAGAAAGATTATACTCCGTTAAAATTATGACGTGGTTTATCAGTGAGAGAGGTAAATTCCAGACACTGTATAACTTGCCGGCAGTACATTTTAGGATCCCTGTTTATGTAAATTATTTATTATTTTGAAAAGAAGAAAAAGCTGGAAAGCTAGAGTAATTATTATGTCTGAATATTATTGCTCTATATTATACGGCGCAATTATCTTTGAATTAGCAATCTTGTAATGTAGAATATAATTTTGACCTGCGTTAGAAGAAGAATTTATGTTTTTAAATTAATTATAAAAGAGTTTAAATTGTACAATAGTGTACACTTATAGAAACTACAGTCGTAGAATGATATCTACGTGATAAGGAAGCTTCCAGTCTGAGTGAAATATTTCATTATTCATTCTAAATGGGTAAAGTAGGCTTAGAACATGGGCGGGTGTGACGTCACCGTGCCTGTGATATGAAGTTGTGCAGTTGTATTCATTCTGGATAACATGTAAGTACTAATATAGTAACAACTCAAACATTACAATCATAAAGAGAAAAGATTTAACGTTAACGACACTCTTTTATTATCAAACTAACACTGCATTATTCGTTAAAGAGCTAAAATAATCCCCTAATATTATATTAATTATGTGTATCTTTGAAATACAACGACAAGTTTTTACAGCTAATAAATCATACGTACTACAACTCAACCATATGTTAATTGGTATTATTATTATTTTCAATAGGCGTTTCTCTTAGTTACGTCTGAATTAAATGTTCGTAATATTAAATAAAGCGGTACAACCTGTCGATCACAAACACAAACAAATCTTATAAATACATACATGCGACTATACATACAGACGGCTACCTATTCTGGTGACAAGTATACAGGTGACAACATTAAAAGGTCATACGTATACGGGAGTCTGTGTATAAAAGTGGGTAAATATATAAGTGACTACATGTACAGGTGACTAACTGTATAGGTGACCAATCAATAAAACTGATAAACCTATATTGATATCATAAACTTGATGAGCTCATATAGGTGACTCATTATAGAAGTGAGTGATATATATAGATGCCTGCGCATACAGGTCTCTCCGTACACAGGTGACTAGATGCGTGGGAGATATCGTATACAGGTAACTACGTATATATGTGACCAATAGGTGACAGCGTTTACAGTGTACTACGTATAAAGGCGACATATGCAAGGGGTTACGTATATATGTAACTGCGTATAAAGATGACTGCATGTACAGGTGAATAACTGTATAGGTGACCAATCAATAAAACTGATAAACCTATATTGATATCACAAACTTGATGAGCTCATATAGGTGACTCATTATAGATATAGATGCCCGCGTATATATTAATATATATGATGTATATATAAGATGTATATGTTATAATATATATATATATATATATATATATATATATATATATATGTATATATATATATATATATATATATATATATATATATATATATATATATATATATATATATATATATATAGATGCCAGCGTATAGAGGTCTCTCCGTATTACAGGTGACTACGTATACAAATCACTGCTTTATATAATTATTTACACTTTCGACTAATTCTTAATGTTATGACTAATGTTAAAATAAGTATAGGCGGTACCTATTAGGGTAATAGTACTCATAAATGCGTTAAATCTATGTTGGTGTCATAAATGTACAGCTGACTAATGTAGTAGTAGCCAGTGTATACAGATGATTACGTTTACAGATGACCACGTGAACAGGTCGTTACATATACAGGGGATTAGGAATACAGGTGACTACGAATAGAAGGGACTACGTATGCAAATCACTGCTTTATACAATTATTTACACTTTCGACTAATTCTTAATGTTATAACTAATGTTAAAATAAGTATAGGCGGTACCTATTAGGGTAATAGTACTCATAAAAGCGTTAAACCTATGTTGGTGTCATAAATGTACAGCTGACTAATGTAGTAGTAGCCAGTGTATGCAGATGATTACGTTTACAGATGACAACGTGAACAGGTCGTTACATATACAGGGGATTAGGAATACAGGTGACTACGAATAGAAGGGACTACGTATGCAAATCACTGCTTTATATAATTATTTACTCTTTTACTAATTTGTTCACTTTGACTACGTGTACAGTTAGTTACGTATACATATGAGATACCTGTTCATGTGACTACCGACACATGCAGGTGACTATCTATACAGGTGACTACGTATGCATGGGGTCTACGTCCACAGGTAACCACGTATACAGGTGATAAAATATACACGTGACTATGTATACAGGTGCATGAAACTGTCTACATATATATAACCGGCTACGTATACATGTGTCTACGTCCACAGGTGACTACATATATATGGTGGTGTATTCATGTTACTACGTATACTAGCGAATAGAGGTGATTAAGTATACACGTGACTACGTATACAAGTGACTACCTATACAGGTGACTTAAACCTTTAACTGACTTGTATTTACAGGTGTCAAGAGTATACAGGCGACTAAAAATACAGGTAATACATGCTCATCTTGAGCACTATTAAAATACATCACACCGTGTCAACAGCCTTGATTTCGCTAAACTCATGTAAACTCTCACTAAACGTGTAATCTCTTTTAACCCTGTTTTTCCATTTCATAGAATTACATTAGTGCTGTCAAAGTATTCAGTTTGTTTATTTCTAAACGCTAGATCAATGTTTCAGCTATTCAAAATTGAAAAACTTACGCTAATCAACCAACAAATTTACGCCGTGTTCAAACGGGATATGGTTAGCGAAGGCACTGGCAAAAGCCTTTAAGATCTGAGCTTTAGACCTTAGACAATATATAGATAGCTACCAACGCATACCAAAATACGGGATGTCATAATTTTCCCCTGTTTCCAATAGCTGGATATATTTTTGTAGTCACGATATTCCTACCTAATTCTGTCTACTTTTTCTTTTCCTTTTCCTGCAGAAGTTGGAACTAAAGCATCTCTTTTGACCTAAATGGAGAGCTGGTCTACTTGAGGTACTTGACCTTGCATACGGAATGCCATAATTTAGTGCTCCCCCCTATTTTATGTCCCTATTATTTATTGTCCATACGTTATTCTTACATATGTTCATATTCCTTTCCTATCCCTTATTGTCAATAATAATCCTACAGCTGGTCGCCTCAAAACCTCAAAGCACACAAAATTGAAAATTTCCTTAATATTACAGAATGCAAACACTTTAGAAAATTATTCAGCATTATAAAATTCTAGGAACAAACTCAAACACTGAAGAAAATGTTTGAAAATTAATTTTATTATGGTACTTCAGAATAATTGAAAAATTTTAAGGCTATTAATTTTTTGTGTTTAAAGTAAAAACACATTCAGGCAAAACTAAAGAGGTCAAGGTAAAAGCATAACGTTCAATGTAACTTTAAAATGTTAGCTACATATATCTAGCCATTTCTAGAGTGACTAATCTAACTTTAATGGCACACCTGGAATTACAGGGAGATATTTATTTCTCTAGCTTGCAGACTTGATTGAGACTTGGTTGAGACTTAATTTATCAATAATCATATTTCATTTCCAGGCAATATGAAATAACACTTCCCTTGTAATAAATGGATCTTGTTATTCACTTCACATGTGGATTATTCTACACTTGGTATTTCCACGTTATTTAATTATTGTCTGTTATAAGGCCAGTTACAACAGACTGAGAAGTCTAAATTAAGTTGAGTAAAATATTTCTAAGATAAATACACTCTGTACACACACTGAAGTATAAAACAGTATTCTCCCATTGTGCTTTTTACATTTCAAGTACAACGTACAAATATTCTTTCAAAACTAATTCTATAGGCTATTTTATAATTAAGTATTTTTTTTAACCACTTTGACAATAGTTTATGACTGTTCGATCTTTTTGTAAATTTGAGAAAACCTACTTTTCATAAACTTACAAAATTTAAAGTTCGAATAGACATTAACTATTGTTAAAGTGATTAATTAAGATTCAAATTCATCTATACAACTTAATCTAATTACTATTTCGTATTTAGTAAGTTTTCTTGAAATTAGAAAATGTAATTCAAATTTTAAAATGTTATTTGCTAACACAAGTAAAAACTAAAACAAAACCTCCTAATAGGTCATAAGTTAAATTAATTGTTTTGATTATCACAGTTAAATAAATTATTTGTCACTTTCATCATTGGTTTTCTCATTCTTATAATGAAAGCTAATGACATCTGTTAAATATTTTGCCATGTAACGGCAACATTGATTTCCGGAGGACCTTGAATAATTAAATGAATGAAGTTGACGTTTTGTACATACCTCACTGGGCGAAGTACCACCACTTGTCGGACAGTTATTCGGGTGCACCCTTTCCCGCAATTATCAATTACCTGTTGAACTTAAAGAAATCACTTATCTTTAATTTAAAGAAAAGTACGTAACATACCGGGGGCCTCCTAGGATTCAAAGAAGAATACAATATAAGCTACCCCAGCATGAGAGAAAAAAAACAATAATTATCAATAAACAAACTGAGAGTTCTTCACAAAAAACAAATATACACTAAATAAAATAAAAATTCCTTTTCTAGAAACATGAGAAAAATAATAAGTTTATTCTGCACTAATGGGCAGGGAGAAAACCTTATGAGACGGTCGAGTTATAAGTCCTTGCTGTGTCTTGAGCTGAACAACTCGCACCACACCGTCTGTGCCAGGGAACACTTGTGTCACTCTTGCCAATGGCCAAGAGAGAGGCGGAGTAGGTTGATGCACTAGCACTAGGTCGCCCACACGAAGGTTGTCTGTCGTTTCCGTCCATTTGGTCCGCTGCTGTAGAGTGTAAAGATATTCCAGCTGCCACCTTTTCCACACGCGTTGGTGAAAAGCATGGACGAGGTGCCAATGCTTAAGTCGATTAGTAGGGACTTCAGCCAGATTTCTTTCGGGTACGGCGACGAGTGGAGCTCCAATTAAAAAGTGTTCTGGGGTCAGAACAGTGAGATGGGAAGGATCGTTAGACAAAGGTGTGAGTGGTCGACAGTTGAGGATTGACTCGACTTGAGTTGTCAGAGTCATGAATTCGGAGAGAGTTAGAACGTGTTCACCTATGACGCGACGCAAGTGATGTTTAGCGCTTTTAATTGCGCTTTCCCATAGCCCTCCTTGATGAGGTGCAGCAGGAGGATTGAAGTGAAAATTAACTCCACGTTGAAATGAAAATTCACAAACGATATCTTGTCCTGAGGTCCTGAGTAGAGATCGCAGAGCATTGTCAGCTCCCACAAAGTTTGTTCCGCAGTCGGAATAGACGTGTTGACAAAGACCTCGTCTAGACATAAATCGAGTCAATGCTGCGATGAACGCGTCGTCCGCCGAGAGATCAGTGACCACCTCAATGTGAACAGCTTTGGTGACAAGGCAAACAAAGACACAGATGTATGCCTTGATGGTTCGAATAGAGCGTAGATTATGTACTTTCAGAGTGAAAGGACCACCATAATCAGTGCCTGTGTTGAGAAATGGGCGAGTAGGGGTCAATCGAGGTTGAGGTAAATTTCCCATAAGAGGATTTTTATTTTTAGGTCGATGCTTAAAACACACAATACACTTGAAGAAGCGTGCACGGATTACATTCCGAGCACACAATATCCACACCTCTTGTGCGAGAAGTGATTGGGTGAGTTGAACTACAGAAAAAAGGTACTTCCGATGATATAGGTCAATCAAGGAGTCAACCATAGGGTGTTTCTTAGGCAAAATCACCGGATGTTGTGTCTCATAACGAATCTGTGCTGCTTCGAGTCGTCCACCAACTCGCAGGACGCCATCGCTATCGAGAAATGGTGTTAATCGTCGAAGCCTAGAAGATACCCTGTTAGGAGGGGTGTGTACTAATGCCTTTAAATCTTCGATGAAGGAGGATGCCTGAAATAATTTGAATATTCGGATTCTGGCTGAGTTCAACTCCCCCGTAGTGAGAGGTCCAACAGTTCTTCCTAAGTGACGAGAGTTGTGTATGAAACGCAACAAGGGCGCCATTACACGCTGCAGTCGACTAAAGCTAAAATATTTCCGCAGCAAGTCCCATTATGAGTGAAGAGATATAGGAGAACTAGGTTTATATTCCCCTGTGTCAATGAGTTTTGCGGTATCCTGAAGAAACGTGGGTGTCTCTAGGTGTTCGTATGGAAGATTCTGTAATAGTTGATAAGCGTTAGTAGTCCATTTCCGCAATTCGAAGCCACCTCGAAGTAAAAGAGAAATGAGCTTAGTTTTCAAATGAGAAGCCTCATCAATGGAATCACCACCCGCAATAATGTCGTCGACAAACGTTTGTGTGCGGAGTACTTCGGCAGCCTGAGGGAATGAAGCACCTTCATCGGAGGCGAGCTGATGAAGAGTTCTTATCGCCAGGTAAGGTGAACAACTAAGTCCATAGGTTACTGTGGTCAATTGATAGGTGGAAATAGGTTGATCGACATGGTCCCTCCATAGGATCAGCTGATAAGGTTGATCATCAGGGTGGACTTTGATCTGACGATACATCTGACGTATATCGCAAGTAAAAACCACATTATGATAGCGAAACATGAGTAACAGATCACAAATCTTGGTCTGCATTTTCTGTCCTGCCCACAGGGTGTCGTTGAGAGAGAAACCGTTGGATGTTTTTGCACTGGCATCAAAGACTGTTCGAAGGCGAGTAGTGGTGCTGGATTCCTTTAGAACCTAATGATGAAGTAAAAAGTAGTGAGGTGAACTGAGCTGAGTGTTTTGGGCAAGTATCATTTGTCCAGACGTCAAATAGTCAGACATGAATTCTGCATAAAGTTGCTTGAAGCGAGGCTTAGAGTTGAACTTTTATTCGAGAGATTTTAATCGTACTTCCGCGTTCCCGCGAGAAGTTCCGAGAAGAGGTTTATCTTCTTTGAAAGGAAGTCGGGCCCAGTAACGACCTGAACTGTCGCGTGTATGAGTAGCGACATAATGAGCTTCACATGCTTGATAATGTGGCGAGAGTTTTGAGGTTAAGGGCACTTCTTCATGTTGCCAGAATTTTTGCAGAGAATTGTGCAGTTCCAAGTCATTCACAGTGAGTAATGTGGTGGACATACTAGCACTAGATCCCTTTCACAGCTAGGCAGACATGGAGCTTCTCCCATAACCATGAATCCAAAGTGAGTGCCTATCAGGCATGGCATATTAGAGCCGAGAGAATGCGTAGTTGGAGTCAATATTAAAGGAAAAAGAGCTCCGCCCAGAAGAATATCAATGCGACTTGGCAAATGAAAAGTAGGGTCGGCAAGTGTATAAGATTGTACCTTATTTAGTACTTTAACGTCAATGTGAGTACGAGGTAAATCGACGCAAATTTTGTCGAGAATGAGAAAATTATGTTTGGCAGCTATTACTGTGCCATCGAGAGTGTGCACGCCTAAAGAGGTCATGCCCCTTGAGCGAGTAAGAGTTTGAGAAATTCCAACAATGTTGTGATTACTTCTCGTTCGAGTTACATACATTAGTTGAGCTACTTGCTCTGAAATAAATGAGGAATGGCTTCCTGAGTCCACCAGAGCCCGGAAAACATAAGTCGTCCCGGTAGGAGAGGAGAGTTTTACTAAAAGTGTGCCCAGGAGCACAGTTGTACTTTGAGAGGCAGGATTAGTCGCCTGAGAAGTCATACTAATAGGTGACTGAACAACTTCTGTTACACCTTGGTCCTGGGAAAGAAAGGACTTTAATGGTGTATGCTGAGGCAGGTGATCGTTGTCGAAATGGAGAAGAGTGTGATGTTTCCATTTACATTGAAAACAAGTCGAATTGGATTTACAAAACTTCACACTGTGAGCGCCCAAACATGAAATACATCTACTATACGACTTCGCGATCTTCAAACGCTCTGTCGGAGATTTGGCCTTAAACTTAAGGCATGAATAGATTTTATGGTCTGTTCCTTTACACAGAAAACATAAAGGATGCTTTGTATCAGACGCTGTGTCATTGACAGAGTTACAAGTCACCTCGGTTAACCTGAGACTTATACATTAACTGTTTTCCCTTTGAAATTTGAGGTGAGTTTGAAGGTAATGAGTTAGCGTTGAGAGTTGAAAAGGAATGTAGTGTCGCGTGTTCAAGTTCACTACATTTTTGTGAGAGGAAGTTGATAATTTCCGCAGGTGTTGCCAGGGTCGACGTGTTACCCGTGATTGTTCAAGCTTCTTCAGTATAGTAGAATCCAGTTTGCGTAAAATCATCGCTGGCAATAAGGGATTGCTACTCGTGATATCAATTTGTAGCCCCTTCAAGGCTTGGGTGTTCTCTGTGTAATTTGTAACAAAGTTACGCATTTGGTTAGAAGTGTAGTTGATATTCGGCAAGTCGAGAATTCTATTGAGATGAATTGATATTAATCGTCTTGGAGAATGATATCTCTCCACAAGAAGGTCATACGAGACTTGATAATTAACTTCCGAAATAGGTAAAGAGTTAATTAATTTTAATGGTTCACCTGAGAGTACACTGAGCAAATACTGTAGTTTGGTGACAGCATTGAGAGATGTATTTTTATGTATGGTAGAGTCAAAGAGATTTTTGAAAGAAATCCATTCAAATGGATCACCCGTGAAATGTTTGAGTTCCAATTTTGGAAGTCGCAGTGGGATTTGCGACGAGAGTGAAGAGCTAGCTTCGGTTTTTTGCCTAGCAGCTTGTTTCGCTTCTATTGAAGCAACAGTGTAATTTATGCGAGAAACAAGATCATTAACCACAGCCGAAGTTGAGAAATTGGGAATAAAATCGTTATCTTTTTCCAACGAGAGTTCATTGAATAAGTCCAATGTGTCTAAAAATTCTTGTTTAATGCTAGCGACAGAGGGAGCTGGGATCATTAATTCCTGCATGATCGCATTATCAGAAATCTTTTGCGTGAGATCATAAATAGATTGGATCTTGGCAGTGATTACCCTTAGTGATTTGGCCATTTTATAGAATTGAATTATATCTACAATAACAATAAGGCTCTTTAAATACACTAAAAAAATATGCTATACTAATAGCAAGAGCGATAGAGAAAGCATAAACTAGTTTCTCACAAAGAAATGTAAATATTGAATGTTTGAACTTATGAACGGACGTAAACAGTTGAAGTAAACAAATGTCTCTTATTCAAAATTACAATAACAAGATATCTTCCAATAATTGCAATAAGAAAAATGTTCAATACAAATTATGAAAAAATGTAAATATTTTAAAAGGAAATATTACAATTACATTGGACAGCATGTAACTGAATGATCTGCTTCAAAACAATAAGCATTAATAAATATAAATTTGCAATTTATAAGCACTGAAATCATAGGTGACTTCTTTTACCATACTAAATAGTTAGCAGAAAATATTTATAAATATATTAGCCTATTAACATTAGCATGAGTGGGAAACATACATTTTGAATCAAACGAATTGTTTACAAATAGACGAGCGTAGTTAATTATAAAGATATGCTTTCAGAAAGGGTTTGTTATAATCTACTGTATTTGAACAGCTGATAGATAAGAAATTGAGTGAGGTAAGCCTTATAACAAGGACAAGATATTGCGTGCGGTTGGAAATATGTACGTCACACTTGTGGACATGTTTTAACATAGGCGTTTTCAAAAGATCCGGGCCGTAGGACCAAAAATGTTAAATATTTTGCCATGTAACGGCAACATTGATTTCCGGAGGACCTTAAATAATTAAATGAATGAAGTTGACGTTTTGTACATACCTCACTGGGCGAAGTACCACCACTTGTCGGACAGTTATTCGGGTGCACCCTTTCCCGCAATTATCAATTACCTGTTGAACTTAAAGAAATCACTTATATTCAAAATGTCACTATTAATGTTAAGAGTACCTTCGTCACACGATAGAAGAAACAAAGAGAGAAAAATGGTCTAAACCGAGCCTCGTTTAGAACACACAAAAACTACGTCACGTCGAGAGTTACGGGAGAGATGTCGTTTAACCGACGATTCGAAAGGAACTGGGCCGTACCGAACATTGTAAGAGACAAAGGTTGGCCGATAAGGAGTCCCTCTCTGAAGCATTTACACTGTCTTTTAAATTATCTTTAATTTAAAGAAAAGTACGTAACAACATCTATTACCGGGGGTTATGGAACCACAGGCCCTATAGATTGCCCCCTGCTTTAAAAAACAAAATAAATATCTAAGCAGCACCATATATATAAACCAGTGAACGATATCAAGAAAATTATTTTAAAAATTGATGAATTGTAGGATTCAACTTAGGACTACAATATTTATACTCAAAATATGTGTGTTTCCTGTATGAGTATTTACAGTATGTGTTATTGTTTCTTTAATAAAAAGTACGAGTAATTAGATTAATGTGTTTATTTTCTTTATAGATTAAGTACTTTATAAGTAGTATTTCTATAAACAAGATTATAACTTAAGGTTTTTAGATAGCTAATTATTTATGGTGCAATGACTTTATGTCCTGCCCCCTCCTACAAACTCTCATATGAGGGTTCATGGTGAAAGCAAAGAATCTTACGTATTGCATACAAATCCTAAACACATTCTGTACTTCACTGATGCGAAAGATTTGTTTACCTCAAACCAACAGTTTCCTTTCTGTATTTCTCTCCTTAACCCTCCATTCTCCTAAACCTGTTGCATACATCTTGCTGACAACCGAATGTAAGTAGGTTAATTGTAACTTGATACTCCAAGTGAATTTCCATCTAACTCAATCCAAGATATTGTTTAACACATTTCACGGGTTCGGCCATTTTTATTGAAGCTCAGAATAACTCTTGAGTTTATCCCTCGTGGTGGACAAAGGCCAACCAGGCACAGACAAGAGCTCAACTGATCTCTATCCAGAGATTGGCTTGTCTGTGCACGCTGGGAGCGATGTCAACAACTACACCTGGTGCAGCAATGGAAGTAATCCTTAACCTCCCCCCCCCCCCCCGAGGCTGGTGGCATGGAGATTGTGCAACTCGAACAACTGGGCTAACCTCCCAGAAGTTTCGGGACATATGAGTATCGAGTGCTTTGTCAAAGAACCCGTCTTCGAAATGTTCAGCGACCACAATACTCGAACGTTTGCACCTGACCACACCCACCAAACTATGATGGAATGGTCAGGGACATTAACATCGGGAGCTCAGCTCTGGTACACAGATGGCTCCAAGATGGACTTCGACACTGGAGCGGGGGCGTATTGTAAACACCCAAGGGTAAAACTAGTTTTTTCCTTGGGGAGGCATACCTCTGTCTTTCAGGCCGAAATATATGCCATAAATGCCTGTCTGGGAGAGATAGCGAGAAGGGGAACACACGGGAACCGGATTGCTATTTTCTCCGAAAGTCAGGCAGCAATTAAGGCACTAAACGGACATGTGGTCACCTCGGCCATAGTCAGGGAGTGCCTAAATAACCTACAAGCCCTGGCAAGGTACAATCAAATCAGGATAGGTTGGGTGCCAGGGCATAGGGGAATATTTGGAAATAAAGCCGCAGATGCGCTGGCCAGAGAGGGGTCTTCGACTCCCCTGATTGGACCGGAGCCGGCGGTAGGTATTTTCAAATCCATGGTCAAGATTGCAGTGCGAAGGTGGATGGCTGAAAGACACTGTGAACACTGGATCAGGGCTGAAGGGATAAGACACAGTAAGCTAACCCTTAGGAAACCTTCCTTGGGGCTGCAGAAGAGTTTCATCTATCTGTCTAGGCAGGAATTGAGGATAGTCACAGGTCTACTCACGGGACACGGTGGACTAAGAAAACATCTGCATAAAATGGATATCTACAAAGATGAACCATTATGCAGATTATGCGGGCAAGAACTGGAGACTGCCACACACATTATTTATAGATGCGAATCACTTGCCGAGAGGCGCTTCAACCTCTTTGGTGATAGTACAGGTCTGGTGGATGCTGAAGGTAAAACACTAGTCAGGAAACTCCTAAACCTGGTAAGAGGGAAGGGGCTATTTGACTAGATCAGGGAGGCGAGAACAATATACCTTAAGGTAGCAGTGCTTCGGGCAGTTTAAACCCGCTCCCAAGTTAATAAAAAAAGAGCTACGACATTATTATTCTAGGAAATGGATACTACAAGAACATTGTGTCTCCTATACCCACTATTAGTCATTTTGTAATTCATAACTATTTCTAATTTGCCTGTATTTTCTTTTAAAACCTTTTAATCATGAATTGTTCTTCCAAATTCTTTAATTTTATTAGCAAAATACATGGAGGGTTTACTCCCTTGTTTTTTTTACAAGGTTACAATAATTTATATCAATCCCTTTTCTAGTGGTAGCAGTACTAGCTGTTGCTACTAGTATACCAAATATCAGTTATAACAATTTTTGTTTTTTTTGTTAAGGTGGCACTGTTACATTTCTCACTATTTCAAGTACATTTGTTTCCTCTATATTTATCTCAGGTTGTTTCCCACAGTAAATATTGATGTTACTTATCAGCATTTGTTTCATAGCAGTTTATATTATGGCAGCTAATAAGGCATATATTGTACAAATGACCATCTGCCCTAGAAAAGGTGCATAATCTTATTTATTGTTACGAGCTTTTCGGAATTTTAATAATGATTACGGTTTTGGGCAAACTAATTTGAAAAATGTTTAGTTGGTGCATTTTGCCAACATTTCTGTGATTATCTCAAGGGTCTTTCTTATTAGATCTTAAACAGTCAAATAAGAATAAAACCAGCTGTAGTTCATAACTGCTAGAGGACTGTAATCCCTGGATCTCTTACATTAGCTGTAGCATCTTCATTAGTTCCAGTCAAATTCAGGACTCTGAAGAGGGCCATGATTTCCGATCCCTTTCCCTAGAAACACAGTTTGATGCAATAGTGTTAATTCTGTTAGTGCATACTAATATTTCACTGGTTATATATTTTTTTTAAACTTCAATTTGAGTATTCTATTTTTAGCATATTCTTTCTTGTCAAGAAAGTTATTTCTTCTATTTTTACTACTTTAAGTGACATATGATGTGTACCAAATCGTATATTCATCTTAACTGAGAAGAACTACATGATCATATTGTTTCTTGAAAACGTTTTTGTCACCATCAATCTGGCCGTTATCAGAAAAGGGACACATCCACTCAATCACTCATGTCTGAAGCTCTTCCTAAATAAAAAGCATTTCCTCTGCCCTTATCCTCTGAACAACTCACTAAATGCTCAATCTCATTGTACAAGATATATGTAGTGTAAGGCCAGAATTCAGTATATCACAGTAAGACAGCAGCATTTTTAACAGGGTTAAATATATTTATTTATTATACAAGTATTCATAATAAAATTAACATAAAATTATCTGATGTTTAACTGATCTTACCAGCTTCAATTTCATAGTTAGATTATATTTCTTGATCTAATATAAATGGGGGGTGGGTTGATCTCGTGTCACAGTTATATAAGAGGGGTGCAGAACCTGCAACATTGTATAAAACACATTGAAATATCACTAAAAATCTAAGAATAACAAGATAAATCAATCAAATTTTAAAACCGTGTAGCATTATAGTCATAGCTCACATATAGTAAGAAGGTACAATATGCACAACACACACTAATTTCCTGGATATTGGTTACCTTTACAAGAGGGAGTGATGAGGAAGTGATAATGGAAGGATAAACAAAAGAATTGATCTTCAAGATCCAGAACAGGAAGAAAATGGAATGAAAGCTTACAACAACATAGGCAAACAGTTGTTATAAATTTTACATTACCAAAATGTTTAACAATGGTGTACAAGTTCAAAGAGGATTACCATACCGTGCTTGATATCTGAAGGTATAGGTTTTGTTATGGTTTAGCCTGTCTTTGCACGATAAGAAAACTTATTATGAAAAATGGATGGATGGTATAAAATTATGTTTTAGTGCAGTAAAAATCACAATGCATTCCCAACAGTAATCTCTTGGAGGCTTGTGAGTTTGGGGAGGGTTTAGCCCCCCTTAAAGGTTCTACAATTTCAAAATTGAAAAACCTTTTAGTTTGCATGATAGCAGAAGGTTTTAATACCCCAGTGTCAATTACAAAATCAACTTCAGAAATATTTTCTTAAAGGTATGTTTTATGTCAGTTGTGTGTACAGAGCTTAAAATAACACCCCCAAAATTTTTGCCCGAAAGACCACCTATATCATTATGCATCATAGTGATCCGAATGGAATCGTTATAAACTACCAGATTTTACTTTCCATGTTATAGTTACAGAGCTCAATGACCTTCCTGTTCATTTCCAATTCTCTTGAAAACTATATTAAACTTATACTACGTATATGATTGTTCCTCTGTCCAAAAACTTTACTTGAGTACAGCAGTGATTGCACTCTGTTCAAAGAATCTGTAACTACAAGCAAACTCTCAATTTATTTCAACAGCCAGAGATTATCATTAGGTAAAAAATTGCTTATGCAGCAACACAATACTAATGCCTAAGCTATGTTTATATTAATATTGGTTAAAGCAGTTAAATATGTTATTATAAAGAAATAAATATAAAAGTTTAGTCCCTCTCAAAAGAAAAGATTTTATTTTTCACCTATAAATATTCTTGTATTGATCAAAGTTAGGTTTGGTATGTTTGGCAACACTGTTGTTGGTGATTCTCACTATTGAGTTGGCCTAAAAGGAGTTTATGCTAATCAGATTTAATTTTACTGTCTTTTCATCCCAGTTGATTCATATAATCTTATCCCTTCTAACCTTTTATGTAACATACGTATATTTGTACATGATGTGACAATATCCATAATGTAAAACCTAAAACATTATTATGATTGGATTCACAGTGACAAAACACTTTACATTCATGTTTGGCTGATATAAATTGATTAATAGCACACAGAGTTTTGTTTGGAACGTTTCCCGCTAACCGCAAACACGCCGGTGATTCTCTGCTTTATATTGGCGTTATTTACATCACAGACGATATTCCTGCAGACCCTAAATTATTCGATTGCTGTGTACATCCGCCAAATTCCGAGTAATTTAATCAGTTTTGCTTTGATGTATTCATACGCACTACACAACGTGTGCCTTATTGATTATGTGTGATTTGGATTATATAAAGAGACTAAAAACCACATTGGAGTTTGCAAGAAATATAGGTAAAGAAAGTGATTGAAGGTGTATATAAAAATTACAAGAAAAATTAGACATTGTTATAAAATTGTGGCTGATTCGAGAACAAGTAAAGAAGGGTAATGAAGGCTCTATCTATATCTATCCTCTAAAACATGTCCCTTACATTGTAAATAATATCAAAGTATAACGAATTGTAACTATACACTTGTTTAACAGCAAACCTAATAAATATATTTTAGTTCTTCAAAACTTCAAGGTGAATACTATAAATAGTTAAAAAATTCTAGGAGGACGAACTAAACGCAAGTATGTACGTGTGTGTGCGCGCGCAGCTCCTTCTGAAAACATGTTCCTTTACCATAAAAAGGTGCTGCGAGTACGTTTTAGTCCACGTGGGAGATTTTATTTCGTCAGTAACATAAGGTTAACCCTGGCAGTATAATATAGAAAAGGTTTCGACTGAAAGTGTCTAAAAATAAAAGACAACGGCTGTATTCCTGGACAATACGAAAAATAGACTATTAATAATTTCTAAGACAAATGTTGATAATATTACTAGCAGCGAAAGTGTTAGTTATTAAATTCAATTTTTGTTTATATTTTAAGGAAAGGGGTAACATCAATCCCTTTTGCTAGCCGAGAGACTGACATTCAGGTTAAACGATTTTTGACGTCATCAGTTACATTAAATGGATTATTAAAGGGTTTAGGAAAGGGTTAAGCGAGGATTGAGATCAATGACCTAGCACACGGCAGTTCCACAATATTATATTGACAACAAAGACGATCCGAGCAATAAGACTAACGATTGGAGGAATACACGATCGAATACGACGATTTTTGACATCATCAGGTTAATTAGGTTGAGAAACGGGTTAAAGAAGAATGTGCATATTATACACACACACACACACACACACACACACACACACACACACACACACACACACACACACACAGACACACACACACACACACACACACACACACACATATACATATATATATATATATATATATATATATATATATATATATATAAAGAACATAGGTCAAAATACAAATACAAGAATTATAATTGAATTTACAATTCAAAACTTTTCGTTGGCTAACGGTACCAACATCATCAGGAATATTAAACAATTCCTGAATCATCAGGAGAATTGTTTAATATTCTTGATGGTGTTGGTACTGTTAGCCAACGAAAAGCTTTGAATTGTAAATTCAATTATAATTCTTGTATTTGTATTTTGACTTATGTTCTCTATTAATACACAAGAATACATATAGCGATATATATATATTTAAAAAAATATTTTAAAATTTATTATAATTATCATATAGTAATAATAATGTAATGTATTATAATATAAATATAATTATTTAAAGAGATATTTTTTTTAAGATAGTATGAAAAAGGAAAATAAAATAATATAGCAAATATCTCTTCTGCTAAATGAAATGCTTCCTTCTGTTAAATAGCTTATATTAAAATACAGTTTAAAATAAATAATACAGTATCAAAAATATAATTTTAATAAAATTTGAATAATCTTGAAAATATTTATTTCATTTAATATTTAAAAAATACATTTATTATTTTTACTAATCAAGTAAAAGAGTTAGGTCTTACAGGTATTGGGAAGTAAATATATAAATAAAACCTGAAAATACATTTTTAAATGTATGTTTTTCATGTCAATTTAATTTTAATTCATAATATAAAAAGTATTTCATATATATATATATATATATATATATATATATATATATATATACATTTATAAGTAAAATTCTGTACAAGAAATTAAGAAGTTGTAAAAGTGAAAAGAATACTAATATAATTTGTACAAAAGACATTCTTTAGAAAGCAGACAACAATAAAAATAGTTAGTAAAACTGTTGCTTAGAGTAACTTTAATAATAAACTGTCACAAATTTGTACAAAAAAGTCACAAGGGAATATATTTTTAAACACAGTCGTAACAAAAACTTAATAAACCACTACGTTGTTTCTTCCTAGTGATTAAAGGTAAATATATGATTAGTAGGAAGTGGCTTACCCTAGCACAGCCACCCCTAACTCGGCCGCTACGTAACCCAGGACTATAGGGGTAGTTTTGGATGATGCAGGAGGTCATCGCGCACCTGATCCCAGACCAAGGGGTGGTTTTGTCCACGTTTAGAGGGGTAGGGGGTAGTTTTTCGAAAAAAATTTTATTTTAACCTTACTCGGCCGCTACGTAACCTAGGACTATAGGGGTGGTTTTGGATGATGCAGAGGCTTGACGCCGACCCTCACCCAACCCCTAAGGGTGGTTTTGACCATGCCTAGAAGGGCAGGGGGTGGTAAATGGAAAAAAATTGATTCTAACCCACTGACCTAAACTAGCCAAAAGGTATCCAACCCAACCAACCCCAAGGTGCATGGGACATCTCAGCTACGTTCAGGACCATCTCCGGGGGCAGCTCTGGGGGTGGATTGGGGGTGGGGGGTAGTTTTCGAAAAATTTTTGGAAAATCGTGTCTTGACCGATAGGGTGAGTCTAGAGTGCATTATCGCTAGTGTAGGGGTAGTTTCACCTAGGGGTAGTTTTTACAAAAAATACGAAATTGCCAAAAATCGATCGGTTGGACCAACAGACAGTGCGGGATACGTGTAGAGTCCAGTACGGGCTGCTGCGGGGCGGTTCACCTGGGGGGTAGTTCTTAAATAAAACACGAAAATGCCGAAAATCGATCGGGTTGATCAAAAGACCGTCCGGGATATGTGTAGAGTCTATTATGGACCATTGCGGGGGTGGTTTCACCTGTGGGTTGTCTTCAGAATGCCAAAAATAATAGGCGGAATAGCTCCGGTGGAGGGGGTAACTTTTGGAAAGACTTAATGGTTATCTGAAGTAAGGCCTCTTAGGTAGTGTAACCCAGGAATATCTCCGGTGGAGGGGTAACTTTTGGAAAGATTTAATGGTTATCTGATGACGTATCAGCGCTCGAGCGACTCTAGGCAAGTAGTAGGCTCACCCTAACTATAATTGTCTACCCCTAAATGATATGGGTGACGAGGGGCCCAGGGTAAACGACTGCCAAGCTCAAAATTTGTCTATCCTACTAAATTAATAAACAATACACTCAGCCTTTAAGTAAAGCTACACAAGAGCAGGGCTAGGATGGTTGCTATACCAACTACCAAGACAAATACCCCCACCAAATCCTAGGTAAAGCTAACACGGAGCTAGCCCTCGGGTAAAGCCATCACGAGGCCGACCCTTAGGTAAAGTAACCCTGGAATAGCTCCAGTGGTGGGGGTAACTTTTAGAAAGATTTAACGGTTATCTGATGACGTATCAGCGCTTGTGCGAGTCTAGGCAAGTAGTAGGCATACCCTAACTATAGTGTTCTACCCTAAATAAATTGGCTGATGCAGGGCAAGGGGCAAACCCGCAGAGTTAACACACTATCTTGGAGGTAGACCCACCCAAACCTCAGGCATAGCATCCCTGCAGCGGGGATTTAGCCAACCCAAGGCAGGCCCTTAAGTAAAGCCCCCTGAAGAAAAGGCTTAAGGTAAAGCTACCTTGGAGCCTGGTCTTAGGTAAAGCCTCTTTGGAGGTAGACTTTAAGTAAAGCTACCCAAGAGTCTGGCCAGGATGGTTGCTATATCAATTACAACCTATCGACCAAGACAAACACCTCCACCAAGTCCCAGGTAAAGCCATCCAGGTGTCAGACCATAGGTAAAGTAACCGAGGAGTCGGGCCTGAGGTAAAGCCAGCCAGGCCCTAGGTAAAGCTACCATTGAGGCAGACCATCGGTAAAGCTACCATGGAGTCGGGGCCTAGGTAAAGCTACCATGGAGTTAGACCATAGGTAAAGCAAACACGGAGCAAGGACTCAGGTAAAAGCCATCTCGAAGCCAGCCAATAGGTAAAGTAACCCTGGATTCAGGCATCAAGTGGGGGTGGTTATCAAATAATATATGAAATTACCAAAAATGATCGGTTAGATCAAACGACCAACGACCTACATAGAGTTCAAATAGTCAACAAGTTGAATCGACCAATCACAACGCGGGGGCCCGGTAGGCCTACGTAAACGGTCAATGTAAGACGAGAAGGCCTATATAACGTGTTAAACCAATATATATGACAGCCCACATAATGTGTTAAACAAATATGCAAGCCTACATACATACTATGCTAGGCCGACATACTATGTCGGTAAATCACCGGCCAAAGCCTATATGAACTGAGATAGTTTCACCTCATATATCAGGCAGAAGCACGGGCAGGCAACCGTATAATATGGGGAGTACTATAAGGTATAGCTAAACCAATATATATGATAGCCCACATAATGTGTTAAACAAATACGCAAGCTTGCATACATACTATGCTAGGCCTACATACATGAATCCCTAAATGCGCCTACTATGTCGGTAAATCACTGGCCACAGCCTATATGAACAGAGATAGTTTCACCTCATATATCAGGTAGAACCTGGCAATCGTATAATATGGGAAGTACTATAAGGTACACCTACCAATGCATAACCTATCAAGCCCATGACGGTCAACAAATATTACAATATAATTAAAAAAAGTTACGCAACCTATATATACATACAGTGCTAGGACAACATTCAGGCATATATACTCTGTTAAACCAGCATGCAATATACTCTAAATAGCCATAACGGTGTTAAACCAATATGCAGGTTAACCCATATACATCCTGTATTAGGCCAATATTCCCGTTACCCACATATGCCTATATAATATGTTAAGCCTGGATGAATGATATCTTATATAGTGTGTTAAACAAAAAACGCTTGTAAACCCACATAAATAATATGCTAAGCCTACATACTGTGCTAAACAGATACGCGTGTAAACTCACATAAATACAATGCTAACCAACATGGATGCTATCCTACATAGGCTTATATACTATGTTAGGCCTGGATACGTGATTGCCCCATATAGTGTGTTAAATAAATATGCGTGTAAACCAAATAAATACTCTGGTAAGCCAACATGCATGCTATCATAGATAGGCGTATATACTATGTTAGGCCTACATATCGCGTTAAACAAACATCTGTAAGCCGCCATACATATTATGCTAAGCCGACTTACATGAATCCCTAATTGTGCCCGCTATGTCTGTAAACCACTGGCCAAAGCCTGAGCTATTTTCACCTTGTCTATCAGGTAGAACCAGGCAATCGAATAATATGGGAAGTACTATAGGGTACATCTACCAATGCATAACCTATCACCCCCATGACGGTCAACAAATACTACAATATAATTTAAAAAAGTTACTCAACCTATATACATACAGTGCTAAGCCAACATTCAGGCATATCTACCATGTTATACCAGCATGCAATATAATCTACATAGCCATATATACGCTGTTAAACCAATATGCAGGTTAACCTATATACATCCTGTATTAGGCCAATATCCCCGTTACCCGCATAGGCCTATATAATATGTTAAGCCTGTATAAGTGATTGCCCCTATAGTGTGTTCAATAAATATGCGTGTAAACCAAATAAATACTCTGGTAAGCCAACATGTATGCTATCATAGATAGGCGTATATACTATGTTAGGCCTACATATCGCGTTAAACAAACATGTGTAAGCCACCATACATATTATGCTAAGCCGACAAGGGCCTACAAATTGTAACACATTATCTCCACTGCATAGTTTAGCTAAACGGCTATCACGCACTATCCTACAGGTACCACATAATACCTGATCAATAACACATAGTATCCAATGCATAGCCTGACGAAGGTTTAATATATAGTATCCAGAGGCCTCGCTAACGATTAACACGTTGTATCCATAAGGCCTACTATGTCGGTAAACCACAGGCCCAAGCTTATATGATCAGAGTCCGACACACATTTTCACCCCGTCTATCAGGTAGAACCTCAGGCAGGTGGCTGTATAATACGGGAAGTACTATATCGTATAGCTAACAATGCATAACCTATCACGCCCATGACGGTCAGCAAATACTACAATATAATTAAAAAAAAAAGTCGCGCAACCTATATACATACAGTGCTAACCAATATAGGCATATATACTATGTTAAACCAACATGCAATATAATCTATATAGCCATATATACGCTGTTAAACAAATATGCGTGTAAACCTACATAAATACTATGGTAAGCCAACATGCATGCTATCATACTATGTTAAGTCCAAATACATAATAGAATACATAATGTGTTAAACATATATGTGTGTAAGCCAGCATAGATATTATGCTAAGAAGACATGGACCTACAAAGTATAACACATTATATTCGGTGCATAGTTTAGCTAATGGATATCACACACTAACCTACAAGCTGCCCACAAATTACCACATAATACCTGATACATAGCCCGGATAATCATTAACGCATAGCGGCCGATGCAAGTCATGACTAGGGCTAACACAACATATTCAAACCATAGCCTGACTAGGGCTAACACATAGTATCCGATGAGAAGTATGAATACAAAGTAACACATAATATCCGTTGCATAGCTCGGCTAAAGTTCGTCATATAGCACCCGAAGTATAGCTTGACAAACACATAGCATCTCATGAGCGGCGTGATATAAGGTAACACATAGTATCCGATACACAACCTAGGATCGAATATGACGTCATCCAGGTGGAGAACAAGATGGAGGCAATGTTGATACCGACTTCAAAAAGGGCTATGGCCTGTGTAGGCTAGATCAAATAACCAACGTTTCAACTAAACTACTGTCATACGCGTAGTTTAACCAACCAACATACGTGAAGTTCAAACGAACAGCATCGACACCAAGTCCAAATAGGCTATGGCGGCTATGCCCAGATCAACGTATCAGCTAATCAAAATGAAAAACTTACGCTAATCAACCAACATCTACACCGAGGTCAAATGGGTTATGGTTAGCGAAGGCACAGGCAAAAGCTTTAAGCCTTAGACATAATTATAGCTATCAACGCATACCAAAATAGCTATGCAGAAACCGTCAAGGCCATTACACATATTGTCCAGGTATGTTCTCCATCAAACCGAGACGTTAGACACCATCTCTGTAAAACAGCTAACAAATTATACTCTACCATAATAGGTATGTCAAAACTGTTACCGGCTCATAATCTAAGACAGTGGTTACGTAACGCCCTTTATCAATTTAAGACCTTCAGAGATATCTTCGTAAAGACAGCTACCAATCCATACTATATCACAATAGTTAGGTTAGAGCTACCGCTGCTCACCCTACCATAATAGCTACGTACAGACGGTTAATATTGTATAACCTATCACAAGACTTATGTAAAAACAGCTAGGCATAACCTGTCACACAATAACTGCGCAAAGGCAGCTAACAAGGCCTACCCCATTAAAATAGCTACGAAAAGATAACATCCAATACATACCCTATCATATTAGCTATGTAAAGACAATAAATGCGCAAAGGCAGCTAACAATGCCTACCCCATTAAAATAGCTACGAAAAGATAACAACCAATACATAACTTATCATAATAGCTGTGTAAAGACAGCTAAAGATGCATAACCTAACTCAGTAATGATTGCTATTAAATAATGAACCATTACACTAGCCACGTAAAGACAGCTACCAACACCACAATAGCTACGTAAAAACAGTTATCGATCCGTGACCAAGATAATACTTACGTAAGATCTATATCAGTGCTAAGACAATAGCTCCGTAAGGAAAACCTACCACTTCATGAACTACGACAACAGCAAGGTGTGGACGGCTACCAATACATTACTTATCACAGCTACCAACACATAACTCGTCACACTAGCTAAGTAAATAGCGCTACGATTGAATAGCCTATCACACAGGCTAATTGAGGGTCACTAACTAAACCATCACAATATCTCTGTACATGGCAGATGGCGTGATTATCCTCATCTTTATAGCACACCTAACAGTAAGTTAGGTTAGAAGCACTCTGGCTAGCTTAGGTTAGTGGGCTGAAAATAATTTTTTCTAAAAACTACCCCTCTAGACGTGGTTGATCACCCAACAGTAGGTTAGTTTAGAAGCACTCTGGCTAGCTTAGGTTAGTGGGTTGAAAATAATTTTTTCTAAAAACTACCCCTCTAGACGTGGTTGACCCCTCCCCCAAGGCTACGATCAAGGTCACATCGACCGCCTGCATCATCCAAAACCACCCCTAACTTTCAAAGGTTGGTCGTATCTCCATCACGGGCATCACTGACCTGTGGTTGTAGAAGTTAGGGGTGGTTTTGGATGATGCAGGCGGTCGATGTGACCTTGATCGTAGCCTTGGGGGAGGGGTCAACCACGTCTAGAGGGGTAGTTTTTAGAAAAAATTATTTTCAACCCACTAACCTAAGCTAGCCAGAGTGCTTCTAACCTAACCTACTGTTGGGTGTTCAACCACGTCTAGAGGGGTAGTTTTTAGAAAAAATTATTTTCAGCCCACTAACCTAAGCTAGCCAGAGTGCTTCTAAACTAACTTACTGTTAGGTGTGCTATAAAGATGAGGATAATCACGCCATCTGCCATGTACAGAGATATTGTGATGGTTTAGTTAGTGACCCTCAATTAGCCTGTGTGATAGGCTATTCAATCGTAGCGCTATTTACTTAGCTAGTGTGACGAGTTATGTGTTGGTAGCTGTGATAAGTAATGTATTGGTAGCCGTCCACACCTTGCTGTTGTCGTAGTTCATGAAGTGGTAGGTTTTCCTTACGGAGCTATTGTCTTAGCACTGATATAGATCTTACGTAAGTATTATCTTGGTCACGGATCGATAACTGTTTTTACGTAGCTATTGTGGTGTTGGTAGCTGTCTTTACGTGGCTAGTGTAATGGTTCATTATTTAATAGCAATCATTACTGAGTTAGGTTATGCATCTTTAGCTGTCTTTACACAGCTATTATGATAAGTTATGTATTGGTTGTTATCTTTTCGTAGCTATTTTAATGGGGTAGGCATTGTTAGCTGCCTTTGCGCATTTATTGTCTTTACATAGCTAATATGATAGGGTATGTATTGGATGTTATCTTTACGTAGCTATTTTAATGGGGTAGGCCTTGTTAGCTGCCTTTGCGCAGTTATTGTGTGACAGGTTATGCCTAGCTGTTTTTACATAAGTCTTGTGATAGGTTATACAATATTAACCGTCTGTACGTAGCTATTATGGTAGGGTGAGCAGCGGTAGCTCTAACCTAACTATTGTGATATAGTATGGATTGGTAGCTGTCTTTACGAAGATATCTCTGAAGGTCTTAAAATGATAAAGGGCGTTACGTAACCACTGTCTTAGATTATGAGCCGGTAACAGTTTTGACATACCTATTATGGTAGAGTATAATTTGTTAGCTGTTTTACAGAGATGGTGTCTAACGTCTCGGTTTGATGGAGAACATACCTGGACAATATGTGTAATGGCCTTGACGGTTTCTGCATAGCTATTTTGGTATGCGTTGATAGCTATAATTATGTCTAAGGCTTAAAGCTTTTGCCTGTGCCTTCGCTAACCATAACCCATTTGACCTCGGTGTAGATGTTGGTTGATTAGCGTAAGTTTTTCATTTTGATTAGCTGATACGTTGATCTGGGCATAGCCGCCATAGCCTATTTGGACTTGGTGTCGATGCTGTTCGTTTGAACTTCACGTATGTTGGTTGGTTAAACTACGCGTATGACAGTAGTTTAGTTGAAACGTTGGTTATTTGATCTAGCCTACACAGGCCATAGCCCTTTTTGAAGTCGGTATCAACATTGCCTCCATCTTGTTCTTCACCTGGATGACGTCATATTCGATCCTAGGTTGTGTATCGGATACTATGTGTTACCTTATATCACGCCGCTCATGAGATGCTATGTGTTTGTCAAGCTATACTTCGGGTGCTATATGACGAACTTTAGCCGAGCTATGCAACGGATATTATGTGTTACTTTGTATTCATACTTCTCATCGGATACTATGTGTTAGCCCTAGTCAGGCTATGGTTTGAATATGTTGTGTTAGCCCTAGTCATGACTTGCATCGGCCGCTATGCGTTAATGATTATCCGGGCTATGTATCAGGTATTATGTGGTAATTTGTGGGCAGCTTGTAGGTTAGTGTGTGATATCCATTAGCTAAACTATGCACCGAATATAATGTGTTATACTTTGTAGGTCCATGTCTTCTTAGCATAATATCTATGCTGGCTTACACACATATATGTTTAACACATTATGTATTCTATTATGTATTTGGACTTAACATAGTATGATAGCATGCATGTTGGCTTACCATAGTATTTATGTAGGTTTACACGCATATTTGTTTAACAGCGTATATATGGCTATATAGATTATATTGCATGTTGGTTTAACATAGTATATATGCCTATATTGGTTAGCACTGTATGTATATAGGTTGCGCGCCTTTTTTTTTTAATTATATTGTAGTATTTGCTGACCGTCATGGGCGTGATAGGTTATGCATTGTTAGCTATACGATATAGTACTTCCCGTATTATACAGCCACCTGCCTGAGGTTCTACCTGATAGACGGGGTGAAAATGTGTGTCGGACTCTGATCATATAAGCTTGGGCCTGTGGTTTACCGACATAGTAGGCCTTATGGATACAACGTGTTAATCGTTAGCGAGGCCTCTGGATACTATATATTAAACCTTCGTCAGGCTATGCATTGGATACTATGTGTTATTGATCAGGTATTATGTGGTACCTGTAGGATAGTGCGTGATAGCCGTTTAGCTAAACTATGCAGTGGAGATAATGTGTTACAATTTGTAGGCCCTTGTCGGCTTAGCATAATATGTATGGTGGCTTACACATGTTTGTTTAACGCGATATGTAGGCCTAACATAGTATATACGCCTATCTATGATAGCATACATGTTGGCTTACCAGAGTATTTATTTGGTTTACACGCATATTTATTGAACACACTATAGGGGCAATCACTTATACAGGCTTAACATATTATATAGGCCTATGCGGGTAACGGGGATATTGGCCTAATACAGGATGTATATAGGTTAACCTGCATATTGGTTTAACAGCGTATATATGGCTATGTAGATTATATTGCATGCTGGTATAACATAGTAGATATGCCTGAATGTTGGCTTAGCACTGTATGTATATAGGTTGCGTAACTTTTTTAAATTATATTGTAGTATTTGTTGACCGTCATGGGCGTGATAGGTTATGCATTGGTAGATGTACCCTATAGTACTTCCCATATTATTCGATTGCCTGGTTCTACCTGATAGACAAGGTGAAAATAGCTCAGATCATATAGGCTTTGGCCAGTGGTTTACCGACATAGCGGGCACAATTAGGGATTCATGTAAGTCGGCTTAGCATAATATGTATGGCGGCTTACAGATGTTTGTTTAACGCGATATGTAGGCCTAACATAGTATATACGCCTATCTATGATAGCATGCATGTTGGCTTACCAGAGTATTTATTTGGTTTACACGCATATTTATTTAACACACTATATGGGGCAATCACGTATCCAGGCCTAACATAGTATATAAGCCTATGTAGGATAGCATCCATGTTGGTTAGCATTGTATTTATGTGAGTTTACACGCGTATCTGTTTAGCACAGTATGTAGGCTTAGCATATTATTTATGTGGGTTTACAAGCGTTTTTTGTTTAACACACTATATAAGATATCATTCATCCAGGCTTAACATATTATATAGGCATATGTGGGTAACGGGAATATTGGCCTAATACAGGATGTATATGGGTTAACCTGCATATTGGTTTAACACCGTTATGGCTATTTAGAGTATATTGCATGCTGGTTTAACAGAGTATATATGCCTGAATGTTGTCCTAGCACTGTATGTATATATAGGTTGCGTAACTTTTTTTAATTATATTGTAATATTTGTTGACCGTCATGGGCTTGATAGGTTATGCATTGGTAGATGTACCTTATAGTACTTCCCATATTATACGATTGCCAGGTTCTACCTGATATATGAGGTGAAACTATCTCTGTTCATATAGGCTGTGGCCAGTGATTTACCGACATAGTAGGCGCATTTAGGGATTCATGTATGTAGGCCTAGCATAGTATGTATGCAAGCTTGCGTATTTGTTTAACACATTATGTGGGCTATCGTATATATTGGTTTAGCTATACCTTATAGTACTCCCCATATTATACGGTTGCCTGCCCGTGCTTCTGCCTGATATATGAGGTGAAACTATCTCAGTTCATATAGGCTTTGGCCGGTGATTTACCGACATAGTATGTCGGCCTAGCATAGTATGTATGTAGGCTTGCATATTTGTTTAACACATTATGTGGGCTGTCATATATATTGGTTTAACACGTTATATACGCCTTCTCGTCTTACATTGACCGTTTACGTAGGCCTACCGGGCCCCCGCGTTGTGATTGGTCGATTCAACTTGTTGACTATTTGAACTCTATGTAGGTCGTTGGTCGTTTGATCTAACCGATCATTTTTGGTAATTTCATATATTATTTGATAACCACCCCCACTTGATGCCTGAATCCAGGGTTACTTTACCTATCGGCTGGCTTCGAGATGGCTTTTACCTGAGTCCTTGCTCCGTGTTTGCTTTACCTATGGTCTAACTCCATGGTAGCTTTACCTAGGCCCCGACTCCATGGTAGCTTTACCGATGGTCTGCCTCAATGGTAGCTTTACCTAGGGCCTGGCTGGCTTTACCTCAGGCCCGACTCCTCGGTTACTTTACCTATGGTCTGACACCTGGATGGCTTTACCTGGGACTTGGTGGAGGTGTTTGTCTTGGTCGATAGGTTGTAATTGATATAGCAACCATCCTGGCCAGACTCTTGGGTAGCTTTACTTAAAGTCTACCTCCAAAGAGGCTTTACCTAAGACCAGGCTCCAAGGTAGCTTTACCTTAAGCCTTTTCTTCAGGGGGCTTTACTTAAGGGCCTGCCTTGGGTTGGCTAAATCCCCGCTGCAGGGATGCTATGCCTGAGGTTTGGGTGGGTCTACCTCCAAGATAGTGTGTTAACTCTGCGGGTTTGCCCCTTGCCCTGCATCAGCCAATTTATTTAGGGTAGAACACTATAGTTAGGGTATGCCTACTACTTGCCTAGACTCGCTCAAGCTCTGATACGTCATTAGATAACCGTTAAATCTTTCCAAAAGTTACCCCCACCACTGGAGCTATTCCAGGGTTACTTTACCTAAGGGTCGGCCTCGTGATGGCTTTACCCGATGGCTAGCTCCGTGTTAGCTTTACCTAGGACTTGGTGGGGGTATTTGTCTTGGTAGTTGGTATAGCAACCATCCTAGCCCTGCTCTTGTGTAGCTTTACTTAAAGGCTGAGTGTATTGTTTATTAATTTAGTAGTGTTAAGTACAGGATCCTTAACCTCACTTTCAACAGACCACGTTTGTTTACAATTCTCATTAGTTCGTACAACCTAGCAATCAGCTGGTGTTTATCACAGTTCAAGTTCCACCGCCTACTAGACTTTCATTGCCGACCAGAATCTAGGATTCTTTTACTGCAAAAGTAGGTTTTACGATCCAGTCACCAGACGAATCTAGACTATTCATCTATGGCTTTAGACTAATTATCTGATTTAGTAACCGTTTGCTAGCATTTCCGTCTTCTCAAGTTACACACACTTCTAGCAACATGGCTTTCTAGTGTGCGGCATTCCTGGTTTCTGTTCAAGTGTTTTAGCCGATTACATCGGGTTTAAACCGCGTCTGATTATTACCCCGCTTACTGATTATGTCCAGTTAATGGTTTAGATGCGTTCTAACTATGAATTAACGATTTTAGCCGCGATAAAACTGTTTGAAACCGCTTTCTTTGTACAAGTGTAATTTGTTAGGTTAGCCGCGTGGTAGTTCATTACACCGCAGACAATTAACTCTTTAACCTCGTGTGTGAACTATCAAGTGTTGATTAAAGCTTTTCTGTTGTGACTATTTGAAGTGATTTTACTTTACAATAATCTTAAATGAGTTGTAGTTCATGCCACTCGTCGAGAACCTTCTTTCATCTCTGCTAGACACCAAACAGGCCTGTTTCGTCGAACGACTCACCGCTCTTCAAGAACCTCATACAGTTTGGAATGGTAAGTGGCGTAGGCTTAACTTCACTCATAAAATTGAACTATTTCTTTAATTCACGTTTAGTGTTAAATTTAAATTCAGGGTTTTTTTCTTATTAATAAAGCAGACCCCATACTGCTCCAACAAAGCGTGGGTGGTCTTCCGGACGTTTTAGTGTAACCGCTAATGATTTGAACTACCCTATTTTCATTTGCTTTCTTTAGTTTTGCTACCAAAACTATACATGGTCAACACGGGCCGGATAATTTGAATCAAATAAACCATAGGATACAGTTCACTGCAAAATTCATCTTTAAAAATTTCCTTAACTAATTTTATTTTCTGTTGTTAAAAATGGCAATTAATACCGAATATTATTTCTCCAAATTAAGCAACATCATTCAGGACCTAGAACAGGTCATTGACATAATCGCTGAAAATGATATCCCTACAGGTCTCATTAGCGAAATCCGACGCATCCACGGCAACTTTATTGACACATACGAATATATGGAAAAAAGTTTTGAGCATGAAGTCGCTGAAACCGCAGAAAAGGCTTTTCAATTGAAAGCCAAATTTCAACTTTTGTATTTGCCCATCCTGGCTAAATGTCCAGGCATTATAAAATCTGAAGAAAAAGAAATTTCACCGGCTAACCTCACAAATAATTGCATCAGTCTGCCAAGCCTACAAGTACCCACTTTCTCAGGCAATAACAGTCAATGGACAGACTTTATCACTATGTTTGACTCTATGATCCACTCTAATGCAAATCTGACCGCAGTACAAAAATTTCAGTACTTAAAATCAACTTTAAAAGGCGATGCCTTAGCAATCATTACCGGCTTGACAATTTCAGACAATAATTATGCAATAGCTTACAACGCTCTAAGAAACCGCTATGCCAACCCACGCAGGCTAGCCGATCATTACTTCAAACAAATTCAAGAGTTCAAATCAATGCAAACCGCTTCGCACTCAGAACTCAACCGCTTTCTAACCGCACACTCTAACGCAGTATGTGCCTTGAAGGCCATTAACTTACCGGACTTGGCAGATTTTCTGTTGTTTCAAATGGCAGTTAATAATTTAGATCCGAAGACTCGTCTTAATTTTGAAACCAGGCTAGGCACCAACACTATGCCTACTTACCGCAGTTTGAATGATTTTGTAACTGAACAAGCTAGGGCAATGGAATTGCTCAACCAGCCTTCGACCTCAACCGCAGCTAGCACAAGCCAACAACCTCGAGTATTGGTGTCTTCTTTACATGAACCTGACCTAATTAATGAGTCATATCCAAACGCTGACCCACTTAACATTAATTCAAGTGGCGACTTAAATCAGGGCATTAACCCTCAACCACCTCAGTTTAAGCCAGTGCAAAATATACCTCAACCTCGCACTTTTCAGGCAAGGCCTGCCATGCAGAGTCCTATTCGACCGCAGACAGTGACGCGACCAACCATCTCACCAGTTTCTAACAGGCCGGGTCAATCAGTGTTTAGACACCGACTACCTCCATTTCACATGGCTCAAGCCAACGTATCAACCACTCATGCTGGGAAATGTATTTACTGCGACTCGGACCACATCATATTCCACTGCAATGCGTTCTTGGATTTAACTGTGCCTGAACGGAAAAGGGCCATTAACCAGTTACAACGTTGCTTCAACTGTCTTGGCTCACATTTTCAGTCCAAATGCAAATCAGTCAAACACTGCAAACACTGTGGGGATCCGCATCACACATTGTTACATGACCCCGCTCCTTCACGACATTGACTAATTCAACCGCGACACCCCAGTTCGACAGTCAAACATCAACTTGCTATTAAATCACAACCGCACGCTCTTTCTTGTAAAATTCATTCCTCTCTTGCCTTGTTGGGCACCGCACAGGTCATCATTCAAGACCATTTCGGTCAACCGCTTCTTTTCAGAGCCATCATTGACCCAGGCAGTCAAATCTCTGCTATAACTAAACATGCTAGTACACTGTTGAACTTACCCGCTCGGAAATCAAATCTTTCATTGATTGGTGTCGCATCCAAGACAACCCGCATATCTGAATATGTCACTTTACAAATTTTCTCGAGGCATGACCAGAGTGTCTTGCTTACCGCAGAAGCTGCTGTACTTCAGCACATTACTGACCCGCTTCCATCAACTGCTCTGGCACCAAACATACGTGCCCATTATACGAACTTACCGCTAGCTGATCCGCATTTCGATACACCTTCAAGTGTCGACATCATCCTAGGCGCTGACATTTTCACACAGATTCTCACGAATGGACCTCGCACCATTATCCAAGGGCAACCCTCAGCACTTAACACTAGGTTAGGTTGGGTCATCATGGGATCTATACCCTACAGTATGCCTCATCAACCGCGCGCATTTATCACTACCTTAGAGTCAATTGATGACAACATGCGACGGTTTTGGGAAGTCGAAGAAGTCACAAATGTGAATCACCTCAGCCCCGAAGATCAACTGTGTGAAGAACTGTTCGCAACCACTACTGATCGTGACGCAACGGGAAGATATATCGTAGCACTCCCATTTAAGCCGGAAGCTATCCCGCTCAAGTCTAACCGTAACACTGTTCTGGCTAGTTATCATGCGTTAGAAAAACGTTTAAACCGCCAGCCTGAGGTAGCCATACAATATCATCAGTTTATGGCCGAGTATATCGCTCTAGGGCACATGTACCCCGCCCTCAAGGCTTCTGACTATCTTATTCCGCACCATTGCGTATTTAAGGCCACCAGCTCTACTACTAAGCTTAGAGTAGTATTCAACGCGTCATCACCTGATTGCCACGCAAACACCCTGAACCAGCAAATGTTATCCGGTCCTAAACTGCAAAAGGACTTGGCTAGTTTAATCATCTCTTTCCGTTTATATACTTACGCTGTCTGCACCGACATCAAGATGATGTACCGTCAAATTTTGGTCCGACCTGAGGATCGTTCTTACCAACACATACTTTACCGGGCTTCACCTCAATCACCGTTAATCGAGTATGAACTTGCTACGGTCACCTATGGCCTAACCCCTTCCGCTTACTTAGCTTTGCGAACGCTTGAACAACTAGTAAAGGATGAGGGAACCCGCTATCCTACAGCCTCCGAAGCAATCCTTCATCAGACCTACGTAGATGACGTCGTCGCTGGAGCTGACACGCCCGAAGCCGCTAAGACGTTAATACAAGAACTTATCGACATTTTCGCTCGCGCAGGCCTGGAACTCAGAAAATGGTCGTCAAATGAACCCTCGCTACTCGCAACGCTACCTTCCTCTCACTTGGAAAATCCGCTGTTGTTTCAAGACGAATCCGCTGCAATTAAAATATTGGGTTTGCAATGGAACCCTTCGTCAGACTCGTTCTCGTATCAAACTCAAACTTTTACGCTGGTGCCCACAAAACGCACCATCTTGTCCTATGTCGCACGCACTTTTGACCCGCTTGGCTTCTTAACGCCTATTACCTTTTGGATTAAGTCTTTTCTTAAACGCTTGTGGTTGGAGAAACTGGACTGGGACCAGCCTCTGCCAACCCCTCTGCTCGATCAATGGGACAGCTTCATTGTCCACTTCGCTTGTTTGTCTGCTATTCAAATTCCTCGCCATGTAGGCACGCGATCAGCCAGTCATCGTATCGTTGGGTTTTGTGATGGTTCCGAATCAGGCTATGCTGCTTCTATCTATTTGAGATCTGAGCTTAACGGGGCCGTCAACACCAGTCTGTTGAAAGCTAAAAGTAAGGTAGCCCCTGTTAAATTGCTTACCATACCTCGTTTGGAACTTTGCGGCGCAGTACTGCTGGCTAAGTTATACAAATCAATTCAACCCGCTCTTGATTTCATTCCAATCGCTAACACTCTCTTCTTTACTGATTCTGAGATAGTACTTCATTGGATTCAGACCCCGCCTCATCAATTGAAAACTTTCGTAGCCAACCGCATCACTGAGATTGTTTCAAGCACACAAATGGATCAATGGTTCCACGTCTCGACTAATGACAACCCCGCAGACGTTGCTTCTCGCGGTTGTCTGCCTGATCAACTTGCCACACACCCGCTTTGGTGGCATGGACCTCCATGGTTATTGCTCTCTCCTACCACTTGGGATCTCACACGACCTAAAGGAACTAACCCAGATCAGACGGAAACAAAGGTTGAAGCTAAAGTTCATTGCACGACTGTTCAAGAACCCAACCGTCTCTTGGAAATGATCGAACAACATTCAAACTTAACCACCCTTCATCATGTCTATGCATACGTATTACGTTTCATTAACAATTGTCGTAACAAGTTCCAAGTTACCGGCCATCCTCACAACACTCGTTATAAGGCGAAGCTCGCAGTGATCAAAACCACTGCCCTTAAACCCACTCTCCAACCGCTTTCAGTGCAAGAACTTGGTAACGCAAAGACTTTGTGCGTTAAATTGGTACAAACCCATGCATTCTCTGACGCCTTGAAAAGACTTCAAGCTGGTATCCGCGTCAACGACAACTTACGCAGCTTAACACCATTTGTCGACCCCTCTGGCTTGATCAGGGTGGGCGGTAGACTTGATCATTCGTCTCTGAGTTATGACTCTAAACACCCGCTTCTGTTACCGAAACACCATCATTACGTCAACCTCATTTGTGACCACTATCATAAACTGGCATTGCATGCCGGACCTCGTACCACTCAAGCCTTGATCAACAGTGAGTTTTGGATCATAGCTTTACGCTCTTTACTTCGACAACGCATCCATGCGTGCATTCGCTGTTTTCGCTTACAAACTAAACCGCAACAGCCTATAATGGCCTCATTACCATCGTCAAGAGTTACACCGTCGCCTCCCTTCTATAGAGTCGGAGTAGATTTTGCAGGACCCTTTGATACCAAGGCCAACCACCTGCGAACCTCTAAGCTATTAAAAGCTTATCTATGCTTGTTTGTATGTATGACAACCAAAGCAGTTCACTTGGAACTCGTAACTGACTTATCTACGGACGCTTTCTTCGCCGCATTTCATCGCTTCACCTCCAGAAGAGGTCTGCCCTCAGAGGTTTATTCTGACAACGGCACGAACTTTACAGGCGCTGCCAATCGACTTGATGAGGTTTACAAATTTCTTGACCGCTCTAATTCTCATATCAAACGTAAACTAGCTGATCAACGCATCATATGGCATTTCAATCCTCCGGCCGCTCCTCATTTTGGGGGACTGTGGGAAGCCGCTGTCAAATCTACCAAGTCATTGCTACACCGCACTGTGGGTAACAACATGTTAACGGCTGAAGAGCTATCCACCTTGTTTATAAGGATAGAGGCTATTTTGAATAGCCGCCCTATTTTCGAAACATCTCCAGACCCCAACGAAGGATCGTCCTTTCTTACTCCCGGACACTTCTTAATTGGACGTCCGTTGCTATCGCTTCCTGAAGAATGTTATACTGAACCTCCGCTTAAATCAAGATGGTCAATGCTACAGCAAATGTCCAACCGCTTCTGGAAAACTTGGTCCACCCAATACCTACACACACAAATTCAACGGCACAAGTGGAATAAGGACTCGGCGCCACTCAAGGAGAATCAAATCGTCTTCATAACTGGTGAACATTCGAACCCTCTTCATTGGCCTATGGGTCGGATCCTCAAATTGCATCCAGGAACAGACCACGTCGATAGGGTAGCTACTGTCAAGACTGCACATGGACAACTGAAGAGACCAGTCAACAAGCTCGTCGGCTTTCCGCTTCATCATTAGTTCCTCACCGCTTTCCTGCAGGTTCTTTCTTCGGCGCTCTTGCCCCTTTTGTTTCTTTTGGTTTTCTTCGTTTTCCCTGCCACTTTTTTCTCTTCGGCACCCTCGGTTTCCGGTGCTTTAGTGGTTCTTCGCCCCCTACCCACCTGGCGGATTAAAAACATTCGTTTTGGTGGGCGGTATGTTAAGTACAGGATCCTTAACCTCACTTTCAACAGACCACGTTTGTTTACAATTCTCATTAGTTCGTACAACCTAGCAATCAGCTGGTGTTTATCACAGTTCAAGTTCCACCGCCTACTAGACTTTCATTGCCGACCAGAATCTAGGATTCTTTTACTGCAAAAGTAGGTTTTACGATCCAGTCACCAGACGAATCTAGACTATTCATCTATGGCTTTAGACTAATTATCTGATTTAGTAACCGTTTGCTAGCATTTCCGTCTTCTCAAGTTACACACACTTCTAGCAACATGGCTTTCTAGTGTGCGGCATTCCTGGTTTCTGTTCAAGTGTTTTAGCCGATTACATCGGGTTTAAACCGCGTCTGATTATTACCCCGCTTACTGATTATGTCCAGTTAATGGTTTAGATGCGTTCTAACTATGAATTAACGATTTTAGCCGCGATAAAACTGTTTGAAACCGCTTTCTTTGTACAAGTGTAATTTGTTAGGTTAGCCGCGTGGTAGTTCATTACACCGCAGACAATTAACTCTTTAACCTCGTGTGTGAACTATCAAGTGTTGATTAAAGCTTTTCTGTTGTGACTATTTGAAGTGATTTTACTTTACAATAATCTTAAATGAGTTGTAGTTCATGCCACTCGTCGAGAACCTTCTTTCATCTCTGCTAGACACCAAACAGGCCTGTTTCGTCGAACGACTCACCGCTCTTCAAGAACCTCATACAGTTTGGAATGGTAAGTGGCGTAGGCTTAACTTCACTCATAAAATTGAACTATTTCTTTAATTCACGTTTAGTGTTAAATTTAAATTCAGGGTTTTTTTCTTATTAATAAAGCAGACCCCATACTGCTCCAACAAAGCGTGGGTGGTCTTCCGGACGTTTTAGTGTAACCGCTAATGATTTGAACTACCCTATTTTCATTTGCTTTCTTTAGTTTTGCTACCAAAACTATACAAGTAGGCTAGACAAATTTTGAGTTTGGCAGTCGTTTACCCTGGGCCCCTCGTCACCCATATCATTTAGGGGTAGACCATTATATTTAGGGTGAGCCTACTACTTGCCTAGAGTCGCTCGAGCGCTGATACGTCATCAGATAACCATTAAATCTTTCCAAAAGTTACCCCCTCCACCGGAGCTATTCCGCCTATTATTTTTGGCATTCTGAAGACAACCCACAGGTGAAACCACCCCCGCAATGGTTCATAATAGACTCTACACATATCCCGGACGGTCTTTTGATCAACCCGATCGATTTTCGGCATTTTCGTGTTTTATTTAAGAACTACCCCCCAGGTGAACCGCCCCGCAGCAGCCCGTACTGGACTCTACACGTATCCCGTACTGTCTGTTGGTCCAACCGATCGATTTTTGGCAATTTCGTATTTTTTGTAAAAACTACCCCTAGGTGAAACTACCCCTACACTAGCGATAATGCACTCTAGACTCACCCTATCGGTCAAGACACGATTTTCCAAATTTTTTTCAAAAACTACCCCTCACCCCCAATCCACCCCCGGAGCTGCCCCCGGAGATGGTCCTGAACGTAGCTGAGATGTCCCATGCACCTTGGGGTTGGTTGGGTTGGATACCTTTTGGCTAGTTTAGTTCAGTGGGTTAGAATCAAATTCTTTCCATTTACCACCCCCCGCCCTTCTAGGCATGGTCAAAACCACCCTTAGGGGTTGGGTGAGGGTCGGCGTCAAGCCTCTGCATCATCCAAAACCACCCCTATAGTCCTAGGTTACGTAGCGGCCGAGTAAGGTTAAAATAAAATTTTTTTCGAAAAACTACCCCCTACCCCTCTAAACGTGGACAAAACCACCCCTTGGTCTGGGATCAGGTGCGCGATGACCTCCTGCATCATCCAAAACTACCCCTATAGTCCTAGGTTACGTAGCGGCCGAGTTAGGGGTGGCTGTGCTAGGGTAAGCCACTTCCTACTATGATTATATTGTTTCATAGACTGTAAAAACTGCCTTTATTCAAAGCACTGATCTGATTCGATTCGCGAGCACTTTCTGTTTG
Organism: Prosapia bicincta; assembly: GCA_036971475.1. Classification (NCBI taxonomy): domain Eukaryota; kingdom Metazoa; phylum Arthropoda; class Insecta; order Hemiptera; family Cercopidae; genus Prosapia; species Prosapia bicincta. The sequence continues at coordinate 268,358,243 of JBAIZL010000002.1, read as the reverse complement.
GAATCGTGTATTGTTCGAATTATAAACATCACTGGTCGCGAGTGAAATTGTTTGAATTATTTGACCATAGCAAAATAGTTTTCTAAATATAATTTTATTTCACCTTGCTACACCTAAAGTAACGAATTTCATTTGCTAAAGTAAAAAAAAATCTGTAAATCTAAAAGTTTCAAAACTGTTGGAGTTTAGTGAAATACCCAACAAGTTTAGATTCACAAAACAATCAAGTTATTATTTTATTGCGAAGAATATTTTGTATTTATACCAAGAACAAATATAATTGCCTGATATTTCTACATCTATCCCTCTTGGGGGGAAACATATCCCTATGAATCGACTAGGGAGGTCAACCTCGAGGATAAGACTGTGATTAACATCCCTAAGGTATTCAGTGATCAACGTTGCTGAATATGTCGCGTACCCCAGCGACGGCATGACGTCATACAACAGCAAACACAAAAGGCGTGATTCACGTTTAGGGCGACAAAATGTTTAGCTAATGTGACACTTTACAAGCCAAATAAAACTTTGTTCCTAACGCGGCGGCCGTTTCCCAGGTTTTGACAACGCAGCCTTTACGTGCGCGGAATTCTTAACTAAATGGTAATCCTATTTCCTTGGCTTACGTTTTTCTGGCGGGCTTTGACAGTTCTGCGTAAACCTCCTTTGATTCTGTTTGCTCTTGTCTTGGATTTGAGCCAAAATGTAGCATTCCTGTAAATAGAAGCTCCGGGATAAAATCATGTAAGAGCTGATATCTCCTATTCCCCAGCCACGTATTTCAACCTTAGATTAGGTCATTGGTGTTGCCATTAGGCGATTGGCCTTGAAAATTATTTATTTATCGTTAAATTATAACATAAGCTTAAAAATCTTGAGTGAGTAGTTTAGGAAGCATATTGGAAACATTACTATTAGAAAATGTACCAACTATTACTATTAGAAAATGTTGTGTGTGTGTGTGTGGGTGTGGGTGTGTGTGTGTTGGGTGGGTGTGTGTGTGTGGGTGTGGGTGTGAGTGTGAGTTGGGTGGGTGTGTGTGTGTGGGTGTGGGTGTGTGTGTGGTGTGTGAGCGTAGGACCCTTACACCCACGCGTTGATGAAAGTTGTGTTTCCATTCACACCACAGAGAACACCTTGATGATAAAAGAAGCTCCTTCTGGAAAAATGTTCCTTTACCCTAAAAAGTTGATGCGAGTACATTTTACTCGACTTGGGATATTTTATTTCGTTAGTAACATGATGTCAACCTTGGCTGTTGGGCCACTAGCAGTGCTTCCCAATGTCTGAGTTCATTCTGATACCTCTTTTCATATATATATATATATATATATATATATATATATATATATATATATATATATATATACATGTGTGTGTGTGTGTGTGTGTGTGTGTGTTTGTGTGTGTTCGTGTGTGTGTGTGTGTTTGTGTGTGTGTGTGTCTGTCTGTGTGTGTGTGTGTGCGTGTGTGTGTGTGCGTGTGTGTGTGTGTGTATACATATATATTTTTATAGTTAAATAGAAAGAACAATAAATCTGTATGGGTTTTTGATAAGAGAAAAGTTTGCATACATAAATAAACTGAACTCTCAATCTAGTATCAATTACAATATGTCAATTTTATACAAATAGCTTTTTGTATTTAGTATAGAATTCTTCGACAAAATAAAGGTAAAACTTTAAAAAAAAACTTCAATTAACTGCTTGAATAGATGTTTTTTGTGTTTTTTTTTAAAGTTAACTTCTTATTTATGAGACATATAGATTGTAAAAAAAATAAACGAATTCTAAAAAGACAAGTACACTAACCTACATTTAGATCCCTTGAATATGTAACTCTTAATCGGGGCCATGTAAAGTCCGTCACTTTTCTGTAAACGGATATGTGTCTTAAAAGATGTATAGATAGAATAAAGGTGGTTATAGAAAAGAAGCAATGGATCCTTGTGGGTAGGAGAAACTATTGTTCACTTGGGCAGCGTCGTTTACCTCACGTTACCAGCTCATTTTTTTCTTCGGGTAAACCATGGATTGAGTACAATTTTGATACTTTTAATATCCATAAATAATACAGTTCTCTTTTTCGGCCTGTCCATAACGAACGTCGCCAATTTTTACTTTGCCACTTTTCGGAAAAATTGCACTTATGCCAATACAAACCACGGAGTAAGATGGGAAGCCAAGAATGGCTTTTTGCGGGTTTGAGCCCCTCTATCTTCCGCTGGACTACTAGTTTATCATATTTCCACGCAGATGTGTTGAGACCAAGAGATTCTATGAAAAGGTCGCTGTTTCTATATTGAAAATAGCTCTAGCTTCTCCTTAGATGTTTCCCTCTATGTCCACGCCTCCGCACAGTAAAGAAAATTAAAATAACTCCCAAGCCTAAGAAGAATAAGAGGTAATAAAAATATTATGTATTTTCTTTTCGTTGAGATCTATGCTCTGAAGAAATAATAGGTAAACAGAATAAAAACGGTTTGGTCAATCTCCAAAAGAACGTAGAAATTCCCTTAAACAATATCAATAGCACATTTTACACCCCCCCCGATATATTAAGATTTAAAATATCATCGAAAATACACTATAATACCTATAAGCACCGCAAAGAAGGATATAGGGGGGGGGGGGCATATGTTTCTGTAAGTGGAATAGATCTACTGAGGGTGGATAAATTTTTCTGGAAAGTACAATAACAGACATAAGTGCCGAGAAGTAAAATGTTTGAAAATAATACTTAAATTTTACCTATTTTATATACACTTATTAAAAAAAGTAATATATCATAAAACAACCCAGAGTCCGTTCTGCATTATTTTATTTTACGTAATAAACTCAGTACTAGGCATGCTGAATACATTTGCATTCCTCAAGTGCTTCGCCATAACTCTTTTCACGTATCACTCAAATACCCTTTACCTATGCAATCAGTATCCCTTTAACTAACTCTCAACAAATTGCCTGCAAATGTATTTTCGCTTTTAATCTATAGAAAAAGTTTTCCTCAATTACACCTTGGGCAATTTTAATTTTTGTAAAAAACGTTTTTTAAATTTATGTTTGGAATATTTGAATATAATCTTCTGAATTTTAAATTACTATAGCTATTACTAAAAATATGAAAATCGTAACACCTGGACGATAATTATCTCTGAAAAATGGCGAAAATCCGAAATGCGTTAAATACTGAGAATCCTTTACATTTCCGTTCTTGTAATACTCATAAATTCTTTTCCGAAATGGTTAATATAAAAATTAGTGATAATCGTGAATTCAAAAATCTTATCGAAATAAAAATGATTATACCTATAAGTTTTATCAAGAAACGATGATTTCCAAAAGGGTAAAGGAATGATTTATTTTGGGATTCATATTTACATTACTGCCAGTTAATACGTATTTGCACACTTCTAGATGTCCGTACCTTATACCCAAGAAGGCGTAGGTTCACACTATACGTATGCGAACATATATTCTGTACGTTGTAGAAGATTAATTTGTATTTTAAAAAATATACCAGGTATACTAAGACAGGTATATCCTGACAGACAGTCAAGAAAATATGCAATGTCCTTGTGATATCAAAACTACAAGATAGATGTAGAAAGACAAGCCGTCATTAAGATATAGACAATATCCTCGAGATGGCGAAACTTCATGAAACGTGTAGCAAGACAATCAGTCAGGAAGATATAGTCGATGTCCTCGCTTTTGCAAAGCTTCAAGAAAAGTGTAGCAAGACAAGCAGTCAGAAAAATGTCGCCTATGTCCTCGCGATAGCGAAACTACAAGAAAGGTATACCATGACAAGCAGTCAAGAAGAAATATACAATGTCCTCGTGATATCAAAACTACTAGAACGGTGTAGAATGTCAATCAGTCATTAAGATATAGACAATATCCTCGAAATGGCGAAATTTCATGATACGTGTAGCAAGACAAGCAGTCAGGAAGATATAGACGATGTCCTCGCTTTCGCAAAGCTTCAAGAAAAGTGTAGCAAGACAAGCAGTCAGAAAAATGTCGACTATGACCTAGCGATAGCAAAACTACAAGAAAGGTATACCATGACAAGCAGTCAAGAAGAAATATACAATGTCCTCGTGATATCAAAACTACTAGAACGGTGTAGAATGTCAAGCAGTCATTAAGATATAGACAATATCCTCGATATGGCGAAATTTCATGATACGTGTAGCAAGACAAGCAGTCAGGAAGATATAGACGATGTCCTCGCGTTCACAAAGCTTTAAGAAAAGTATAGCAAGACAAACAGTACGAAACATATAAAAAATATCCTTGTGATAGCAAAACTGCAAGGAAGGTATACCTTCACTAGCAGCCAGGAAGATATAGACGATGCCCTCGTGATGGCGAAACTGGGAGAAAAATATATCATGACAAGCACTCAGGAGGATATAGACGATGTCCTGGTGATGTCGAGACTACAAGAAGGGTATACCATAAAAAACAGTCAGGAAGATATAGACGATGTTCTCGTATTGGCAAAACTACAAGAAATGTACACCATGACAAGCAGTCACGAAGAAGTTTACAATGTCCTGTGATGCCGAAACTTCAGGAAACTTATACCGTGAAAAGCTGTCAGGAGGAGGGTGACAATGTTCTCTTGATGGCAAAACTACAAGAAATGTACACCATGACAAGCAGTCACGAAGAAGTTTACAATGTCCTGTGATGCCGAAACTTCAGGAAACTTATACCGTGAAAAGCTGTCAGGAGGAGGGTGACAATGTTCTCTTGATGGCAAAACTACAAGAAATGTATACCATGACAAGCAGTCACGAAGAAGTTTACAATGTCCTGTGATGCCGAAACTTCAGGAAACTTATACCGTGAAAAGCTGTCAGGAGGATGGTGACAATGTTCTCTTAATGGCAAAACTACAAGAAATGTATACCATGACAAGCAGTCACGAAGAAGTTTACAATGTCCTGTGATGCAGAAACTTCAGGAAACTTATACCGTGAAAAGCTGTCAGGAGGATGGTGACAATGTTCTCTTGATGGCAAAACTACAAGAAATGTATACCATGACAAGCAGTCACGAAGAAGTTTACAATGTCCTGTGATGCCGAAACTTCAGGAAACTTATACCGTGAAAAGCTGTCAGGAGGATGGTGACAATGTTCTCTTAATGGCAAAACTACAAGAAATGTATACCATGACAAGCAGTCACGAAGAAGTTTACAATGTCCTGTGATGCCGAAACTTCAGGAAACTTATACCGTTAAAAGCTGTCAGGAGGATGGTGACAATGTTCTCTTGACGGCAAAACTACAAGAAATGTATACCATGACAAGCGTCACGAAGAAGTTTACAATGTCCTGTGATGCCGAAACTTCAGGAAACTTATACCGTGAAAAGCTGTCAGGAGGATGGTGACAATGTTCTCTTAATGGCAAAACTACAAGAAATGTATACCATGACAAGCACTATGATTTACCTGCCTATATCAGATTAGGCTCCGGTTGAACAGAAAGAGAGAAAAAACAGGATTCCCCTAATGTGGACATGCATCTATAAGAAAAGTGTAACAAGACATGCAGGCAGGAAGATATAGACTATGCCCTCGTGATGGCTAGGCTACAGAAAAGTTAAACCATGACAAGCATTGGGGAAGATGTAAACGATGTCCTCGTAATGTGCGAAACGTCAATAAAAGTGTAGCGATACAAGCATTTAGGAAGATATGAATAATGTCTTCGTGATGATGAAACTACCAAAAACTTTACCATGACAAGCACTCAGGGAGATACTGACGATGTCCTGGTGCTGGCAAAATAACAAGAAAAAAATATCATGACAAGAAGTCAGGAAGATATAGACGATATCCTCTCGATTACGAAACGTCTAGAGAAGTGTAGTAAGACAAGCAATCAGCAATATATAGACAAATGTCCTCGTGATGGCGAGGGTACGAGACAAGTATACCAAGACAAGCATAGAGGAAGAGGTAGACAAGTGCCTCGTGATAGTGAAAAGTCTTGAAAAATGTGACAAGACAAGCAGACAGGAAGATATAGACGATAATCTCGTGATAGCGAGACTACAAGAACGTAGCGAGGTAAGTTGTCAGGAAGATATAGACGATGTCCTGGCGAGGGTGAAACTATAAACGATATCATGACATGCACTCTGATTTATTTTCTTACATCAGATAAGTCTATCGTTCATCAGCAAGAGAGGAAACAGGATTGTCCTAATGTGGACATGCATAGACTGACAGGGCAGTGACGTAACTGCGCATACATAATGCAAGCTGAACACAGGTTTAATTAATTATCACGGATAATGTTACAATGCTTACATTATTAAGCAATGCTGCCAATATTCCGGACTATATTGCTCCAGCGCAGAGCTTACTGTTGTGCTTAACTTCTCATTTATTTTGAAAGCTTAAAGAACGTACAAGGAACTAAGCTTCACAGATTACAAATATTATTGCGTTATACTGCAATATCTGTGAATAAAGAAATATTTAATTTAGAGGTTTGTTTTTGAATCTCTTGTTCCATTACTACGAAAGTTGTTTATAATTACAGTTGTGCAATTAGTTTGTGTAGAGCGGTATTGCGGCTCTTTGCTTTCCCAGGGGTAAAGAATTATCGTTGAATAATGTCTACATAACACAAACAAACTAAATGTTATAATTTAGACCATGTTTAACTGCAATAAGGTTGCGTTAAAGTAGAAAGGAACTCGCGATGTATATTTAATAACTTCTGGAATGCAAACGTTTTTAATATATCTTAAATGTAAAAGCCTTTAGTAATATACTCATGCGTACGACCAAAAGAGATTTTATATAAAATTAGTTTAATAACATTTTCTTAGGTAAGAATGTATATATATATAGTAAAATAATATGTGTGTGTTCCCTGTATAGTTATTTAGGAATTTAAAAGTTCCTACTGGACAAAATATAATACGAAATGGGGTTGCAGCGGGGTATTTTATAATACAAACCGTGAGAGAAATTAAGCTTTAAATTTTCAAAATAAAACTACGTATGCACAAAAAGAGGGGTACCTGCTCACACGTAAATGGCGGTGACAGAAAGAAAATCCCTGATTAATTCTTCAGTATGCTTTATAAATTCCAGGTAAGTTGAATGGCGGATTCGTTTTGAAATTTGATGGCCTAAACGATAACTTCTCACCAGCATTCGTCTTCAAGATTTAAGCCTACTTTAGTCATTTGCTTTTTATGATGAGAGATGTATTCTTTCAAACATTTTTTAGCAGGTATATCAGTGGCAACCCATTTTGTATTTTAATTTTCTTTTCGAAACCTATCTGTATTGGCAGTATGAAGCTAGAATTTCTATTTAGAAATATAATATAAATCCAAACTGCTCCACAGATAGCCTACCAAGTTTTTTTAGTAAATAATTAGTTTAGAAGAATCATTCATTTGATATTTTTAAATTAATTTAAATTACACACAAACACACACACGTACGCACACACACATTGAAACGGGTCAAGATTGTCTCGTTTCAATTCAATAAAAAATTAAAATAATCCAAATTTATGAAATATAACTTAAACAAATTTTCAAGCCATGAATATTGACCATTAAGCCTATAATGCTAAAATAAGTTGTAATTGTACAAAAATCATGACTTCGGGAGTGTTTTGTGTGCTACGAAAAAATCAGGTTTCTACAATATTTAAAATAAACAGTTAAGACAAGACAAAACGGCGAAATCCAAGTCAGGGTGGGGAAATAGAGACGATAACTATCGCTGAGCCTTTTGGGGCTCTCTCGTAAGTAGGCCACTGACCAGAAAGGTCATAGTTTTCTGTTAAACTAGCGAAATTACCAAAATGGATTTCTAGAGCATAAACTCGAGGCCGCGGAGTGCGGGAGTAATGTAGTATGTCTTAATTTATGTCTAGTGAAAACTAGACATCGAAATATGAAAAATCACGGTTAAAATTTCAATTGTAAAGAAACTGGCTTCGCCGAATTTGTCCGTTCCTGCTTCCTGGATGAACCAAATTCCAGACGAGAAGAACTACCAGTCTCGAAGCGTAAAGTCATCTCCTTGGACCGTGGGACGTATCTTGGAATGTGCGATAATTGGGCAAGTCATGATTTCTATACAAATTTAGTAATAAAATTAAATTTGATTTTGAAATACGTTCAAAGATTCAAAGAAATGCTTTAAATGTATAAAATTATAAATAATTGCTTTATTTCCATGAAAATTAAATTGGTAATTACAAAATTATTTAGTTATAAAAATGGTTATATAAAAATGTTCAAATGTTTGTAAATAAGAGAAATAGTAAAGTATATGGAAAAGCATAGAGAGAAGATTAGGCATAGTTATAAAATAAATTCATTCATACTATCTAAGGAAATGCAGTAAAGTTTGTTACAACCAGTAGTTAAATAAACTGGGAAAAAATTATTATAAACTCTACAATTATTATAAACTCTATAAACTATAAATTTATTATAAACTCAACCAGAAATTATTAAATAAAGTCAATCACTAATTATTGAGTATTTTTGAATGAGTGATAAAATTTGAAAGTTAGTTTTATTTAAAATATTTCAAATTATATATATCTAAATTTATAAGCTTGTAAATCAATGATTTCTGTAGCAGTAGAATTAGTAACAAATTTCGTTTAAATAATACAATATGTAAATGTAATGAATGTCATTTAACTGCTGGCAAAAAATAAGATCATAAATTAAATTTGGAATTTATAATAATTGAAATAAACTTAACCAACCTCCCTGCAATAAATAGCAAAATAATTTTAGTTTACTTAAGAAAAATTTAATTTATGTTTTTGTTAGCTAAGGACTTTAAGATTTTTATTTCAGAATTTTATTATTAAGGAATTTATTTCACTTACAAATTTCTTTGTTATTAAATTCAGTTTCCACAACAGCCAAAAGAGTAATATTTTTGAATAAATCCTGTGTACAAAAATAATAAATTTAATTATTTCCCAACTAGTATATCATAATAGTAAATTCACAAAATCAATACAATTAATAAAATCCAGCCTATTAGAGTCAGTCATATTTATTTAATAATAAATAGCTAGAAATCAGTGTGCAACCTAAAGATAATCGAGCAACACATCCAGAGAAATTAATTAAATTAAATTATAAATTATGAGTTAGCTTAAGGACTAGTTTGTTTTGCTTTAAATCCCAGGAGTTGATACTCACTAGCAGGTTTTACCATATGAAACACAGGACCTCCTTTAGGAGGATATGGTAATACTCTATCTTGCACGGACTTCACTAAAGCAGGAGCATGGTGGAGAGTTGTCTTCAAAGCATGGTAATGCAAATTTATGATGTGATAAAATTTATGTGTTTTCAGCTGACATAAATTAGACCATATGACAGATCACTGACCTTACCATGACTTTAAATACACTTTATAGACAACGGTCTCAGGGTATACTTATTAGATGGGATTTTAAATACTTGCTCATGTAACTCGGTGGTAGACAACTTTCGACAGGTTGAAGGTTGCCGGGGTGATGCACCGTTGCAACACACACACACACACTCACATATATATATATATATATATATATATATATTTATTTATTTATTTATTTATTTATTTATATATATGTGATTTATTATATATATATATATATTATGATTTATTTAGATAATTATTTTCCGGAAGATGCTGGTACTGTTTTATCGGCGAAAAGTTTTGGATAAATATATTCAATAAAAGTATTCTTGTTTTTGAAATATTTTTAATTTATTAACTATATTACAAGAAAACATATCACCATATTTAATATATACATACTGCAGCGGCCAGAATGTCCGATGCAAAGAATCTGGGTAATTGTACAGAATACCAGAATCAAACCTAACCGGGTTAAATAATTGACTAAATTTATATATAAAAATTTTAAAACATTATAATAATAATAATATTAAAACTAGGGTAAATAATAGTAAAATGAAGAAAATTAGAAATAACTTTAGACTTAAAAAACATAAATTATAAGCAATAAGAAAAATTATCACTTCAAAGTGGATAGCCTAAATTATGTAAACAAAAAAAGACGGTAATTGTGTAGTATAACAAACTAGGCCTAGATGCCGGCTATTAAAATAATTGTACTTAAAAATAATCAGGAATAAAGAATGTAAATTAAGATGTGAGGAAAGTAAATTAGGCCTAGCTAGGGAAAATAGTATTTATGTAAAAGTAAAGATTAAATGTTAAAGTGTAATAGCCTAAGAAATTAGGTTATAATAGAAGAAGTCATATTTGATTTCGGAAAAATCCGCTTAGGGCATTGATTATAAATCTTGTCACTACGATACGAAAGCGCTACAGTCGAACTTTGGATTAAGAATGTTAAAAAGTTAATTAAATTAAATGAGAAGAAATAAAGTCAAATACGTTATTAAATAAAAGGTAAAAATGCAAAGGACACATCAGAATACAGAAACGCCTTTTATAAAAAGGGAAACTAATCTTAGTTCAGAATTTCCGAACAAACAAAGTCAATTGCCATGGCAACGGCTTTCTGATTGGTCAAAAGTTGAAAAATGGATACTGGGACGTGGGAAGTTTGAAATTGGAGAAGGAGGCCTCACAAAAGAACGCTATCCAAGATCAGAATGCATTAGGCTCTCAAAGCGAGCAGACGTGTTTTTGTACCATGCGATAAGGACAAGAAAAAATGTGCTAAAAACAGAGTAAAAAGTGCTACGATGTGATCAGGGGAAGGAAGATATATATGAGCAAGGGCTCATATATACCCAGAACAAAATTTCGACCACCAAAATGCAAAATTAAAGAAAATAAGAAGATTGACCGAAATTATGGAGAGACGCCTACCTACCAAGACCCTTGAAGCTGTAACAGGACCGACAGATGACAACATTAATGAAGATAAAAAGATTTCTACAGTACAAGGTTATATAATCAATTTAATTATTCTTTTTTAAATAACATTTTACTTCAAATTATATTAACTTAATTTCAAAATTAAATAAGATGGGAATAACCTAAGGGACTGATTAGTCAACTCTCTTAGGTTAACCAAATTTAAGTAATAAAGATTCAAAATTGACTTTCCATTCCCATCGCTGTGGGAATGTATGGATTAAGTATAAAGATGTATATCTTATATGGCTTTTTCTAAGTGAATTTCTAATGAATAACTTCCAAAGAAGTTAATTGTTCAAGGCCTAGCCTAAAGGCATTACATAGTAATATTAAGTGTTTGAAAAAGAATCAGATTTTAAAATATGTTAAATTTAACTCTACTAATCAAAATTATATACAAAATTAATTATGGTAACTTTGATAATTTAAATTATATGTAAAATTAATGATAATAAGAAAATTTAAAAACAGAAGGAGATAATAATGTTTAGTTAAATGGCAAGTTGTATGAAATTTTGAAAAAATAATTAGTCAAGAAAATCCTGTGAAATTAAATAAAAACAATAATAATTAATTTGAACCTTGGAACAAATAAATAAAAATGTATATTTTCCAATTAGCTGTGTTTTCATTCTAGATAAGATAAGTTCACTAGGTATCCAGGTATAGTCTTTAAATCACAAGTGTCTCTCAAAGATTCCACTACCCGAAAAGGAGCTTGAACAGGGCTTATCGGAGGCTAATTGGTTTTATCAAAAATTCAGGGGTTGGTTCCTCTGAGAGGTTTATTCCTTGAGGCACAGGTCTATGAAATTAGGTTCGTAGTCAATGGATAAACCATTACTTTCTTACTGACTTAGCAATTGAGGAAGAGAAATAAACAACGGCAAAGGTTATAAAAAGTAAGTCGGTAAGAATACATATATATATATATATATATATATATATATATATACATGTGGGTGTTTGTGTGTGTGTGTGTGTGTGTGTGTCTGTCTGTCCCTGTGTCTTTGTGTGTGCGTGTAAGTATGTGTTCGTGTGTGTTGGTCTGTGTGTGTTCGAGTGTGTTCGAGTGTGTGTGTGTGTGTGCGTCTGCATAAGTTGTATCTACGGACGTTATTTGCATACAAAGTTATTGTTAAGAAGATATAAAAGAAAGTAATAGAACGAAACAAAAGATTTGAACACAGTGTGTAAGCAGGAGAGATATAAAAACATTCTAGACTCCATTTTGTACAAAATTACGTGTCCCCGTCGACGAACTTAAAACGCTGCCTACAATTAAAATTACTTTTTTGATTTCGTAAATTTCTTTTATTGAAAGCTGTGTGAATCATTTTACTAAGAAATTTAAAGAGCGGAATTGTGATGTTTTATTACGATTCAATGTTTTACGTCAATTCGTATAAAGTCATGAATAATAAAATGATAAGGGAATTGTCAAATACTACAAGCAGACCATCATTAAATAAAACAAGCACACTTCCCTAAACTAAAAATATCACCAGTGTTCCATGTTTCTATTGATCACAGTTAAAAAAAATCCTGTATTATCTGTTGTATCTACATTTTTACAATGCAGATAATTATTGTTTAAGTAAGGCTATTTGTTTATTCAAGTGAAGTGTTTAAATAAAATCGTAGTATAGCATTGACTTAATATCTTCAACTTTAGATCCATAAGAAAGAAACTCATGCTTTCCTTTGACCTTAAAAAAAAAATGAAAGCTTGGGATAGTAAGACGTTACTTCAATGATCACAATATAATACATAGCTATATAATATAGTACATAGCTATCAACAATAAAAAAAAACAGTAAATATAAATATTTCCATATTCCTACTATTTGTTCACACTCCACTATACATATATATATAATATAACATATCTTCTCTAATAGTCCTTCAGGATGATTTGACATTTAGGAAATCATTTAATAACGCAGCTACTAGCTTTTACAATAACTGATTTATTTTAATCCTGCCTTCAAACGTTAGCATTTTTAGGTAGTTACGTAAGATCAAGTTTAACTAACTCTACGTTGCCGGTAGGCATCAACACTGTAATAATTATTACTGAATTAACAATTCTATTTAATACTGTCCTTAATTATCTCAAGGCGTGTATAGGTTCTACATATATGTATCTATATATATATATATATATATATATATATATATATATATATATATATATATATATATAAATATATATATATATATATATATATATATATATATATGTGTGTGTGTGTGTGTGTGTGTGTGTGTGTTACTTTAAAGAGTTGGCTTTAAATATAAGGTAAATAAGTAATACTTATTACTTGCGTGGTTTGTTCTTTTACTTCACTTGACACAAATTCACTTATTAATATTTTCCTTTCAATTTCACTTTTCTTAATCACTTGAAATGCTTTTTTGTCGTAACTGAATTCATTAAATCACTCCCTTATTAATTCCCCTTACTATTTAGTTATCTTCCTTATTTATTTTTTCGTACTACTTTTCTATCTCCCTCACTTATTATAGCTCATTACTTAATAATCTCTTTTACTATAATCTCACTTATTGCCTTTTAATCTCCCTCTTTTACTTCACTTTCTATATAATAATCTTCCTTAATAATCAAAATTAAAACTTTATATTGCTACGTTACTTTATTTGATTTTAATATTTCTTTCGGAAAATTTCACCTATTTCTCCCACGATGCCTTTCGTGTTTCCTTCTGGATCGTTTCCATACGGGTTTCTTCGCCTCTTCAAATTTGATTAGCTTTATTATGGGAATCAAATCTGTTCCAGCCTATTAGAATGACATTCCTCTTAGCTTGGGTAGGAAATTCTAGAACTTTCCCAATGTGCAGGTGTTACGCTGTACGTGATTTTCCTGCATTTGTAGGGATACGTCGCCATAAGTCTGCGATGATTCCTCGATGTCCAAGTAAGGCGTCTCTCCAGTGATCGAGTCACGACTTGGTTTACCTATAACAAGACATTTCGACGTATATTATTATTTGTGGTTTACCCGATGAGTGCAGTAACCGTTTTTTTTCGAAAGATTAACAATATACTACCCCTTGCTAGGTAGCGACCGTGTACCACGATCTCACAAGTTCAAATATTTAAGAAACAGTTCTTTTAACTTAATGAATTTCGTTATAATATATAATCCGTATATATATATATATATATATATATATATATATATATATATATATATATATATATATATATATATATATAGTTCTAATTTTAAATCTTTAATAAAATACTTTTTATTCACCCACTCAAGTTCAAATTTATTTTTTTAAACTAAAAAGTGATTGACACTTGATGTTACTATAGTTTTATAAATTAATTATTAATCCCTTAAATTTAATGAAATAATTTTAGTTTTATATGAAAGAAAAACTTTTCATAAAAAGAGCAAGGAATGTATTATAGTTATTTCGAAATAAGTGACACCATTTTATAAAACTGCTGCTATTATGTTATAGGTTATGTGGTAGAACAGCGGCTTTAACCCATACGTTATTTTACTTTATACATAACTATTGTAATTATTTATAAATATTAGCTAAAATAAATTTGTCTTTGATGATCTAAGTAGGAATTGGTTTAATATATTTGTCTACTTGTTTTAATGACTGCCACCATCAAAAGTCATTTGCTACAGCAAGAAATTACAAACAAAATTTTATTATTATGACAGGTTTTTTACAATGTTTTACATTTTAACCTAAGTCTAATGAAATACAGTTTTTAATTTTGTTTTTCCATTCATCCCTATCTGTCCACAAGTTTTCTGGTATATCCCATTTGATTAAAGATGAACTAATTTCCTGTATCCACGTTTTCGATGGTCTTCCCCTTCGTCTTCTCCCTGGTGGTGTCCATTCCAACAACATCTTTGGTAGTCTTTCATCATTCATCCTTTTCGTATGTCCATACCAAATTAACTGTTTTTGTTCTACAAAATCTGTAATTAAATTTTGTACTTCCATTTTATCTCTAATTATTTGATTTCGGATCTTATCCAATCTTGATATTCTCGCAGAACGTCTCCAAAAGTCCATCTCAGTTGCCAATAATTTCTTTGTCAATGTTGATTTCAATATCCAAACGTCTGATCCATATGTCATTATGCTTCGTACTATTGTATTAAAAATTTTTGTTTTTGTTTGATTAGTTATATGTTTATCCCATAAAATTCCATTTAACATTGAAATTGTTGTTTTTCCCAAATTTATTTTCGATCCAATTTCTTTATCTTGTTTCCCATCATTTGTAATTTTCATTCCCAAATACTTACATTCCTCAACATGTGATATTCTTTTAATATTTTCTTCTTCTATTATTAAGTCTTTACTTTTTTCTCCTATGACCATGTATTTAGTTTTATTCATATTAACATTCAATCCCCATAGTTTGTATTCTCCTATTATCTTTCGAGTCATATATTCAATGTCTTCATAATCTTGAGCTAAAATCAATTGGTCATCTGCAAATTGTAAAGAATAAATTGTGATATTGTTTACTGGGATTCCCATTCCTTTGCATTTATTCTTCCAATTTTTCAAAACCTTTTCTGTATAAATTTTATATAATGTGGGTGACAGACAGCATCCTTGGCGTAATCCTTTTGTTACTTCAAAACCTGTTGACAGATTGTTTCCTATTTTTATTTTGGAAATAGAATTTTTATATAAATTTTGAATTGCCTTGATTATAGTTTGACTTATAGCATTTGACTTTAACACTTCCCATAACTTTGATAATGGTACATTATCATAAGCTTTTTCTATATCTATAAATACTAAATGGAGAGGTTGTAAACGAATTACTTTCTTTTCAATTATTTGTTCTAAGCAGAATAAGTGATCTATCGTTGATCTTCCTCTTCTAAAACCTGCCTGTTCCTCAGCCTCCATATCCTTGTATTCATTTTCTAAATATTGCTTAATTATTTTTCCATAAATTCTGCTCAATGTATTTGTAACTGTTATTCCTCTATAGTTTTCACATTGCTAACAAAATTTTACATTTCACTTAAATAAAAGATGATCGTAAAAATGATTCCATTTTACTACTGGTGAAATGGTTTTATGCCAACTTTGCACCACTTGGGCTGGCCTTGAACATTTGTATTTACTCATAAAGAGTTTATTACGGCAGTTTGATGACGCAATCTTTTGTCTTGAAACTTTCTCTGAACGGTTCCAAACAAGAGCATATATCACAAACTAGCGTCTTGAAGCAAGAAATAAAACATTTTTACATTCGTCACTAACACTTGTGTTTGCTACACAGATCCATACATTATTACGTGAGCAGAATACATATAAGTTTTACATTTTTAAATGTAATAGTTTGTATATCCAACGGGTAGTATGAAAAGTTTATACTTTCCTCAGAATTTCTTCAGAATCGAAAATATGATAAACACGATAAATTTAAATATTTTAGAAAGTTGCTTGCAATCATCTTGAATTCACTGATTAAACTATAATTAGGTATTGCGTAACTAAGTGAATACTTTTGAACTTACTTTTGTTTCATTTACGAAACTGGCCCTCTACTTCACTACAAACACTGACTTAGCTACGCAATAATTACTTTCATTGTTTACACTACGAAATCCATATGACCAGAAAATATTTGACACAAATTTTACTTAAATGCTGACGCAATGTTTAGTGCAGATATTTCTAAAATTCAGTCATACTACCGTATTTTGGCTTGTATTCTGCACTTTACCTTTTTTTTCATTTACTCATTACTATTACACTTTAAAGAAATATAATATAAAATTATCTAGGAAGAAAGCATACGTAGAGTACGCGATGCGAACTCAATAAGCATAGACTGTTTTATAAGACTAGAGCAAACTAACCGGTTGAATCAAATTTTAAAAAATTGAATCTGAAACGGTAAATGTAAGTTCCGAGTGAATAACACAGGTCTACAATAATACTTTTAAACACTTTTTTTTGCTTGTAATAGGTGATTTAATTGTACATTTCACCACGAATTTTTAAAAATAAACCCGGTTTTCTCCATCACTTAAGTATGTCTTACATAATTTGGTACTAACTTATAAATAATTATCAAAAACACAATTTTTATAACATTTGATTTATTTCCCTTTAGATAAATATTAAAGTAACACAATTATACTGCATTACACACTTTAAAAATGAAGTAAACATAAATGTTATAGACGCAGTTATAGTGTGTAGGCCAGTAAGTCCTTACATAAACTTTTACGCTTTCCATCAAAACTTCTTTCAGCACTTTTTCTGTTGTTAGCTCTGTGGAGATTGTCCCTCATCAAGTCCAACCGTAATCGTATTTCTTGTTTGTGTCCCATGTTCTTCGATTTATCGGTTTCTATATCTGGGTGAAATATCTCCCCTTGCTCCTCACTGACAGCACCAACATTCTTTTGATACTAGACAATCTGTGAATGGAGAAATTGGAGTCTTAGGCACATATTATAATTAAACTGCGATGAGTTTTTTTTTACATTTCAGTTACAATGGACTTTTATTCGGGTCCTTTTTATTTCCGAAAAAACCGGTTACAACAAGTGTGAAGGATAACAAAGCTGTCTTTTCATTTACTTTTGTAACAAGTATTGACAAAATTGTTATAATAAATTATGATAAATATTTATTAGCATTGAAATAAAAAAAAAAAAATTAGTTCAAAGTCAATTAAATGTCCAAAAAAAAAGAAAAGATTGTTTCTTTTTATTAAATACAAAGTAAAAGCTATTCGATAATGTTTAGTGAAATGACATTTAAAATACATGTTTAACTGTTTCATAGTTCATGACATTTTAGTTAAATATCAAACATATTAATCAATGTAAAAGCGGGTAACGATGAAAAAACATGATGAGTACGATGGGAATTAGTAAAGAAACAAAATAGATATAAAATCTAAAGTCGTGGAGTTTAATAAAGTTAAACAAATAAAGTTACGCTTAAAGAATAATGGAGCTTAGATTAATGTAAATAATTTTAACGCAACAGGTAAATGTTTAAAACTAAGTATATTTTCGTTTAAATGAAGCAACCATTAAAATTACCTTTAATTTTTTTTTAGACAAGTAATTGTTTAAAAAACGTTCTGGAGACAAATACTGTAAAAAAAGTAGTTCAAAAGCTAGGAATATAAATTTTTAACCTATATAGCTAACCAAATTAATTGTTAATGCACATTTTGAATAAATAAAAAAATAAAGATTTTAGAAATGGTCAGGAGGTGAACAAATACATTTAAATATACTTTTTTATCAATTAATTGGCTGCTCTGCTTTATTCAAATGTGGTCAACAAATTATTATCTAATTAATAATAATAATTTCGATTATAACAAAAATTAATAACCGCTTTAAATAATTAGAAACAATTTATACTACACATGTAACAGATATCTAAACAGGTTTCGAATAGCACCGAATGCAGTCAACAGTTCCCTTGCGTAGTATTTTGTTTATAAAATATGAAAGAAAAAATGTTTTAGAAATTTCAATTTTAAAATCAAAGTGGTTCAGCAAATATGAATTTTATTCTGTAAAGTCTTACTAGCGTTTTACGATACCAATTTTAAATTAACATTGTTTTGCAGAAAGAAGTAATAATACTGTATTCTATCATTTCACCAAAATCTACGTAATGATATCTATCGACCGAACCTTTTCGATAGGAGGGGCATACAATAAAAATATTTATTAATAAGAAAATAGTTCTACAGTTTAAGAAGAATTGAAGGCATAAAAAAATATTACTATTTCTCTCGTTAAGATTATTGCTAAGACAAAATATGTACAATTCAATAATATGAACTCCTTTATCCACAAATAAACTCTTAACATTTTTCCTTATGCACAATTTGATTTATTAACAGAAGTTTATTTTGTAGTTGAAGGTTTTACTTATTGAAATAAAACTACGAGACAGTCGCTTCAAGTTGTTAAGTATAAATGTAATAACAGTACATAAGACTCAATTAATTTAAAAAAGAATGTTTAAATAGGCTCGTGACAAAGAGGTTCACTAAGTGTCAAATTAGTCTCGTTACCAGAAACAAATCCCAAACTAATAGCGTGAGAGCTTTAGTGGCCCCGGAGTGGTAAGAGTATTGTAAAATTTGATGTTCATAACACTAGTCCCACCAACAACCTAACTATAGGTTTAATCAAAGCAAGCTTTTGTAACCGATCGCAGTGAAAGAGAGGTGTAGAGAGAGGTAAAAATAGTTACAGAGACACACAAACACACACACACACACAAACCAACACACACGCACGCACACACACACACTCACACACACTCACACATACTTACACGAACACACACAGACACAATCAGAGACAGACAGACATACACACACACACCATTCACACACACGCACACACATACACACACTCACACATTCACACACACACACACACACACAAACATATACATACATACATGCGCGCGAGCACTAATGCACGAACGCATGCAAACACGCACGCGCGAGCGAGCAAACACACACACACAGACATACACACACACACACACACACACACTCACACACACACACACACACACACACACACACACACACACACACACACACACACACACACACACACACACACACACACACACACACACAGTTACATTAATATTAACATCTTGAATTATGTTTTGTTTGATTAAACAAATGCTTAATAATTACAATGTAACTCCCTTACTTATTATAACTTTTATAATAAAAATTTAAACCTAAAAAAGTTCATATCTATTTTCAGACAGCTTTAGGTCAAAATACATACTGGTTGCATACGTATAACTTTTGCTGAGTTGATTTCATCAAAATGATTTTAGAATCTAGAGTTTAGAGTATACTTTGGCAATATGTAAACTAGCTTTGCACCTTCGCGAAATGGAAACATTACTCGGCTTTATATTTAGCATAATTGATTTTGGAGTAAATAAAGAGAGCTTCTTATGAAGATTTAGAAAGACATTATCAATACTGTAAGTCAATAAATTTTCAAAGTAAATTATCAAACGTTTTATTGAAGCTTCTAACTCAGAAAACTATAAATGAATTCATCCCATTTCGGTATTTCTACTATCACCACTCATAAAAGTTTCAAACGTGGAAATGCATCCCAACACTTATTCATCCGGGTAAATGTATTTTATTGGTTACCTAAGGTATTCAATATGGTTCCCTCCTCAATCTCTGAAGAATAATATTTCCATGACAAATGTTTTTCATTTTTAAATCAACCCGAATTAAATTTAATAATAAAAAAATAAATATCAATTCAACATGCTAAATTGTTGCTAGTTTTATATTTAGCATGCTACATTATTTTTGTGCATCTATTACATCTTTAACCATGTTGGTTGTAAAGTTGCACGTAGAGCTCGCCTTAACTTTACTTTGCCATTAAATTTGTTTTCTCGAATTGTTTGCTGTTGTTCTCTTTTATAGACGTGCTGCTCAAAATAAGTTCCATTCTAATAAACACATGCTATCGGAAATTAATTCTACATATTCAGGACCCAATCAGTTTCATAAATTGGACGCGTGTGTTATGATTACAGTTTTATCGCAAAGGGTCAGATAAGGAACAATGATGGCATTGACTTTTAAAACACGTGGAGGGTCACACATTTTGATGTCCTTTTCATAATTGATTATTAAATCATGACTGCTATTAACGTGGGGCGCAATTACTGACTGAATTAAGTAAAAAGATTATACTAAAAAAACATTTATTAATCGATTTTTATAAAAGGTATTATATAAGATATGATCACTATACGTCATCTACGAGTGATGCTATTGTGAACACGAATGTTTAGAGAACAAAATACGCAAGAAAGATCTTTCAGGTCTGACCTTGACCATATAGTTGTATAAATACTCTTCGCATTTTCATAAAAATAAATGCATTCAAGTGGTTGAATGGAAATTGGAGTTTATAGATTTGACAAACTGTTATATGCAAATTATTTTGAATTTAATAAGACAGACTAAATTATTTCTCGGTAGGAATGAAATTCTATAGTTTCGTTGAACGACAAAACCCCTTGACTGGAATTACGCTGAGCCAAAACGTAACGCTTAATCGCATTAAGAGGGGCGTCAATTCGGGTTCTGTTGTGATTTGATTTATTCAAGGCACTGTAAGTCTCAATTTACCAAAGCATTCGTTTAATCTTCTTACACACAATGCAGCACACAAACTAACGTCCCAATCGGTAAAATTATAATTTAAAAAATTGTACATCATAAATTTAACAAAGTAATGGAAATATTATGCGAGTTGAAATAAGAGTGACGCAGAGGATAACAAAATTTACGAGTATAAAGTGCTCGAGGAAATGGTCAGAGTTAAGCGAAACATACTTCTTAAATCCGATGAATAAATAGTCAGATATTAGTATAAATGTCAATGTACAACCACATACACATAAATAGTGAACAGGTAATAAAATAACTATAAAAAATAAACTTTAAACCCAGTAAATATAAGACCTAGTACCTGTGAAATAATGAATCGATAAATAAATCATTAAATAAAGATACATAAGTAAATCACGACAGCTAAAACCTAGTATTATAAAAAAAAATTGTAGGAACACTATTAAACAAATAATAATTCTAGAAATAGTTATTGTTGGATCGTCTTTGGGATTGTAAATTGCGTGCAAAATGAAATAAAAACGTAATTCCATAAATATAATCAGCATAACTAAAATAAAACAATGATAGAGAAAAATATTTATCATACAAAATATAACATTCCTCAAATACCTAAGATAGAGAATCAAAGATATAAGAAAATACATCTTGCGAGAATAGAAGAATGTATGGCACTAAACGGTTACCATGTTAAATCTTAAAAGCAATCATGTACGTTTATATTCCTAATTTTTATTGATTCCCATTCATTTTAGCTCTTAAAACATAATAAAATATATACAAAGATTCACTATATTACAAATATGCTTAGTATAAACCAGGTCTGTTTTTACGTCTGTGATATTAGCTTCGGACTTCGTTTTATCCATAATTGGAATATTGTTGGATTTAGAAACAGTTCTTTTGTTTATTCTATATTTAGTTCCAACGACGAAATAAACGCTACGATTAATCAAATTATACGTATCAGCAACAGAAAACTAGTCAAGGCTGAAAGGATAGGCTCAATATAGGTATTATTCTTATAACGAAAGTTTTAGTTGCTCCTGATTCTACCTTATAATAAATTTAGATATCCAGAATTCCCGTCTCGGGACAATCCACATTAAATTGGGATTAACGAGGCAAAGCTATTCGATATTTATTAAACCTTTGGGACTCACCACCTTTGTTCATGTTCACCTTTCTGTGCAAACCTTTTGTTTAAAGTAAGTGCGTAGAAAAGCCACAGACTTTCCTGCATGTTTATTCAATGTTTAAACTTCCCTGGTGGCGGCAATGTAATGACGCGATTTACATATTTGTAGAAGGACTCTTCACGTTAGAGAGTTCGTAGGTCTAAATAAACAGTGGCATAATACAATACAAATAAAACACAAGAGCTAAAACAAAATAGTTCTTGAAGTGTAGTTAGTAATTAAATACTTAAATATGCGCTTATAAAATCTAATATGAAAATTATTAGTAAATCTTTAAATTGTTTTAAAATATAAGAGAAACCTATTAAAAACTAGTTGTTTAAATCTTTTAAAATAAATACATTTGTTAAAATTAAAATAATAAAGTTGATCTCTTAAAACTATTTTAATTCGATTTAGTTTTTAAACGATTCTAAGGTACAAAGATTTGATCGGTGAAAAGTTTCGTAGTTACGTCACTTATGGAAAGCATAAAATATCAGCTGTAACTTATGCTTTATATGCCCTTATTTTATTTACATCAGTAACACAAGACCGCGTACAGCGAGTTCACCTTATATTTAGAGGTTATGTTTCACTCATTCTCAAATGCTATAAACCTGGAGATATAGTTGATGGTATTTATTTAGGCGTGCGTCAGCAGCAAATGAGTCTCTACGCTTGATGAAACGTTGCGCGTTAAGTGAGTTTATTATTATACATTTCTATGCTTGTTGAAACGTTGCGCATTAAGTGAGTTTATTAGTATACGTATCTATGCTTGTTGAAACGTTGCGCATTAAGTGAGTTTATTAATATACGGATCTATGCTTGTTGAAACGTTGCGAAACAAGTGAGTTTATTAATATACGTCTCTATGCTTGTTGAAACATTGCGCATCAAGTGATTTTATTATTATACGTCTCTATGTTAGTTGGAACGTTGCGCATTAAGTGAGTTTATTATTATAAGTCTCTATGTTTGTTGAGACTTTGCGCATCAAGGGAGTTTATTAATATACGTCACTATGCTTGTTGAAACGTTGCGCATTATGTGAAATTAATAATATAAGTCTCTACTCTTTTTGAAATGTTGCGCCATAAATGAGTTTATGAATAATATTTGCAATAAAACATTTATTAATAAACAATAAATTAAATGATAAAGTTACTAGACAAACTACCTAGTAAAACCTATACAGAAGATGAATTATATTGAAAATTAAAATATAATTATTATATAGGTTTATGTGACCTTCTGTACTGTACTGTACCTCTTGTTCAGTTTAAAGGTATACAGTTTATTATATTACTAATTAATTATTATATTATAATAAATAATGAAACATAATTCATATCTTTACTACACAATAGCTATCATATATACAATTTTAAAATTGTATATTTAATTTTCCAAGACCTAAAGGAATAATAGTTTAATCATATTATAAAAGATCAAGACTCAATAAACCATGCAAGACTATAATAACTACTGTATTATTTCAATTAGGGAAATCCTGTCACATCCCTTGTAGCGGAATCTTCTTTTACATGCTTCGAATTACGTAGTATTGATGTACTTCGTAGTATTTTATTAAAGGGATTAGGTACGTTCTAATTACCCAATTATTTGTTTGCAGCAGTCTTACCTTTGCCATCTGGTCTCAGTCCGCACGCTAATCTCATACTTTTGTCATACAATACTCTTTGCTTTATATTGTTTTCTATTTGATTTCTTATAAATTAAAGAATATATTTTAAAATCACAAGAAATATATGAATGAAAACTTAGATGCTAATCCAGGAAGATTATAAACTTTGAAAGTGACAGAACATTGTACGCAATTTTTACACAATACAGTAAGCATATCTTCTGATAAAACGTAATATATATTATTTGATAAATATCATTGACTTCATATTTACTGTAAACTGACACCGACAGCTTTTTCTGGAGCTTGAAGGCCTAGAGTTGCCTTCATCGTTGTATACATTCGTACTTATAGGTTAGGACTAATTATATTCCATTCTCTTGTTCGATACTTTCCGATATTAGTATTTTGAGATTGTTTTCCATTCCTAAACACTTTATTACTGTATCTAGGCATATTTAGGCTACAAAAAGCATCAAATTAAAAAATAAATTACCCAGGGTAACGTGAACAACAATTATTGAATTCATGTTTGGTTAATAATACAACTGTCTCTTACAACAAGAACAAAGCAGAATATATAAAGTAGGGCCAATATAGAAAGAATGATTTTTACAAACTTCACGGCAAAATCAGCATGACTACACGTAAGGATGCTAAAGATATTGCTCATTGATAACGGTGATATTTTTCTTACTTCCTTTCGCGAGTTTTGACATTTGTCGTATTTACTTTGGGAATCTACTATAACACCTATTTGTCTGGATATATAAGCATGTTGTATATAGTTTTAAAGAGAAAATGTTGAAGGATCGATTTCTGAAAAGAGAAAAAAATAAATTTTGTTTTTAATTTATTGTTTCCAGGTCCTATTAATATATTCCTTTTATCGTCAAGAGAAAGTTTCTGATCGACAGGTTATGAAATTGACTATTACTTGTTTTATGTTAAATTGGAAATGTCTAGAGTTCACCTGTCTTGAAAATGGACGTCAGATAATGTGAATGTCGAAACGTCGACGATGTATAGAATAAATTAGATATATAAATAATCGGTTACAATAGTCTGTAGTAGCTCATTAAGAGTCCTGAACTTATATAACGAAATATATAAATCGTCTGATTCTTTTCGTTTTAATAATAAATATATATATCAAACATATTATTCTAAACAAAACTATTTGTGATTTCGTTAGAAAAAAATGCTTAGAAATATGTAGATAACAATTTTATTGGCCCGTTAATATTGGGCTATGATTTAAATTTGTTTTATAAATAATTATATAAATTCTAATTGGGAATTGTTACACTTTTTAATGATAGCGTTTTCCGAAACGCCTTAGGCTTTATTATTATTAACAGACTTTCGATACAGACAAAAAGTTATTAATAACAAAGACGCTGTAAAGAATATTAAATAGGTAGAAATAAGCTATAACTGTGTATCATACGGGGTCTGTAAAATGTAGGAGAAAAATAGCTAACATCTTCAAAGACAAAACCACACCTACTCTCTATCAGCGCCATAGTAAGATCTCCCTGCACGTTCTCGTCCTGTCTCAGGAAAGCGTATAGACGTAGGCATTTAAAATATAAAGCGTGGAAAGAGAAGTACTTGATATCTTTAGGCCCTGAACGTGAAGAGGAACCACGGGCAGGTTTGCTTTGCTGACGTGTAAATTCAAACGTCCGATGTCATAGAGTGGCATCCAATAAAATGTAAAAAATAGGACACATTATTCATCAACTAAATTATTTAGGAGAAAGAATATTTATTCACTTATTTCGAAACAAGTATATACTTGTATAGTAATACATAATATATGAGAAATAATTACTATTAAAAAAAATCATATATATTGTGTTGTTTGCAGAGCTAATTGATATGAAAAATATTAAAGATTAGTTGGATTAAGCTTATTGTCTGTCGTTTTTGGGAAATAATTTATATTGTTGGCAAACCTGCAGCGGTTACATAATAGCTGGAACAGTACAATACATGCATATCGGTCTGTTAACGGTTGTACCTGGCATCGTAAACACAGTATGATTTGCCAGAACATGACGAAATGGCTAGCTAATAGAAAGCCGTATTTACTGATATGCGTTTCAATGACACAGTCATCCTCATCAGTGAGTATTACTACTACAAAACCTAACCTACAACTAGGGTGAAAGTACTGTTACACTTCCATATTTATACCATATTTTAACCAGGGATGGGCCAAATCCTAAAAGTTTCGATTCCGATTCCGATTCTATGATTTTCCGTTCGATTCTCGATTCCTTAGTCGATTCTCGATTCTTTCAAGTTATATTAGCTTACATGCTAGTTCTCTAATAATTAATTTAGTTACTTGGTCATATGGCAAAGCCTTTTAAAAGTTCTGTTTTAATGTAATAGGCTACACAAAACCTTCAACCTTGATTTATCAATAGAAATTTTTAAAAGCATAAAAAACTTATCAGATATAAGTAATGACTTATTTTAAAGTTAAAAATGTGAACTTTACACTATTTTATGATGTTTGAAAAAATATCTAAGCCTATTTAGATTGTCTCTAAAAACAATACAAAAATTGAAAACCAACGAACAACATAAAAAGTAAAAAAATTAATACAAACAGGATAGTTTTTAATATTTAAAAGTCTGGCAGGTAATGTACATTTCTGTTCAAAAACACAAGCATTTGAACACGTTGTGGGTCAGGCTAATTTCATCGCTAGTCACATATAGCTCCTGAAGTTGAGAAAGGTTTTTCAGAAAACACTGTCGCGAGTGGGCAGACAGGTATTTTATTGCCATTGCATTTAAGTGAGGGTATTTGGCACTTTGTACTGCCCAATACTTCCCAATATCACAATCTGGACTGGCTAATGGTTCCCCCAGATAATTGTTTACTTCTTCTTCTACTGTCAATTCCCCTGGGGTACCTTCTTCCTCAACAATCTGGATTAGTGGGGCATACATTTGTAGCTACTGTGCGGATCTGTTTATCATGTAATAAATAGTTTCATTTGCTAATACAATCGTGTTTATTTTCTTTTCGTTCCCAAATATATTACATTACTGTGAGAGTGATATCTGTCTATAATAAAATTTATTGAGGTTAAGTTTCGGAGGAATTAAATACAGTGTTTCTGTTATCCGTCTATTCGCTCAACCATCATGGCCACGGTTAATCGAGTTTTTACTGTATTTTTTTGTGTTTTGTCCTGACATCTATAAATCAGAGGCAGTAAGACACGTGGGGGGAGAGAGAGAGAGAGAGAGTCGAACCCACTCTAGTGAGAGAGAGAGAGAGAGACGAGCGATGTCAAACGACCAGAAATGGTTACGATCTTGATTGCTGTTGCTTCATAAATAATAATATTTTCGTTTACTTTTATCATTTAATTCATTCAAATCAACTAATACATAAATAAGACATAGTTGGTAATTAATTATTTTTACAATAAATTACTCCACACACATATTTTAATAGTTAACAAAATAGGAATCGGAATCGACACTTTTATGATGAAGAATCGAGTATCGACGATTCCTAGATACCACCTAGAATTGACGATTCCTGGAATCGAGAATCGGAATCGGCCCATCCCTAATTTTAACCATTCAACATCATTACATATATACAAAATAGGTAATTTATATGACAGTTTATTATCATTTCAAGCTTTTAGCCAAAAAGTTACAATACAATTTTTTTTTGTCACACTAATTACAATAATGTAGAATTTTGAATAGGGCCTGATTCATTATTTACAATATTATTTTTATGGCTAGTAAAGTACGAAGTTTCCCTCGCATCAAATTCACTACACTTAAAAACGTTTATTACCATGGTTACATCGTCTACTTTAAATTCGTGCTTTTCCTCTAAACAATATTTCGCAATCGTAGATTTTTCGGATGTGTTACATTTAACGAGGGAAAAATGTTCTTTATCCCTATTTTTAATATTTATTTTTGTTTGACTTATGTATTTCAGAGGACACTCGCTACACTTCAGGCAGTAGATTCCCGACTTTTCTCTATTACATATGGCGCTTTATGGTTTCCTAACAACTTCTTTAGGTTATTTGCAGTGGCAATTTTAACGTTTAAATTACTATTTTTCCTAGACATTTTCTAATAAGATTAGACATTGGTGGACAGTGTTATTTTTACCCATTTTTTCCCATTAAATCTTTTATTAACGTGCTTCTTTGATTACTTATTGTTTTATTTTTCTTTTTCCCAGGGTTGTAAATTGTTTATAGATGATATCCATAAAAAGTAATAAGATAATAAGAAATCAGAGAAGCACGTTAATAAGAGATTTAAAGGTGAAAATGTGTAAAAATAACACACCACCTGCCGCTGTCTAATAAAATTAGAAAATCTCTGGGAAAAAATAGTAATTTGAACGTTACAATTACCACTGGAAATAACCTAAAGAAGTTAGGGAACCATAAAGACGCCATTCCTAATGAAGAAAAGGCAGGAATATGCTGCCTGAAGTGTAGCAAGTGTCCTTTAAAATATAGGCCTATAGGTAAAAAAAAAAAATTGAACTAGGTCTAAAGAACATTTTTCCAAGTTAAATGTAACAGACAAGAAAAATCTGTAATGCGAAACATTGTTTAGAGGAATAGCACGAATTTAAAGTAGACGATGTAACCCTGTTAAAAACAAATGTTGTTAAGTATAGTGAATTGGATGCGGGGACACTTTGTATATTATTAGCAATAAAAATAATATTGTAAATAATGAGTCAGGCTCTATTCAAAATTCTACATTCTTCTAATTAGTGACACACGGAAATTGTATTGTAACTTTTTGGTTAAAATCTTGAAATAATAATAAACTGTAACATTAATTATCTATTTTGTTTATATGTAATTATGTTGTACGGTTAAAAGTTTTATTGTAATTATTGAGTTAGGTACAATATTTGATGTATCATTTTTAAAGTAGGGTTAATAACTGTTGTTTTGACGAGTGGGCGTGGTAACGCCTAATGTATAAATGTGGAAGTGTAACGTTACGTTCACCCTAGTTGTAGATTA
This sequence comes from Prosapia bicincta, assembly GCA_036971475.1. NCBI lineage: Eukaryota > Metazoa > Arthropoda > Insecta > Hemiptera > Cercopidae > Prosapia > Prosapia bicincta. The sequence continues at coordinate 268,329,216 of JBAIZL010000002.1, read as the reverse complement.
GAGTTTGTAGTAGTAACACTCACTGATGATGATGACTTTGTCATTCAAACGCGTATGAGTAAATAAATGATTAATTTGTGTGTTTTGTGTATGTTTTTAATTTTTTTTACCATAACCTTTTCAAGCTAAGCTCAAAGGCCTGAAAGGCTGTTTTTGATTTACTTATTACGTTTATTTATTTTTTAATACATATTTCCTGAATGCATTTCTTAATATTAAGAGATGCCTTTTAATTTTACTTAAAAATGGTTTTAATTTTGGTTTTCGTTTTTGCTGCTCCAACTTTACTGATTGTATTGGATTACATTGGTGTTTCCTTATCTTTAAGTTGTTTATTTATATCTCCGTATAGTAAAGATCAAATATAAAGTAATAAGTATATAGACTTTAATGCGTTAATGGTTTCACATAAATTAACAGAGAATTATTAAATCGAACAACCTTAGAAGTATTTAGTTTTTTAAAACATTAATTTGAAAAAATACGGATTTCATTATAGCGTAATACAATAAAAGCGTTATAAATGTAGTAAAAACATTTTTTTAGATATATTTATTAATACAATAATTGTGCTTATTATTAAAAAATAAGATACAAAAAAAATCCTGTTTCTAGAAATGATTAGAGACCTGTATTTTTCCCAATATACCAACAAAATTGCAACGTGGGTGCAACAATAGCAGTCCAAAATAGCCGATGCTAAAGCAAAGTGACTCAAATATCGAGCATGACACTTCCCTAGCGACTAGTTAAACGATTGGTCAGAAATTTAAAAAAATCTTAACTTGATGTCCTTTAGGAAAGTAAACATTTTGTAAATCAGTAGGAAAAGAAATGTAATTGAAGTATCCTAATACTAGAGATTACATAAAGCGTCTGATCATACGAAGGGTAAAGACGCGCCCCAAGAAAGTAAATAGTGGAAGCATGTGGAGAGTCGTGGCGTAAGGTTATATATGTATTACCACCAACGTAATGGGAACAATTCCTTCTTACAACACACTAAGTCAGGTGTTTAAACCAGGCATTTATTTTGGGGTTGATTGTCTTAATGCGTAGTTCTAAGGGTCTATGGTCTAAGGGTCTTAATGCGTAGGGTCTATTTTGGGGGAAACTAAAGTAAAACACACTTAAACTCCTTTCACTTTAAGCAGAAATGGGCGCCTGAACTCCTACATAGTTATTTCTCCTTTAAAAATTAAAGTTTGTAATATTGTTTCGAATTTTTGACGCGTCTTCCAGCTCTTTGACCGTCTCCTGTAGGTATATAGTCTTCCAACACTTTGACCGTCTCCTGTAGGTATATAGTCTTCCAACACTTTGACCGTCTCTTGTAGGTATATAGTCTTCCAACTCTTTGTCCGTCTCCTGTAGGTATATCGTCTTCCAACACTTTGACCGTCTCCTGTAGGTATATAGTCTTCCAACTCTTTGACTCTCCTGTAGGTATATAGTCTTCCAGCTCTTTGACCGTCTCCTGTAGGTATATACAGGAAGGGAAGGCCTATCACAATATTAGATATAGTATCACAGGAATGAATCGTGAACCTTCACCAAAAGGACCATTGCTTGCAGGCATAGCTTAAATACAGACGCAACATATACTAATGAAAGAAAATGCATTCTTATACATTATTCCGTATTAAATGAGAGTTGATTGGTAAACAAAAGAATCCAAACAGAAAGTAAAACTTTGAAGGCACGTGTCCTTTGTTTTCCCAAAAAGCAAACCTGTTCTATATAAATCATTAATTTGTATATGTCTTTCGTTTTTAATTTAGGAATTTATTTGAGATCCTGTATATTCTTTTAATGAAATAAATAAAAGACATTAGTATAATTTTTGATTTTATCTGTTAGGAAAGCTCATCAGTCTTTGTGATGGATCGGTTTATCCCCGCGTTAGCATGACAAACATGACAGACAGGTTGAAAGACATCTTCGAAGGCTATTCTGTAATTATAAACGAAACAATTATCTAGAACCAAACCTGTATTTGTAGAAAAGAAGTCTTTGCTATTTAAACGTAGCCGCCGCAAGTATCAATACACTAACGATCCTAACGATCAACTAGTGCTCTCCAGAGTTGTGACCCCCTCTCCGTCGCTAGTCTCCCCCAGGATCTTAACTGACTTTCTCTCTTGTCTTCACCTACAAAGTGTGTATGGAGAACTTGTGCAATTTGTTTAAAGATATGGTTTCAAACTACCATGTAAATGGTAATTTTGACCTTGAACTTTAAATGTGGGATAGGTTTAGATGACTAAACTTCTGCAACTTCCTGCTATGCACTGAAGGATGTTATTTAATACAATTACTATAATAAACTCACAAAGAATAAGCCTATTTATAATAACGTATGATATCACAGTGCTATATGGATTTTCGTTGTACTCCACCAACTTATTATATACATATTCATTGACTTACTCGTTTTCACTGAACGTTTTTCCATACAATGTCTCTTTGAGTGGGCCAAGCAATTGAAAATCAGGTTGAGCCAATACTGGACTGTATGGAGAACGAGGAAATTCCTCTCAACCCATTTTTTGATGGTTTCCTTTGTCAGCTGATTAGTGTGATGGTGAACAATGTGGTGATGGAAGCTAATAACTTTGCTTGCCGCGATGGTTTTCTCTCAATGCCGGCTTATTTTCCTATTGAATATATCTAAGTAATCCGAGTAGATATTATCCATTGCTCGCTGATGCTCCAAATAATCACAGATATATCTAGTGCACCCTAAACACAGTGAACGTGACTTTTACTATTCAAGCTCTTGTTTTCAATTTTTTTGACATTTGAAATGTGTGTTTCTTTTATGAGATAAGTCTTTTGAAATCTGGTTCAAAATCGTAAACCCAAGTTTCACAACAGGGTAAAATCTTTAGAGAATGGTCACCTTTCCTTTCATAACGTTGTTTTAACTCACTATACACTTTCAGTTTTATTTTCATCTGTTGTTGTGGTAACTCTTCAGGATCCTCTTTGCGCTGCTTTTACTGATAGCGTTATCGTCATTATCAACACTTACTGCAAGTTTTTATGTTTAAAGTACTACTGGCAATCTGTGATCTTCAAAAATAATGTTCTCAATTCGAGTTTCAAGTGAACTATTTGACACTGTAACTGGCCCTCTGTCTCCGCGGTTCGACTGTTATTGACCTGTTATCCACATATAAAGATTTATACGGTTCATACAACTTTCACCGTAAAGTTGTATCATTCAAACAAATATTTTTGCCAGCCCTTCACCTTCACCTTCAATGACAAAGTCATCATCATCAGTGAGTGTTACTACTACAAACTCTAACCTACAACTAGGGTGAACGTAAAGTTACACTCCCACATTTATACAGTTGGCGTTACCACGCCCACTCGTCAAAACAACAGTAATTAACTCTACTTTAAACATGATACATCAATTATTGTACCTAACTCAATAATTACAATAAAACTTTTAACCATACAACATAATTACACATGAACAAAATAGATAATTAATGTTACAGTTTCTTATTATTTCAAGCTTTTAGCCAAACTGTCCATAATAAAGATAATGTCTAAAAGAAAATGACTAATTTAAAATTATAAACGTCCTTAATAAAATGAATATTTAACAACCCTGCGAGCGACGGGACTTTTAAAATTAATTCAACTTAGAGAAAACAATTTATAAAATATAGTGAAGAGCCTGAACATACAATGGTAGATGGAGATATTTAGATGACCTTCATCGGTATCACAGGGGAGGAACCCTAAATGCTAACGGCGAATCCTAAAGCTGCAGTATAAAGCAGATGTATATTTGCCATGAGTTCTTAGTCACTGTTCCCAACAGTAAGAGAACCGATAGACTTGCAAAAGCAGGACATTTCCTCCAACAATAGAGGGTTCTAGTCAGGGTCTCTTCTACCTCATGCCGGACAAATATAATTCTCAAAAAGGACATACAAACCTCTGGAAGGACGCAAGAGATGGAAGGCGCTCCTCAGCACTCTGTCCAGGAGTGTCCCCGTGGACACCTTCAGGACATAGCTATCCACTTGCATCGGATCGGACTCAAGAATTTCTTGATATAGCCTTTGTTCAACAATGTAGAAAGAATGGTCGTTCAACTAACTGTCTGTTTGCACTGGACGAGCCGGTCGCAGCAAGTGTAACAGCATTGCTTCTAGAGGCCCATCAGCCAAGGACGGCGTTAGATAGAAGAAGAAATCTACAACAATCCATCCAGGGCAGTGACATCAATTAGGTACTAAACGTCTGGTACATTTACTAATACGAGACCTATAGTGCATATGTATATACGAGTGTAATACAAAGATCATTCGATTGGAGTTGCATAGTGCTAGGAGTCCCGAAGAGGTAAACCAGTTACAATTATGAATTCAGCAGAGTCGCGTGAAGGCAATAAATTAAAGTAAAACTTCCTACGTCACAGACCCCAATGTAATCCTCTTACAGCTTCACAACACGCAAGCCTGCTGCAAGATGTTGCTAAATGACTGTGAAAGTAGGTTACGTTTTAAGTGTCAGAGCATAAAGAGAAACAGGTTTTATATATATATATATATATATATATATATATATATATATATGTATGTATGTATGTATGTATAAAAGTCAGTTCCTACTTAGGCCATCGAAGAATAGTTTTATTTTAGTTACTTTTTAAATATTAATTACAGTTATTATAAATGTGTATGGCCCTATACTTATGGCAGAACCACAAAATTTAGTGATTCAATTCAGTTGCAAAATGAAAGCGAAATTAGATATTAAAATAATTACATAATTTAATAATTAATTAATTTTGCAAAAACTCTGTTAACATTGTGTGTATTCCACTACAGGTTTAAAAAAAATATATTTACATGTAGTGAATTACAAATCAATGATTTTATTAAAAAAGAAATTTCTATCTGCGTATTTATGCGGCCCGACCCTTCTTGAGTTTTCTAGAATTTACAACAAGAAAAATTTGTTTCATTGGAGGGAGGAGTGCATGTCCAAAAAATGATGCAAATATGCTAAATATGAAACCTAGAATACCTATGTATAATATGTAAGAAAATTCTCCATATAATTTCAGTCATAACAGATTTTATTATTAAAGGTTTAAGATTTATAAATAGCATTTTTGGTGTTTATTTCGTTAGTAATCGCATTTTTTAAAATCATTTAACTCAATCTCATCTTTCGTAGGTGATTTTAGTATATTTTAGATATTTTAATCTAAACTGTATCTCTAAATGTAATATATTTTACATGTTATATATATATATATATATATATATATATATATATATATAGAGAGAGAGAGAGAGAGAGAGAGAGAGAGAGAGAAAGAGAGAGAGTCTACTACAACCCTCAGCCAGTGATGCCCTACTATGGAGATAAGACCAATCTTTGAAAGTTAACGCGCATAAATACCAAGTAAGTAAATATAGTGAAAGTGATATATATATATATATATGGAGCAACTGTGGCGTATTTTGTATTTTAACTAAAATAAAATACAATTTATTCCTGATGTATCTTCCTCTCAAGAAGAATTCTCTTCATCGAAACATACGCACGGTTTTTAATGAAAACATTTTGTCGTTGAGGTGTAATTATTTAAATTTCATTGTACTTTTAACTGAAATTCTATATTTTTGTTTAACGAAGTGTAAAAGTTGATACAGCGAAAAAGGTTCACGTTTTACTTCCACTTTCATACACTTTGCACCAACACTGTATAAACAGACTAAACAGGTAAATTCCAGGAATAGTTTAGCAATACAAATACGTTCCATGGTGACTGGCGCACTAAACATGGAACAATGGGTAAACATCCTCCTTCCAGTGCTAGTAACTCGCAAACTTCTCATTCTGCCTGAATTAACTCCCAAATTATCGGTCTTTATGCACTAGCGCACTCTATGCTCACAGCTGTTTTACGTCATCAAGTTATTAACAATTCCAATTGTTTCCTATTATCTTTATGGAAATGCGAACGGCGTGCATTTATCTGATTTCAAGTTTCGCTCGACAGCACTGGTGGGCACAGGTATGGACAATAAATTTAAGCTTTAATATTTCTACTTGTATACATAGCTACACGAGTAATTCTGGCATTGAGTAGATAGCGCCTCATCTTCTTGGGTAGAACAAAATGACCCTTCCTTCGGGTGATCGTGTTTTCCATTATTTTTAAGGAATCATTCAATCCTTTCCTCAATCCTTCTAATTTACGTTTTCCTTTTTTCACAAAGGTTTGTAAAGAGTAGATACGTTTTTATGGATCCGATAAAGAATAGGTCTGGTTTAGTTTTGTGACTCTATACATGTTATAAGCATGATCAACAGTTACCATATAGGAAGGGTTTCATACTCCTACGTTAATCCTCGATACGTTGTAAATCACTTCCACTTTCATAATCGATAATAGAGTGTTAGATGCTCCCATAAAGCTACAACAAATGCAAGGGCTCTGATAGTTTTGATACTGAATGTAACAACCACGGGTCTCAAAGCTAAATTAATGTTCGATCTGTACTAACTAAAGTAATTCCTCAATTTTTACAAGTCGTGCCGAATTCTGAATTAAAGAATATCAGGGTTAAACTGGAAATGCTGGGAAAAATAATACATTCTTATAAATATACTTAGAAGTGATAACTTATTCTTGAAAACAATTTCAAAATATTTACACATTACAATAAACTGTACAAAACATTAAACTTTTTTTTACCCATTTGTGAGCCGCCATAGCCCGTCCACCTCTCGTCCCAAAACCATTAGCACACTGCCTCCGTCCCACAACCATTAGCACACTGCCTCCGTTCCACAACCATTAGCACACTGCTTCCGTCCCACATACCATTAGCACACTGCTTCCGTCCCACAACCATTAGCACACTGCCTCCGTCCCACAACCATTAGCACACTGCCTCCATCCCACAACCATTAGCACACTGCCTCCGTCCCACAACCATTAGCACACTGCTTCCGTCCCACAACTATTAGCACACTGCCTCCGTCCCACAACCATTAGCACACTGCCTCCGTCCCACAACCATTAGCACACTGCCTCCGTCCCACAACCATTAACACACTGCTTCCGTCCCACAACCATTAGCACACTGCCTCCGTCCCACAACCATTAGCACACTGCTTCCGTCCCACAACCATTAGCACAATGCCTCTGTCCCACAACCATTAGCACACTGCCCCCGTCCCACAACCATTAGCACACTGCTTCCGTCCCACAACCATTGGCACACAGCCTCCGTCCCACAACCATTAGCACACTGTCTCCGTCCCACAACCATTAACACACTGCCACCGTCTCACATGCACATGCAGTGTAGTATCGCTACCGCGCATGAAATAAACAGCATTGGTTGATTGCCTATGTACCAAGCTGGCAAGATCTTTCTATACACAATCAGGAAATGAAAACGTACCGTAAGTTTCGCGCTAAAAGCGAGATGAATAAACCTAGTAAGAAAGAAACACTGCCAGAAAGACCACTCGAGAGATGATGCAAGAACCATGGGGCTAGAATATCCTTGTGCTACTTGATAAGGAGGGATATTACCTTGGAAATACCTTATTAGTAAGGGTAGTTAGTGAAGTGAATGGCATGTAATACCAAATTATCACTTCCGTTGTGGCTAAACGGCAACCCTAAAGCCTACCAGGCTTCATCTGGAATATAATTGTAACACAGAATAATATGAATATATATATATATATATATATATATATATATATATATATATATATATATATATATATAGGCCTATATGTATGTATATTTTAATGGTTGGAGTTAGGCGAACAGAAGGGACAGCGGGCGTCTATGTATGTCATGGATGGGGCTGTATCTACCGAGTGAAGAAATGAGTGTAGATGTCGTTTGGGGATGGGCCTGTTTTAGAGCGTTTTTGGTAAGTGCCGGACGTGTTTTTTGATGAAAGAGACTTTCAAGTCAGTGGGAAAAAGTATTCTATTGTGCATCGAAGTGCTTTCGTGATTTTTAGCAAAACCTTATTTTAGAATAACTGGAGTCTGCGTGTGCGTAAATTACCAGCGTGGTTCTAGACGGGGAAGTATGCTTGCACAACATTGATACTTTTATCAAGTGACCGCCTGTAGTAAAACATAAAACACTGTATATACTATATACTAGCGCATTCTATACTTTGGTCGAAATGCTTTTATTTTCCGTAGTGTTGGATATCAAGCCCAATAATTTACCATGCATTTTTAGCTTTCTTTGCTTTGCATTAATAATTCAAACTGTCTTTTGTAATAATTTTGAAAAAAACATCAATCATGTTTTCTATTTTCCATTTAACTTGACACCCAAAGCAGCAGTACTACAATACTGGTATTTTGCCGAAGCCTAAGGTTAGTCGTTCTGTTTATAGTTCAACAATTTTTGGATTACAAAAATGTTCCTTTACAAAAAAGTGAACACTTGCATGAAACGAACTACAAAACAGAAGTGAACAAGTACATTAAATAAGTTACAATGCAGAAGTGAACAACTGCATGGAATAAAATTCAAAACAGAAGTGAAAAAGTGCGTGAAATAAAGCAAAAAACAGAAATGAACAAGTTCATAAAATAAGTACAAACTGAAGTGAACAAATGCATGAAATAAATTACAAAACAGTAGTGAACAGGTGCATGAAATTAAGTACAAAGCAGAAGTGAACGATTGCATGAAATAAAGTACAAAACAGAACTGACCAAGTGCATGAAATAAAGCACTAAACAGAAGTGAACAAGTGTATGAAATAAATTACAATACAGAAGTGAACAAGTGCATGAAATAAAAAAAATGTGTACATTATGTGGACCATTTGCATGGAATGGCTTACTACTCTACGCCTTCTGCATTTAAGGACATCCTATAAGTGAGTACTAAAGAGGGATGTTTGTTATTTCTTATAAAGGATGACTTTGGTGATTTCACCGAGTTCTAGTCCTGAGGGCCTAAATGTTAGAGCAAGTTTAACCTGTGATTTAGTATTATAACTAACGGCAAACTTTAATTCTTATGTCAGACAAAATACCTGTAATCTTGTTAATCTTTATTTCAGTAAAGGCTATATAGGACACTATAGAATTAAAAAAAAAATATTCCTTATTTAAAATATTTTGTAAAATTGAATTGGAGTTTTATTATTACAAAGAAAAGCCTGCTTTTAGGAGTTTGATGTAACTGTGTTGCATACAATTACCGTACTATAAACTCATGTACTGAGAAGGCCTCTAAATACTGTGAGGACTATAGCCTAGATTTCTCTAATGAAAACGTTAGCAACATGGCGCCCCCGGTGTCTTGAATTGGTATTTACCTATTTATAAAACATTCATTTATTTGTAAATTATTATTTTTACTTTATAAAAACTTAATGATTTCTCTCATAAACAATTGCATCTCTAACGATTTGACCTAGGCAAACTAGATGTTTAATGAAATAGCTCTGTAGAAAGATAGGTTACATCAAAATTCTATTCTCGATTTGAAAAAAAAATTAATATAAAAAAACCATAATTATTAAAATTTTTAAAGGTTTACGTGGATTATATATTGATAGCCAACGTTAGGTTGGATGCATACTGTTTCTTTGTACATTTACTGATTTGTTTCTGTTGAGTTACTGTTAAAAAAATAAAATCCTCCTTTGCAAACATTGAAACTCAATTGGCTTATTTACATAATCGAAACCATATTCAGCTTCGCGCTTTTAACATAATTAGATTTTGAAAAATATAAATTCAAAGCTACTTATTAAATATTACAAACTCATTATCTCAATAACTATTAATAAATGTTGAATAGTTCAATATTGCAAGTTTTAATAAAGCAATCCATCACAAAGAAATATTAACGATTTCAGCTCATGGTTCGTATTCAGATGAAAATGACAGACCACTAAGCAGTAGTTTTGAGTCAAGTATAACCCCAGCCTTATTCTTTGTGATAAATACTTTTTATTGGTTAACTGTGTTCAATATGGCTTCCTTCTCAACGATGTATATGTACACATTCAAAATATTTCTTTAAACAGATTTTACGTTCATTAAAATAAAACCAAAACCTATGTAACATATTACTTTGTGGAGAAAGTTATTTAGCATGTTACAATTGTTTCTGTCAAAGTTTTTCCAAGGTAATAGAATATTTTCTCAATCGATTAAATGTTTCCTCATGTATAACTTTACAGTTCGATAATGTTCCTCTTTACAAGAAGATACTTCCAAAAGATCACAAATTTCTGCTTTATATAAATAGGGTGCAGTACACATAATAGAGTCACGATTCAGTGCACACTGACCGAGGTGGAAACACGTTACGTTACGAAGTGTATTCAGGTGGTCTAATGATGTGGAAGAAATCTCCCACCCGGTAATGTTAGATGAATTGAACTGATCAAATCCAAATAAAGAAGTACTAAAAATAGTGTAGAAGTGTACATTCACTTTAGCTCTATCTGTGTGTTTCACAATTGCAACTTACCCTTTTACCTAATAGAAAAATCCACTAATGCTGACATCTGAACCCGCAATTATATTCTGTGCTTTTATGTTTAACTGTGCATTTATTTTGTGCTTAATAGTTTACTTATATTTGGATATTGGCGAAAGGCTTTCGGAGATATACCCGACTGTACTCCAGTAGCCAGGGTTGTACAGTTATGTTGTATTCTTGAAATATAACAAGATATACATAAAAAAGTCCATTTAACTTTAGAACACGTGCCAATAAATTTGCTCTTACTAGTTGCTTTTTCAGAAATTCACCAGAACAGTACAATCCTCGGTAATAGTGTGTAGCCACATGTATCTCCCACGCAAGTCACATGTATCTCCCACAGCAAGCCGAATGTATCTCCCACAACCAGTCCATTGTATCTCCCACAACCAGCCACATGTATCTCCCACAACCAGTCACATGTATCGCCCACAGCAAACCACATGTATTTCCCACAGCAAGCCACATGTATCTCCTACAGCCAGCCACATGTATCTCCCACAACCAGTCACATGTATCGCCCACAGCAAGCCACACGTATCTCCCACAGCAAGCTACATGTATCTCCTACAGCAAGCCACATGTATCTCCCACAACCAGTCACATATATCTCCCACAGCAAGCCGCATGTACCTCCCAAAACCAGTTACATGTATCTCCCACAACCAGCCACATGTATCTCCCATGCAAGTCACATGTATCTCCCATAACCAATCACATGTATCTCCCACAGCAAGTCGCATGTATCTCCTACAGCCAGCCACATGTATCTCCCACAGAAATCCACATGTATCTTACACAGCCAGCCACATGTATCTCCCACAGTTAGCCACACGTATCTCCCACAGTCAGGCACGTGTGTCTCCCACAACCAGTCACATGTATCTCCCATAGCAAGTCAGATCTATCTCCCACAGCAAGTCACATGTATCTCTCACAACCAACCACATGTATCTCCCACAGCCAGCCACATATCTTTCCCACAGCCAGCCACATGTATCTCCCACAGCAAGCCACATGCATCTTCCACAACCAGTCACATTTATCTCCCACAGCAAGTCACGTATGTATCCCACAGCCAGCCACATGTATCTCCCACATTTGACCACAAATAACCAAATAAGGCTCATAGTCTATCTGAAGACGTACAAGAAGTACCTCAAGCAGTAGCTACCTAGGTGACATAATAGTTACAGTGCATAACCGCTCTCAATTAGTGGAAATTGTCTTATAATGTCTATCCTCAACAAACACCACGCGTGCTTTGTATAAACATTTTGCATATTCTTATTTTGTGTTCTAATTATCACCATACAGTGCTTAATTATTTAGTCGCATTAAGTACTAAGTAGACAGCGAATGTAGCATCTTAGTCTTTAGTCGCATTTAGGAAATAAGGACTGTTATTGGACCGCTGTTACCCTCCTTTGTTTCGATATAAGAACTTTCAATTAGAGTATTCACTAATCACCCATCGTTAGGTGTTAAGCGAACCTCAACTACTAGTGGGTATGAATAATGGGACCATACCTCAATGCCTCGGATGTAAGACTTCTACAGTAATTAAAGTTCTGTAATATTAACTTTAGAACTTTGGTTATTTACTCATCCCTACTTAGTCTCCTCACACTTTCTTCAGGTGGTCTTCCAGCCAGAGACTGTGCCTCAACATTTCATGCCATCTTGTATTCTCTTAAACATTGGAGTGAACCCCTACAGCTCCAGTGTGCAGTATCTCTATACCAGGGAGCACATACTCTTTATCAAAGGTACCATTTAATGTCTACTATTTTCGGTCTAGATTATTACTAAGAAAATAATGATATCTCGATAGATGTACAAAAAGGTTGTATAGTTGATGACAAAACCTTGGCACAGGGAATATGGGGGAAACATGATTTACGTGTGCGGAATAAATAGAGAAACGGAAACCAGATTAGAAGAAATAACAAATTTACTCAACACTCTCAGCAAAGATGAGAAACAGAAACAGCTCCAGTGGATCCCCTCACACTGCGGCATCGACGGCAATGATAAAGCAGATATAATCCCTGAACAAGCTGCGGAAATGGACCTGGCTACTTACTACTGTACTCTCTAAAGAAATGCCTGAGTGCTGTGAAAACATCAGTCAGAAGAAAATGGATCCACCGTTGGAGAGAAGAAACCAAATGTAGAAACCTCTATGACATTCAAAGAGAACCAAATTATTTGGAAATTTTTTAAGGGGCTCCCAGATTTACAGCCGTATTTGCAGCACGAACAAGAATCGGACACATTGAGACTGAGACCTATCTTTTCAGATTTAATCTGATCGAATCTCCACTCTGCCCTAGCTGTAGAAAAGAGGAGGAGACGCCAGACCATATCCTCCTTCAATACTCCTCACCAATCCTAACAAGAGCAGTTCTGCTGGCACGCCAGGGAAACATCAATACAATATTGATCGATAAACAGTTTTGGACCTTGGGTGCAGCCACGTATTATGGACATCGGACCATCGGAGTCACATGACCCTGGACGTTCGCAGCAAAAAGTAAGAAGTAAGTAAGTGTGCGAAATAATCACTTATGCACACGATATCTCTGAAAGTTAAGAGTTTCACTTTCGAGCAGCTATAAGTCAAAGTGACATTTACCGGAGATTAAAAAGCATTATCTAATAAATAAGTAAAATAGAAGCACCACTTTTAGTATTAATAATACTGGTATAGATGTGGCAAGATAGTTCTTTGACCCTTGCAGAGATGAGAGAGTGCGCCGTGTTTACGCGCAAGGTAGAGACTTCAACTAGAATGTCGAGTGTTGCTTCAAATGGTCCAACAGATAGAAAATCTTCAGTGCAAACGTTTTGGTATGATGATTTTAGTGTTAAAAACACAGACGCTTAACCGTCCATATGAATTCTAAAGAGAGGGGAAAGGGTGAATGTGTTTCATGAAAAATATGAAAAGAGTGGGTGATGTGAAAATAATAAGGGAATGCTTGAGGCACACGAACTGGGAAGGGTATGAACCTCGGACTCTATTATTATAATCTTGTGTAAGACATCTGGTTTGTTAAAAGCAAGAAATTCCATATTAATCCTATAGAGAGTGATTTCAAATAAATATTTTACTATCGAATAATTTAATTTGTAAATAAAAATTGTTCTTATGTTTATTTGTCCGAAAATAAGTTTTGTCTCAATGGTCTGGGCCGCATGGTGATTCTCTGAACTTACCAGGCTACAAGAACGACAAAACTGGTGATTTATTATGGATTGTAAGGAGATAACTGTTTTAATTGAGTTTTGTTGCTGTTTATAAATATGATTTTATATTTATGTTTTACTTAGGTTTTATACTTTCGTTTTTATACATATGTTTTATACTATTGTTTGTAGGCATATGTTTGTGTACTTTTACCTCATACTTCTGCTTATAGAAACAAAAATATTGCCAACTGACTAAAATATAATATTTCCGCTTGGAGACAAAACTGAAAATTTTAATTTGAAGAGATAATACTTAGTGCTGATATCAGGCATTTTGACAAAGGATTTAGGGGGAAATGAACAAATCAATCCAATTTTGAAAATTTTCAAATCACGTTTTATAACAAAAATAACTCTTTTTGAAAAACTTATAATAATAAATTTTACATTAAAAATTAAAAATAGTCTATAATGAAATTTAGCTGAGTATAAATAAAGATACTCAGTGATGCTAGTATGACATTAATAGTAGCATGAGTTATAAATAATATGAAAGTTAGGCTGAGATTTGGCCTACTCCCCATGCGAGCCATATTAGAACAAGTGAAAACCTACCTAAGTCTATTTATTCTAACCCCCTTCTTGTACAGCACCAAATCAAGGCTAGATTAGGTAGGGCAAGGCTAGGTTAAATTATGCTACGTTGTGTTAAGTAAGGTTAAGACCTGGCCTACTTCTCATGGAATATATTTTAAAACAAGGTGCAACCTCCCTTATTCTTTTAATCCCTCCCTGTTGTGATACAGCCTCGATGCAAGACTAGGTTAGGTCGGGTCAGGTTATGTTGCCTGCTTATACATATTGTACTTGTACGTGGGTAATACTCTACCATTCAGACGCAAAGTTTATTATTTTATTTAAGAATTCACCATTTTTTTAAAGTATTTTTATTATCTATAAATCAATGTGATCAAAATATCTTAAATTAAATCAATCGCAATACTTCCGAAGAACTTAAAAATCAGTTCCCTCTTGTATGTTATCAGAGGTAATGACGACAACTCGAGGGAGCTGATTGATCAAACTTGTTGTTATGTAAGGAAATGAGTTCTAGATGTAACTACTATCTGCCTCCTGGTAGGTGAAGGGGGAGTTTTGAGTGATGTCTTTTTGCGATTGGAATTCAGGAGTATAATGCAGTAAGATTTCCCAATATGTCTTGCTCTATTTTACAACAAAACCAGCCGATAACCTTTCATATAAATATGCAATGCTTACACAAAATCAATGCCTTTAGGGCTGAACACAGTTCAGTAGTAGTCTTGGCTACCGAATGAAAGCTTTAATAGAATCTTTTCATACTTTATTTTTATACTTTGTTGTTCACACTAGATTTTTTAACATTCTAATGCTGCTAAAGCCTTATAAATATTTCTTATTAACATCACCGCTTTAACAAATTTGCAATCCCTTCAAGCATACATACCTAACCTCTATGTCTATATATGCCTAATGTAATTGTAACCCATAGAGCACTTTTATAGTTTAAATAAGGTCAATAATATTTTAGGATAACAATAACATCATGTGATATTATCAGTTAGCGTTAAATGCAAGTAATTTGACGATAATTTTGCAATTGTAATCAGCATTATTATATTTTATACATTAGCGCATTCTGTATTCACAATAGATAAGCTTTTATGTACAGAATAGTAACAATGCAACTTATTACACACCTCCGTGAACAAGTGAATAGTTAATCTCATTGTTTTGGCCGGTTATATTGAAGTGTTTGTACTGTAGTTTATAAAGCGACTGTTTTTCCATCGTACAAACAACATTGGATAAGTTGTTGTTTACGTATATGTTTCCATGGGTATATATATTGGTTATCTCAGGCACCAGTCTCTATCTCTATCTCTCTCTCTCTCTCTCTCTCTCTCTCTCGTTCTCTATCTTTGTGCCATTTCTTTTATCTACAGAGTTTTGATACAGTATTTCTCCCAACACACTTCACGATAAAAATAGAAAATCTAAGTTGGCAAAAACTACTTACTCAAAATATTTTACTTCTCCAAGTGAAAGTAGCATTATAACAGGTAAACCAACCTCTGCTTGCTCTAGCTTTAATATTACTTGTATATTGAACACAGAGCTCTGTGAATCCTACTTTACTGTTTTTCTATTAATCAAAGAATATTTTACACTAGATAAAGATGTAAAATCCATGGAGGTTAAACCCCTAGATAAGATAGAGTTTTAAGGAGAGTTTAATGAAGGGTTTGACGGATTTGTGCCTCCACAAACATCTCAATACTGATACTCGCGTAGCTCCTGTTACTGTCAGCCATCATTAAAATTGTTTGCATATATTTCTACAGAACGCGTTTTCACAAGCAAATCAGTATCGGACAACATTAAATATTCTAAACACAAAGTGAACATCAAAGAAGGAAATTTCTGAAAGTTCTCGGAAGAAAGATAATGGAGTGAAGTTCAACCCTGCCTCGAGTATTTTGGAATATACTAAGTAGTAAAAGTATCCCTTACGTGATTCTCTCTTAGAATATTTTGAACTTTCTTTTTGTTTTATCGTCTACATTGACTTTCACGTAATTTAGAGAAGGACGCCATAAACGTTTTACGACATTGATGACCACAGATGTTTGAAACCAAGTGATAATATTATAACCAAACTTAAAAAATGGCGGAACTTCTGTATCTTAACCGTATGTTTTTGTGTTTGTTCTACGACACCTTTGGAACCAATAAAAGTGATTGTGCTTGCAAATATATGTGGAAACCCTCCCATTTTGTAGTAG
This sequence comes from Prosapia bicincta, assembly GCA_036971475.1. Lineage (NCBI taxonomy): Eukaryota > Metazoa > Arthropoda > Insecta > Hemiptera > Cercopidae > Prosapia > Prosapia bicincta. The sequence goes on along the minus strand of JBAIZL010000002.1, from coordinate 268,312,656 downwards.
TTTGTAGCTACATCCCAATCCATCTGATGTGGAGACAATAATACGCTATTTTAACCTTGAGAAAAAAATTATAATAATTTTTTACTACAAAATTGGTAATAAGGAATACAAACAATCATAGCATTTATATCATGTAGTATACTACCAGTCATGAAAATAATATAGAAAAAAAATTGTATACAACGAATAATTTCTTTATTTCTTACTTGACAAAATCGCTTAGAACGAGCATCAACGAATTCTAATGAACGAATTTTCTTTATAAACAAGAATTATTTCGATGGTCCAACCATATTGCTATATAACTTGGTATATTAATACAACTGAAAATACTATTTAGTTCATTTACAATAGATGATAAATTCAGTAATTCTCAGATGAATACTTAATTACTTCATTAAATATCAATAGATAAATTCATGGAATACATCTTTTTATTAAAGCTTTACCACCGGTTTTAAAAGGGTACAAACAATGCTTGCGCTACGGATAAGGTTATTGTTTGTTAACATATTTGTTATTTCAGCCGCCTTTCTCTCTCTCTCTCTATCTCTCTCTCGTTACCTCTCTCTATCACACTCTCTCCCTCTCGCTTGCTTTCTCTCTCTTTCTCTCTCTCCCTCCCACCGTCTCTCTCTCTCTCTCTCTCTCTCTCTTTGACATTCCATTTATCTATGAAGTTTTGATACAGTAATTTTCTTGATAAACTTCACGATAAAAATAACTAATCAAAGTTACCGAGAAATACGTACTGAAAATGTTTTACTTCTCCAAGTAAAAGCAGCGTTATAACAGGTAAACCTAACTCTATTTGCCCTAACTTCATTATTATTTGTATATTGAACACAGAGCTCGGTGAATCCTACTTTACTGTTTTTCTATTAATCAGAGAACATTTCACACTAGTTAAAGATGTAAAATCCGTGGACGTGTAAGACCTAGATAAGATAGTCTCAAGGAGAGTTCAATGAAAGGTTTGACGGATTCTTGCCGCCATAAATATCTCATTACTGTTACTCGCGTAGTCCTCTGTTACTCTCAGCCATCATTTAAATTGTTTCCGTATATTTTTACAGGAAATATTTGAAAGGCACACAACCAAATCATAAAACAAGTTACATTAAAAATTGAAAGTGTAGAGTAAACATCAAAGAAGGAAAGCTATGAAAGTAATCGGATGCAAAATAAGGGAGGTAAATTCACTCTATCCAAAGGTATTTGCAATTTAATAAAAAGTAAAAGTGTGTTTACATGCTTTCCTTTCTAAGGTATTTTAAACTTAATTTTTTCTTTATTAGGTATAAATTCCCATTTACGAGATTTAGAGTGGGAAAAACGTAACAGTCAAAATAAATTGGGTAACTTGTGTTTTCAAAATAAGGTGATAATAATTCACAGTAAAAAAACGCAATGCAGTCTCAATTCGCATAGATTTCCTATAGACATTATTCAACATTATATCTACCTCTTTTAATGGATAAACATTTTCCTATGAACTTGATGGAAATTAGATTTACTACATCACAACTTTGAGAAATCTCTGTCTTAAACAAGGTATAAAGCACTGAACACTAAGGGATATGTTGTTCTGTAAGGTGTCTGTCGTTCATTTTTTTTTTTTAACATAACGGCATTCAAGTAATAGAAAATAAAAATACAATTTTGCATTGTTAAAGAAGAGAAAGATAACTATGGGAGATGCAGTTAACGTTTCTTTATCTAAATGCACAGTTCTTTACAAAAGGGGAAAGGAACTAATGGGATGTGTCCCAGATAACCCAAAGCTAATAAATAACATGCCTAACAGTATAGGGTAAACGCCTTAATTTAAAATCGTCTGTTCTATTAAAACCTAGGAACCCTAAAATAATTAGAATAACATTTTTGAGAAATAATAAAAAATTAGCTAGTGTTACTTCACAAATTAAAATTTCTAACAGTAATCTTAAATTAAATATATTTCAAAGTACCAATGTGAGTTATATTACAGTTGCAGAAGGTCATTTCCATCATTTTTATGAATTGAATATTGCACTCTTACAACACCACAATGTAAACGCTACCTTAATCATACCCATAAATGTGGCGCTCAACGTGGGGCTAGCCATTAAAACCGTCCTCAGCTGCCTTCTGTATCTCACATTTTCCTTGGTAACGTTATTACTTACACACATATTCCCCTCCTTAACGGGCATCGAAATATTAATAGTTACTATTTAGATCATAAGGAATCGTAAATTTATAAAGTCTAGTATATCGTCAATGTTATATAAAACGAAACCCTTATTTACATTTCGATCATCATTCCATTATCATAGGAAATCATAACTACATTGACGTGTCAATCCAGACCTGGAAAGGACTGATTAATTTAGTCGAGCATACGAATGGTTCTCCAATGAAAACAAACTCTGTGTCTCGAAATAATTGAATACGTTATTTAAGGTCATTTAATAAACGTTTTATGTTCCTAATGAGTTTTAACATTACATGGTTATAAACCTGGTATCAAATAATTTAGTGAAAGGCTTAGATCCCGATTGTTTCAAATAATTCGTAGAAATAATGAATCTAGCAAAAACAATTTCAAAATTGAAAACTATATTTTAAACGAATTTCTGTGGTGATTTACTAGGCTTTTGGGAGCTCCATTCATCTACGTCACCATCCAGTTCAGTTTTCGATGATTTGTTTTATTACGTCTGTCTTACTAGTCAAAACGAAAGTAAAAGTGGTAAATATCAGTCTTAAGGCACCCTGATGACACCATTTTAGTACAATTATTTGTGTTCAATACTTTCTTGTTTATTTGACAAATCTACACGTTTATTAATTCTTTTTTCCCGAAAGTTATTTGGTTCTTACTTTAGTTTACTTAATTTATTCAAGTTTATAGATATAAATATGTTACTAGTTTGAGTTTCATGAATGATCTTATTGCACTATAAACCTCGACTTTATTCTATTAAACCCCCCAGTTATAGGGAGTAACCTTCCATTTTATGCGGTACCTACCAAATGCGTTACGATTAATTAACTTGTTTAGATGTTTGGCAAATAGATATAGCTATAGCTACAGATATAGATAAAGTTGGGAGCATCATGACTTGTGTCGCTTCCCCACAACAGGTAACCTGACGAGAGCACACAGACGATTTTACTGCTGCCACTTTTAATCTTCAACGTGAGATATTTATTTACAGACATTTAATATAGAATGCAAATATAATATACATTATTTAATATCCATTGCAAATATTGTTTTTTCAGTTTCACAACACTTTATTAGTCTTATATATAATTCTAAAAATTGCATTGAATTTCAAGAAAACTCTCATTTTAATATGCAAGATAGAAAGACAAAATTATTTTTTTATATCATAATTAGATCATCAGTAAAACCAAAATCTCTTCAATTACTTACAAAAACTGTTTTAATATTACTTGATGAATAACTGGAAAAATAATATTTCATTGAGAGATATATTCCAGAGATTATTGGTATCAGTTATAACTTATTCGTAATAGTTTAGTTATTTGAAATTAGAACGTTTCTCCGTTGTCATAATAACTCTAATTACAGCTCCTCCTTACCGACGGCCTCCAGTCTCGCAATCTCCACTAACAGCTGGCAGCCATTAACTACCTCCAGAGTTTTATTGAAAATATGTTTGATTTATCTGTACCTATTGTACATTATTATTCCAGAAAAAAAGGTTATTTAAATAATAATAACTCTTTCTACACGATTTTATACTATGTTTCTATAAATTCATTACTATGTTTCTATACATTCTAAGAATGTACACTGAGAATTCAAAACAACTTTACAATTTTGCAAATCCATATACATTTAATAAATGGCGTTATCTGTAGATTGTTATGTTCTATAAAATTACTTCTTCTTTGACTCACGCGGAGCCTTACTACCTAATCTAAAAAGTACCTAATAGTTTGGAAATATATAGAAATTATTTGTTATGAAAATTATTTGAAAGGCAGTTTTACTCAATTTTATAAATTGATAGGATAATTCAAAGTTGTAAAATCCTTTTTGACTCCTTTTGTTGATATTAAAAATTCATAGATATTTTCTGAATAAATTGTTATTATTATTATTATTTATATTTTTAAATACACAATCCTTCTCATAATGCGGCTCAGAAAAAGAGTTTGAAAATATTCAACCTCAATCGCATTTAAAGTAAATAACGTGGAATGATTTACAAATAATAAAGCTGGCCGCCATTAATTACCATTCGAGTTCCTATTGAGAATACCTTCTATTTACCTGTACCTGTTGTTTATTATTAGTCCAGAAATCGTTTATTTAAATAATAATAACTCTTTCTACACAAATTTATATATCACTTCAATTACAATACTATCTTTCTATAACCTTTAAAAATGTACACTGAGAATTCAAAACAACTTTACAGTGTTTAAAATTCATATACATTTAATAAATGGCGATATCAGTAGGTTGTTATCTTCTATCAAAATACTTCTTGTTTGACTCACGCGGAGCCTTACTGCCTAATCTAAAAATAACGTAACAGTTTGGAAATATATAGAAATTTATAGTTATGAAAATTATTTACAGGCATTTTTACTCAATTTTATAAATTAATATGATATTTCAAAGTTGCAAAATCCTTTTTGAACAGACTGGATCATATATTTGTAGATATTAAAAAAAAGAGATTTTCGGAATAAATTGTTAACTATTAATAATTTTTAAATACACAATCCTTCTCATAAAGCGGTCCCATAAAAAAGTTTGAAAATATTCTACCCCAATCGCATTTAAAGTTATTAATGTGGAATGATTTACAAATAATAAATAAGGTCGTGAATTTTTCTTGGTCTCTTAGAAAGTAGACATATTTTCAGAGAATGTATTTATCCTCTACTCTCAAATATAAGAAAAGACAAAAGGAAGGAGTAAATATGGGATTAGGGATGAATATAAATCATCCTAGTTCAGGCGACGAAGGTGCATAATCCCTCGTGTAGCCTCATCCTCAAGGTAGACATGACTACACGAGAATTTGTCTACTATATTTAGTAGGTATGTACTATACATTGGAGTCTTTGTCTACCCACACAATCTGGTGGATTGAATTAAATAAAGGAGGAAATATATTAGGGTAGTAGTGATGCTGGGTAAGTGACCCTGTTCTTGAGGAACGGGTAACCTGCTGCTATCCTTTCTTTGTGTCATTTAATATAATTTAGCATTTTTAAAATTACCTCTCAACTACTCGTGCACTTGACATATCCTCTGAACTTCATATATTAAAAATTATATTTTTGCAGGATGCATTATGTTCCGGCATCGACTCAATGTACAAATTGAACGGCAATTTTAAGCCTTATATCAAAACCTTTTGAAATTGTATTTATATAAAAGGTTTTGCATTGTTTTAATGGTTTATTTTTAATTTTTAATATTACACTATTCACAACTTATATTGGAACAATAAATAGTATAACATCATATGTATATGCCTAAATACCTACTCGACTAAAGTAATATAGGCCTGTATAAAGTGAATGTGTCACGTCGTTATTTCCTTACCGGAAAAATGACTTCACAAAATATCTCACCTAAGGAAACAGGATAATGCCGTGGAAATTTGTTGTTAACTTAGCTACATTTAAGCATAACTAATTATTGTTCCATGGTCTATTGCCAGACAAGGAAATAATTCAGAGAAATTGTTATATTGCACATGAGAGTATGGTCATATGTGAGCTATATTACACAGACACATGTGAGGATATACATTAGTTATGTAAAATGTGCAATAAGAAAGAATTATGATAAAAACTAGACGGAAAAAAAGAATTATCTGCTTCTTACGACTTTTCTCTTTGTTAAATAACACAAAATAGATAATTTGTAGAGAACCTAAGTCTAGAAAATTGAAACCACTACCCCCATTAATCCAACCATAAATTGGTGACTCTTGGGAGGGTGACTAGAGCAAGACAAGACACGACTGCAGTTCAGATCCGTGTCACGACCTGAATGCAAGAGGCTTGTAATCTTACTCTAAAGCCTGGACTGGCGACCGGTGTTGGGACGAGATATTATTCTAATCAGACAATACGATTCAACCACTGTTCCGGAACTACTCAGGACCATTAGAATCTTTTGAACAGCCAGGTATTCGTACATAAACACCCCACCCTTATCTATTTAGTTCAGTCCAGGTATACGAATCAATCCATTGTAAACTCTCGTTTGGGCCCGATACAGGAGGCGTGGTCCCTCGACCCGAAATACCAGTATGTAAGAATCTTACCACCTTGTTGTAGAACCTCGACTGGCCAATAGCGCACCCCTGGGATGAGACGAGCAAGCAGAACTAATCGGTAAAAGCAGAAACTTTCCGAAAGGCCAGGTTTCCGTACCTCGATACCCGGTTTGATTAGTTCGGTCTAGGTAGTTCAATCGGACCTTTATCCAGTTCCAGATAGCCTTACCTAAGGGCCAGCGGACCCCAATCTAGATACTTGGTCTCAGGCGGAAACCTCTTGTTGGACCTTAAAGAGCTGAAACTATGAACAGTCAGGGGTTGACGACGAATGTTCACGCAGTGTAGTAGGGAGAAGCAGGAGAAATGGCTGATAGTGACCTTCGCCAAATGGTTTGATCCTTACTTCTATAAGAGACATCGGTCACCGCAGTATTGGGAGAGTAGTTGCTCATGTGATCAGTATAGAACTAATTTCAATACTTGGCTAACCTTATCCTTCCCAAGGTCAAAATATATGCCCTTCCTTGTGTCCCCGTATATAATCAACTTCTGTAACAGCATATTTGGGCTATTCATATCCGTATAACATTATATATATATATATATATATATATATATATATATATATATATATATATATATATAAATATATATATATATATATATATATATATATATATATATATATACTATTATATCCTGTATTAGGACATACGGTCGGCTATATGCTTATGTACCCAAGTAATAGATAGCGTCACAAGGTTTATCCCACGTTTAAATTAAAACAACGACTTTACAGAAAAATACTGTGTATTAACGTATCAACAAGAGATTTCTGCAAAGTTTTTAAAAATATTTTAAATTCAAAATAACGTTTAAAATATTTGTCATATTTAAAAAAGACATGAAATGTAAAAAAATCTTTAAACTTATCGTGAAACACCAAAAACATTCTACCTTTAGATTTCCCCTGACGCGGATATTGTCAAGTACAACGCCACGATACGAGAGCAGCACTTACATGATGGCAATATTAAACTGCTGAGCATATGTTGTCCCTGGAGGATAGGTTAGGTCTTATTAAATTTAATAAAAGAAATATCTTTGTCATCTCTATTTTTGCATATTTCCTTGATAAAAATGCCCGAACTTCTTGGAACAGGTAAACATCTGTTTACCTTTACAAAAGGTGAAGAAGAAAACTTTGATCTCAAAAAGTGAGAAACGCTAAACATTTAACCCAGTCATGAGATTTGTCAGTAAGAAGGTGTGAACCGTCACTGCCAGGGTTAGAAACTTTTATGTTTCGTTGGTTCTTGCACAATACGTTGGGAAAATTGTGTTTTTGTAGTGAATTTTTTTCCGTACTTTATGAATGAATTTTTTACAGAAAAGATAAGTATTCTCTTCCCAGTCACGTCAAGAGGCACACTTCATATTTTAGCTTAAATTAAGTTGAATGAATTAAGAACTCGTTTTGGGTTATTGGTTATGTTGTGCAACATCTGTCTTAACACATTGTACAATATTAAGATAAAATGTTGTTACTCATTAATTTTATAACAGTTATTGAATGTAATAATTTTATATTTCAAATAATCTTACTAAAATCATTTCAGCACGATGACAATGTGTTAATATATATATTTATTCCGGTGTATTAATTAAACCTTTCATAAACGCCTTCACAATTTTTTAAGAAATGATTTCAATTCTATTCGACAAAAGAAATATTCAGTAAATTTATAAACATTTAATAAAGGAATCCAATGAAGTGTATCATTTTATTATTATATACTTTGCCCTAACTGGGTTGATTATTCTCATAATATTGGAATTTATTAATAAAAAAAGACACGATTACATTAAACTTTTCTTAAATATCTATTTCTGTCTGTTATAAAAGAAATGTTTTTCTGTGTTTAAAACAACGTCAAGTAATTACATTATGGCATCAATTTAAAACATTGTTGGTTTATATTAGGGAGAGAATAGTCATTTGTCACATACTTCGTACCTGTTTAAGTTTTATTTTTAATTGTTTACTATAAAGTAAATGAAATTCACGCATAAAACAAAAGTTGAAAAATAATATCTCTAAGAGTCAATTTATAGTGTTGCAGTCCCGCGAAACCAATCGTCAGTATAGACATGTGTGTTCGGCTGTAAATGTTTGTGATCCTTGAAATATTACCGTAATTGGTTCCTCGTTTCACACTACACTGTCACCATAGCTGTAAATATTGCCACGAGGGTTGATTTTGACACATTACAAAGCGTTCTGTCTAGAAGCAGATTTACTTCTTGTCCGTATGTTGCAGAATGTTTGCCAAAACAACTTTCGTGTTTTAAAAATAACAAAAGAAAATTAGATAATTTTATTTTTTTGAAGCGATAGCTACTGTTGATGAATGTTTCTTGTTTTAGTGTCCCACAACACAACTGCCATCTTTTAGCACTTAGACTTATTTTTTTAAAACTTAAATCATCATTAAATATAATATAGTTATGTTATGAGGTGGCTAAATAGCAGGACAGACCATGAGTACTAAACAGAGGGTCCTAGAATCGAATCTTTTGATTGAGGATTTTTTTTGTATTTTTGATCAACTCACCCTGTTAAAAATATTATCCAGGGTCAAACTTACAGTGATATAGTGCGGGTGAACTTAGTATTTGCAATGTTTCCTTTCCTAATTACTTTAAGGTATACGTAGGCGTTCTCTACCCTCTAGTTTCTTCACGTCACTCTAATTCGCTGGGTATTTATGGCGACTTATGAGACAGCTTTACACATCCTGCCGCGGCCTTCCAGAACTTCTCTCCCTTTGCGTGGAGAGATTTACTTTCCACCGAAACTCCCGTTCCTCGAACGTTCACCCTCCAGTCCAACCGCGGTCAAAATATGATCTCACCCGTCTTACCAGTTCCTGGTACCTGTGGTATGTCGAGCTCGATCTGCCAGTGTTAATTCCTGGACTTTGTTTTGAAAAACCAACCACAAGATTTTTACCTTACTTAAGTGTTAATTTATTTCATATACCTTGGTTAAAATTATTTGTAACGAACTTTTTTCTTAATTCTATGTTATTTATTTTTCTCTACTTTTTTTTAATGATTGGAAAAATTCTATGAATTTTATTTAATTAATTTCACCACGGGATGGTTTTAATAAATTCAATCACTGTTTATTATAAATTGTTTAAATCTCTAAATTGGCAATATTATTTAAAATCGATTCTATTACATGATGTTTACTTTTTCTGTAAATTTAACCTATTTTAAATTTCTTTTCTAATAAGCAATAATTTTTACAATAAGTTGTCTTAAAATTTGTCAACATTTTAATTATATCATTGTTCCCCTTCCTTAAAGTTCAATGTCTATCCTTGAACAGGTCGTATTTTAAAGTTCAAATCACACCCTTAAACTTACTCACATATTCAAATACAGAAGAAAATAGTTTATACTAATTTGTTTTATTACATGTCCATATAACCCTTTCATGAAAGCAACAGGTGAAATTACTTCTTAGTAATACTGTGTTTTAATTATTTCTGTGTTCCCACACATAATTCTGCTGGACTTTAGTAAGTATTTCCCTTGGTTTATTTTTAATGAATTATATCTAATCCTGTTGTTTTCATATCGGATATATGGACATAGATCATTTTAAACTGTGATTATAAAGTAAATCACTTCATATTCTTTTGTTTCAAGATTCTCTTGATACTTATGACATTAACTTTTAAATACATTACTTTATTTCTTATTTTAAACATCAAGTGGTAGACTAATTATTTCGTTAAATAAATATAACTCTAATCATTTGCTTTTCATATTTGATAATAACTACTGCAACAATATTTTATTTAATAACAACCTTTTATGAAGCTTTTTGAAAATAAGTCAATTGCTTATACTCGTATATTCTCTTAATTTTAAATTACATTTTTATTAATTGATGATTTTACTATTAATTCAAAATCTGGCAATTATTCTTTAGAGAATTTATAAATTTTTAAAAATTGGTTTATACAATTTAAATTTAGACTTGCCCCAAAACGTTCACTGTGATTGTTCCTCTTGTTCCTCGGATGTTGTCCTGGAATCCTTGGTTTCCCCTCGCGTGTGATCCTGGAGTCCTTGGTTGAACAGCAAACGCACTAGATCGGTTTAAGGGCCGTCTTTAATACTTTTCTGCATTTATTTACATTTTACAAAAATAATAAAAATTTCGCTCTCGCGGAAGCTCGCAAAGCAGACCATCTTCTCGTCCATCTGTGGCTGGTTGTTGTTATTAGCAACGGAACATCAACCTGGAATCGCCTCTGTATGTCCTTGCTAAAAATACTTCCGTTCGGTTCTCCTTCTTGTATGCGCCTCTCCACTCTCTCGTCAGACGGTTCCCCACCTCTTCTATAACCGTTTATTTACTTTAGACAAGCCAGTTCAGACCTGCAAGTTGGTTGTCTATTAAACATTCTCTTTTTGTTTTGGTCCGATTTCAGCTAGGCCTCGTAAGTTTATTTTGCGGTGTAAATTCAGATAATTCCTTAAACTATGGTCCATTATCATGATTTGAGATGCTGCTACTAATTTGATTGATATTTCTAACCCTTTCCGTTCGTGAGTTGCGCTACTTTAGACATATTTTTTCTTCCCTCTACAGTTTATCGTTTTAGGGGCAATTACACAACCTTTCTTTCTTTTACTCTATTAGTACATAATTTCAATTATATACTTTTCATTAATTTTGCTTTTAACACAATTATCTTTTATCTAATTTTATATTTAGCTTCAGTGGTTCGTTTCTAAAATTTTATAGGTACATTTGCTACGTTTTTTAGTTAATCTAATTAACAATTTATTACTTTTTTTCTATTTGAAAGGAAAACATTCCATATATTTTAGCATTCTGTTATGTGAACAAAGTCAACCCTATGGACCGGCCTTGTTCACATAATCTGGTTGTGCCGCTCCTTGTTAGCCTTGTGCGTAGCATTTGTTTTAATTTTTACTGTTTTTTTCATAAAATGTTTGAAAAGATTTTGGGCCAGCCTCAATCTTTTCCCTTGAGACGGTTTTGGCTGTCTCAACCCACATACGCACAAACAATCGCGCATACATATACATACGCAAGGCAGCATGAACGCATTTACAGATTGATAAAACGATGCATAAAAATATAGATAAACAAAGTAGACAGGAGAGAAAAAGAGAGAAAGCGAGAAAAAAGGGCAGGGAGAGAGAGGAATAGATAGCTAGATAGATAAATGAATATATATATATATATATATATATATATATATATATATATATATATATATATATATATAAGGGCAGGGAGAGAGAGGAATAGATAGCTAGATAGATAAATGAATATATATATATATATATATATATATATATATATATAGAGAGAGAGAGAGAGAGAGAGAGAGAGAGAGAGAGGTAAAGCTGTACGTCTACTATGGCCTCAACGGATTTAGTGTTTAATGATAAAAATTTCTATATCTTTGAAATTATTTTCCAATAAATTCTTAGAAGTATGTAAGCATGAAAATAAAGTTTATAAAAATTATAAGTAGTTTCGGCTATATAATTTTAGTAACAGATTCTAACTCTAACAGATTCTCCGTCTTTAGGACGGAGATTAAAAAAATGCAAAAACCAACTGTCTGTATGTTCCGACGATAGCGAGTTTCTAATGGGGTCCGATATATCACGCCAACCCTCATGTATAGACTCCATAAAGGCTGTCCGTTCCTACAACGCCGTTATAATTGCTGTAGGTAAGTGGTGTCAGGTTGTACTATGCCCACATTATAAAGCACTCATTAATAGGAGCAAAGGAATCAGTCCTACCCTACATTTGTAGTAGGGGGTACTGCAAACATTTCATTCAGTTGTGGCAGTTTGTAAATTCGAGATATGGTGTTACAGGTGCACTAACATTCAGTTTGTATCTATTCGTATAATGAAAGCACGCCAACACTTAGATGCAGCGCCGCCCACACATGATATTAGCTTAGTATGGCTTTATCAACGTCAGCTTCCAAACTTACAGACAACGCGATGTCAAAGTTTCTCCCGCGTCCTATTTATGTCTCAACCCGTCTACTTAAATATACAGACTAACTTTAGATTTTCATTCATTTTCCGTTTTAATCATGCAAATAAGTAAACTCTCTATGGTATACACTGAAATACAATGTTTACTTTACCGCTATCCCCAGTGCACAGCTCTTAAACTTTATAGCGATTCATTTCTTTACCCTCTGACCATTACCCCTACAACATATACCTTCTACATCCTGAGACACTTCTGCGGACTGTCCTCTGATGACGTAATATTATTCATCTAGTTCACCTCTTGCATCTGTTAGCGTACTTTAAAAAAAAGGTAAAATTATACGCTTTGAAAATGGCATCTATTTATACACTCATTTAGTTAAATAATCTATGAATTGATAATTGAGCCGGTTAGGACCAGCTTGAGCCATTCCCTCTGTTGTAGTGTTCGATAATAAGTTCTAAGGACTAGGAAAATGTATTAGATTATAACATATATGTTTTGCCCATCGGGCCTTTGGATCTGGGACCCCAGCTCTCATGGCAGTTATGCTCTTGCAAGTGGAGTCCGTCTCCTATGTTCACCTCTTTCGAGAATCTTAAATTAGGGAATTTATTTATATACAGTCTTAAGGTGTAGGGAGTCCTAGGTTGTACAAGTTTGGAGACTTTACAGATTTCGGTTTTTATATCAATTTCGTATCTTTTATCATTATTAATGAATCCCAAAATACCACAAAAAATATGGTGAAAGGTGCAGGAGTACGAATAGGGGGCACAACTCCATTTGCACAAGCGAATAATAAATAATCTCTACTTACTGGGGCATTAGTAACAGGCCTCCTCACTATCTGGGTAGTAGAACTGTCGACACCTGGGCACAGCCACCCCTAAACTCGGCCGCTACGTAACCTAGGACTATAGGGGTAGTTTTGGATGATGCTCAAGGTCATCCCAACCCTGACCCCAGACCCGGGGGCGGTTTTGACCACGTTCAGGGGGGTAGGGGGTAGGTTTTCGAAAAAAAAAAAAAAAAAATCGGCCGCTACGTAACCCAGGACTGTAGGGGTAGTTTCGGATGACGCAGGAGGTCATTGCCTACCGGATTCCAGCCTTAGGGGTGGTTTTGACCACGTTTAGAGGGGTTGAGGGTAGTTTTTCGAAAAAATTTAACTTCAAGCCACTAACCTAAGCTAGTCAAATTGTATCCAACCTAACCCAACCTAAGTGTAGGGGGTGACCTTAGCTACGTTCAGGACCTTCCCCGGCGGATGCTCCGGGGGTAGATTGGGGGTGGGGCGATTTTCGATAAAATATTGGAACATGTGCCTTGTCCGATTGGGTGCGTAACCTAGGACTATAGGGGTAGTTTAGGATGATGCATAAGGTCATTGCGCACCTGATCCCAGACCAAGGGGTGGTTTCGACCGCGTCTAGAGGGGTGGGGGTAATGTTTCGAAAAAAATTTTATTTTAACCTAACTCGGCCGCTACGTAACCTAGGACTATAGGAGTAGTTTTGTTTGATGCAGAGGCCTGGCGGCGACCCTCACCCCTAAGGGTGGTTTTGACCAAGCCTAAAGGGGCGGTAAATGGAAAAAACTAATTCCAACTAGCTAACCCAAGCTAGGCAAAACGGATCTAACCTAAGTGTTGGGGGACATCTCAGCTACGTTTAGGACCTTCCCCGGGGGTTGTCATGGACGAAGGCAGCCCTGAAAGACCTTGGACTATGGGGTTTATAATCGACTAACCTAAGCCGGCCAAAATGTATCTAACCTACCCCTAGTAGATTGGGCTATGTCAGCAACGAACAGGACCATCTCTGGGGGATGTTATGGACGAGAGGCGGCTCTGAAACGCCTTGATCATAGACTATTGGGTGTATTTGACCGTGTCTAGAGGTGGTTATTGGAAACTCTAATAGGTGTAACAACCTACCCCACGGACAGTCTCAGGATCTGCCCCTGAGGTGGCTACCAACGTGGGTGATATCGCGAGATATAATTGATTAATATATATGAAATATCAACGCTCGAATGATCCCAGGGCCCACCCTAAAATGAACGGTAGAACCCTGGGTAATGAGGGATACAGGTTAAACGCCTCGTAGACCACTCACTCGGACCCTGAAGGGTCAGCGTTCTAAAAACAAAACATCTAAAAATAGAACACAGTGACACTACAGAGATATCTAGTATAATACACCTTTAGAGGTGAAAAACCTAAACTATAAATGCTATCAGTGTATGAAATAACGACATGAAAATAACAACTCACCAAAGAGGATCCAATGTAGTGAAAACACTTTATACATATACAAACTACACTTTAATCACTAGACTAAAATGAAAGGTATACCCCGGGTAATGAGGGCCACAGGTTGATTGCTAAACAAAACAGTGGGCTACGATCCCCGACTAGCTAGCGACCCGCGCTACAGATTATCAAAAAACATATAGAGTATGGCCTACATTTTAGAGGTGAATAACTAGAAACGCTATCAGCGTGTGAAATAATGTTATGAAAATACCAACTCACCAAAGAAGATCCAATGTAGTGAAAACAAAACACCTGATTCACATACAAACCACACTTTAATCACTAGCACTACCCTAAATACATCAATAAATCGTCTAACACATCAATATCCATTAGAGAATCTGTCTGTATGTCCGATAAAGCTATAGGGCCTAGGTCACAGGGGAGCATCTCCATGTCGTCTGCATCAGACAGGGATGATGTAGCAGAGGACGACGAGTTATCCACCACCATCTCTATGTCATTTGCATCGGGCTGGGATGATGTAGCAGAGGACGTGGAGGTATCCACCACCATCTCTATGTCATCTGCATAGGGCTGGGATGATGTAGCAGAGGACGTGGAGGTATCCACCAGCATCTCTATATCATCTGCACAGGCCCGGGAAGATGTAGCAGAGGACGATGAGGTAGTTTCGGAGGACTGGGAGGAGGTCATAGGCACAGCCGGTAGTTGTACAGGTACAACAAAAAACCGTCTCCCTTTACTCTTGTACGGCGTTCCAATAGCAGGTATAACGAGCTGAAAAGCCAGGCCCACCTCTATTGCACCTCCGGCATATTTATCCCGCAGTTGCTGTCGAATATCGCTAAAAAACAAGAACGAAACAATATAGCAACAATAACAGATGATATAAATTAATGTATAATATTATAAAGACAAAGAATACAACACCGACCTCCTGACCGCTGACATCAGGTTATCCAAACAGTTGTCGATCATGAACCACTCATCATTACTTGGTCTGAACATGGTGTATAGAATACGCTACAACGAAAACCAACTGGAATCGACAATTCACTCAACAGCCAACTCTGAATGACAATAGATGTCTGAAAAAGGAAATCCGGGTAGGAAAGGTTTCCAGGAAATTAACGGTAGGACATCCGTCGATACACACATCCAGTGACAAAATCACCGGGCTGATAACAGCTACTCTTAGAAACCACCTACCGCAAACAAACAGAAAAAGAGTTTCCGTAAAGACACATATCGCATCCTGTACTGGTCACTTTAAAAAACCACGTCCTAAAAGCAAATCACAAGGCATGACTAAACATCTTTATAAAAGACACTCTCATTAGTTTACCCCAGGTTAGTGTGAAAATGTTAGACATGTATAGTGAAATAGATCTGAGTTATTTAGGGTGTTGTAGAGGAGGACTTAAGGTGCATAGACGTAAGTTGGACACTGTGATTAGTGGGTGTATATATTTAGATATAATTTTGCTAGTTGTAAGGTATTTAATTTATAGTGTTCTAGGCAAATTTAGTAACAACTTTATGAATATCAATCAAACAAGTGAAATCGTTCAGTTTATAAGATCCGGCGAATGCCAAGATTTAGACACATTTAGAAAACTACTAACCGGGTATTATAAATTGAAAAGATGCGAACTGTTTGATAGATGTTCATTCTGTCATAAATATAAATTTCAAAACAGATATATTAATTACAAACACATTAACTCATCCGAAAATCAAGAACACTATGACAAGTATATAAATTCCAAATTGAGGGAGGGCGGTTATTTAAAGAAAGTTTTTCAACAAAATTGGGGGCATATAGTATATACCATCCTCGTAAAGATCGAATACGAATTGAGGTTGGAGTATTCAAAAATTTTCAAACTGGACGACCTTCAACATTACTATTATAATATGAAATTGTTGAACGTTGTGAGGCCGTATATAAAAAATGAATCGAAAACCCACTTCTATAACTCGTATCTTTACAATTATATTCTATACAATGACCCAGACGGTATGTTCTCTGATATAGAATATAATAAAGATGCGATTATAGAAAGGTTTCATTTATTTTTTAGAAAATGTTGTCAATTCGATGAATACTCTAATCAGTCCATTGACCTAACTCCCCCCAACTGGTCTTGGGACAACAACGATATCGAATCAGACGAGTATGGAATATCCTATACACTGGATGGGGAACATTTTAATAATAATATGGCTCATTACGATCTGAGGTTGACTAGCCGCCAAGAAAGAAGGGGTATATCTAATACGCATTCTGTATTGGGTAATGTCAGACTGTCGGCATATTAATGTGCCATAATATTATTAGGAGTAGTACCGTTATATTTATGACAACCACCGAATGAATAGGTCGTTTGAGAAACAGGCCATTTCCAATAGTCTAGCGCTCTATTCCAAATTTTAGTAATATGTCAGTGCCAAATCTATTAATCCATTCAAAATTACATAATGTAAAAATTATCCAGAGATGTAGTGTTTCTCAAACGATCTATCCATTCGGTATTTAACATAGATGTATCATAGATTAATGTAATGTAATATAGTTATAATAGGGTTTAATGCATAGGCCGTGTGAGAAACAATCCCTCTGTCCGTAGAGAACCGTCTTTATGGGGGGAAAAGCGGTTAACGTTAATATCTAACGTCATATTCCAAATTATTTAACATGTCTGCACAGTTGTAAGACAGACTCATTTCTATTCAATTTCACTATCATATTTATACATACTGAAAACTATACGGAGATGTGTTGGTTCTCAGACTGTCTATACACGTGATATTGTAGAATTGTATAAATTTTAACATTTGACATAGGTAATAATAATAATTGTATATCATTGTATATAAACCAAGCCATTAGCGAGGAGACGGGAAATGAGAAGGAGAGATAAAGACTAGAATACATCCGAGGCAGCCGCAGCCGTGACACCGCTTGTATTTAGCAAATGAACACCGTAATAGAGGCTAACACCATACTATATATTGAAATTGTGACTACAGAACTGTATGTCGGTTATTAATGAACAGTGTAAGCAAGGTCTAGTTTGACATAAATATGGTAAAAGCATGTGAAATTATGACTACAGAACTGTATTTCCATTATTAATGAACAGTGTAAGCAAGGTCTAGTTTGACATAAATATGGTAAAATAATGTGAAATTGTGACTACAGAACTGTATCTCCGTTATTAATGAACAGTGTAAACAAGGCTAAAACCATACTATATATTGAAATTGTGACTACAGAACTGTATTTCCATTATTAATGAACAGTGTAATCAAGGCTAAACGCATACTATATATTGAAATTGTGACTACAGAACTGTATGTCGGTTATTAATGAACAGTGTAAGCAAGCTCTAGTTTGACATAAATATGGTAAAATCATGTGAAATTGTGAGTACAGAACTGTATTTCCATTATTAATGAACAGTGTAAGCAAGGTCTAGTTTGACATAAATATGGTAAAATCATGTGAAATTGTGACTACAGAACTGCTCGTAATTAGCAAATGAGGACCAAATATATCAGAGGTGTGAAGTACGGCCATCTACCAGAACATCTACCCAGTAAATCTACCCAGGAACAACCCAGGCATATGTTTCTTTCTCTCTCTTTCTCATTATAAATAATTTGAAAATACGGGTCGGGGAAAATGCCGGTCAATAAATTCACACATATGATATAATTTTTTTTGCAATGGCTTAGTTTATAGCGTAACCTAGAGAGGTAATGTTTGTATATAATATAGCCAAAAATATAGATAATTATATTCTTCTTGTTTTGTAAAACATAATTAATCTCTAGGGCCACAGCAATGCTGATTCTGTAACGTCCAAATCTATTACTTGCTTTAAAAACATGTATAACAAATATGTCATATGGGGTTTCTAGTTTTGTAAAACACAATTAATCTCTAGGGCCACAGCAATGCTGATTCTGTAACGTCTAATTGGACAATGTAAAACAATCAACTAGAATAAGGGTAATATAAGGCAGGTGTAGCTTTGATAAATATTGTTTTGATAAGATTGTAAAATGTACAATAACTATGAGAGGTCACAAAAGCCATATGTTAAATGGTTCTGACACAATAACTATGAGAGGTCACAAAAGCCATATGTTAAATGGTTCTGACACAATGTAGAGGGAGTATCTGGAAATACTCATCACTAAAAAATAGATAGAATTGTCATCTGAAATTAATGTTCTCGAATCTGACACCAAAAATAAAGCGGGTTAAACTTACAAATCGTAGTACGATACAATTTATTAACCATCGACCCTAAATGTAAGTCGTTCGCAGTGCAGGTTGCCTTCTACCTGTCTAGGGTGTGCATTGAACCATCAAGAGTACAGACATCCGCTACGCCAAGAGTCTAATGCAGTGTGTTCCTTCAAGCGACTATGTTTACATGTGCTTGCTCTTAATGCAAAGGTCAACACAGGATAAGGTAATTAGTAATAGTCATTTGACAATAAAACTGTATAATTACAATAACATTATGATCTGAACAATGTACAAAACTAAACATTCAATCTTAAATCTAATTACAATTGCTTTATATACAATTACAAAAGTTTAGACATATCTAGGTAATTAATACATCAACTATAGACACTAGCTTAGACATATCTCATAAATATTCCAATCACATGGCATAATTTAGGCTAAATACAATTCATGTCATAGGTCTAATGCTAAATCTAACAAGAATATAAACTGAATAGGGCAAAACACAGCAAAGTCATAGATAGTACTCCCAGGCCTCTGTAAAGTCTAAATTTCTAAATCTGTATGTTTTACAATATAATAGGTGCTTCAAATAAATGATTACAAGTATAAAATATATAACACAAAGGTTATTGCAATAATATTGTCTATACATTGTTCACACAAATATCCCCCGAAGGGGGGAAAGGAGAGGCCCCAAGCCCCGCCTACTCCACGTGACATCCTCCAAAATCAAATTGATGCCTCCGTTCAACCCTCCTGCTTGACAAGTACATTCACCCTTACGAACCTTTACGGCCACTCCAGAGGGGATGCATACAACCTTACGGACTGCTTAGAGCCTCGCCAGTGGGCTTTCATTCGTTTCTTTCACACTACCCGCCAAGCAGGGGGTCAAATTACTTTACAAAAACATTTGTGTGTGAAAAAATCAACATTCGTCAGCTATTCATATTGTTTACTCATTCGTGGAATATTTTGTAGCCACAAGTTGGTTAGTCTGAATATTTATAGAAAACATAGCAAATCATTGTGCATAATTAATACTTATATATAATCTAGTTGAATATTTATACAATATACAGATAATCAAGGTGCATAATTAATACATATATAATCTAGCTTCTGCCTAAAAGACTGTTTATACAATATATAGATAATCATTATTATTATGTTTACCTAATCACTAGACAGTAATCAATGTGAATAAATAATACCTATATATAATCTAGTTTTTGTTAGGTTGAATTACAATATGCTTATCTAACCACTTTACAGAATTAATACAAAATTAATCTATTAACGTCTTTCAAGTTGAATATTTACAGTGCGTGGCTATTCGCTCATGCGTAGACGCTTGTAACCGTAGGGCAGTGTGTTGTACCCGTCGTCCTCGTCCAACTTCCTCTTTGCACCAGTTAACCTGAAGATTTTACTTTCTGACGTGGTGATGACGTCACGATCTTCTGTGCGGCGTATCCTATCGCTGGTGGTTACTATAGGATCGCTACCCTCCAAAACCATCCGTTTCATCGATTCAAAATTGACCGAGGCTGATGTGCCGAGATTGAGAGTCAGGCCCTTGACCTTGCACACGGTCACGTGTTTGTTTTTATTTGTAGACCATACTTTGTAGGCGTAGACCTTAGGACCTCCAGAGACGAATTCGGTGATGTAGGAACCAGGGCCGTATTCCGAGAGCTCGTCAGTCATCTGGCCTAAATAATCTCCAGTCACCACTCTTGGCAATCCCTCCCTATGAAGGTAAACCACACTGTCTGTATCCTTGTAGATAAGTTGAGGGCCGAGAGCGTCCATATATTCGTAAAGCTTTAACCGGGCGTGAGCAGTGGTGTAGACGGCCAGCACAACGTTGACGGTGGGCAGTATCTCGCAAACGTCATCCGCAAACTGCCAATTCACTACCAATACGTCTTCGTTTACTTCCTGAATATGGTTTACGTCAATGGATGGGCTCTGCAGCATTTTGAACAGTTCCTGAGGCTGCCTGATAATCGACGTTTTAGTCTGGTTCTCCCTCTGTCCAAATTTTCCCCAAAACGAGTTCAACATTAGTTTGGCCAGTGAGCGGGATCCTTCATTTTTGACAATCTTTGTTTGGTCCAAACGGACACCCTCGTTGGTGAAATAATCCCTTACATACTTTGCCCTGTCTTCTTCAGTTTTGCACCAGCCGGGGTAGCCTGACGCTTCCTGTTTCATCTTTAGAAATTTATTAATAAAATCCTTAAACAAACCGTCGTTCCCTGAAGCCATCTCGTACTGCCACATCTCGTGCATTTCCACAACAACATAGCCCTTCTCTACGGCCTTGCGTATCTCGTCCATGGTCCATGTGCCCGTCAGAGCCCGCTCGTCCTCCGTATGGTCGCAATCGCCAGGATTGAGAGTTTCGCCGCATGTCCGACATAGTACAAACATCAGCTTGTTATTCATCTTTAGCGGCAATACGGGGTGGTAGAGCGATGTGGGCGGCAGAATTGTGCACTTGAGCAACCCCTCGGCGCTCATCCCCAGTTTCCTGCATTCGTCGTTGCCGACGGCCAACTTTGGATGTCCAATCGGATATTTTCCATACTTGCAAACCCAAGGGTAGAGGGAACACACGTCGGCGTACTGGATGGTTTCGTCCTCTTTAGCGGCGCAGTAGGTCTTTATATTTCCCGTCCTGCCGCCGAAGAATGCGTGGCGGGGGTTAAGAGGCGCTGCGTTGAGGACGGGATGATTGTCGAGGTAATCCATGGACCTGTCGTCCTTCTTCTGTTGCCTAAATACACACTCCCACATCTCGACGACCTGGTAGCCGGCCTGTGAGATTTTAGCGTTCTTGGCCCTTGTCCTTTCGAAGCGTGCGTTGTGCGTGTCCGCCGGATCGTCCTCCAGGGCAGCGTCACGTCCATTGGGGAAGCACTTGGGGCAGCCGTGGAACCAGCATCCTTGGAACTCGTACACGGTGTTTGTCTCTGTGCACAGCCCGTCGACCTTTAAGCCGTCGACCTTCATCTCTCGGCCGTTACCTGCATGACTTATTCGCAGGTTGCCCTCTGTTTCGAGCCACAACAACCATTGCAGAGCGATAAACGATTGTTTATCGGCCAGGCGGTAGCCAGCCTTTGGTAGTATGGCTATGGTGTTTGGTTTTAGAAAGTTCCTTCTAAATGCCAGGTTACATGCGCTGGCGATAGTCACCGCCTCTAGAAACGGATCGACATTGCACTCTTGTAGGAAACAGGCCCTGAATTTCAGGCACGCCTGTGCCAGGATCTCCACGTCCGATAGGCAGTACTCGAATATCTCCTTTTGAAAGTCAAAGACGTACTCGTTGCGCACCTGCTCGTCGTGCCATAGTGTGAACTCTTCGTGATTCTTGTCAAACATGGAGTCGGGGCAGTAGTACTCTTTGGCAGGCATGGGTCCTACATACGTTTGGTTTGCCAACGTGTTGAACAGGTGCGGAAAATATCCCTTTTTCTTTTCCGGAGGCAGATCGAAAGCTTTAGGCAGTTTTGATAGAGCCATAGGCATGTAGTTGAGAGAGTCAATGAACTTTGTGTTATCAATCTCCATGAGGATGACCTTGGTACCTCGCATAATCAGTTCGGGTGTAAACTGTGTCTCTTCTATGACGTACTTTAGGATAAACTGGAAGTCAAAGGCCTGGCCGTTGTGAGCGATTACAATCACCTTTTTGTACGCCTTTCGCACTTCCATTAGGTACGCCATGAACCCGTTGATGGGATCCTCTCTGAAGACTCTGGTTCTATCCGTGCACTGTAGGCAGGCGCCGCCTTCCTTCATACACATCCAACAGTATTGCTGGGATACACACAGGTTGACTCGATGCACACGAGCGTCGTTAATGACTTCGTCTTGTCGAGTTTCAAGATCAAAAAAGACAAACAGAAAGTTGGTTGATAGCGGGCGACGTGTATCAATTCTCATGTAGCACAGATGGCCTGCAGGCATGTAATCCTTACACACTTTACAATAGTTTTCGCCGCACACGTGAGGAGCTTTTCTACCCTTCTTTAGAATGTATCTATTACAGTCTGGGCACTTTCTTATAGCCCGGCATACGCTTTTCATGTGCGCCTTAAAACAGGCTCTATTTTGAAATTGTCTATTGCAGTCGCCGCACAGGATGCCGTCGTCTTCAAGCACACACGGCGGGGTCCTCTTGCAAGAGTTGCATTGGGCTGAGCACCTATGGTGCAGGCGATCATCGTATGGAACATGACACAATTCGCAATAGTAACCACAAGCGAACGCACTTGTCAGACTTGTAACAACATTAAAGTGGTTGGCGTGATATAACAAGTTTAACTTATGCTTGGGGTTCTGAACGTCGCCTTCAAAGTAGATATCACGACCTTTGCTGCCGTAATTGTAGACGGTGATTTTATAATTGGCGAGTAAATCTTGAAACTGTTGCAGCTCTCTAATGCCTGCACCGCCTTCTCCTATCTGCACCCCTGCGTCCGTCATTAGTTGTTTTGCTCTGTTGGTTTGACGTTTGCATCTGTCCATACACACAAGCTTGTACTCTGGGTCTCTTGACGCATGCGCTATAGCTACAACCAGAGCACGGGGTAGACAGAGGTTGTCTGTGTTTTTAATCGTAACAATTCCTTTCCTACAGTGCGATTCTTCTATAAAGTTATTATACAGTCCGGGTCTTGCACTCCCTCGCCCTACAGGTACATTGACCTTTGTACAGGTCACTCTGAAGGTGTCGTCGGCTTTAAATGTATTTGCGTTACTCTGGATTATTGAGCCTAGGATGTTAAACAAGGCGTCCACAGTTGTCGCAGAGGCAGCTCTAAATGCAATATATCCAGGGGCGTGGTTTCGGAGATTTAGGCTCTGCATGGTGAAGCCCAGTTGTATGTCTTCGGTAGCGTTGTTTTTCATAGTCTCTAGGATTTCCTCTAGTCCTCGTCTGACCCAATCCAACTCGTTTTCCGTGGCTGGTACGGGGTTAAAGTTGAATGTCACTCTAGTACCGTTCAAACGGAATTTTCGTACATATGTCTGTTCTGTTGATACAACACGTACGGCCATTTTACAGATACAAGTCACTATAATAGATCTTAAATTAACACAGGTATATGCTATATATATTCAAATTGATTCTATGTGAAATAGTTTTGAGAAAATAACTAGAATAAGATTACTAAGATTGACAATGGTATATGTTGAACAATTTAAAATTAAATCTAGTTGTTTGCTAATACTAACAATTGTTAGATAATTATTAAATTATTTTGATTAATTTGTTTTCATAAATATTCAGATCAACAATGATATTAGATTATACGAGTTATTCGACTCACAAGTCGCAATGAATAGCGATTGCTTTAATATAGGCTACAGATTTCCCACGAGAAAAGTAACAAAAGATAGCTTACCAGAATGTTTCTTCTTCCAAAGCTGTATGGCAAGTATGGTTTTTCGCGATGAGATTTATACTTCATAGACGCCTGCCCCTCCATACCAAATGGAATCTCCCGCCGAGATTAATAGAGATCGGTCCATCTCGAATGGACTCGTCCACCCCTCTCGGATGGACTCTTCCACAGCTATTTGTTTACTTTTTACTAGCATGCGTAATAAATCGATACGTTTGTTGACACAATTACAATAGCCTTGTCTCACAACACGGATGTGCGGTTTATAGCGGTCACCAGGTGTCTTTGCGGTTCTATGCGTTATCTCTACATGGTTGCACATGTAGGTTAGGCTTGTTCACTCAGGCCTTGTTACACTGTTTCGCCTCTAAAAGGTGGGCCATACTCTATATGTTTTTTGATAATCTGTAGCGAGGGTCGCTAGCTAGTCATGGATCATAGCCCACTGTTGTGTTTAGCAATCAACCTGTGGCCCTCATTACCCGGGGTATACCTTTCATTTTAGTCTAGTGATTAAAGTGTAGTTTGTATATGTATAAAGTGTTTTCACTACATTGGATCCTCTTTGGTGAGTTGTTATTTTCATGTCGTTATTTCATACACTGATAGCATTTATAGTTTAGGTTTTTCACCTCTAAAGGTGTATTATACTAGATATCTCTGTAGTGTCACTGTGTTCTATTTTTAGATGTTTTGTTTTTAGAACGCTGACCCTTCAGGGTCCGAGTGAGTGGTCTACGAGGCGTTTAACCTGTATCCCTCATTACCCAGGGTTCTACCGTTCATTTTAGGGTGGGCCCTGGGATCATTCGAGCGTTGATATTTCATATATATTAATCAATTATATCTCGCGATATCACCCACGTTGGTAGCCACCTCAGGGGCAGATCCTGAGACTGTCCGTGGGGTAGGTTGTTACACCTATTAGAGTTTCCAATAACCACCTCTAGACGTAGTCACCCCCGATTCCATGCTCATGGTCTTTCAGAGCCGCCTCTCGTCCATAACATCCCCCAGAGATGGTCCTGTTCGTTGCTGACATAGCCCAATCTACTAGGGGTAGGTTAGATACATTTTGGCCGGCTTAGGTTAGTCGATTATAAACCCCATAGTCCAGGGTCTTTCAGGGCTGCCTTCGTCCATGACAACCCCCGGGGAAGGTCCTAAACGTAGCTGGGATGTCCCCCAACACTTAGGTTAGATCCGTTTTGGCTAGCTTAGGTTAGCTAGTTGGAATTAGTTTTTTCCATTTACCACCCCTCTAGGCTTGGTCAAAACCACCCTTAGGGGTGAGGGTCGGCGTCAGGCCTCTGCAACATCCAAAACTACCCCTATAGTCCTAGGTTACGTAGCGGCCGAGTTAGGTTAAAATAAAATTTTTTTCGAAAAACTACCCCCTACCCCTGTAGACGCGGTCGAAACCACCCCCGGGTCTGGGATCAGGTGCGCAATGACCTTATGCATCATCCTAAACTACCCCTATAGTCCTAGGTTACGCACCCTATCGGACAAAGCACATGTTCCAATATTTTATCGAAAATCGCCCCACCCCCATTCTACCCCCGGAGCATCCGCCGGGGAAGGTCCTGAACGTAGCTAAGGTCACCCCCTACACTTGGGTTAGGTTAGGTTAGATCCATTTTGGCTAGCCTAGGTTAGTGGCTTGGAGTTAAATTTTTTCGAAAAACTACCCCCTGCCCCTCTAAACGTGGTCAAAACTACCCCCAAAGCTAGGGTCGGGGTCACGACATCCGCCCGCATCATCCGAAACTACCCCTATTGTCCTAGGTTACGTAGCGGCCGATTTTTTTTTTTTTTTTTTCGAAAAACTACCCCCTACCCCCCTGAACGTGGTCGAAACCACCCCTTGGTCTGGGGTCAGGGCCGGGATGACCTTGAGCATCATCCAAAACTACCCCTATAGTCCTAGGTTACGTAGCGGCCGAGTTTAGGGGTGGCTGTGCCCAGGTGTCGACAGTTCTACTCTGGGTATCTGGAACTTGATAACCGTTACATCCACCTGTTAAATTAAAGAAAAGTCGATTTAGCTATGTAAAAATGAAACAAATGGCATTTTTTGTGATTTGAATAGTGGGAAAATATAGGGTCGAGTGGGCAGGACCACTTTCTGGAATTAGACACGCTCTTACACGTGGTGAGAAGAAGTGTCTTCCAGGTACTAGGCAACCTTGTCCAGTCGAGATATAGATATAGGTGGAACTTGGTGCCGTGAAATAGCGGTGAGCATAGAGTGTTCTAGTGCATAAAGTCCGACAAGTTGGGAATTAATTCGGTAAGAATGAAGGATTTGCGAGTAACTAGAGCTGGACGGATGGAGCGACAAGTTACTCATTGTTCCGTGTTTAGTGCGCTTAGTCGTCGCTTAGTTGTATTGTAACTTTGAAGAAGGTAAGAGTTATAAAATCGTAGCCGTTCTTTCTTGCTTTGAGCATATGTTTTATATACAAAAACCAAATGCAATGCAATACAAATCGCATATCAACATTTGCGGAGACGTCTCTGCAACTTCAACATACATCATTCCTGTCACGTTGTCCCTGTGGAAATATATCCTTCCGCTATAAATAAGTCAGTCTGTGGCAGTGCTAGATATTTCTGCAACCGTTTTTCCATGACGCAGGGTGAGACATGACTCAGAGATAAGTTAAGGTGTAACCCATCAGGAATATCTGAAAAACTTTCATTTACAGATATAAACACATGCCTCTTATTTACATCATTAAAACAATATATTAAAACCCATATAGAATATATAGTTTTAGGAAAACAAGAAACTTCTCTTTAATATCTATTAATACATTGTTTATATTTGTACAATATGCACCTGTTTATATCAGGCCTTATCTTTGTGCTCAGAGGGTTTTTTCGTAAAAGGTCTTCTTTCAGGATCTCTTCATCTTTGTCGAACACGATGAAGTAATGGTGTAATCCTTCTACTTATACACCGTATTGAGAAGGCGGGTAGAAGAGCCTCCAAAATATTAGATCGAATTGAATGTAACTAAGATCGCCCGGGCGAACTGACCAGCTGCAAATGTAAAATGTTTGAGTTTGTTTTTATCCTAAAACAGGTTCTAAGTTTTATTTTAAATTACTTGTACACTGCTTCGCTTTGCTGCGGCACATTGTGGTTGCATGGATGTACCCTGACTCGCCTCACTGTGGCACATTGTGGCTGCATGGATATACCCTGACTCACCTCGCTGTGGCACATTGTAGATGCATGGACGTACGCTGCCTATAAAAAATAGGCTATATAAAAACGATTGTAGATGTAGGTTGTATGTCGTGCTAAATTTCAACCTCAATGAGGATTTGACCAAAATCGCGGCAGAAACCTTTGCGTTTTTAAAGCGTACATAAACCAAAATAGCATTTTCATAAAGATAGATAAAACCTACTACCCACAAATAAAACTTTTATTTTATTTTTTTAAGGGGGTTTAAGACTTGCTTGTAGTTGTTATGATTCATTCTAGATTCTAACATAATTTCACCCCCTCCCCACTCATTGAGTAAGACTTTTTAAAAGAATAATGCTCTCACGCCGCCTCATTGGTCTATAAATAGGAGAGAACTCCTCCCTAGAAATACATTTTGCTGCTCTTTACTTCTGTGATGGTGAATATATTATTCCCACCAAACTGCGATTTCATCCGACTTGTTCATCCAGAAGTGTTATACTGTGTCTGCACATTGCCGTGACCTTATCCTTAGTAGGAACAACGCTTTATTCCATAACAAGATCAAATACTCCAATTCCAATTATTTGTTTTCGTCTTAAGAAGAAATAAATAAACCTTTGTTTTTTTGTTTTCGTTAGTTTCATACATAGTATTCATTGAAGCATTTGCTAATGATTATTTATTGTTTAGTTGGCGACTGTACGGAAAGAATAATAAAAATGCCAGACCAATCACGAAAGCAAAACTTTCATTGCAGCATTAAATAGACAATGTATTGAATGCCACAATGTCTTTGTTACGTACTTTTCTTTAAATTAAAGTTAATTTAAAAGACAGTGTAACTGCTTCAGAGAGGGACTCCTTATCGGCCAACCTTTGTCTTTTACAAGGTTCGGTACGCCCCAGTTCCTTTCGAATCGTCGGTTAAACGACATCTCTCCCGTCACTCTCGACGTGACGTAGTTTGTGTGTGTTCTAAACGAGGCTCGGTTTAGACCATTTCTCTCTCTTTGTTTCTCCTGTCGTGTGGCGAAGGTACTCTTAACATTAATAGTGACATTTTGAATATAAGTGATTTCTTTAAGTTCAACAGGTAATTGATAAGTGCGGGAAAGGGTGCACCCGAATAACTGTCCGACAAGTGGCGGTACTTCGCCCAGTGAGGTATGTACAAAACGTCAACTTCATTCATTTAATTATTTAAGGTCCTCCGGAAATCAATGTTGCCGTTACATGGCAAAATATTTAACATTTTTGGTCCTACGGCCCGGATCTTTTGAAAAGGTCCTATGTTAAAACATGTCCACAAGTGTGACGTACATATTTCCAACCGCACGCAATATCTTGTCCTTGTTACAAGGCTTACCTCACTCAATTTCTTATCTATCAGCTGTTCAAATACTGTATAAATACAGTTCTATCAGTCTGTTTTATAACAAACCCTCTCTGAAAGCATATTTTTATAATTCATTACGCTTGTCTATTTGTAAACAATTCGTATGATTCAAAATGTATGTTGCCCACTCATGGTAATGTTAATAGGTTAATATATTTATAAATATTTTCTGCCAACTATTTAGTATGGTAAAATAAGTCACCTATGATTTCAGTGCTTATAAATTGCAAATTTATATTTATTAATGCTTATTGTTTTGAAGCAGATCATTCAGTTACATGCTGTCCAATGTAATTGTAATATTTCCTTTTAAAATATTTACATTTTTTCATAATTTGTATTGAACATTTTTCTTATTGCAATTATTGGAAGATATCTTGTTATTGTAACCTTGAATAAGAGACATTTGTTTACTTCAACTGTTTACGTCCGTTCATAAGTTCAAACATTCAATATTTACATTTCTTTGTGAGAAACTAGTTTACGCTTTCTCTATCGCTCTTGCTATTAGTATAGCATATTTTGTTAGTGTATTTAAAGAGCCTTATTGTTATTGTAGATATAATTCAATTCTACAAAATGGCCAAATCACTAAGAGTAATCACTGCTAAGAAGGAAGCTCTATTTTCCCAGATCCAATCTATTTATGATCTCACGCAAAAGATTTCTGATAAAGCGATCATGCAGGAATTAATGATCCGAGCTCCCTCTGTCGCTAGCATTAAACACGAATTTTTAGACACATTGGACTTATTCAATGAACTCTCGTTGGAAAAAGATAACGATTTTATTCCCAATTTCTCAACTTCGGCTGTGGTTAATGATCTTGTTTCTCGCATAAATTACACTGTTGCTTCAATAGAAGCGAAACAAGCTGCTAGGCAAAAAACCGAAGCTAGCTCTTCACTCTCGTCACAAATCCCACTGCGACTTCCAAAATTGGAACTCAAACATTTCACGGGTGATCCATTTGAATGGATTTCTTTCAAAAATCTCTTTGACTCTACCATACATAAGAATACATCTCTCAATGCTGTCACCAAACTACAGTATTTGCTCAGTGTACTCTCAGGTGAACCATTAAAATTAATTAACTCTTTACCTATTTCGTAAGTTAATTATCAAGTCGCGTATGACCTTGTTATGGAGAGATATCATTCTCCAAGACTATTAATGTCAATTCATCTCAATAGAATTCTCGACTTGCCGAATATCAATTACACTTCTAACCAAATGCGTAACTTTGTTACAAGTTACACAGAGAATACCCAAGCCTTGAAGGGGCTACAAATTGATATCACGAGTAACAATCCCTTATTGTCAGCGATGATTTTACGCAAGCTGGATTCTACTATACTGAAGAAGCTTGAACAATCACGGGATAACAAGTCGACCCTGGCAACACCTGCGGAAATTATCAACTTCCTCTCACAAAAATGTAGTGAACTTGAACACGCGACACTACATTCCTCTTCAACTCTCAACGCTAACTCATTACCTTCAAACTCACCTCAAATTACAAAGGGAAAACTGTTAATGTATAAAACTCAGGTTAACCGAAAGGGGACTTCGCTGGTGACTTGTAACTCTGTCAATGACACAGCGTCTGAAACAAAGCATCCTATATGTTTTCTGTGTAAAGGAACAGACCATAAAATCTATTCCTGCCTTAAGTTTAAGGCCAAATCTCCGACAGAGCGTTTGAAGATCGCGAAGTCGTATAGTAGATGTATTTCATGTTTGGGCGCTCACAGTGTGAAGTTTTGTAAATCCAATTCGACTTGTTTTCAATGTAAAAGGAAACATCACACTCTTCTCCATTTCGACAACGATCACCTGCCTCAGCATACACCATTAAAGTCCTCTATTTCCCAGGACCAAGGTGTAACAGAAGTTGTTCAGTCACCTATTAGTATGACTTCTCAGGCGACTAATCCTGCCTCTCAAAGTACAACTGTGCTCCTGGGCACACTTTTAGTAAAACTCTCCTCTCCTACCGGGACGACTTATGTTTTCCGGGCTCTGGTGGACTCAGGAAGCCAATTCTTATTTATTTCAAAGCAAGTAGCTCAACTAATGTGTGTAACTCGAACGAGAAGTAATCCCAACATTGCTGGACTTTCTCAAAATCTTACTCGCTCAAGGGGCATGACCTCTTTAGGCACACTCTCGATGGCACAGTAATAGCTGCCAAACATAATTTTCTCATTCTCGACAAAATTTGCGTCGATTTACCTCGTACTCACATTGACGTTAAAGTACTAAATAAGGTACAATCTTATACGCTTGCCGACCCTACTTTTCATTTGCCAAGTCGCCTTGATATTCTTCTGGGCGGCACTCTTTTTCCTTTAATATTGACTCCAACTACGCATTCTCTCGGCTCTAATATGACGTGCCTGATAGGCACTCACTTTGGATTCATGGTTATGGGAGAAGCTCCATGTCTGCCTACCTGTGAAAGGGAATCTAGTGCTAGTATGTCCACCACATTACTCGCGGTGAATGACTTGGAACTGCACAATTCTCTACAAAAATTCTGGCAACATGAAGAAGTGCCCTTAACCTCAAAACTCTCACCACATGATCAAGCATGTGAAGCTCATTATGTCGCTACTCATACACGCGACAGTTCAGGTCGTTACTGTGTCCGACTTCCTTTTAAACAAGATAAACCTCTTCTCGGAACTTCTCGCGGGAAAGCGGAAGTACGATTAAAATCTCTCGAACAAAAGTTCAACTCTAAGCCTCGCTTCAAGCAACTTTATGCAGAATTCATGTCTGACTATTTGACTTCTGGACACATGATACTTGCCCAAAACACTCAGCTCAGTTTACCTCACTACTTTTTACCTCATCATGGGGTTCTAAAGGAATCCAGCACCACTACTCGCCTTCGAACAGTCTTTGATGCCAGTGCAAAAACATCCAACGGTGTCTCTCTCAACGACACCCTGTGGACAGGACAGAAAATGCAGACCAACATTTGTGATCTGTTACTCATGTTTCGCTATCATAATGTGGTTTTTACTTGCGATATACGTCAGATGTATCGTCAGATCAAAGTCCACCCTGATGATCAACCTTATCAGCTGATCCTATGGAGGGACCATGTCGATCAACCTATTTCCACTTATCAATTGACCACAGTAACCTATGGACTTAGTTGTTCCCCTTACCTGGCGATAAGAACTCTTCATCAGCTCGCCTCCGATGAAGGTGCTTCATTCCCTCAGGCTGCCGAAGTACTCCGCACACAAACGTTTGTAGCCGACATTATTGCGGGTGGTGATTCCATTGATGAGGCCTCTCATTTGAAAACTCAGCTCATTTCTCTTTTACTTCGAGGTGGCTTCGAATTGCGGAAATGGACTACTAACGCTTATCAACTATTACAGGATCTTCCAGACGAACACCTAGAGACACCCACGTTTCTTCAGGATACCACAAAACTCATTGACACAGGGGAATATAAACCTATTTCACCTATATCTCTTCTCTCCACTGTTCACTCAGAATGGGACTTGCTGCGGAAATATTCTAGCTTTAGTCGACTGCAGCGTGTAATGGCGTATTTGTTGCGTTTCATACACAACTCTCGTCACTTAGGAAGAACTGTTGGACCTCTCACTACGGGGGAGTTGAACTCAGCCAGAATCCGAATATTCAAATTACTTCAGGCATCCTCCTTCATCGAAGATTTAAAGGCATTAGGACACACCCCTCCTAACAGGGTATCTTCTAGGCTTCGACGATTAACACCATTTCTCGATAGCGCTGGCGTCCTGCGAGTTGGTGGACGACTCGAAGCAGCACAGATTCGTTATGAGACACAACATCCGGTGATTTTGCCTAAGAAACACCCTGTGGATGACTCCTTCATTGACCTATATCATCGGAAGTACCTTCATTCTGGAGTTCAACTCACTCAATCACTTCTCGCACAAGAGGTGTGGATATTGTGTGCTCGGAATGTAATCCGTGCACGCGTCTTCAAGTGTATTGTGTGCTTTAAGCACCGACCTAAAAATAAAAATCCTCTTATGGGAAACTTACCTCAACCTCGACTGACCCCTACTCGCCCATTTCTCAACACAGGCATTGATTATGGTGGTCCTTTCACTCTGAAAGTACATAATCTACGCTTTATTAGAACCATCAAGGCATACATCTGTGTCTTTGTTTGCCTTGTCACCAAAGCTGTTCACATTGAGGTGGTCACTGATCTCTCGACGGACGCGTTCATCGCAGCATTGACTCGATTTGTGTCTAGACGAGGTCTTTGTCAACACGTCTATTCCGACTGCGGAACAAACTTTGTGGGAGCTGACAATGCTCTGCAATCTCTACTCAGGACCTCAGGACACGATCTCGTTTGTGAATTTTCATTTCAACGTGGAGTTAATTTTCACTTCAATCCTCTTGCTGCACCTCATCAAGGAGGGCTATGGGAAAGCGTAATTAAAAGCGCTAAACATCCCTTGCGTCGCGTCATAGGTGAACACGTTCTAACCCTCTCCGAATTCATGACTCTGACAACTCAAGTCGAGTCAATCCTCAACTCTCGACCACTCACACCTTTGTCTAACGATCCTTCCGATCTCACTGCTCTGACCCCAGGACACTTTTTAATTGGAGCTCAACTCGTCGCCGTACCCGAATGAAATCTGGCTGAAGTCCCTACTAATCGACTTAAGCATTGGCACCTCGTCCATGCTTTTCACCAACGCGTGTGGAAAAGGTGGCAGCTGGAAAATCTTCACACTCTACAGCAGCGGACCAAATGGCCGGAAACGACAGACAACCTTCGTGTGGGCGACCTAGTGCTAGTGCATCAACCTACTCCGCCTCTCTCTCTTGGCCATTGGCAAGAGTGACACAAGTGTTCCCTGGCACAGACGGTGTGGTGCGAGTTGTTCAGCTCAAGACACAGCAAGGACTTATAACTCGACCTTCTCATAAGGTTTTCCCCCTGCCCATTAGTGCAGAATAAAATTATTATTTTTCTCATGTTTCTAGAAAAGGAATTTTTATCTTTTTTAGTGTATATTTGTTTTTTGTGAAGAACTCTCAGTTTGTTTATTGATAATTATTGTTTTCTTTTCTCTCATGCTGGGGTAGCTTATATTGTATTCTTCTTTGAATCCTAGGAGGATTCAAGGCCCCCGGTATGTTACGTACTTTTCTTTAAATTAAAGACAATTTAAAAGACAGTGTAACTGCTTCAGAGAGGGACTCCTTATCGGCCAACCTTTGTCTCTTACAAGGTTCGGTACGCCCTAGTTCCTTTCGAATCGTCGGTTAAACGACATCTCTCCCGTCACTCTCGACGTGACGTAGTTTGTGTGTGTTCTAAACGAGGCTCGGTTTAGACCATTTCTCTCTCTTTGTTTCTCCTGTCGTGTGACGAAGGTAATCTTAACATTAATAGTGACATTTTGAATATAAGTGATTTCTTTAAGTTCAACAGGTAATTGATAAGTGCGGGAAAGGGTGCACCCGAATAACTGTCCGACAAGTGGCGGTACTTCGCCCAGTGAGGTATGTACAAAACGTCAACTTCATTCATTTAATTATTTAAGGTCCTCCGGAAATCAATGTTGCCGTTACATGGCAAAATATTTAACAGTCTTATTGTTTAAATTCAATTTCACAGTAGATACTTGAACTCCAGACCATGTTTTTCCTCTATAACATTCTTGCTAATAAACATACTCTTTATTCTCAGTATGATTGCCTTTCTACATTTTATATTTTTTATATCATTTCTAATATTTATTCTGCTATATTTTTAAGTATTATTTATGCACTATTCATGTTGTGAAATATTGTTATCTTTCTAAACTCCCACATTGGCTTCCTATAATAAATCCCAAACAAACACAATTTCTAATAAATGATACTAAAAACTCTCTTATCACAACATTGTTGTATTATTCAATCTAATAATTTGCCTCTGAAGATAGTTGCTCACCGAAATAAATGTTTATATTGTTATTATAATATTATTAGCGTGTTTAAAATGTGTTGTGTACTATTTATTAGAGTCACCACAGTTAGTTGTTTTTACAAAACATTGACAGAGTAACTATAGAACTTTCATCCCTTTTATAACAATACTTGTTGTTTATACCTTAAATGTGATCTGTGGGGTTACATTTTTCTTCTGATTGTCTCAAATTGCCAATGTTAAACCTAAAACGTATGCACACTAAATCGACGCCACGCTAAATTCCCGGCCTGGTATAATAGACCTATCTATTAACAAGCAATTCCGCCATGTTCTGGCAAATCATACTGTATTTACGGTGCCAAGTACAACAGTTAACAGAACGATGTGTTCGTATTGTACTGTTCAAGCTTCTTGTAATCGTTGCAGGTTTGCCAACACTATAAGCCATTTCCCAACAATGAGAACTAAAAAATTATAGACAAAAAGCTTGAACCAACTAATCTTTAATATTTGACACATCATTTAGCTCTGAAAACAACATAATAAACTCTTTAAATAATAATAATTAGTACTCATATAATATGTATTAATATGTAAGTGAATACATATTCTTTCTCCTAAATAATTTATGATGAATAATGCCGTTTAAAAAATTACATTATATTGGATGCCACTCTATGCCATCAGCAGTTTGAATTTGTACTTGAGTAAAGCAACCCTGCCTACGCAAGCTCTGATTCTCCTTCGCTCTCTGGACCTAAGGATTTTAAGTACTTCCCTCACCCCTACACGTTTCTAAAGGAAAAAAGATCTCATTATGGCTCCAACATTAGGTTTACGGTGGGGCTTTGTCTTTGTTGACAAGTAACAAGAGATTAATACTATTTTGCGACCAAGGGAAACATATCATGTTAAATTATTCTTACCCATTAACATCCCTTTGTAGAGAGGGTATCTTAAGTATTTAGTAAGTAATTAATGTGTTCTTATTTACTACTAACAATTTAAGTATAAAAATTAATCACATTTACAAATTTTAAATTATTTAGTCTAATAAATTTATTAATTAGTCCTAAATTTAATAAACTCATATATTTATAATAAAAAGTCACGAAACATACAGTGTAATGTATTGCAACATTATAACGGTCAATTAGTAATGTCTGCATCTGACCCTTCAATGGTCACGCGAGGAGTCATTGTATCGGAGCAGGGCCGACTCTGAAGTCCATTGCACGTAAACTGGCAGGTGGCTTGTTTAGCGCTGTTGCCACGTATGGAACCAGCTTCGCAAGGAACGGTACCCTTTTGCACTAATTGGCAACCCAAAGTGAACAGTGTTGCCTAGTTCGGATTCGGGATGTCAGTCTATTGTCTGTCCGTTACTCGTCTCACGCTGACAATTTTACATTTTTTGTCCACCCGCCCTATTTCGTGCAATGGATTTAGTAGATTCTCTACACAAGAGTCGGCGCTGATCAGAGATAGAGTACATTTGCTGACATTAACAGTTGGGAGTGCGTATGATCTTGAGTGGTCACATACCTTTTTTCTCACCAGTTTCTCAGTGCAGTGTCAGTAGTTTAGCACTTCTGTGTTTTAAAATAAGAGCGTTATTTTACCCATTTTACTACTTGATTTTATTTTACTTATAATTACTGTTTCTTGGTATTATTAGGCTTATAAAGTGTCAGAACGGGATAGTAAGTAAGTGAGGTTATGATTGTTCTTGGATACTGTATGCAGTTACGACAACGAAAGTGTACTTGGTTTTATTAGGTTTATAAAGTGTCAGAACGGGATAGTAAGTAAGTGAGGTTATGATTGTTCTTGGATACTGTATGCAGTTACGACAACGAAAGTGTACTTGGTGCTATTAGGTTTATAAAGTGTCAGAAAGGGATAGTAAGTAAG
This sequence comes from Prosapia bicincta, assembly GCA_036971475.1. Classification (NCBI taxonomy): domain Eukaryota; kingdom Metazoa; phylum Arthropoda; class Insecta; order Hemiptera; family Cercopidae; genus Prosapia; species Prosapia bicincta. The sequence goes on along the minus strand of JBAIZL010000002.1, from coordinate 268,275,866 downwards.
TGAGGTTATGATTGTTCTTGGATACTGTATGCAGTTACGACAACGAAAGTGTACTTGGTGTTATTAGGTTTATAAAGTGTCAGAACGGGATAGTAAGTAAGTGAGGTTATGATTGTTCTTGGATACTGTATGCAGTTACGACAACGAATGTGTATTTGGTATTATTAGGTTTATAAAGTGTCAGAACGGGATAGTAAGTAAGTGAGGTTATGATTGTTCTTGGATACTGTATGCAGTTACGACAACGAAAGTGTACTTGGTATTATTAGGTTTATAAAGTGTCAGAAAGGGATAGTAAGTAAGTGAGGTTATGATTGTTCTTGGATACTGTATGCAGTTACGACAACGAAAGTGTACTTGGTTTTATTAGGTTTATAAAGTGTCAGAACGGGATAGTAAGTAAGTGAGGTTATGATTGTTCTTGGATACTGTATGCAGTTACGACAACGAAAGTGTACTTGGTGTTATTAGGTTTATAAAGTGTCAGAAAGGGATAGTAAGTAAGTGAGGTTATGATTGTTCTTGGATACTGTATGCAGTTACGACAACGAAAGTGTACTTGGTGTTATTAGGTTTATAAAGTGTCAGAACGGGATAGTAAGTAAGTGAGGTTATGATTGTTCTTGGATACTGTATGCAGTTACGACAACGAATGTGTACTTGGTATTATTAGGATTATAAAGTGTCAGAAAGGGATAGTAAGTAAGTGAGGTTATGATTGTTCTTGGATACTGTATGCAGTTACGACAACGAAAGTGTACTTGGTATTATTAGGTTTATAAAGTGTCAGAAAGGGATAGTAAGTAAGTGAGGTTATGATTGTTCTTGGATACTGTATGCAGTTACGACAACGAAAGTGTACTTGGTATTATTAGGTTTATAAAGTGTCAGAACGGGATAGTAAGTAAGTGAGGTTATGATTGTTCTTGGATACTGTATGCAGTTACGACAACGAAAGTGTACTTGGTATTATTAGGTTTATAAAGTGTCAGAACGGGATAGTAAGTAAGTGAGGTTATGATTGTTCTTGGATACTGTATGCAGTTACGACAACGAAAGTGTACTTGGTATTATTAGGTTTATAAAGTGTCAGAACGGGATAGTAAGTAAGTGAGGTTATGATTGTTCTTGGATACTGTATGCAGTTACGACAACGAAAGTGTACTTGGTATTATTAGGTTTATAAAGTGTCAGAAAGGGATAGTAAGTAAGTGAGGTTATGATTGTTCTTGGATACTGTATGCAGTTACGACAACGAAAGTGTACTTGGTATTATTAGGTTTATAAAGTGTCAGAACGGGATAGTAAGTAAGTGAGGTTATGATTGTTCTTGGATACTGTATGCAGTTACGACAACGAAAGTGTACTTGGTATTATTAGGTTTATAAAGTGTCAGAACGGGATAGTAAGTAAGTGAGGTTATGATTGTTCTTGGATACTGTATGCAGTTACGACAACGAAAGTGTACTTGGTTTTATTAGGTTTATAAAGTGTCAGAACGGGATAGTAAGTAAGTGAGGTTATGATTGTTCTTGGATACTGTATGCAGTTACGACAACGAAAGTGTACTTGGTATTATTAGGTTTATAAAGTGTCAGAACGGGATAGTAAGTAAGTGAGGTTATGATTGTTCTTGGATACTGTATGCAGTTAAGACAACGAAAGTGTACTTGGTGTTAAAGTCTCTGAAGAACAAAAAGAGAGACCATGTTGAAGGTTTTGGTAATGGAAGCAGCAGAAATAAAACAGAAATGGTGAATGAAGTGTGGACACTGGAGAATATAATCAGAATAATGTTGATGGGGACAATCCAGAAGCTCCAGTAGGCAATTTTATATAATCAGAGTTTCATATAAGTCAAGTCAGAGATACACGATGGTATTTAGGAATCAGGCACGGCATATCCTTCTTGCAGTATATCCTCACAATATCCTCCCAACCTTTTACAGGCCTGTACCAAGAAGCGAAGCAAAATGGGCTACAACTTCTGTAGGTACGTTTGAATGTAATTTCCATAACTTATTCAAAATGACATGCAAAATGCTTTTGGAAAGACGAAAATCAACCCTAAATAGAGCTGACTATCTATTTGAAGGAGACATAAATGCTTAATTGACAAAACCGAATTTGTCCTAATCAGCCACAGCTGAAACTTGTCTGTGAACATTGTGTTCATCGGTCGTTCATTACCCTGCAGTCAGGCAGAGAGAAAAGAAGAGGATTTAGAGGTCCCTAAGGTTATGCAGAATCTGGCAATCTCGAAACCGTCTGCAGGAAAGGCATACTGTCAGTTCTGGCATAGTGGCAGGGCGTTAATTTAATGGGTACCTTGTCCTGTTGTACCAGCCTGATCTAGTTCTAACAATGGAGTTTACAATGTATGCTGTAAAACTGACTCCGTGCCATACTCATTGTCCCTGACCGCCAATAGGAACGTCAAATCGGTGGGCGCCATTCGACCCCTGCCTTCGAGTCTTGTAGCAGAGCACTAAACGTGTGTGTGAGAACCACATCCATACTGCTACTAGAGACTACTATCTGCAGCGGTGTGACCGTGACTGGACCACAATTTATTAGGATAATACACAATATCAACTAGTTTTTATAAAGTATCAGACGCAAACTGCTACTGTAACAAAATACAGCCCAGAATCTCTCCATGATCAGATTACCAACTTACACAAGGACTGATAATTCTAAGCAACATATATCAATGATTTAATTCTCAAAGTGTATCATGTCTCCACTGGAAAATACAGTTCGTTGAATGCAATATAAAGTAGAATTTATATAGTAGACTGGTGGTTTCGTAGCGCAATGAATGTAGTATAGCTGGTCAGATGTAAGTTAGGGCGAGAATAGGCGAGGGGAAATACAAAGGAAGCAAAAACCATTCCGCAGACATTATAATATGAGCTATAGTCATTATAATACAATAATGTAGATTTGATGAGGCCGAATGGCCGCTATAAATATTATTTTATTTCACTTGTCATATTAACCAAATCATTTACATACAATTTTGAAGCAATTTGTTTATAACATTTTTTTAAATGACCACAACATTGCAATTTCTTAGAGGTGGCCTTTGATGTAACACGCACAACAAAAATAAAAGTTTTCAAATAGGGTTAGCTTTTGGTTATATTGATCATATGGTTTTTTATAGGTATATTAATTTTGATGTACAAAAATTTAAACTAATAAAATTTATTAATTTTCAAGATATAACAGATGAACAATCATAGTTGATATACAATATCAAGAGCACAGTGGTACAATATATTACAAAAATATAGGTGAAAAACCCCCAAAACCACAAAAATTAATAAAAACATAACTAAAATAAGTTACAAAGTCATCATCTTCGGAGGTTCCTATTACAATCTAGAATTAAAAAATTAACAAATTAGACTGACTTGAAGCTAATTTCTCATCGAATTTATCTTAATATCGGCTGATGCATGCAATATTTTGACAGTCTGTATCATTTTTGTGGAAAAGTATTTATACTGACTCAACACAGGCCTTCACGCCCAGTCCCGCCTATTTCAATCTCTAAAGGTCAAGTACACGGTTAAATGGTCCTCACGACTCGTGTGGAAGCTTATATGTTACATAACACGAAACATATTATTTTAAAAGATTAGATATGTATATATTAAACGACGAGTAAAACCTCTCGAGGTTGTGGATATAAGTTTATTAGTTTGAGTAAAATATCTTAAGTTAAAGAAATGTCTAAATTCATTCTGACAGAAGAGATATTTCACATTTTATAAATTTATTGAGAATGTAAAAAAAATATGTAGTCATATAAATGCATTGTAAGGTATGTTTTATATGTACTTTCCGTAAATTTACTTTGTATTATTGATATTTTTCACCTGTTTGGGACAGATATACTAGCCTGTAAGAAAACATTTGGCACCACAACGAGTTCGAAAGGATGAATTGAACAATATAGTATCCAGTACAAAATGAGGTATTTTGTATGGAAATATGGAAATATTTTATTTATGTATAATAAAAGTATTGTACATCTACGTCAGGTTTCAAAAGTTTGTTAATGCATTTTATATTTTTGGTAAAAAAAAATTTAAATTAAATTTATCTAGGATTTATTAAAAAAAATAGGAATATATTCCTAAACCTCTGATGGTGCTTAACACGCAATACATTCAAGAGAAAAATGTTCAAAGTACAATTTTATATTTTATAATATTGAAAATAAAGGTAATTTTCACTAGTATTTATGATAAATGTAGTAATTGATATTATTAATAGATAGTAATATTAAGTTTAACTTGACTTCTAAAGGACTGCGTTAATATCTAATTTCAAAATAAAAACTGTCTGAAATAAATAATAAGAAAGATGAATATAGACAAGACTGGAGGAATAGCTTGATTACAGGGTGCTTATATTACCGATTTGAATTACTTATGTTTTCACATGATACAATGTACGAGTATTAGGTTGTCTGGGACAATAGGGATTACCATAGAAAAGGGATTCGATATTTAGCTAAGCTTTAAGGTCTCGCTACCTTTGTTCGTTTTATATATCTTTTCAGTCTGTCCGCTTTGTTTAAGGTAAGCCCTCAGATACATACAGTTTTCCAACAGGCTTATTAATTGCTAAAAATCTCCTCTTGTTCCGGGGCATCTGGAGTAGATTAGTATATACCTTTTTAGTTTCATATTGTTGATAAATCTATAGAAGGAGAGTAATATTTTATGTTTCAAATTTTAAAAAGAAATAACAAGAGATGAAGTCATAAAAATCAAGTAACAGGTGTCTAATATATATAATTACGTCCAAAGATTTAAAGGAAATATGTGCAACGATTGTATGCATATTTATTTAAATATAGGACACCAAATAAAAAGACCCACATTTACAATTATCTGACAAATGGTAATGAAGCACCAGGAGTCGAGGCCATAAACGTTTAAAAAGAGATGAGGAATATAGACAAGTGTAAAGTGCATAAAGCGCATGTCCATCTATTCAAGTAACAGGACTTGAAATAAGGCAATAGAGAAGCTGGGTAATAATTAGCTGTGACAAGGAGCCAAAGTTATTAACGAGCAGTAGGAGATGTATCGGAGATATATAATTAAATTAGGTTTGCTGAAGCTATTTTAGGTTTCAAGAGCTATTTCCCGCAATAATGTGGTTTGATCTCTAAACATTTCTGGTCAGAATAAAATCCTATATTTATATATATATATATATATATATATATATATATATATATATATATATATATATATATATATCTAAATATACAGACATTAAGACATTAAACTTCGGCTATAATAGAGAGATATTTGTTTTACTTTTTATTAGGTAAGTTAAACGGTTTTTAATTATTTTTTAAAATGTTTTTTGTTAACTTTATCGCTCACGAGGAAACGAGTGACTTACTGGGCCTCTGCTGAACACTGAAGAAGGAATACACAGTAGAAGGATGGGTATGCTGTACTGGCCGGGGCGGCGTCTAGAGGCCCAACAACCAAGGTCGGATGGCTAGAAGAAGCAGAAGACATTTGTCACTTAACATAGACCTCCTTTTCTAATAGTAATTAGGTTTTATTCGTCTTATCAACCTTAACACAAACATACACTCGCACGCGGAATCATTCAAAATGTATTATTCATTTATTTCATAACACGCACACACACACACACACAGATACACACATACACACAGCCACATACACACAGCTACACACACAACAAACAAACACACACACAAACACATACACACATACAAACAGGCACACACACACACACAAACAGATAATTATTCATTAAAAATATTTTCAAATACTATTTCAATATATTTCATTACTCTAGCTGCATCCAACACCTTATAATCTTACTGTCTGAAAATGTCACTCACATGGAAATACATTTTTCAATTAAATATTAAAATTATATTGCTGTTTTTATTTATTTTAGGTAAAGGTTTATTTCTTCTTACCGAGATGTATTTCTATTCTTGGAACTAGGTTTTCTAGGTACACACCGAGTTTTCACCTATTCTTCTGTCGTTTCTTCTATAATTTTCGTGTGTTTATCCTAATGCAGATGATGTTATTACCATTCCTATGTATGTAATACTATTTCTAGGTTGTATTCTCAAGTTCAACGTGAGTTTTTAATTTATAAATGAATTACTTGGTGATGTATTATGTACTTAGTGATTCCTATACAGAAATATTTGGAAAAGAATTTAACCTCAAGGTATAATTTTATTAATATATCCCTAATTTTTTTTTACCAAAGTTTATAATTACACTAAGCTGTCTAGACTAATATTTCGAGTATTTTCCTGAATTTGCAATTTTTTACCAGTCAAACTATCTGGTCGTCCTTTAACTAGCAAAAGAGAGTAACACATATGATTGGATTTTTATTTTTGTAGTTATTAAAAAAATGTATAGAATAAATGTTTAAATTTTCATATATCGGATAATGCCGGTAGAAATAATTTGCACTTCTTACTTCAAGTATTTTGCATTTTCATTATAAAGGAACATACATTTCCGAGCTTCAAGACATGCAATTTATTTAAATTTTCCGAGAGTTGGGCGACTTGAAGCGGTAAATAAAATATGGGTTTCAATCTATGTTCAGGTTATGTGTACAGTAACAGTTTTAAAGCTTTAGTTTACTTTAGAAATAGAAATGGAGGGCAGTTTATTAGGTAATTAGTCGCTATTCTTCGCAAACCAAGACATCCCGCAGATTTACAATAAATGGGGTTAATTACATTTACATTAGTTTACGACTAATGGAACTTTAAATTTTGTCAATTTACTGAGACAGAACGTTTTCGACCGTCGTGGCAATCTGTATCAGTGTCTTCTGCTTGGAGTTAATCGTGTTAGGGACTACCATATTAATATTACAATTTCCCTTCGTCTATAGCAAACAAACAATATTAATAATACAACAACAAATTGTCGATAAGGAATCGCTTTCCTGACGTTGCAAGACAAACGCGGAGGTGTCACACCACTTGCCTTCAAATCCCGGTTAGTTTTACTTTCCTAAGAAAAGATGAAATCTGTTTATAGTGTGGGATAAATGCATAAAACTATTTCCAGCTGATTGGAATTGCTGAAAATCAGACAACGTAAATACATAAATAAAATCTGGTATTTAATCTTTACCCCTTTGTGTTTGCTCTTTCAGTTTAGAGAAGGGAAATGGAGGTTAATTATCTGATAATTAGTAGATATTCTCTAGTCCAGAGATGTAACAGATTACCAGAGATGTCCAGAGTCCGTTCAGAGATGTCCATTGTAATTACTACAGATCCAGTGAAAGCTGAGAGATGAATAGGTAGGGAAATTTCAGCAGAGCAGAGCGGGAAGAGCAGTGACACGTTTAGTTTATGAGATCTAAACTTCATTAAACAATCTTGTCTAGCTGTTGAACATGCATTCGATAATAATTGTTTAAAAAATACGCAGGTATTATGGTTTTATCAAAATATGTTTTTCTGAACTATTAAACTTTTATATTTTATATGAATAGGACATTGGAAGTGTCACCTAAACTTAAACAAGAGATAAGAATTTCGACTTTACAATTATAAAAAGAGATAAACGTCGACAAGTGGCAACAAAAACACATATTACACACCTGCAGGGTGATAGGAATGTTATGTAGGGGATTGCCCAGATCAAAATAGGGGTAGGGGATGAAAGCTGTGCAAAACAAATATTGAGCCAAGGCCCTGAAGGCAAGTGGTATGTTGAAAGACCTAAATTATGTGTTTGTTAGAGAGCGTGGTTATAAATTCCAACAAAGTTTAGAGCTTATTTCAGCATTGTCAGTTATGTTTAGTAAACACTTGAAACTTAAATTTAGATGAAGTTGCTTTGCTTCCAAAATAATACTGTCAATTTTGGGATTATTTGGGAGGGTACTTTTTTCAACATAATTTCATATTGCCCTAACAAGGTAGATGTAAACATAATGATATCGATCTAGTTCAAAAGTTTCATTTACAGTTCAACACTCACGTGTCATAACACGAGGGAAATCAATGCTACAAATTAGAGGGACAAATCAGATACCTCGAGGGACTTGCAATGCAAGGTTAATTACTGTGACAGGTAACGTAGTATCATAGGGCTACTGCCATTTGCAGCTCATTAATAATTCAAACCTGCATTACTATATCACGAATTCAACTTTGCATGTGTCAATTTGAAGACGAAACTCAAATTTCCGTTCTGGTTTTCATGTTAGCATGGTGCGCACTGGGCCTTACCATTAGGATAGTTCTTGATATAAAATTATCAAGATCCATTCATTAAAAATTTTTTTCCCCATTAGTTTTTTACCATCAATAAAAAAATAAACTTACAATAAAAATATTAAGCTAATTTCAAAATATTTTATTTTGTCGGTATTTCTCTGGGAGTTGCGTTGAAGTTTTAGAAACAATAGTGAAGCCTTAGGTATGAAAGGGTGATACCGTGAAAGCGGAAGATGGATCACTGTGGTAATTGGAGGTAATGTAGCGTGCTGAGGACTGAATGGCACCCCTTTCACAGCTATGGGGTTATTTTAATAATGTTTTTCACGAAATATCTTTCGTATTTAAAACGAAGTATTTAAAATTCATTTCAACTTATGAGACGTATTTTTTTATATGAATAACTAAGTCTTCTTAGAGGATGAACATCTCCATTCATATAATACTTTTTTATTCAAAATCTTGTTGCAAAATAAAAAAAATCTAGTAGGGGGTTGGGAAGAAAGGTGAATGAAAATAATTATCATGATAGGACGATGAGCTCCATATTTAAATAAAATTTTAAATACATAATTCATAAAATGGAAACATTAGGAAACTAGGAAGTAACAATTGAAAACAGTTATGGTATAGTTGAATTTTTTTATCATTTTACTTTAATATTTCAGCTCACGCAGTTCTGAAAAATCCAAGGGAAATTAATTTTGCTGTTTGGAATTCCCCCGCCCTCACTCTCACTCTCTCTCTGTGCGACCGTGCGTTAGTTGTGTGTGTGTGTGTGTGTGAGCAAAATGTTTCTTGCTCTGTTGATGTAGTGAAATCGTTCGGCTTAAGTTATTTAAATAACATTTGGTATGACGTCGTTTTAAATTAAATTCCTTAACGTGCAATTAAAATACTGATATCGTTCCTTATTGGCATTAAATACTTTGCAACGCAGTTTTATTCTAAGAAATAGTTTTAGATAGGTTACGTTGTACTTTATATTTATTTAAGCTTAAACCAAACCACGTCCTTTACAAATGTTTATGACAAAGGTTGGTTAATACTGGCTGGTATCCTATATTTACTGATTTTGAACTATCAAACATTTCTTATTATTTTTAAAAACATTAAAAATTAAATTAAAAATATACCTTGGCAATCACTTAAACTTTCTTGACTTGTTAGAACATATAATAGTTTACACGGGTTCACTTTAATAACATATTTAAATTTTGAAAAAAATAAACTAAGCGTAACGCAGCCACTTATAAAACATTTCCTTGTTGTAATAAACTTTAAAATTTAGGTTATTAAACGTTTAATACAAAATTTAACTACACCAAGTCCATGGGTATCATCCATGCATCGTACTACTGGAAGATCGACGAAACGCTTTTGCTCAAGGTAAGTTAGCACATGGTTCTGAATCTCCCCACCCTTATATTCAGAAAAAGTTCTATCATTGGTTATTATTTTTTAACATGACGTCATTTTGACTAGCGTTGTCATAAAATCTTTTTATATACAAAACCTTTCTTTTAAACAAGGCCGATTTTACATTAACTAAATGACAAATATCTATGCAACATGCTGAACTGTAATAAAAAATTATTTAGTATGTTATAGATGCTTTACACATTTCTTAATACGATAATTAAAAACTATAAAAGCTAATAAAAACAGATGTTGTTTGGAACAGCAGAATAGATTTTTGAGGAACTGGAACAACACAAATCGAAAAATTTAAATAAATTTATCTATAAACACATGACTTTGATTAATTATTTAGAATGTATATCATGAAGCTTAAGCTTGTGGTATAATTGTGGAAAGACATGGCTGTACAATTATATTTAAATACGGTTCCTTGATTCCACAACCATCATTAAAAATAATTGATGAATCTCTTATGAAATCGAACAACCTATTTTCCCCCTTCTCATCTTTCCACCGATATCAACTTTAGAATTATTTAAAGTATTGGGGAATTCGACTCTAGCTGTTATTCCTGCAATTGAACATACCTAAAGAAAGAAAGAACCAATAAATAAAACAAATCAAATTATCTAAAAATCTTTTTTGTATAACTTTGTATCGGTATGGGTTTTAATATAATTTGACACGAGTATTGACTTTTTATTAATTTTGGCATTTTATTTTTGGTTGTTTTTACTAGAATTGTTCTTAATATTTTTGATCTAGTTTTTAAACGAGTATTGTGAGATTGACTTTGTTTTCTATGCCTTATTTACGTGGTATAGTTCACTATCATTGCTTTACTTTCTCTTGCTTTCTTTGCCTGTGTTACAACGTAACTGAATAGATCTACAGTAAAGGCCTTTTCCCCTTATTACTGTGTGTATAATTTCTCCTCCTTCAAAGCTTTTTCTCTGACTTGGATATCAGTTAGAAATACCGCGTGAACGATTTAATTCTTTGGTCAATTTAGTTTTTTTTTATTTATTAGGTCGTTTTTTGATATTTTTAGTTTTTGCAACTATAATATTTTTTTTTAACTTTAGTTCCTGATGAATAATCTTCAAACCTTAAAAGATGTTTTCATTATCTTCATTTTAAAAATTTAAAAGATATATTTTTGGCAAAAATATTGTGCATTGTTATTTCGATTGCACTAAATGATATTTTAAAGGAGACAACGTAGGTTCAAAAGGCCGAAATACTGAACAAAAGTTTCTTGATGTAATCATCTTGAATTGACTGACTAAATTGATTTTAAACTACTCAACTAAGTGAATCTGTAATTGCTTACTTGCTGACGCGTTTCAAAACGATCGTTCCTTTACGAAGCTAACCCTCTACCCAGTAGTTAAGTAGTTTAAAATTAGTTACGGAACAAAAATATGATATTCCGGAAGTTGAAGTATATTATCGAACAAGTTAAGAATAGTTAACACTCTGTTGGATAATTCATTATTATTTCTACTCAGTTTAGTTCTTGAGATAATACCAATTAATTTTGAAATTTTTTGACTAAAAATATTATTGAATTAAACGTAGGGTGTATAACTTTCTACAGTTTTTTTTTTATGTATGTTTCTAAGCTCAGGTATTTAAGAAACAATCAAGAGAATATCTGACGAACTATGGTCACACTACGAGTGCGCTATTCTTAAATATACATTAGTATATGTTTTATATTGATATAAGAAAAAACACAAAGTACTTACTTTACTTTACTTTATCCAACGCCCATCCTTTGCTGTTCTGTCTTTCGACGTCGAGCCTCCCAATGTAGACTGACTACATTGTGCGGTGTTGCCTGTAGTTGGGGACATAGGAAGAGATGTTCGCCGTCCATTCTTCCTACTTGGCACAGAGGGCAGGTGTCTTCATCTGCTAGGCCGATTCTATGTAGATGGGCTTGAAGGTAGTCGTTGTACTCGTACTTATCGATTAGAGATTGAGCGTGTACAAGGGGTGTATTTTGCGTTCTTAGAAAAAGACTTATTTAGGCATACGTGCTCCAGTGCCTCGAAGCCACTCGTTTGGCTCTCTCCCAGTTTTTAAAATTAAGTTTGTCTCGCCTTGATTCGAATCGGTTAATCCCTGTCTGCAGCTGCAATGAGTGTTGTCTTTGCTCCTCCGGTTATAGTTCGATGTCGTGTGCGAAAAATAAGCACGATACTTCTGGAGTTTTTTCGATTGCTTCTGTGAAGTCGTTGATCATTATATTAAATAACAAACAACTGATGACAGCTCCTTGAGGCAGACCTTGGCGCTGTTGTCTGTAAAAAGAAGCAGCGTTTTTAAAATTACATTTGATGTTGTGATAGGAAACTTTTATCCAGCTAAGCCTTTTTCCTTTTATTCCCAGATCCTTCATTTTCTTAATAAGCAGTGGGCGTAGAAATGTATCGTAGGCCGCTTTAAAGTCGATGAGAACAGCCAAGGTGGACTGCTTCTGTAAAAACCATCCTTCACTGCCTGTGTGAATTTTACCACTTGGTCTGTTGTCGATCGGTTCTTATGGAATCCTGTTTGCTAGGCGTTAAGAAGCTCATTGCTCTCAAGGTACTCTCTTAGTCTTTCCTCTACCATCTTTTCAGTTACTTTGCTGCATACACATGTGAGGGAGATAGGCCTATAACTTTCCAATTCTGTGGCCTGTTTACCCTTTTTGAGAAGCGGTGTAATTGATGCTTTCTTCCATGCGTGCGGTAGGGTTCCTTCCTATGTAGCATTTATGAGGTCAAGAAAGGTTTTCTTAGCATTTGTGCCTAGGTTGCGGATGATTTCTGGGAATATTTCGTCGGGCCCTCCAGATTTGCCTTTCTTTAGGGTTAAGATCGGCGTTTCTAGTTCGTCATAAATGAATGGTTTGTACATAGCAATGAACTGGGAATAGGTTGGTCTTCGAGATTTCTCCTTTCAGTTCGTGTGAGATGCGTTCTGCCTACAGCCGCGTAGTTCTTGCAAAGGGCGTTAGCTATGTCTTTTGGCTTGGTTAATTAAAGCGATATCAATAATAAAAGTTAAAAATTAACGAAAACGATGTCAATAATAAGGTACAAAGTGAAAAAACCACATCAGTAGTTAAATCATTAGGGAACTAAAATGATTCTATAATAAAAATTATGAAACATTTGCAACGGTATCACTAATGAAGAGTATAAATAAATAAAATGATATCAGTAATAAAATGTATATAGTATGCCTATATAGGAAATTACAGTATTTTGTGTATAAACATATAACTGTATAGCAACATTAAATCGCTGAATCTAATTTAATAAAGAAATAAAATCTTAATCGGCAGTGAAACAAAAATAAAAAGCAAAGTAACTTGGAAATGTCAGGAATTTGTAAATTCAAATATTGTGACATTACGAAAGGATTTTGGTAGAAGGAAGATCTTTTAAACATTATTTATTACATTTTTTTGGTTTAAGAAGGAATTCGTCGCTCTATGTAAACGTAAGCGGTGCAGGGTGTGTTTTATCGATTGCGAGACACCCTATCGTAACGTTAAAAACATAGTATTTAGTAGTATTTCTCAAAAACAAAACATATTCTATGGTGGAAAGGTAGTATGATGAAAGAAAACTTTCATACGAAGTTTAAAATGTTGAAAGGGCAAAGTTTTCAATTATAAAATAGCTTGATGAGTCTTAATGTTCAAGTCGGTTCAACCAACGAGATGGAGATAATAGCCCTGAACACGAGCAGAACAAGTGAAATCTTCGCCTAAGCAAGTTCTTATCTTGCAAACCTCAGCCAATTTTCACCTTTTTTTCATACGGGTGCCATATTGAGATATATTAAGTCTTGAAAAACAGAATAAAAAAGGAACGGAAATACATGTATAAGAATAGCATAATAAATACAAACCCATTGAAAATGTATTTTATATACGAAGTAAAAGCTTTTATAGAGCAAAATTCAATTTAACATTATAAAATACTATTTATCTACTGATGTATTAAAAATCAAAACCAATCCCTAATTGCAAACACTATTGTATTTCTATATAAGGTTGACATTCCCATTTTACCGCTTTCCTTGTGGAACCATTGAATTCACTTTAAATATTCACCGACAAATTGGAATTTGCAAAGAAGCTGCAAACGAGAGAAAAATGTATTCGTATGAGCAAAATAACTTCTGCTGTAAAAAATATAAATTATTAAAGGAATATTTGTACTCTAAAGTTTACTTTGTTATCTAAATATATTTATTTTTTTCCTTTTGCCAATTGTTGCAATTGGTTTCATGTTGCTATGGTAACGGAAACAGATAGAAAAATATTGCTAAATAAACATTTATATTGCTATAATTTAGGTAGGCATTCATTGTAATACGAAAAGCCGTTTAAATTAACCTTACTGTGAATTTTCCCACTGTAAAATTACTTTTTAGCGCATGTTGCATTGCTTGGAAAAGGATGTATCTTACCTACAGGATCAGTGGTTTCCAAGTATGTATTAATTCATCCCTTAATTTATTCAACATTGCCAGAAAACATTGCCACTCTCATCAAACTAAGAACAAAACATCTTAAAAACATTAACATTTCAGCAGATGGGACTAAGCAAATATCGTAACTGTGGCAACGGTCTCGTCGAAGTACTTGCACTACATCATGTGTTCAACTGCCCTGAAGTTGCTGCAGGCCTTCACCTCTAGAACTATCCTACAGAGGAGGGTTTATACTCTGATAATGCCAGAGCATTGGAAAAGAAATGCAAACACACCTTAAAGTTTGATTCTATAGAGGATACGAGACCAACCAACAATGCTCCATTATATCCTTTTTAAGTAGGGCGATAAAAAAAAGACAGAAAGTATCAGGTAGGGAGGCCTCTTTCTTATAATTATATAATAATCCTCTGTGATCCGGAAATCATGATGTCGCCTAGGTAGGGTAGCATACCTGAAGTCCACTGTCGGTTGAGGTCATAAAGAAGGGTCTAACTGGTTAAGCCTCTGGTAACGAGAAGGTTAAGGAAATGTATATGGAAATAGTTAGGTAAGGACATATTGATACCCTGACTCTGGGAATAGGGAAAATAATGACATCCATTAAACAAGGTCGGTTTATAGTAAACCTTTTCTTTACCCGAGTAAATATAAATGTCTACTCGCTACCTAGCCTGGTTGTATAACTTGAGTCGATTAGAATCTAGTTATGACAACTTCCTTAACGAAATAATGTAATCATAATTTATTGCCATAAAAACCGTCATCGCTTAACCTAACAACTCCAAGCAGAAGACACTGATGAATATCGCCACATACCGATCGAAAACATTCTGTGTCAGTACGTTTTCACAAATTTACAAAATTTAAAGTTTGGATGGAACTAACGTAAAAGTGATTAATTAAGTTTCACCGAACGTAATTGACTATAAAATTGAAGAGTTAATAATAAGAAATTAAAAGAATGACTTTGTTTTTCTGAATAAAATGAGAACTAGGGCAATTTATTTGGTCTTGAAATAACTGGCAATCGATGAAAAAAGGTTTTGCGAAGTTGCACCATTTAATGATATCATTATTACAGTATTCCGTTTTTAAAATACAACTAGATTAACGACTCATTTAAAAATTGATTTTCAATTTAGGAAACTATTAAACTGTTTAAGTTTTTCTACTCACCTTTAAACATTTTTACCACTAGTTATATATTCCGTCTTTCTGAAAGCACTAGCTCCTAGTTATCCTCCCACAAGTCATTATCACAGATAATTCTTGACATTTGTCTAAGTATTTATTTAGAATTCGATAGCCATTATGCCTTACCATTGCGTGAACGTAAAAGCATATTTCCAAACCATACCTTCAGCTTTCCCGATTATGTGGGGATGTCCTGTGTAAAGAGTCACCATATTCTGGTAGCTCCGTCTTCTTCGATCAGACCTGACTACTCTTTTCTACTTCTGTGGCAAAACTTCATAATAATGAAGCTTGTTATATTTCGAAATGAGTCGGTGATCATCTGTCACCTAAAATTACATCACCTTGAGATGCTTGGCTGACAGCAATATTTGTCTGGGCTTATCAAGCTAACGCTAAAATAAAATAAACTTAGGCGTGTGTATAAATTAAGTATACGGTTACCGAGACAAAATGTAAGGGTTGAGGGAAGGTTAAATTCATCACGTCCCAAACTAGTAGGTTACGTTTAAATCGGAAGAAATCACCTATGTTGTAACTTGTTAATTATGTTCGCATAGTTTTTCCTTTTTCTATACCACTGTTCAGTTGTACTAATGAAATACTTTATGAACCTAAAGACAGTAATTTTATTAAATTCCTTCTATTAGCTCACACTCTCCTTATATGTATCTTGTGTATATTCTCAATCGTTATTAAAATACATCTTTACTTATCCTACCATTGTCCAATACATTTTTTATTTTATCAACGATGGATGATAGTTGATTTTATTACAGTTTTTTTCAAATATTTGTTCAATTATTTAAATTATAAAAACTTGATGTCCCTGTCGGATCCGAACTGAGGTGCTACATGTTTAAAATCCAGCACTTTGACACGGAGCCAACTTTCCTATAGTTAGTAATCAATTTCTTGAAAATGTGTATGGAATTATACGGAATGTTTTCTTGCAATAAAAACATTATACGAGACGGAGAGAATGAGATATTATAATCCACCATCAATCTCATTAATTTGAAAGAAAGCAAAAAATAGCAACGAACAAAAATAATAGTCCAACATCATAATATGGCATAGAAAGAAAAATGTAAAACTACAAGGAAATTCGCTTTCGATTATGTCACTAAATATTTTGATTATGTGGTATTTATATAAATATTTATACCGTATGTAATAATATATCGAAAAGAAATTAAAATAAATTTTGTCCTGGTCGACCTCAGTAGGAGTTGACTTTATCAAGTTTGCTATCTCTATTACTTGGTTTGTTTGTTGCTTCATAATTCCAGAAAAATAATAGCATGTCGGACACACAAGGTCGAAGCATAATTATTTTCTTGGATGAAATAGGATAAAATAATGTAAGTCGATAAGAACACAGTCTCGCCTTATATACTCTTTAATAATTGCATTTTACTTACACATTTATTCTGTATAGTAGGAAACATAATATAAAGTGGATGTAACACATCTTATACAGAACTAAACATCACAGTACTTATTTGTTATAATTGTAAATTTTAACTTTACAATCGTCCCTCGCGAATTTTAAATTTTATAAAATGGGTTCTAATGAATCTGCTTAATATCTTCAAATACCTAAGTTGTAAGAGTATATTTATAAAGCCATAACTTTCCTTCCCTATATAAAACCAATTAAACCGTTAAAATTTAATTTAAATCAGCTTATGTGCAATAAAACCATTGTCATAAGCATTTAATCGATATAGTAGTTATCATGGGTATAATCTCTATTATGAGCAATAAAATCGTTATCTAACTATTTAAGAAACGGTCTTTTAAAATTGCCTACCATAGTGATTCAAACGTAACTCCAAAAACAGTTACCTGATTGCATCAACCATTATGTTTGACTTTCTGAAACTTGACAATCACTGCTGTAAATTCACTTTGTGAAAATTCACTTCGCGCAGGTGATTGAAAGGAAGATTCTGTTTGAAGGGGAGAACCGAGCGGAATTTTCCATAACCATGCGATACTAGCTTGCTTTCAGCTGGTGGATGAGAGACTTTACACATAAATAGAAACTACAAGATTAGGATACTAATTTAAAGTATTACCATCAAAACAAGAGTATACAATGAAAATTGAATTAGTTTTTGGTACTAAATATCGTAGAAAATGTTTTTAGAACGTACATAACCCACTGCCAGCAGAGAAGGGGCTTATTGTTTGGGGGGGGCATGCGAAAAACGTATTCTGTCCAACGCACATCTTCCTTCATATTCATACAATTTTACTCCTATTGGTATAAAGTGTTCGACATGCCTCAAGAAGCTTTCATTTCAATAATAATAATCCGTCTCGGAATGGTTGTTGAGTTTATAATTAATAATTTTGTAATTTGATGTGCTGATGTATTTCGATTATAAAAAATTATAGTCTCCATTACTCACTGAGGAAGTGTTGTGTATTTTCATGGAAAAATTAATTGATTTGTGTTTTCTTAACATTCGTTTACTCGTTTTATTAGTTTATTGTTATTCATCAGTATAACACGTATGATTTGTGTCTGTAACACCTTTTGTTGTCTCTTCAGGTCCAAGGGAC
The DNA here is from genome assembly GCA_036971475.1 of Prosapia bicincta. Lineage (NCBI taxonomy): Eukaryota > Metazoa > Arthropoda > Insecta > Hemiptera > Cercopidae > Prosapia > Prosapia bicincta. The sequence continues at coordinate 268,257,889 of JBAIZL010000002.1, read as the reverse complement.
ATCCAGCCCCTATATTCTTTTTTTCATCGGTCAATCCTAACTATTAATCTGTGGTTTGATTAAGAATATGTTTGTGAATGTAGTTTGTTATGAACCATGAGTAAGAGTTACCTAGAACAATAGGTATTTACAAATTATTTGTATCTAATAACAGTTTGAAATGGGATTTACATTTAGCTTTAATGTATTCATTGAACTCTTGAAATTGGTGTATTATACTGAGAGAGGAAAATAAAGGATGTTAGAAGTAATGGGGCTGTTGTTAAAGGGTGTATTGTACTTTACTGTATCGCTTTCAATAACAGTTTACATCCTTTAATTGTTTACTGTGGCCCGGTGCGTAGCGGAGCTTAAAATCTTGCTTTGAATATTCAGTAACGAAATAGAATAACAAGCTCCTAAGGCCAGCCTACTTTATATTGCTCTGACGGTATTGTTCAATATTTATTGTTTTTGTTTATTGTAATATTAAAAATGTTTTAATTCTTCATAATCATTAAAATAATGTATATTTTAAACTTAAAGATAAATTTATATAAATAAAGAATTGAAATATTTTCAATAGGAATGTTTTGAAAATAAATAACCAATATACGGCTATTCCTGAAATATATATTTATATTTAGGTGTAATATCATTTTTGGTTACAATTATCTTCATTTACATTCATCTTTACTACATTCATCTCAGCTCACATTCATATGTACTTGTATTCACCTTTGTTTACATTCATCTGTGGTTACATTCGGCTATGGCTGCATCCATTTTGGCTGCATTCATCTGTGCTTGTATTCATCTTTGTTAACATTAATTTGTTCTTTCATTTATCTCTGCTCAGAATACAATTTGCTTACATTCGCCTGTACTTATATTCACCTTTCCTGAAATTCATCTATGCTTTTACTCGTATATGATTACCTTCATCTGCCAATGTATTAATTTTTGTTTTCATTAATCTTTGCTTACATTCATATCTGCTTACATTCATCTATGCTTGTATTCATCTTGCTTACATTCATCTATGCTTACAAATTATTTTGTCTTCACATTTGAATAATTCGAGCAATTAGTTTGTTTTAAATATAGTTTCGAGCTGACTTTTTAACTGCTAGAGTTTCTGTAACTAAGGTTGTCTGCTTACCAAAACTAATCACACCATAAGCATGGTTTGGAAATCGATGATAGAAGTGGAACCATTGTTTGAATAATAATTGGATATAAACTGTGATTTGTGTGTGTTTGGAAAAAAATACGTTTGTTTAACGAGTCAATAAAGATTATTTACTAGGATCACGTATCAACTATTTTTTTCAAGATATTAAATTTCTACCCTAAATAACGAAAATCGTCAATGTCCTTGACTATAATATATAGAGCAATAGTTGCTGATACGGAGTTTTAACTAATAACGTATAGATCGTAATAAACAGCGAGCTTTGCTTAAAACTACCATATTTTGTTACTCTAGGAATGATTATTTTGAAAAGGCCTGGGTATTGTGCTTCGGTAATGAATGAACCTCGGAGCTCATTAAGACACCAAAACACAGGTTTCAGGATTTGGATTTTAACTACAATCAACAGCCTAAAGTTTCCATCCAACTAACCCGGTTGATATATAACGGGTAACATTGGGTACTGACGTAGCAGCCTTTCTTATGTTTTGGACTAGAAATTAAAATGATGCACGTGGCGTCCTTGAACTTGAATATAACATTTAACCTATATTAAAATATAATATCTAAGCTTTTCTCAATGATCTTTTCTAATTTATAGTACGTGTATTTATTTTGTTTCATAAAAATTGAAAGAAAACATTGTTTGTTAGTGTGAAGGTAATATTGAACCCGAAGAAAGACATGTGTGATATTTATTGAATTTTTGGGGTAAATGTTTCGAATGAAAATCGTATTACACATTTCTTTAATAATATATTATTGATTAAAATTCAGAACGGATATTGGAGATAGAGCTGTTATGATAGCAAATGGTTGACAACTGGATAAGAAGGCCTACATTCAATATGGCTATTTCCGTCAAAAAAATATAAATTTTTTCTAAACTTTAAAACCATTGAATTTTGATAAAAACTGTTTCTATAAATTCACTGAATAACTATGGTTTAAATGTAAAAAAACACAAAATACTTAAAGTTCGTCATTCCTTGTGAGATTAAATTATCCGCGTATTCCAAACAATCTATATAAAAATGGGAAAATTATTTGTTAAAATGTATCAGGACAAGATGCCAAGAAGGTAGGGGGTTATATTCAGCGGCGTAAATGAATGTGTTTTTTTACAAAATAAACTACGCTAAGACTAAAAATAAAACCCTTAATTATAAAATACTGGGCAAAGCATTCCTATAAAGGAATGTAGTATATATCTAGTAGTAGCCACTGTCTAGGTTATTTTTCACTCAATGCTTGAACGGAAAAAGTAATTAAAATATTTTATTTAAAGTAATTTAAGTACTTGATTCCCGCTGCTGCAGTTTCTGCAAGCCGCCTTTTTTCCCGGAAATAATTCCCTTAATGCGGTTACGTCCATGTAATCTAATGTATTTCTCTTCCTAGCACAAAATGTGTTTAGGTTCTTATTATAAATAAGAAAAAGGCCTTTTATATGATTGTATGCAAGAATATTTTCCCATAGGGAAAACCTTTTACTGGCGTTGACTGCGTAGGACGAAACTGGACATTTTGGTCTAGACGGTTAAGTGCGTGTAATACAGGTAAAACTAGAAAGTTATTAGTTTTTGAATTAGACGCTGGAATGTAGTCAGTATGTCTGTCACTGCATCGTTTAGATGTCACGCGCGCACGCACACACACACACACACAGGCCTGCGCGCGCGCACAAACACTCATACACACCACACAACTCAAACACATCCATGATATCCTCATACTACTGCAGGCGTCTTGTCCGCTTGTCCGAATGAAACTCTTTGTGCACGTAAAATAATTATACATTTCAACATATCAGATATTGCACATTAGCTGTCAATACGAACTGATGCAGAAAGGTAACTTTACCTATAAATCCGTATCGTAGTGTACGCTCTTATTGTAAAGCCGTAGGTTTTTATACCGTAAGCATAAGGAAATATATTTCCCAAAATTATTATCCAAATTCAACTGTAAGTTCTAATTGTTTCTTTAGAGTGTTCCTAAATCATATTCTAAATACTTACGTAGTATGTATGAAAGTGCTTTTGATAATCGACTCAACTGTATTTATGGGAAATCAGCAACTATTTCGTTGCCTATATCATACCTGAAATCAGACTACAATGTTTTAAAATTTGGTTTACAGACGTGAATACACCTGATTAAAACAATAAAAGTATTATACATCCATAGAGTTAGTAAAAACTACAAGAATAACCCACCAAAGTAGTGAGAGTCAGAAAAATGTATACAATCTTAAAACATAAAAAATTTTTTAAAAAACAACAAAATTAATATCCAAAACATACCCAAAAACTTACTAAATAAAACCGAATCAACCAGAAATATTAAACATACACAATCAACGTAATTAAACACGAAATTGGTTCCTAGCTTGTTTTAAATGTGTTTTAGCTTTAATGTTAATAATGGAACAAACAAGTAGCCGAAACGAATAAAATATTTATTGTTAAATTGATTATGAACCGCATTTTCATTCATAACAAACTTCATACCAGTGCCTAAATAAACTATATTTGGAAAATAAAATTTACAGTTAGTCTTAACTATAAGAAAGCTTTATTTCAAAATGTTATTTTGAATTATTAGGTGTTTTATTAGATTCTACATAGATAGTATGTATTAAACATAGGAACCACAACGGTATACGTTTTTGTTTCTGTGTTTACAATTTTGTTTAGAGATATAAAAAAAAAATATTTTGTATATTTTGGTAGGTACAAACTAACGTTATTAACAGTCAAATTTTAAATAACCAGTCCCGTTTCGATCAAGAATCAACCCTTCCGTACTGGAATATATTTTAAAATGCTTAGCCCTTCCAGCTATTGGTAGCAAATTAACAAAAAAAAACATCACTCAGTGTTCAATAACGGTGGCTCGGAATGGTCACGAAAAGAATGTATATTCAAACGCTACTTTACAACTGTATCCTTCATCCTGAACGTAACACCTCCAGCATTTAGTTCATAGTGATGTCGCCCCTAGAGTACACACTGGGGCGATGCGGCCCCACGATGCCATGCTTACTTGTACACATCACACACTATCGGTCCTCCACTATCCCCGGAGCCCATTCCTTTCTTATCGTTTCTACCCTCACATATTTGTACCAACACAAGCATTTCTTTTCTGGAAGCGTGGTTTCCTTGATAAGTTGAAAAGGTTTATGCACTCCTGTATGCCAATAAGCGGGACATAGGCTGCCGTCAGTTGTAACTCAAGATACTTTATTTTCTTGGGGATACGAGATGTTCCCCAGCCACTAGTCTTGCACATCCTCCCCCGCTTTACCATTTCAGAGGTCATCAAGTGAAACAGGCTGTCTGTCTGGCGGCACTGGTTTCGGTAGTTTGCCAAGCTGTATTGTCTTGCTAAACATGAAACGTGCCTGTTGATTCATTAAGGCAATATCGTATCCATGTATGCAGCTATAAAAAGATATATAATTTAAAACAAATTCATATCTTCATTTAAATTAATTTACTGATCATTTATTTAAAAGATATCTATTTATCTTATTGAAATTAAAATACTTTCAAGTTACAATAAAAAAAGCTAATATTGCATAAACTTGATGCTTGTTTAAAGTAAATGTTAGATAAAACAATAAAATCGTAACAAATGCAAATTTATGATTTTAAGAATTTAAATAATGTGTTTCTGTTTATAAATTATTTAATTAGAATTTGTTGGTACAACGTATTCTCACTAGGGTTGCCGTTGTTTGCACATATGAAAGAATTAAATTCAATACTCTAATGAACTGTACACTAATAACTTGTTTGTCTTTATATATATATATATATATATATATATATATATATATATATATATATATATATATTTATTTATTTATTTCTTTTAAAGTATAATTTATGAAAAAACCATTCAAACTTGTATTTTAAACTTGATAAGGAATAACAAATAAAAACATACACCAAACTCAAAAACTAATCATTTATCTACTCATACGCGTTTAAATGACAAAATCATCATCATCAGTGAGTGTTACAACTACAAAACCACCTTACAACTAGGGTGAAAGTAAGGCTACATACTTATACTGTAGGCGTTGCCACGCCCTCTATTCAACACAACAGTTATTAACCCTATTTTAAACCTGATCCAACAAATAATTTTTTTCCCAACTCAATCATTAAAATAAAACTTTTAACCATACAACATAAAACATATAAACAAAATAGATAACTAATATTACAGTTTATTATTATTTCAAGATTTCAACCAAAAAGTTACAATACAATTTTCTTGTGTCATAATTACAATAATACAGAATTTTGAATAGGGCCTGACTCATTATTTACAATATTGTTTTATTCCTATTAATATACAATGTTTCCCACGCACCCAATTCACTACACTTAACAACGCTTTTAACAAGGTTACTTCGTCAAATTTAAATTCTTGCTCTTCCTCTAAACAATGTTTCGCCATCGCAGATTTTCTGGTCTGTTATATTTAACGCGGGAAAATCTATCTTTAGCCCTAGTTTTAATATTTCTTTTTGTTTGACCTATATATTTGAGAAGACAATTGCCTTACTCAGACTTTTCTTCATTAAGTTTGGCTCCTTTATGGTTCCCTAACAACGTCTTTAGGTTATTTGCAGTAGAAAATTGTTACGATCAAATTACTATTGTTTCCTATTTTCTAATTTTACTAGACAGTGGTGGATTGTGTGCTATTTTTGCCCATTTTTTCCATTACATCTCTTATTAACTTACTTCTCTGATTTCTTATTGTCTTTTTCATCTTTTTAGGATTTTATATATAAACACTTTACTGTATCCGTTGAGCCTTGGTACACTCTAAGTGTAATTCAGCTCGTTTTTATAATTGTCTTTTGATAAAGGCAAATTAAATAAAATTTACTTGCATCCTAGAACTGAACGCTGCTTTTTTGTGTGATATTGTGTGAAATGATCACTGGTAATAAATTTGCTTGTGTGACTTGGTTTTCTAGAAACGTTAAAACTTAAAGAATTATTTTATTTTGGAATTAGAACGTCTAAAAATGCATGACTCTTTTTATTCCAAATATTAATTTTATACTTGGAAAACCCCCATTTATTGCGTTGCAAAATTTGTTCAGGCTTTGTTCATTGTCAAACACTGCAAACACGTCATCCACATATATCAGCCATACACTAGAGAAATATTTCAAGGTCTTTTTAGCATTCATTTTGAATTAACACATAAAAAAATGGTTAAAAATCATGATAGAGTGTTACCTATAGCGGTGCCTTCCTTCTGGATGTAAACTCTATTGTTAAACTAGAAACTATTTTGAACCATACATAAATGAATAAATAAAATGTATTCACCTACTTCATTTCTGCTACTTCCTGAATTTTCTAACCACATGTTTATCAAGTCGACTGTTTTATCTATAGGTACACTTGGATAAAGTGATACAGCATCAAACGAAACAAGGTATTCATTAGACGAAATACATACATCCTTAACCTAAATTACCAAATTCATACGTGTTTTTTATTGCCGTTTATGGAGGCGGAACAAATAGTTGGAGGCGTGGTATCAACCATTTAGCAATGTAATATGTTGAGGAATTAATTCCAGATCCTATTGGTCGCATTTTTCTTCCTTATTTATGGGCTTTTGGTAAGCAATACAAACGCAATTTATAAGTTTCCAAAGGCGCACATCTCAATTTTTAAATTGTGTAGAAAATATAGATAATTACTTTCCGGGAATAAAGTATCATTATCCCTAAGGATATCGGGGAGTTCCCTTTAAGCGGTTCCGGGATGTAAGTTGTTTGCTCTTGTGCACAAATTATCTGCGCGGTTGCACGTGACAAACAGCAGGAAATGACGATGGAGGTCAGCGTGACACAAGGCACTAAACACAGACGTTTAAGACAGTAGTAATAGAGCCTGGACACTTAACAGCTGTTTTTATATCCAACCTGATACTTTAAAAGCAAGCCACCATCCTCGGAATGTAACTTACCTAGAAAACTGTTCCACTTAGATGACAACTATACCATGAACTCATACCAAGTTATGTAGTTTCCTTCTATAATTCACGCCCAGGGACACTGGAAGCAGGAAATTTGTACGCTAGGAGCGGAAATAATGTCATGGTCAATGCGCCGTAATCGAGCGAATGCAATGGAATTATTTCTGCAACCGTATTTCCTATTCATATTTTTTATACAAAGAATGCATTTTCCTAAATGTTTCAACATACCTGTTGTCGTATTTTAGTCTTAAAAAATGTATACGAAATACAAAAAAAAATAAATACAGAGCACAAAACCGTAAACCGTTTTAGAAAAATTATCTAAACAACCAGCTACAATTAATACAATATTCAACCATTTTTTTCTATTAGTTCACACTCTCCTTATATATATATATATATATATATATATATATATATATATATGCTGATACGTATTCCTTGACGATTGTAAACAATGAAACTGCTATTTTATACACTGCAAAATGACGGATCTACTCTTTACCATACATAAACAAAACAACAAACAAAATAGCCCGAAAATTACAAAAAAATTGATACAAAATAGCATACAAAACTAATAACAAGTTACAATACAAAATTCAACACAACACCAACAACAAAGGTAAACTACAAGCACCAGGCGTATACAAACTGAACTGCAACGAATGTAACAAATTCTACATTGGAGAAACAGGTCGCAGCTTTAAACAAAGAGTCGAGGAGCACAAACAAAACACGAACTCAACATTTTACAATCACATAAAAGAAACAGGACACAAATACACAGACATCTACCATAACCTAGAAATCCTACACATCAACAAAAAAGGACCACATCTTAACACAATAGATTAATATGAAATTTATAGGCACACAAAAACGCAAAATACAAACAGACTCGTATTAAACTCTTTGATACTATCGAAAACCTACCTTTAAAACCGTCACCGCTTGACCCAACATTTCAAAGCAGAAGACACTGATGAAGATCGCCACATAGCGATCGAAAACGTTCTGTCCCAGTAATGTTTAACAAATTTACTAAATTTAAATTTCAAATAGTCATAAACTAATGTGAAGTGATTAATCGTTATTTTACTTAATAAACCTAAATTACTGAAAACAGTTGCTATTATGCAGCAGCTATTGCAGTTTCACTTATGTTTGTGGAAAATGTTTTTCTTGAATGCTGTAAAACGCTACACAAGTCATGAATACTATCTCTTTTACATAATTTTACCAACAGTAATTCTTGTTCTTCGATAAATATTAGTAATTTCATATCTGACCCCTTTATATTTGTCTAAATATTTTTAAAAATTCGTGTAACAAATTACGTAGCTTACTGTACTGGTATATAAAATAGTTGGTATTCATACAACATATTTTTTTAACATAATGGCGATTTTCATGGAATAATTAATCTAATATTATTTAAGAATGAAGCTAAGCCAATCCTAGTTCGTTAACTGTAGTCGCTACAGGAAGTACAGTTTCTAAAAAAAAAATATTTTCGTTAATTTTAAATTCACAAAATAAATTTTTTTAATTCTAATACCAAGAAATAATGTAATACTTAAGAACGAATTGTTTGAATCACGTGTTTTTACGTTAAAGTTGAGGAAGCAAGTCTACAATAAAAGTCTGACTAGTATTGGTCCTAAACTGAACGAAATATTATATTTATTAATGCTCGTCTTACACTGCCCGTTGCAAAGTTTAGGGTTTTCTTGCCGAGACTGTCATGACGTCAGTGTCTCCTTAAAGTTTTACTTGCACCGTTTTATAGTTAAAATGATAATATGTGACGTAGTCTTTCGTGGCAGTTTGAAAAAAGAAGTACTTACGAAGAAAATAATATTGCTGCACCTAAACACAAACACTTTATTTATGTCCTGATGTACATTTCGACTCCAAAGTAATCACTTTCAAGGATATTACTACTAGACTAACGATTATATATGAAAACTAATAGTTGAATGGAACATATAATATATTTTGGGGGTCGTATATTAAATTGAAAAGAAAATACAACGTGCATGGTAAAACATGAATTCATTAGTTTGCTCTCGTTGATCAGTATCTTTTGATTTCGTATTACCACAAGTCTGTGTGAATAGGAAGTCTAAATCCCTACTTATCGGTGCTTTGGATTATTCCAGTCACAAACCACGCCAATGACAGCTTTAATCACTATGCAATGCGATTATGTGTTTACCTTAGTAAATGTTTGCAGGGAAAGAGTTCCCGTATCCTTACAGGTACTTCACTGCACGCCTAAAATTTTACCTAATATTGTCGATTTATCTAAAGCATTTTCCGCCCCTATGAGTAATCTACCTGAGCTTTAAGTCATTTTATCCATTCACCTACCGATCCGGTGTGGTTTATTGCAAATTTGCATTTGGTTAGGTAAAGAATATTGTGAAGTATTAAAGTAAGAAAGATATATTGAGCAAGCATTTAACAAAGCATTATTTTAACAATGTCAATCAATCTGTCATACTTTCGTAACATCGTTTGATGAACTCACCGAAAGAGCTATTTATTTGCAAACCGTAGTTCTGTCTGTCTACTGAAATTGCCTTGATGCACCATCACTAGTATGCCAGATAGTTATAGGAGCTGATTCCTAAACATGAATTTATAATTTCCCTTTTTAATTAAATTATAATCTATAACCTGTACAATGACCGGGTCATAGACATTGTACATAGGTATAAATAAGCAAAATACTTTAACTAATTTCTATATGATAGCAATGAAATATATCCTCTAGAATGGTCACAGTATTGGATCTCCACTAATGGGTGAAAAGCCACTTGGATATCTACAATTTATATAAGTCAAAAGTTAATATGTGCACATGTATTTAAAATCATTAGATACTTTGATCTTCGTTTGTATGTGTAAGAGATATAAGTGTAATATTATATACAAAAATATGTAAATATCCTACAGGAGTAAACACGTTATTGACCTAATTCAGAATAATAATTAAATTGATTTCCCCAATGTAGTTTATTTAAATAATACTAAAACTAAAGTAGGTTGGCAATACATGTTGCCCAATGTTAAACCCCCTCCTTTAAAGTAAATGATTACGAGTGAGCTTAAAACTGAGCAGATGAGTTGTTTTTACAGAAAAAGCCTGTAGGTTTATGAACCCTTTGTATTACACTAGAATCAGTTGTTTCACGAAGCCTGTTAATATTTATTTCATTCCATAGTTTGTAGGTTTGTATATTTTAATCCTAAAATTCTCTATTCTCACTAAATATTATATTAACTTTTATATTTTTATATGTACTGTAATTATGAAATGTGTTTTATGTTTAGAGTTGTTTATTATAGTTGAATGTTGTTACTTTATTGCGGAAGAAATACCACGATGCTCCCTATTTCGAGAGTAATGATATAATTTGTATTAACAGTTCTAAATACTTTTAAGTGAAAACGTTTGTACCAACGAAAACAAATACTTATTGAATGGACATAAACACACGATTTCGTTACGGTATAATTTCCTACAGTTTACGCTAAGAGTCATCTCAAAGTGAAGTAAATGATAACATATGATTTCATGCAACAGCTGATTTTGTGTTATAAGTTATGTTGTAGAGCAGCTGTTTTTACACGTAGGTTATGTTCCATAGTATTTGAACATTATTCAGGAAAATTGTTATTATTAAATATCTTTGATCACCTAATAAATAGAATAACCTAATAGATTTCTATACTTCTCAATACAAATAAATTAGTATAACTATAATAAGTTATGTATTTTTATCCAACTTTTGGAATGAAAACATTCTTGGGCAAGTCTGGTAAAAACGTTTTAGTTAGTTTCTCATTACGCAAAACCAAATGTTTCTCTCAATTTAAACTCTTTGCAGACTTGGCTATAAAAGTTTTCACCTCTGTCGGCACTCTTCCAAGCACTACTTCATATTTTTAAAATATGTTATTTAAATGTACACAATTTTACAATATTACCTTTTAAAATGTATTTTCGGATATTTCGAATGCATTTATATTATTTCCTGTTGTATAAAGTAATTCAAATATTAAAACGAAATCAGATTTAATTTTAACTTGTGTTTATGCGAAATAAGACTCCGCGAGCGTCCTCTTCCGTTTGGGATTCCATGCGCCCCCTGGAAGGTTGATAGAAAGTAGCCTTCGGGGATAACTTGAAAAACTGTGATACATAAACGATGAGCGATCTTGAAATATATTTTTCACAATTGAAAAATAAAAGTGTTAAGTATAGTTTCAGTTAGTTTAAATAATAATTAAGGGATGATTTTATAAATGACTGATTATTTGCAGTTTGTAACTAGGTTTATGCCGTGATGAATTTACCAACACTACGTTTACAGTACCAACAGGTAATTAAATGGGGGAAACGTAAAAACAGTAAATTATTTCCGTCAGTTGAAATGTTGAATGGTTCGTCTACCGTGGAACGTCATTATAACTAATTGGGGCCGAGGGTTGTCTGTTTTAATGAAAGTCTGCTGTGAGCCAAAAAGTAAAGGGAGAGGAACAGTAAAATAATGAAAGAGGAAGATGGGTAATGTTGTTGAGAATAAGTAATCAGATTTAAAACACGTGCAAGTCTTATTTATATTGACTAAAAAATACATCAACAGATTTGCTATAGCTACTGTAACTTAATATTCAACGATTTTTTTTTTAAATGTCTAGTATGCAAGTATGCAGATTTCTACAAAGCGTTGGATAAGATGGGTTATCGTCTAACACTTTGTGAGGTAACAGATTGTTATAAATGTTGAGGATATCTCTATCTTATAAACACATAGATTTTACCATTTGAGGTAGTATTACCAGCCAGGGGTGTCCTTTTGGGTTAGACAGCATAAAGAACGGGCTCTGAGAGTTTTTTTTTAAAAAATCTCATTTGTGTGTGTGTGTGTGTGTGTGTGTGTGTGTGGGTGGGTGGGTGGGTGGGTGGGTGTGTGTGTGGGTGGGTGGGTGTGTGTGCTTGTGTGTGTGTGTGTGTGTGTGTTGTGTTGTGTGTTTGTGTGTGTGTAACGTAATAGGCGTCCCTTATATCATTTTCATATGCAAATGCATATCAATATGAAAGGTTTTATGGTTTAGCTGTTAAGTGGAATATTTTAATTGACAAAAGATAAGTTTCCCACAAACCAAAAGAAAAGTGGTGACACAAATATATAGTCGGGCTATATTTGTCAATAATTAAAATGTTAACAAGTGATTTATTTTAAAAAACCGAATAAGAAATTTGGGGGAGTAAGACAAATGCAAAGAATATAAATCTGACTTATACATTTAAAGTAGCTATGGGAATTTAATGAACTTGTTTGGAAATGGTAGGTATTGCGGAAAACACAACGCACTTCTTTGATAATTTAGTTGGAGGTTTATTATTGAGGGAGATTCTTTAAACTCACTAAAGGTAATGTGGGGGAGAAATTAAACTGTAATTTAAAACGTTTGTTGAGAAGAACATGACTTATGACCTATGAAGTAAGAAATTAACCTAGAGGGTCTTTTGTTAATAAGAAAATGAACTGACATTGATTAAAAACTAAATAGTGAGAGGGAGCTTGAAGATGATAACATTGCCCAGTTCCGTGCAAAGACGAGTGTAGGACTTAGGTGTGATGAGGGAGGCTTTGTGGAAAAGATAATAATTAAAGGGAATAAAGGAAATCAATGACGACGCGACTACGGTAAAGTAAAATAGAAAAGTAATCAATGGTTTCAATAATAGTAGGAGTAATATGTATAAGGTATTATTTTACCCAACTTCCTTTTTTTATTTCTGGCTGAGGGTGTTCAGGGTCATGCGACTCCGATGGCCCGATGTCCATGAGTTGCTGCAGCCAAGGTCCTAGACGGTTCATTGTATTCATTAACAAAACAATTGTTTTAAAAAACTGTTATTTTTTAGGAATTGAAAACCCATTATTTCATATTACCTCTGCTCATGAGCCCTAAGTAAAGGATAAACTCTACTGAATAGTTCTTATTATAAAGAATCAAGCAAGTAATGCTGAACCTAGTTCGCGCAGAAACAGTGCTTGCCAGCTTGAATTAGCAACGGTTATTGAATGTCAGGTGACAAAATGATTATAAAATAACACCAAACACCTTGTTACACGTTAGAAATACCTTCTTGGAAGGATAAGGTAGGAAGTACAAATTACTTCTAGGAATGCAAAAACGTTTTCCTTAATGGAACACTGCAATAAGCTGTGGTGAGGCTAATAAGCTTTGCGCAGGAACTTGACAAATCTATTCTGATATTTGTACTTGCAGAGATATTTTTCATAAAATAAATTTCTTTCATATCAGTGGAAAATAATAATAAAAGCATACTAAAGAATATAAAATACTTAAATTTGTTCAATTAAGTTACATATGTTATTTATGAAGTGCAAGCAAGATGGGTTGTCTGGGATATTTATTGGGGTAGCAAAATCAAGCTCTAATTTACTATGGTAATTGCTGATTCATGTTCATTTTACATTATAAAAGTGTACGTTTTGCCGTTTATGATTTCTTTTAAAGGACTCAGCGAAGTATATACATTATCTGTGCTCTTCGTGTCGTTAAAATCTTCTTTATTTTCATTTGTTCTTTTTTTATAAATAAGATTTTTACGACTTGGATAGCACAGAAAATATACACCTTATACTAATGAGTATTATCTCTGCATCGTAAGTTTATTATGATAACACTTAAAAGGAAACATACATTGTTATAAAATATAATGAGCATGAAATCATTATAATAACAGTAAATTGAAATTTATTATCGTTGTTAAACTATTAGTCTTTATTAAATACAAAACGTAATAATTATGGTGATGAGGTGTTTTTTGTTTAAATATTTGTTTAATGTGATATATGCTGTATAAGTTTGACTTTATTTATTACATGATTTTAACAACCCTTTCTCCATCACTTTTATTTAAAACCAATAATTTAAATTGAATAATTTTTAATGTGACGAATTATACTTAAATGGTAACTTTACACTAATGTGTATGTATGATAATGGTCATTGATTGGTTCAAGTAAGGGAGCAATGACTTGTTTTGCCAATTGTATATAAATATCCATATAAACTTTATAATTAAACAAGGCCTTAAAGAATTAGATCTTATTTTTGGGCCTTAACATATATTTCTGACATTTGGTTTATTTTAGTAAACTTCAATGAGTTAATTCACCTGAAATTTTCAGAAATCATTAAATAACATAAACGGTACCTGAAATAGAGAATAATTTCGTATCCTCAGGCTAATTACCCAAAACCAAATATTAAAGTAACATGTTTCAGAATTCGTTGTATTTTACAATGTGTTCTCTATTTAAGCTACCATAAGCCGTCTCTCTCCACTACCTTCCCCTACAGGGAGGTTTGTTATCCTCCTTAGATTATATACACAACTTAACTTCCATATAAACTACTTACCCCAAAACGTTACAATAAAATAGGGGAAAATTTTAATATTACCCATGAAAATAAAATTCTGTCATGAATTATTAGCGACAGTTGATGTAACGACATGAGGTTCGTAACTTTGATATAGGTCTATTTACTCCTCTTTACTGAGGTTTCCACTTTTATGGACATTTATAACGTTATGATATATAAAATAAATATACATGTTTAAAACTAATACAAATTTCGTTTACAGTTATTTGCGTTTTATGTACTTGGTTAAAGCTACATGTCCATCGCAGACGTCTGACTCGTGGCTGACGTCACGACGTTACGGTAATAGCTTACGGCAGCAGTGTCGCCACAAAGTTTTACTTGCAGAGTTTTATAGTTAAATAGATAAAGAAGCAAGTCTGTGATAAAGGTTTGACTTTTAAGGTGTGAAAGTAAAAAAATATTACTTTTAATTAGACTCGCATTACACTCCCGTTGTAAAGTTTAGGGTTGTGTGGCCGCGAGTCACGACGTCACAGTATTAGGTTACGTCAGCAGTGTCGTCACAATGTTTTACTTGATCTGCTTTATAGTTATATAGATAAAGAAACAAGTTTACGATAAAATCCTGGCTTTTATTAGTGTCAAAGTAAAGAAAATATTGCATTTAATTAGGCTTGCATTACACTGCCCTTGTAAAGTTTAGGGTGTGCTGCCGCGAGTATCATGACGTCACAGTAATAGGTTATGGTAGCAATGTCACCACAACGTTTTACTTGCACAGTTTTATAATTAAATAGGTAAAGATGCAAGTCTACGATAAAAGTCCGGTTTTTATTGGTGTTAAAGAAAAGGAAATATTGCATTTAGGAAGGCTCTTATAACGCTGCCCGTTACAAGGTTTAGGGTAATGTTGACGAAGTGTCGTTACGATAATAGCAGCACTGAACCCACAAACTTTCACTGTAATAGATTTGTGTTTAAACATTTCAAAGATATATTGGAATATTACACATTTAAAAACCAAATACTTGTGAAATTTAGTTTGCTTCTATAATGCTTTTATTGTATTTGTACTCTTAGAATTTAAAAATTATTATTTTGTTTTTTTAATTTAAATAATATTTCACTAAAAATTTTAGAGAACGGTCTGTAGCATCATTGTATTTGTAAATAAAATTGTCTCAAACGTATTCACCAACCTGCGTATGATAAGGATGCTTGTCGCTTTGAAAAAAATTATTAAATTTTCATAGTTTGTATAGATTGAATCGATTTCCTAATAGTTTTATAGTTTTGAATAGGTTGATCTATGGTACGTTAATGGTTCATTCATATTTTAGACAACTTTAGTGGTCATTACTTTTACAAATATTTATGTAAATATAAAAAGGCAGCAATGAATAACCCAACTTTTTTTTGTAAATAACATTTCGGATGTAAACAGTTGCACAACTCAAGTGCGAAAGTATCGGTAATGCATGAAACTATTTGATAACTAGTCCGCGGATACAATAAGATCCAATAGGATACAACACTACAAGTCCTTCTCAGTTTAAATATTTCTACGAGATATTCTTGTAAAAACTACTCCAATGAAATTAAACTTTGAACGGATAATCTTTATTATGAAAATATAAGTTTGAATTATCTGTTTATAATTTTAGAGTCTTTAACAGTTATGTACGAGTGTCTGACTGGAACATACATTCAGTTCACGGAGAACATACATTCAGAGAATAAAACAAGCTTCTAGATGCATACTTTCATGCAACTCTCTAATCTCTACACCCACAGTTGTTTCACTCGGATTGATATTCGATAGATAAAATGGTACAACCCTTTTAACATTAAAGAAATCTCCAGGACTTGAATGAAAAGCTAGGTCTGGTTGCCACTGAAATAAATTACATCCTTGTGAAGGATTTCCAAACTACTTTGTGCGATATTACCTTACAGTTTTAAACAAACATATTGCAAATTGTTTTTCACTAAAGAGATACTTTAATATTAGAACTAAGTTTAATCTGGCATATTCATTTCCTTCGAGTCTGCTCACAACCGCAAGATCTAAAGATTGCGGAAAGTATTCAAACAGACATTTATAATAACAAATTGATTTAAAAAATATCAACTCTATTTGGCTAAAATTAGTTTCTTTTAATCAGAAAAATAAATAGCCTATATTTCCAGTGACTATGAAGAATTTATTTTAATGTGATTATAAAAAACTGAAAATATGTAAACCATTAATAGCACCAGTGGCTATATCAGGTTAGGATCCTAACAATGACTAGTATGAAAAGGGTTAAAGTCTTTGAATGGCAGAAAGAAAGATGAGAGAGGAAATATTAGGTAGGAAGAAGGTTTTCTTCTCGGATTATAGTTCGCTTATAGAGTCGACATTTGTTTGTTATTACATCGCGTACAGAGAATATAACGAAAACACAGGAGGAAAATAAATTTGAGGGTAAAGGAAAGGTATGACTGGAGATAGTTTTTCAGGTATCACTTAGAGATTTATAAAAATGTAAGACTTTTTAGCAATAACCATCGTTTTAAAGTATTTGAAAATATTAAAATTCCTAAAAGAAATATGTTTCTTAAAAGAAAAAGAAAATTATTAAAACAAAATTAGAAGTTAAAATTGAAGAAAAATTACAAGATATACTTAAAATCATGAAAAATTATTATATAATTTCGTAAAGTTTCAGGACTTATTTTATTTAGAAATAACGTATTGTAAAATTATTTTAAAGTTTTATGTAAGCTAAACATTAGAAATCGTTAACTAATAAAAAAACATTGTAAACAATTTGATTGGTAAATATCTCTATAGTGACGTAGATATCGCTCGTGTTTTAGTTCAGAGTATCTCATAGATTATTACTTAATAATCTCATACATAATGTGTTATGTTTAGTTATTGTAACAAAATGTAAACAAAATAAGAAAATATAGTTGTTTCTTAAGGTGATAAATCGATGCCACTGTCTTACGGAACAAATGTCGGTACTTAGATTATGTCATTGCTTGGTGTTGCCAAAGCTTTGTTGCTATCACCTAATTAAATGTAATATTTTTTTATTTTGACACCAATAAAAGTCAAACTTTTATCGCAGACTTGCTTCCTTATTTATTTAACTATAAAACTGTGCATGCAAAGCTTTATGGCGACACTGCTGTCGTAAGCTCTTACCTTGTCGTCGTGACACAACACGAGACAGACTTCTGCGATAGACCTGTAGATTTAACTGTAAACGAAATTTTAATTGGTTTCAAAGATGTATACTTATTTTATGTAACAAAACGTTATAAATGTCCATAGAAGTAGAAACCTAAGTAAAGAGGAGTAAATAAACCTACAGAAAAGTTACTAACAAAGTCCTACATATGCTTCCACATACATATGTCGATGATATCGATTACACGGTTTAAAATTTGATTTTTTAAAAGGGTGACTTTTTTTTAAATATAACCTATTTTTTCACCTTAAAATAACTCTGCTAAAAGACTTATAAAACTTATAATTATTTTAAAACTGATAGATAAGTTCAAAGAGTCTCGGTTGAATGTTTTGTACAAATGTTTAAAAACTAATAAAGTTTGGATAAAATGTTATAACGATTTGTTTCGAGTACGCGCTTTTGAAACAATTGATTTTAAAACAATTGCCTTTAACACGGCCAAACACCTGTGGAACACTTAAAACCAAACCGTCAAACGTAATCATATCACGTGACAGGTTAAAGTAAAGGTACTTCTTTTTAAAATTTTATTTAAATAACGTTTAAAAGTTTTGTGAATATACATGCTTAAAGTGGCAAAATGTTTTAAGGTGAAAACTTTGAAATCACTTGAAACTCGATAGGTTGTGACATTGATTGATTGATTGCACTCAGGGGGAGGGGAGGTTCCCTTGTACTTAGGAGTAATTTCCAAAAACTAGATCACACCATAATTATTGTGTCAGATTTTGTTTTTACAATTTACCTTCGCAATTTTCACAATATTATATAAATTCATCTCTAGTCATTAGTTTTATTATGTGAAAAATATTTTATCAATATACAGCTTATCCTTTATTTTCACAAAGAGGAATAAATTTAACAAATACACAATTCCCATAGTTTGGTCCCTGATAAAAAAAGTTGTCGGGCCTTCCGAAAGAAGTAAATTAAATGTGACACACATGATTGTAGATATGTATTACGGGGAGCATTGCTATAGGGCTTCTGTAATGTACAAGTCAACTAGCATTTAAAGATGGTGCCGTCATGACTACACTGTGTTGTGTAGTTAGTAAGACCTGCTTTGAAGATGTTCAAATTGTAAAATTAGAAAATGTTTGTAACATTTTATGTTTGTAAGTTGTATCGCTATGTTTTTTAATAATGGACTAGGTTTTGTAAATTTAGCTCTTACGTTACAGCCTACGTTAAGTAGTAGCTAATTTGGAAGATGTCTCAAGTTATGAGTAATAAGCCAAACGTTTATAGACTGCGCTGTAATGTTATTAAAAATTACATTACAGGCATTACAGTAAATGTTGTTCTGTAATTTTAGAGGCTAGCGCTTCTAAATCTGGAGATTGTGTTAAAGATGGTGTTATTAGTAGATTGTGGTTAAAAATGATGAGGTGTTGCTGTTATACTAGGAGATACAGGTACCATGAGTGTAATATATTGTTCACGGTCTGGTGATGGTACTTGCAATAGTGTTAGTAAATTATGGTTTACGTCGTAAACGTCACCGTTAAAACAGCCAAATACGTTGTAAAGATATTTTGCTGTAACAATAAAGCTGGAACTGTTTAGCTTGCAACCCTTACTGTAGGAAGTAGTGCGTATTTTGAGTGGTGTTAAGCTATCAACATATAAGGAATCGGTCATAAGTAATAGCTAACGTGAGTAAAGCTACATGTGAGGGGAATGATGTAAAACAACCTAATACATGATTCACCAATCTGGTTCTTTACTGTAAATTTCAATAAGACTTACTTTATTATAAGGCAGATAGTCATTAAAATCACCACAACTATCCATTATTATTCAATAAATTGTTAAAGGGTTGTTATATATAATTTATTTATAGTTGTATTTATAGGCTTACACTCTAAACGTCCCACAGAGGCGCATTACAACCGTTCCACAGGCTTACACTATAAACGTCCCACAGAGGCGCATTACAGCCGTTCCACAGGCTTACACTCTAAACGTCTCACAGAGGCGCATTACAGCCGTTCCACAGGCTTACACTCTAAACGTCCCACAGAGGCGCATTACAACCGTTCACAGGCTTACACTCTAAACGTCCCACAGAGGCGCATTACAGCCGTTCCACAGGCTTACACTCTAAACGTCCCACAGAGGCGCATTACAGCCGTTCCACAGGCTTACGCTCTAAACGTCCCACAGAGGCGCATTACAGCCGTTCCACAGGCTTACACTCTAAACGTCCCACAGAGGCGCATTACAGCCGTTCCACAGGCTTACGCTCTAAACGTCCCACAGAGGCGCATTACAACCGTTCCACAGGCTTACACTCTAAACGTCCCACAGAGGCGCATTACAGCCGTTCCACAGGCTTACACTCTAAACGTCCCACAGAGGCGCATTACAACCGTTCACAGGCTTACACTCTAAACGTCCCACAGAGGCGCATTACAGCCGTTCCACAGGCTTACACTCTAAACGTCCCACAGAGGCGCATTACAGCCGTTCCATAGGCTTACGCTCTAAACGTCCCACAGAGGCGCATTACAACCGTTCCACAGGCTTACACTCTAAACGTCCCACAGAGGCGCATTACAGCCGTTCCACAGGCTTACACTCTAAACGTCCCACAGAGGCGCATTACAGCCGTTCCACAGGCTTACACTCTAAACGTCCCACAGAGGCGCATTACAGCCGTTCCATAGGCTTACGCTCTAAACGTCCCACAGAGGCGCATTACAACCGTTCCACAGGCTTACACTCTAAACGTCTCACAGAGGCGCATTACAGCCGTTTAACAGGGTTACACTCTATACGTTCTAAACAGTTACATTCTATCCGTCCCACAGCATTGTATTCCAAACCTTTCATGGCCCTTCTCTCTAAAAGTGCTAGCAGATTCCAGGTTTTATGAATCCGATTAACAAACTGATAATATTACTCCCTAAGGAAGGAAACGTGCTTCAGCTATCAAGAAGACGAACAATGAAAAAATATAGTAGACTTTCCGAGATCATACGACGTAAAGGTATAATTATAATACAGGGTTAAATACCTCCCCCCTTTTTGTTGTGCTTGGGGAGAAGCGTTTGCTGTTTCGTTTACAAACAGAAAATGGAGGTGAATTTATTTGTTAATTAGTTCGCTTCCTTCCTCAGTCAGAGTATTGGTCGCCATTGTAATCGATACCGATTTCTCCAGTTCAGCGAGTTGAATAAAAAAAGGTCTATCTCGAGCACAGCAAAAGAATCTTACTTTAAAACTAGTGTTAATTAATGTTTTTTAAACTCTTTTGCATAAAATATTGGTTGAAGAAATTATTGTGTAGAAATAATTACATTTGTGGTTTGCATAATTAAAATAAATAAAATAAAATAAATAGAGACTGCCACATTATTTAAATATCAGGCGATTTTTAGGAGATTGTGATAGTTAATTTTATTAGATGTAAGAGCACATAGCAGTTTTGAAACGAAATAATGGTCTGAATGAATTGCTGAACGATAACCTAATCTACCCCCTTTAATTATTTATAAATATACTCTGCGTTATTGTTTTGAACTTCATCACTAATAAAATATAATAAAATTCACCTAATAATATATAAATAATACAATATGAAGGAATGTATGCATCTAAACGGATGCAGGTATCTGAATCAATCTTATGTAAATATTCCAATAGGTATGGATAATTTTCTGTGTTATTTAAATATTTTAAAATCTGTATGATTTAAAAAAAGAAAATCGTTGAAAACCGAAATACAAACCATTATTTTATTCACCAATAAATTCTATATTGCCTCGTTTTCCAGCTATAAAGGTGTTCAAAATATCAAATTTCTAAAAAAATCGGAAAGTTAGATAAAATACGATAAAACCTATTACCACTTTACAAGAAAGCTAGCAGAAGGTCTCTTCCCAAAGACATAAAGTCATGAACAAAGGAATTGGCGCTACGTTTAACTGACAAAAAGAAATTAACAATAGGCAGGATAAAATTTTGTTAAAGGTAATACATGTTCATGTATATACCGTACAGTGAACAAGATAAAAGGTCGGTGTTTATGTTTTATGTTAAATATATTTGACTACTGTGCATTTGAAGGAGAATAGTAAAGTTATTATGAAACCAAAGCCTTTGCTCCTGAATATTGAGGGAAACGTATTATTGTGAAACCTCCTGAAAAGTATTTTTAATATAGTTATTACATTTATATATATAATGTCTGATGGAATAGATCAGGAGAGGCCAAATTCTTACCCTAAAGACGCAACTAATTCCAGACATTCATCAATAATCCAAATGTAGGCAATAAGTATATCGCATGGTATGCATCGTATGGGAAATTATATGAATCAAATAAAGTTACTAAACAATTTTCATATGCATTAAATATCAAGCTCATGTTAGTTTTGTTTAAGTCATGTTGTTTACGATTATCAGAACAAAGTATTGGAAAAAACTTTAATTGTATTAAATTTAAAATCATCCATACACATGTAGATTTCACTTTTTCACCTACTTCACCTAATTAGAACACTGTGAACGGGCACAACCGTTCAACAGTTCATCAAAAACAATTGACCTGGTGACATCCTTTAGCAGATCTCGAAGATGGTTGTCTGTTACGGAGAGTTTATTTTATAACTTTTATTGTTGAAAGGTGCACTCACAAAGGTATATGTTTGTATATATCATTGAAACTATTTTCCTACGAATACACGTAGTTTACGATATTTCTCCTCAGGAACTGGATTCCAAAATGCCTTACCAGTCTTCGACCTTGTCTGATAAAATAGGTCACGTTGCAAGTCACAGAGCTCTTACGCGCATGCGTCGTGTTCAAGCTACATCCTGTAACCTATACCAACATATATTACTATATGTTACTTTATTCAATAAATCAATAATCTAAAGTTTTCGGACCCCAGGGGTCGCATAAAACCAGGTCGCGGGGCGCATGATGCCCCTCCCAGCAGCTAGTTACCCATCCTTAAAACTGATGATTTGACTATATATGTGTAACTCCTGTATACATTATATTATATACATTATGCCAAATATATACAATATTACATTATATCTTCCTTAAAATATACACAATTGTCAATTTCTTTCAAAACATTTCAAAAGATTAAATCCATATAGTTTACCCTTCTGAACTTAGTTTTACCACTGCTACCAACTCTTGCAAGACACATTACCAACTAGATTTATCAATGACACGAAATACAATTTCAAATCTCATCCAAAGTTTAAGGATTTATCTTGCAATAAACTCAATACGTTGCTGTGTGATTAATCTACTGCCAATCTGTGCCTGCTTGTGGAATTGTTTCATATCTTTCAGTGTTATCTGAGTTACTCACAGATCCGTTTTAACATCTGTGAATACCAGGAATAAAGAGAATTCTACTATAACTTAGTTTTTATTCTCATTTGTAAAGAGTCATATTTACTAAATGCTTAACAATCGAACTTATAACACAATATAAAACAATAACGTTTTAGGTAGGAACTACCAAGTGTGGTGTTTGCTAAATTTGTGTGTGCGTGTTGTTTTAATCTCTTGTTATACTTATACAAGCCTAGACATTCTAACACGGTAAATTTTATTTTGAATAAGACTTTAATTGTGATTTATCAGTTAAGTTGTTAAAATAAGCGATGGTTCAGTAAAACACACTGAATAGAATAATGAGGTTATAAATTAACAAGTTCCAAATAAATACTAATATCTATATCTTTTGTTGGTAGGTTATGGCATGTAAGTAGAAACAAAAAGAAAGATATTTATACGAAACGTTAGGCTTTTATTACTTTGTAATAAATAATATTTCGTATAAAAATGAACGAATGCTAATTTTTATTTATTACATTTTCTGGTTCCAATAAATAATTGTTATAGATAAGATTATTGTAAGAGTGGTATTGTATTGGATGTAGATCAGTTCTTTTCCTTTTTCTTGGAAGCGGTTTTATAAATATCAATATTTATTTATTAATTTTAAAAAATTATAAAATTTTGGACACATACGAATTAATTTAGTTTTTCCTATCAATATCCCTAAGGATAATTGTTTTATCTTATTTGTTTCTACCATACATACGTTTATAAGTACATTCATGTCTATTTACTTTAGAGACACCGAATTGCAGCGGTCTTGATGTCACAATTTTATTTTGAAAATTTTAATACCTCTAAAAATATAGAAGGGAGGAGTTATTGCCTTTTATGTAATATTTTAATCTCTCAAACTTTATCTCACACAGGTTAAACGAAACCCTTATGTTTTATAGTGGAGTAGCTAGAGCCGCACTATCTGTTTCTAATTGTATGAACATACTTACTTTGCGAGACCAAAAAGCGGACGAAATAGCTGCTTGGCTAATGCCTTCAAAGAAACTCCTCTAATGTAAACGTGTAAGCTACGGGTGAGAGCAATACGTTCAAGAAGATTACATTGCAGAGATTGCGAAGGTCAAAGGAAGTCGGTTTCCTTTGTGAATAACCTAATCGTTTCATTAGAGTCCGGTTTCACATTAAGTAATATTGTCACGTAATACCTCACCGAATATATCTTCAGGTTCTGTTTCCTTGCTAGCACTGAGGCGATCATTTTCGTATCATGTGAAGCGCGATGTTTAATCATTTTATATAATTAGTATGTATAAAATGTTTGTAAAGTTCTTTGATATACATTTATTTAAGGAGAGCCGACTTTTGTTAATGGACTTTAGGTTGTGGCCCAGCTGTAGAATAGATTCATAAGTTTAGGGTTAGCAACATTTTCAAGAATTGCTTTTGTGTTTCTAAGTATTATCTACTTAAAGATGTATGTGCAGTTTCAGTATATCTTTACTGTCTGAGAGTCGAATTCATCCCATATGAACCTGACATTTAACGATGAAGTTTACATTGTAAGGTAAAGGTAAATAATATCTTCCAAACCTCCAAATTAGAAACAATGTCAAGAATTACGCGTGTGTTCCTGAGTAACATCTCGATTGTAAAGAAGATAGGTGAAGATTTATATATGGGGTCTTGCACGATATTCTCTGGTCCAAGCTCTTTACGAGAAGGGACAAATAACGACATCCTGTTATAAGCACATGGTAAGTGTATTGTATATAAAGATACGATTATGAAAATTGATCTTTTGAAAAAGGGCTGCAGAAGGGCGCACTAATATAATCTTACTCTCTAATTAAGGGCCTCTTAAAGACTAATTATTTTCTATTTGGAGTTAATTGTTAATTTTCGACAGATTAAACTAAGTTATGACAGTTAAAATTACCTTCAAAAGTCTCCTGAAAATGGGAATAATCATCATATAATGACACCTCCCTGAAACAATGTTTATTGTAATTAGTTTTGCTGCAAGGGTAACATATGAGGCAGGGGAAAGAGTAAATAGGGTTGCAGTGTAGACGCTTAGTAATAAGCAGCTGGTTTGCATGGTATAGCTTTTCCCTTCCGTCAACGATGAAGTTGTGCTAGGCGTTATGGTCTCCATAAAGCGGGCTTATTATGTCACAACCATCGTCAAATAAATAATTTTATTAGCACAACTTGAATGTGCTACGAACTTCTACTCCAGTCACGATAGAGATAAAAATATATATCGCAAATATAAAAAAGGGCAATTAGCTACTTTAATCTATGTTAATATTGAGTTGTAAGTTAGGGCTTGTAATAACAACAATCACTGATGATGATGATGATGCCTTTGTCACTGAAACGCGTATGAGTTAATTAATGATGGACTTATGAGATTTGTGTACGCCTTTATACATTTTATTTATATTAGAAAAATAAGATTGCCAAGGCATTGGAAAATACTTCCTCAAGAGTTTCCTATATACCTATTTGTGTAATTAAGAAATTATTATTCTAGTATTTACTGTTACTGACATAATTTGGTAGATAAAATAAATAATCAAATTAGAATGCTTTCTTGTTTCCATGCAGCATTGAAATCAAAATGGCGTGTATCTCGTAAAAGTTTAAATAATAAACGACATGCAAACCCACGCATTTTACAGTGTACAATAAGGGAGGCGTTGGCCAGTAATCAATGTTTATAGATTTCTAGAGACCAATATACTCAGCTGTATGTCAGCTTGATTAAGCAGCATGGTACAGACAGAAAATTGTAATATATTTCCTTTACGTTATTTCAATTAGTCTGACGAATTCGGACATCTGACAAATTCTTTAAGTACGCCTATTATGAAGATATTTTGACTAGTCATTTATTTGGTTTTTTCCAGGAGAATGTTTTATGTTTGACGGTGGATTAGGTTCTGTGCTCGTTAAATGATTTTAATCTTTGGTACCGATCTTTGGCATCAGTCGGAAACAATGAACTCCCAAATATACTGTTTTTATGAATTTTTCATTCATCTGTGACAGGTTTAGTAATATTCCTTTTATAATAGAATTAAACTACTTTCCATTAAAGTGTTTAGAGAAAACTGATGCTCAATAAACATTACATTTTGTTGGGAAGCACTAAAGCCAGAGTAGGATCGTAGCTTTGTTGATAATATTTCTCCATTCCTCGCTGCAAGGTTTTCCTTTCCTAATCCCTCTTTAAAGGTATCTTTAAAAATATTTCTTAATTGCCTCCTGCAAGTTTCCTCTCCTATTCCCTCATTATAGGTTCTAAGATCGGCTTCTACGTCCTCTACCTATTGCCTAATGGGTTTTCTTTATCTTTTACTGCATTTACTGAAGAACAGAGCCATTTTCTTTATTCTATTGCTAAGTTGTGTAATATCACTCCATCTTCAAGTTCATATGTAATAACTTATCGTATGTAGTAACTAAGACAACAAGTTATAGTATTTTTATGTTGGACAGTTTTTAGACATGTTTGTATTTCCAACGGTTTTGATAAAAACAACTATACGCTTTCTCGAAATAATAGAATACCCCTACGACCTCGTGTAGACCTATACTAGTTTTGAAATAAACCTGAGTGAAACAAAATCCATAAAATCCAAGAGAACTCGCCATTTGGCGTGGAAATCATAAAACAATTTATGTAGCATATCATATTGGCCTATATATATATACATATGCAATATTTTATAGTAAACTATATCAATATAAAGAAGGCACAAGTTACAAATATTGTTTTTTTCTCCACCATGGATCATTGACCGTGAAGATATTCAAATATGGAAATCTTGCTAGCTGGAAACGTTCGGAGCCACTGCCTTACACTGTTATGCAGCAATAAAAATTATATATTTTTATATATATATATATATTTCTACAAATGAAAGTCGGATTTAGGACACTGGCTCTAAATTAAGGGATATTGTCCAAGGGTCGTACGCAACGTATAAACAAAGTTAAAGGTTAAACTCTCTCTGCTTTGTAAAATGTTTGCAAGGAAGGAGATGTAGATTATTTTTTTACTAATTACTTGCTTTGGTTTTCCAGGCAAGAGGTGTAATGGCCATTTTAACCGCTACAGACTCAGTGAGAGATGAGAGATAAATAGAAAGGGAACTTGGCAGGGGGAGACTGTGAAGGCCTGATTTTATTCGCTACTTTTATTAATTATAATTAAATTTAATAATAATTTCTATATCTTTATAAAAGGTACAAATTCAACAATGGGTGGTAAAATATAGTTTAAAGTTTAATTTTCGTATAATAAAAATAAATTTACTTCTTTATTAGTTTATGTACTTTAATAATATTTTTAATTAAAAAAATTGCGTTGAATATATAAATGTATGTACTGTATATATACACATATGTATGTAAGTATGTATATTAAAGTTAGTAATTTCAGTTGCTTAAAACAGCTTCTGCAACTTTTGATAAAATTTTACGTGTTTTGGCGTTAGTAACAGCCGTAAGTGTATTTCTAGATTTTTCATTTAACTTAAAAACGTTTCCAATATACTTTTGAGAATTTTAAATATTTATAAATTATATTGTGTAACAAAAACTATCCTAATAAAGAAAGTATACGATTTTGTTTTTCAAAATACGTACTTTTATTTGAATTCTAAAATCCCTTAGTAGAATAAACTGTTTTGCAATTCAAAATTATTACAAAATTATAACTTAAAACATTGTATGCATTATAAATAATATTCGAGCTGGCTTGTGAGTGAAAGTTATAAATAAAGAATAAAAATATGGTACAACTCACAAATATACAATTTTTTATTTCAAACCCGTTTCAACGACTAATTTGTCGTCATCCTCAGTGAAACGCGTTTGAAATAAAAAATTGTATATTTGTGAGTTGTACCATATTTTTATTCTTTAATTATAACTTTCACTCACAAGCCAGCTCGAATATTATTTATAAGTATGGCACTCAAGTCAAAAGAGCTGAACCTGCTACACAAATTAAAATTAAAGATTAGGTTGATATCTGATTATATATGGTTTTTATGTAATTGTAGAAGAAATACTGTTCTTCCAAATTTTATGAAAATTAAAACTCCTAAAAACCCTTATTTAACACAACGAATTGAGGATAAAACAAAAAGATATTAGTTAAATTTAGAAATTAAATCATTATACGCTAAACAAGCTAGATTAGAGTAGAAGCATTGGAACTTCATCTTATAATTGTTAAAAAATTAAATAAAATTGAATTTTGTGAGTTTAATACAAAATACGAAAAAATGTTATCAATAACAAATCATAAACATATTAATAAAATCCAACATCTTAGGACGAAATTACAAAAATTAGTTAGTAAAAATAATGAGGTTAGAAATAACACAAACAATAACCTTTTGGAGAAATTCTCTAAGCAAACAAATGTTTATAATTGGAGTAACATAGTATTTAATGAAAAAGAAATGGAATTATTAAGCAAAGGATTAAAATTTGGAATCGAAGGTAGCAAGAATGATAGATAAAAGCTCTTAATTGATGTTGTAACTAATTTAAAATTTCAAAATTATGATTTAAAAAATAATGTTAGGAGTCATATTAAGAAGAATTTAGAAATTAATACTAAAAGTAAATCAAATAACAAATACCAAAGGATTATTGAAGATTTAAAAACCAAAGATGTCTACTACTTGAAAGCAGATAAAATAACGCTATTGTTATTATGGATAAACAAGAATATATAGAAAATGTGGAAAAAACCATCGAGGAATGACCATACTCAATACTACGTAAAAATGTTATTGGGAAGTTTATAAATAATGCAAAAAGACACTTTGAAAAAATGTACACATCTTAATTCTCGTAATAATGAACTTAGAATAAAATTAACAGTACCCAACCCACAAACACCAAAATTATATTGTTTACCTAAAGTCCATAAAGAAGGTAGAAAAATGCGACCAATAATATCTGGTATAAATTCACCAACATATTTAATAGCAAAATGGTTGGTATCACGCCTACAAGAAATAGGTCCACCTCCTTCGTACATGGTAAAAAATACTTATGAATTCGTCGATAAAGTAAAAAACATTTCTTTATTACCAGAAGAATATTTAGTTTCATTTGACGTAGTATCTCTTTATCCAAGTGTACCAATTTCAAAAACTGTTGATATAATTAGAAAATGGTTAGAACAATTAAATTTAGATGTGAATGAAATTGAAGATTATATATTACTTATTAATTTATGTATGGCGCAAAATGGGTTCCAATTCAATGGTAAATACTATGCAGAAAATGATGGTACCGCTATGGGAAATCCATTATCAAGTTTCTTAGCTAATTTTTTCATGGGATATTTTGAAACGAATGTTAAAGAGAAGATGACCTATTTCCTTAGAGTATGGGTACGTTATGTTGATGATATTTTTGCAGTGTTTAATAAAAAACATAGCATAAAAGATTTTGCAACGAACTTAATAGTTTTTATGAAAACATAACTTTCACCATAGAAATTGAAAATGATGGAAGTTTACCGTTTTTAGATGTCCTGGTCTCTAGAAATAATAACAATTTAAAATTTAACATATATAGAAAACCTACACATACAAATAGATACATAACTAACGACTCCTTTCATTCTGAAATACATAAGAGAGCAGCTTTTAACTCTATGATACATAGATTAATTACTCTACCTCTTTCGAAAGAAGATTATATAAAAGAATTAAATTATAATTACTGTGTAGCAAAATTTAATGGGTATAATGAATCATTTATAGATAACATCCATAACAAAATAAAACGGACGAAAATTAATAATTCAAGATGCACGTTACTGAAAAATAGAGAGGAAAGAAAATTGATTAAATTAGCTTACCATCCACCTTTATCTAATTTGGCTAAAAAAGCTATGGAGAAGAACAGTAATGTAAAAGTAACGTTAGTTACAAGAACTAACCTAAAAAATCTATTAGAGAACCAAAAAGATATAATAAAAAATGAATATAAATCAGGAATTTATAGATTGCAGTGTGATATATGCCAGATGACATATATTGGACAAACAAAAAGAAACATACTAGTTAGAGCAAAAGAACATGTTTCCCATGTTAAATTTAATAGGCCTGAAAAATCAGCTATGACAAAACATTGTTTGGACGAAAAATACGAATTAAAAGTAAAAATTTTGTCCTTTTAAAAAATGTGATAAATTTTAATGAATTAGATGCATGGGAAACTTTATTTATAAATAAAAATAAAATTGTTAATAATGAATTAGGACCAATTCAAAATTCAATATTATTTTAAAATTATTAATTGTTAAATACTATCTTTTTTAAATTTTTTAAATTATTTAAATAATTTTAATATTATTATGTTTTACCAGTTATATCGGCTCATCAAAATTAAATATTTATAATTAACATATGTTATTTTAATATAATTATATTAGTAGCTGTGGCAATAAATTTGACAATGCCCAGATCTGATTTTCACTTTGGTTTTTACTTTTGCTAAAATTTTATAGGTTATGTTTAATATATATATATATATATATATATATATTTTAGTTAATTTCATTTGTGTATTTTCACTGAGGATGACGACAAATTAGTCGTTGAAACGCGTTTGAAATAAAAAATTGTATATTTGTGAGTTGTACCATATTTTTATTCTTTAATTATTGTATGCATTATTAACTTCTATCATTATGTTTAAAAAAATTGAATTTCGTAAAGATTACACTATTACCAGTGCTTCCAACTCTTGGAAGATACATTACCAACTACATTTATAATTCACGCGCAATAAAATTCCAAATCTCTCGGCCACAAGTTTAAAGATTTATTGTGCAGTAAAGTTGGTACGATGCTGAGTGATTAATCTACTGCCAATCTGTTGCTGTATGTGGGCTTGTTTCAGAGACACCAGAGCTCTGTTATAACGTGCTACTTTACTATCATTATATTATACGGAAATCACCCAAACTGTTGTTCCATTACTAAAATCAGTGCATTAAAACATTGCCAGAATTAAACATTTGATAATTCAGAAATCTATTGCACTATATTCTTTGTTTATCATTGGATTAACATATTCTTTCTATCAGTGAATAAAAATCTCCGATATATTTCTTTCTACAAAACTTACACTGTCAAAGGATATTGTTCACATGCAATCACTGTTTACATCTATTTTAGTAGATTGGTTTTGTCTCTTTGTCGGAGAGAGAAGCAATTTAACATTAGGTTTTTTCAGCTTAGCACTGCAGTTACTCTGTAATATGTATTTGTTATTTTTAAAAATTTGCGTTGAATAAATATGGCTTTTGTAAAGAGGTTCAGTATGTTGTGTGTTATGTGTTGGATTGCACGCATAAATATGAAAAACATTATGAAAAATCTTAGTTTTAAAATAAGATTTGTAAATAATGAAAAGTAATGATTAAAAGTCAATTTAGTTTAATGTTTTCAATATTTGTATCAAAACACTTTTCCTTAAAGTAGCTTGCTACTTACAGCTTGAAATATTTGCATACTGTAATAATATTACTATAATACATTGCCGTTTGAGTAAATGGGATTTATTTGTGTGTGTTGTGTATTTAAATTCATCTAATTAATTGTATGTTTTATGTTAGTATTTTAATTTTGAATGTGTTTTTACTATTATATACTATCAGAGAAAACACATCTGTGTAGCATATTATTAAACGCACAAAATATGTCCATTCACTGCAGTCTTAAACGTAAATACGCCAGTGTAGGCTATAACACGTACATATTGACAGGATATGGAGAGGGCTGCCTTGAGTCAGTATAAATAATTTCCTACTTACGTGAAATATTTACGACGGTCACAGTGCAGAGATTGCTATTTTTGTCAAGGTCAAAGAAAGTCAGCTTCCTTTGTGAATAGGTAAATCGTTTCATTAGCGTGCCGGCTTTACAAAATTAATAATGTACAGACGTTTCATGAAATATACGATTCCCCAGTGTTAACAAAGTGCCTGGTCTCTTCTCTACTATATACCATATGATTTCTGTGTAAATTACAAATATATTTGTATCGGTTTCCTTTATGCACCTCCAAACTTGCACCTACAAAGTGAGTTTTTCCATGAATTGTTTTTGAAGTAATTGTTTACAATTATCTTTCCGCCGGTCTAACTAGATTTTAATCTGTGCAAAAAAATATATATAAAAACATATATATATATATATATATATATATATATATATATGACGACGAAAATAGTATTAATGTATATATATATATATATATATATATATATATATATATATATATATAAGTGTGTGTGTGTCTGTCTGTCTGTGTGTGCGTGTGTGTGTGTCTGTCTCAATGTATATAGGTCTGTTATTTTTATGTATATAAATGCGCATTTTATTGGTTCAAGTTTCAATACTGGCTGGTTTAGTGCTCAAATGCAACCAGTTTCTACATAAAGTGTTACCTACGGGAAGAGGAATACGAGGCGTGAATGTATAGAATGCAAATGTTGGCATCACCGAGGAATCCATAAGTATGTGAATATTTGTAGCGGATTTAGAGATCTCAGTAAAAGCAGGAAAAGCGCATAATTTGTGCAATGTTTATAAATGTTTTGCCTATAAAATGCACATATTCAGGAGATGTGTGTTGGGTGGTAGCCGTATTCAAAGCATGATTTTTTTCAGAATAAGTTTCTAATCGTTATATATAGAGGTTTGAAATTCCAATTTAACATTTTATTATAAATTATTGTAAGTTTGAATACAGTTTCTACACTTTACAAATATATGTCTTGTAGTGTTTTACGAGTGTTATATAGCAGGACGTTTTAAATGTATTATTTTTTATGTTTTTCACGTTCCTACAGTCATGTTTTGCATTCCCATAGTGTTACGTTCATCCTATTGTTTCTAATATGTGTGGAATTTCCTCCAAAATATGTCTTCACTTTAGCGTGTAAAATACTATTTTCGATAGATCGGGTATTTTTGTTTCTTGACATAATTCTGCAAATGTACTAGTTTACATTAACCCCATATATATATATATATATATATATATATATATATATATACCTTCTTCATATTTTCAATCGTCATTAAAATACTTATTCCAGTTCAAATATTTTTTTAAACCTGTAATGGGCGACAATTGATGATAATATAAAGTTGCTTCTAATAATAATTAAATAATAGAATTGAATAATTTTAATAATTATTTTTGCATTCTATTTTGCCACTTATTAATGTGATTCTGTAGTATTTATATACACATCTAAATGGATTTCAATTATTTATTAACAAGTAATACAAACAAAATATCTTTTAAAAACCTATTCCTACTTAGGTCAATAAAGAAAAAATGTATTTCATTTTCTTGTTAATAAATAATTATTCATAATTTAAACAAACTAACATAACCGGAGCTTTAAAACAGCTGTTCTGGCACCGATAACATAAAATCAGCTGTTGTATAAAATCATATATTGTTATTTACTTTAAGCCAAATGAGACTAAATAACTATATTACAACCTTGCCAAGTTTGTGAAATGTTTTCAAACATATAAATCTAAAATTAAGTTATTAAATTTATCTAATGACTTGATACTGAAAAACTGTATTAACATCAATTGTCAGCCATTACAAGTTTAAAGAAATCATTTTGAAGTTGAGTGAATGAATAAAAACGATTTTATAACCGAATAAATATTGAAACATATTATATATATATATACACATATATATATATATATATATATATATATATATATATATAGGCCTATATATATATATATGTATAGTTAGAGTGTGAAAAAATGAAAAAATCCGAAAAATGGGGAATTTCCTAAGAAAGGTTTTCTGTTCTAATAAAAATAATGGAAAAAGTCAATAAATCAAAATTTTCCTTAGATGAGCTAAGTAGGAATTGACTTATTTGTAACATCATTTCGAACAACCGAACAAAACTCAGTCAACAACTATCGACTTCTACAAGAGAGCAATAAGTCTTGTAACAACCCAAACATTATATAAACCTCTAAAGGTTTCAAACACTTAAGCACAATTGCAAACTTAATGGTGAAGTTAAATCGATACCCTGCCTCACGTCGTTATGCAACATTCCGGATGGGAGATCACAAAGCTGGAACATGTCTAGCCCTTTGATTAGCAAACTGTGCCTGCCCTTATATGGTAACATATTTTTGAAAAATGTTATAGTATTTTCCCATTTTTATTATTTTTTAACTTTTAAATCTATAATAATATTTGTAATGTTTGTTTTTATTCACTTATTTTTTTCATGTTAACCGAACTATAGCTTAAATTTTACTAACAGTTTCTTTTTTTTAAAGTTTTTTTTATAAAATACCGCACAAACTTTAAACAATCTGTAAACAAGTAGTAAAAACACAAACTACTTCATTATTCTATCTCCTGTTCATTGTAAAGTCCCGCACAAAATTCGAAACGGTCTGTGAATTTGTGGGAAAACCTATTATTTACTGTCCAGAGAGTTGCAAATATTTAACCTTGAATACAGGACAAAACACAGGAAAACAAATTGTAAACGTATGGCAATGCTAATCTAAAAGAAATGGTAGAACGTGTATATACGGGAATGCTCCAGCTGGCCGTAGCGCGAGCTCATGTACTGGAGCGTGAATGCTAATCTAAAAGAAATGGTAGAACGTGTATATACGGGAATGCTCCAGCTGGCCGTAGCGCGAGCTCATGTACTGGTGCGTGAATGCTAATCTAAAAGAAATGGTAGAACGTGTATATACGAGAATGCTCCAGCTGGCCGTAGCGCGAGCTCATGTACTGAAGCGTGAATGCTAATCTAAAAGAAATGGTAGAACGTGTATATACGGGAATGCTCCAGCTGGCCGTAGCGCGAGCTCATGTACTGGAGCGTGAATGCTAATCTAAAAGAAATGGTAGAACGTGTATATACGGGAATGCTCCAGCTGGTCGTAGCGCGAGCTCATGTACTGGTGCATGAATGCTAATCAAAGGGCTAGATAGAAGCGCAACTGAGACAACATTGTGTTTACACGGGAAAATATACGTTCTGACATTGACAACCTGTGAGTGGGTTGAACTCAAAATTTATAACGCTATCTGCAAAAATGTTTCTGCACATGTAACTTTGTAGCAGTGTAACAGACGGTAATAAGTCAGTATTACAATCCATATAACAATAAAGTATATTGTTATGTAAGTTTGTGTGCAGTTATTTATTTATAACTTTAGTTCACACGCCAAATATATGTTAAAAATTATTCATTTAACTTTACATCTATTCTAGATGTTGTGTAGCTCTGTAAATACGCAAGAAAAGGGTTTGCTGTAACTTTTCAACACAAATCATCTGTAATGATAAGTTTGTAACTCACAGATGAAACTTTATTTTTACTGCTTTACGTCGATATATATTCTATAGTAGGAGGTTTTTAATGTACTCTATTTTTAGATTCTAAATATTCTTTTAGATTGATTAATCATTTTTGCATGTACTTTTGCAAAAGTACTAGTTTGCAGTATTGCTTAAAAAGTGTGATTTTATTACTATCGGTCCTAAACAGTCACCAATATTAAACATCCCATGATCAACGCATCGTATGACTTTTTTTTTTGTTTTTGTTTTTTTTGTTTTTGTTTTTTTTGTTTTTGTTTTTTTTGTTTTTTTTTTTGGAAGAACTAAATTGTTTTGTGGTTGTAAACCTTGCAACATGTCTTATTATGAATGTCTTATAGCGGCGCAATGGTCGGTCTTTTGACTCACTCTTTACTTTGTTTTACGTTCCGGGATATCTTCTTTCTGAAATAATTACCTATTTATTTTTAAAAAATGTATGGACATGGTTATTGATTTCGATAGTCCGATGTGCATAACAATTCGTAGTTGCGAGAATCCAAAAGCATCTGTTCCTCAGGAGGTCTTTCAATGTAAGTATACGTCCCAGTGCCAATAGGAGGATTCGTTTTGAAGAAGTTGAAGCAGGCCACTTAAACAGGATCTACTCCAGGATCTCCTGGAGACTCCCTCATATTGAATCAGTGTTGAAAAGTTTGAGCTACGATGTGTCGCATCCTCGTTCTTGCTGAAAATGTGGCGACGGATTTCACCACACCATAGTAAAGTTGCAGCTCATCTGACACCTTTTGTATGACATATAGGCGTCTTAATTTGTTAAGTTAAAATACATTTACAAAAAAAATTAAAAAACCTTGTTACTTATTAATTTTAAAAACTACTAAGAATACCAATTTTTTCTAAGTTATTTGATAGTTGGGGGATGTAATGGTCAAAAAAAAAATAGAGTCAAATATTTCTTGCCTTGTTTTTTTTTTGCAGCAAACATTCTAGCAAATCTGTTAACGGAATCGTGATGGAGCTAATTAGGTTTGTAATTAGTAAATTTTTCCTCAAGTTGAATGATTTAACAGACATTGTTATCGTTAATGACTCAGTGAGAGCAACGAGATATAGAAAGGAAGACCTGATCAGGGAGAAACTGTGCAGCGCCTGAAATAATAGGCAATGTTTAGGTTTAAATGTAATTGAGCATTATTGTCTATTGTTGAACCTTTACTTTTCAAAACATTTTTCCAGTCGTCGATGTTAGAATCGGTTTCACATACTATTTCTCCCTTTTTAGGTTATATTAAATTGTTCTTTCAATGTTTCAATCTTCTTCGTGAGGCCCAGGAGGTTAACGAAGCCCACCCACTCGCCAGGCAGATAAACTAATACATCCTAATTAGGCGCTGTCCCACATCACTAGCATTTAAATTCCTACTATTAGTTCTCACTCTTGCTACTATATCTTGTTAAAATTTTCAATCAATAATAAATACTTTTTATTGATCTACTCAGGTTCATATTCATTTGTTTAAACTTGTTGTGGATGGTACTTGATGCTAATGCAGCTTAAACAATATTAATTCATTACGATTAATTTGAAAATTTTCATGTCTATAGGTTGGATTCGAACTGAATGACTTCAGCACACAAGTGGATAAATTAAAATCCTCTTTTAGTGTTGACTAGAATAATTTCTATATGATGCTCATAATATGACGAAGCAAGTGGATAGCACACCTAATGCCATCAAAGGGCTAAGGTAGGGCACGATGAGCACTTAATTGGAAAATATAGGAAGATTACAGGAGATAGAAAGGTATTTCCCGCCACGAAATAAAGTTCTTTGAAGAGCGTAAATGGATTCATTAGTGCCGCAAAAGTCCGGCTGTATTTAAATTAATAATGACTCTGTGTACGAAAGTCCGTGATGTCTAACGAGATTCAGTATATAATCAAATTCTCTTTCAATGTTCACAATAGATAATTAATTGGATTTATGATATAATTCTTGCTTATAAACCGTGAATTTAAAATTGGTTGCCAGTGAAGTAAAACTCGCAGGACAGCTAACTTCTGAATTTTAAAAGTCTCAATTAGTACCGTGATAGTGTATTATTCTATCTCTTGTCATCTGTAGTAAAGAACATTATGCAGGAGCGTCAGTGGATCTTGTTTAATTAAATCGATATATGTATATATACATATAAACTGTATTTGTGTATTAGGGGACAATATGTTATTCAATAATATAATAAAATTATTTTACAACATAGAATTGTCTATTATTTATAACACGTTTAATTTATATTTCAAAAATGAAAAAAAGTTCTTTAGAAATAACTATAGCGTTAAAGTGAAATACATTGTTATTTATATAAGTTTTGAATAAAGTTGACTATATGTTATTTCAAAAGGGTCCCATTTTAAAAAAAATTCTATTTTAGTAATAATTAACTGAATTTAGTAACATAAAATGTGTAAACGTTTTACAATGTCAATTTTATATTGTAACACTGATTATTCTTTTTTATTTTATTACTAAAAATATATATGGTTATCAAATATTTGATTTTAACCAAAACAATATCAATTCAATAATTATTGTTAAGTATTTTTAAGAGATTGGTTTATAACTTTATTTTTATAATCTAACAACTGTTTCCTCCGACCACTAAACACATATAAATACGTAGAACATACATGGATATAAGACAGATACTTATATAAAACAAATGAAGAAATTAGTTGAAACCACAAAAAAGAAACAATTTATAAATAAATATGTGCCATTACGCTACATTGCAGCTCTAACCATTGAGGATGTGCCGATTAATGAATTTCTCACACAGTAAACAGATTCTTTGATTTTAGAAAGTTTCAAATCTTCGAATATACAAATTACTGAACTATTAAATATTTGCATTATCTTGACACGTCCAGACTGTTAGTTTACGTTTTATGCATTAAATGAAATATTAACAACTTTAATGAACCTTCAACGCCCACATCGCTGCAAACATATGTTAATTTAGTATTGTTATGTGTTGAAAATAACAAATAATTAAAAATATCCATAAACACAAAATTATAAACTGAAACAATTACCAAAACATAGAAGAAGCAACATATTAAAAGGTTTAATAGCTATTTCTCAAATTTAGTGCAATTTTCAAATTTCTATACTTCCTAAGTTAATTTTATTAATAAAGCAATATAATATTTAGGTTTAAAAAACACGATTTTGCAGGTGTAGAATAATCATTTACTTCTGGATAAAAATATTTAAAATAATGTTCTTGAAATTTTAAATAATTAAGATTTTTCGTGAAACTTTGGTTTCGTAACCATTTAAAAATTATTTAAAACTGAATATTATTTGAAAATAATCTTATTAAACGTATGATATGTCAAAATTTTTCCCTTTATTCGGCTTCAACCTTCTTCATTCTACTTTGGGTAGTTGAGTAGCGTTTTAAAAACATAATTCAATTTTATTTGAATAATAATGATTAAACTTTATAGCTGGCTGGCATAATTTCAACGGTTTTAGTTTTAATAATGTTTCATTTTATTATATATTTTATTTAAAACTTAATAATTTTTTTGTTAAGGAAAGATATAGTCAAAAGAAAACTGTTGATATTTTTTTAAATTTTTAAATAACTTATTTCGTACACGATTATCGCATTAGCACTAATTGACTTTTTAGGGACACTGCAGAGCGCTCACTCCAGCTCTCTATCTCTCTCACACACCAACCATCATCTCTTCCTGACGTTCATTTTTAAAACACACTTTCAGTTTTCGTTCAAAACAATTCAGTTTACATAAAGAAATAATTTTATTGGATTTACTTATTCTTACAACGATTTTTGGGTCTTATAGAGTGCGTGCGTGCTTGCCTGTGTGTGCGTACTCTATTGTGTGTAACTTATAGTTTTATAGAATATAAATATAAAATTAAAAAAATGTTATTCGAAAAGAACAAAATACTCAATATAGATAAATAAAAAGGTCTAAACAGAGAACAAATCTAAAACTGAGTAAAAAGAATCCTTTCATTGTTTAAACTGCCTTCAAATTATTTCTTTTACTGATTCTAAATACTTGTTTATATGAGCGTCAACAAAGATTGTTTCCCGCACAGTAAGCGGATCAAATATTTGTTTCAGCATACTAATACCATCAAACAGGTCCCTTCAATGTAACGTTATAAGCTATAAAGGGAAGGTGAATTGGAATATCATAAGAAGATTACATGGCAGAGAATGTTATTTTCGTCAAGGTCAAAGGAAGTCAGCTTTCTTTGTGTACAGGCAAATCGTTCCATTAGGGCGTCAGTAAGAGGTTTTATGTAAAATAATTATGTAATATACCATATCATGGACTATAAAACGAAGTTCTCTGCCAGTGTTGTAATACTATAGTAATAGTATAAGGAGATTATTTTGCTGAGAGTTATTTTCGTCAAGGTCAAAGGAAGTCAGCTTTTTTGTGTACAGATCGTTCCATTAGGGCGTCAGTAAGAGGTTTTATGTAAAATAATTATGTAATATACCATATCATGGACTATAAACCGAAGTTCTCTGCCAGTGTTGTAATGCCATAGTAATAGTATAAGGAGATTATTTTGCTGAGAGTTATTTTCGTCAAGGTCAAAGGAAGTCAGCTTTTTTGTGTACAGATCGTTCCATTAGGGCGTCAGTAAGAGGTTTTATGTAAAATAATTATGTAATATACCATATCATGGACTATAAAACGAAGTTCTCTGCCAGTGTTGTAATACTATAGTAATAGTATAAGGAGATTATTTGGCTGAGAGTTATTTTCGTCAAGGTCAAAGGAAGTCAGCTTTTTTGTGTACAGATCGTTCCATTAGGGCGTCAGTAAGAGGTTTTATGTAAAATAATTATGTAATATACCATATCATGGACTATAAACCGAAGTTCTCTGCCAGTGTTGTAATGCCATAGTAATAGTATAAGGAGATTATTTTGCTGAGAGTTATTTTCGTCAAGGTCAAAGGAAGTCAGCTTTCTTTGTGTACAGCCAAATCGTTTCATTAGGGCGTCAGTAAGAGGTTTTATGTAAAATAATTATGTAATATACCATATCATGGACTATAAAACGAAGTTCTCTGCCAGTGTTGTAATACTATAGTAATAGTATAAGGAGATTATTTTGCTGAGAGTTATTTTCGTCAAGGTCAAAGGAAGTCAGCTTTTTTGTGTACAGATCGTTCCATTAGGGCGTCAGTAAGAGGTTTTATGTAAAATAATTATGTAATATACCATATCATGGACTATAAACCGAAGTTCTCTGCCAGTGTTGTAATGCCATAGTAATAGTATAAGGAGATTATTTTGCTGAGAGTTATTTTCGTCAAGGTCAAAGGAAGTCAGCTTTTTTGTGTACAGATCGTTCCATTAGGGCGTCAGTAAGAGGTTTTATGTAAAATAATTATGTAATATACCATATCATGGACTATAAAACGAAGTTCTCTGCCAGTGTTGTAATACTATAGTAATAGTATAAGGAGATTATTTGGCTGAGAGTTATTTTCGTCAAGGTCAAAGGAAGTCAGCTTTTTTGTGTACAGATCGTTCCATTAGGGCGTCAGTAAGAGGTTTTATGTAAAATAATTATGTAATATACCATATCATGGACTATAAAACGAAGTTATCTGCCAGTGTTGTAATACTATAGTAATAGTATAAGGAGATTATTTGGCTGAGAGTTATTTTCGTCAAGGTCAAAGGAAGTCAGCTTTTTTGTGTACAGATCGTTCCATTAGGGCGTCAGTAAGAGGTTTTATGTAAAATAATTATGTAATATAACATATCTTGGACTATAAACCGAAGTTCTCTGCCAGTGTTGTAATATTATAAGGAGATTATATCGCAGAGGTGAAGGCTAAAGAAAGAGAGCGCTCTTTGTGAACCGGGAAATTGTTTCATTAGCGCTAGTTTCACTAGACTTTCAGTTTTATATAACATAATTATGTAATGTAATATCTCACGAAATGTGTACTGAAACTTTCTTCCAGTGTAAGGAGTAGAGCGCCTTATTTCTCGGCGTTAAAATCTTCTATATTTAAAGCCCATTAATATACTATTTTATGCCGGTCTTTTAATAGAAAATTATGAACATGAAGAGAAAACCTAGTCTAGCATAATGAAAGAGCCCAGACAATAAAAAAAGTTAAAATTCTATATAAATATGTCATTAATAAGATTAAGTTTATAAACAAACTTTAAGATTACTTCCGTAGCTTTTATATGGTGCAGTGTCATGATGTTTATGTAATGGTTTTAGTTTCAAACTTGACGGTTGTTTTAGTCGATGGGATCTCTCAATGCT
Source organism: Prosapia bicincta (assembly GCA_036971475.1). NCBI lineage: Eukaryota > Metazoa > Arthropoda > Insecta > Hemiptera > Cercopidae > Prosapia > Prosapia bicincta. Next base: position 268,215,905 of record JBAIZL010000002.1, on the reverse strand, counting down.
AATTTTAGAACTAACATGTGCTATGAAGACAAGTTATTATAGACGAAGTTATTGTTGCAAGATCTAATAAATTGTTACGTGTCTTAAGGTACACGGAAGTACACTTGCTACATCTGCCTCTTTTATTGAACCGGATTTTCGTTAATTAAATCTGGCAAAATAAAAATAATAAATAATACGTTAGAGAATGGGAGGAGCTTTGAAACAAATATTCGTTTGGAAATTAATATCAGTATGGGATGATAATTTCATTTGCTGCGGCTTTAAAAAACGTAAAATAAAAAAAGTTCAATGCACAAAGTTTTTATCGCTGGATTTCAATTCCACAAAATCCCAAGTTTCTACTTTTACAATCAACATTAAACCAGGTTTTATGGAGCAATCAACAAACGCAATCAATTTATATGGATATTTTGACCAAAAACTAATCTCTTTTAATGATTACTTTTACTACACAGTACGTGTTGGGAGAGGGGAGGGGGTGGTGGAGCGGTGCATTGTGAAGCTAGCTTTCAATTTACAAAAAAGAGAGTAAAATAAATAGTCAGCTAGCCTCTCCGTGGTCTATCGGAGGTTTCTGCCTTCAATAAATAATTTACTCTAACATGTGCACATGTCTTTTCTATTATTTTACCACATGAATGAATGTGCACTTTAGCATGAAAATAAAAACTTTTGTCAAGAGTAGAGCATGCAGAGAAGAGTAGCGGCAGCAGAGAAAAGAAGTATATTCAGCGATGAATAGTACATACAAAGACGAATTGTATATCCACAGTAAAATAGTGCATGCAGAGAAAACTAGTATATACAAAGAGAAGAATATTACAAGTAGAGAATAGTAGTATATGGAGAGAAAAACAGTATATACAGAGAAGAGTAGCGGCAGCAGAGAAAAGAAGTATATTCAGCGATGAATAGTACATACAAAGACGAATTGTATATCTACAGTAAAATAGTGCATGCATAGAAAACTAGTACATACAAAGAGAAGAATATTACAAGTAGAGAATAGTAGTATATGGAGAGAAAAACAGTATATACAGAGAAGAGTAGCGGCAGCAGAGAAAAGAAGTATATTCAGCGATGAATAGTACATACAAAGACGAATTGTATATCTACAGTAAAATAGTGCATGCAGAGAAAACTAGTACATACAAAGAGAAGAATATTACAAGTAGAGAATATTAGTATATGGAGAGAAAAACAGTATATACAGAGAAGAGTAGCGGCAGCAGAGAAAAGAAGTATATTCAGTGATGAATAGTACATACAAAGACGAATCGTATATCTACAGTAAAATAGTGCATGCAGAGAAAACTAGTACATACAAAGAGAAGAATATTATAAGTAGAGAATAGTAGTATATGGAGAGAAAAACAATATATACAGAGAAGAGAAGTATGTGCAAAAATTATTAGTACATGAAGAGGAAAGTTCTAGAGGAAGAGTAGTTCTAGAAGGGATGAAAATGATATCTATCTTCCTCATTAAAGCTGGAGTAGGATTTATTCAATTTTCATATAACGCCTACGCATGTAATATTCATATAGTCTACATATTTAAAATAACGTTGCATTGAACCCTTTGCCGATTGTGAGGGAAGCCCCTATATTTGTAGTTAATAAGTGGTGAGAATATGAGTGTAGAACACAAACATTCATGAATCCGTCTACAGAACCAGATTGTAAATTCCATCCTGTGGTGTTTGAGGATACGCAGCATTAAACATGTTTGCCAAAGTTTAGGGAAAGGGAAACTTTTAACATAAATTCATTTCTAAACCTATCACTAACATACCATTTTTTTTAAAAAATCTTATTTAAAATTAAGATATTTTCATTCCGGTTTGAACACACACACACACACACACACATATATATATATATATATATATATATATATATATATAGAGAGAGAGAGAGAGAGAGAGAGAGAGAGAGAGAGAGAGAGAGAGAGAGAAAGAGAGAGAAAGAACTTTGACGAAGAAACTTATATATAATTTATGAAAAAATTGCAAATGAAAGAACACAAAATAATAAACTGAGAGTGATAAAAGTGGTGAGAAAGAGTAAATATAATTTATTTAACTAAGTTTTAGGAAGTAACAAGTTTTGGGAAATCTATAATTAAAAGGAAAAGGGAATGAATTGCACAAAAGTATTTTAGAAGAGAGAAGGTTATTTATTTTTGTGAGTTGCAATTTGTACAGCCCCAAGTTAGATAAGCAAGTGTGCTAAAGGAGAAGGAGTCACTGTTCTAAATTACTTTAATATAAAAAGGAACAGAGAGTGAGGCAAATGGTAAGGGTTTCCGTGTATGCAAGGTTTGTAGGGTGACGTCGAGGTAAGGACAAAGGTTGAGCGAGGCTGCCTTGCAATGTTACATGTTTTGCAAATCTGTGGAAATAAATGTCAGTCATAAGCAAAAGCGTATCTATAGACAGCGGAAAATTTATGTATATTGTCTTTATTTGCCATACATTAGGAGTCTAAGCAGGCTATGTATATTGAGTAAAACTTATAGATATTGTCTTAGCAATATACCTAAACATGTCTGTCTTTGCTGGTATGGAGCAACTTATCTTCCAGATATAATACAACATAATTATCTTCCAAATATGCAAGGTTAAGGGAGAACATATTCAACAGGGGCGGGGATGAAAAATGGAACCAAACAAGTGTCTTATGTTGTTATACACTCTGGCTCCAAACACTGTTATCTTCTGAATTAAAAAAAAAATAACTTCACTTATACTAATAATAATGTATTTAAACATTAAAAAATGATTCCCTCTTTCAAACACAATTAAATTTGACATTAATTATATTTATTAAATTCAAGGTGAAAAATGCATGACAGCGCTATTTACAAAGGCAGCTTTAAGTGAAGGAACACAATTGAATATGAACAACATTCGTCCAAACGAGTCAACATGAGAGTGCAACCTGTTACACATTACGTAACTGTATTACAACTTACAGTTTCGGCTAAGGTAGGAAATTACATTATAACTTAATGTTTACTTACATAAACTAAACACACAAGTCTTAGGATAAATAGTTAGGTACAGACTTTGGATAGAACTACACGATTTATAAAAGACCTTAAAGACGTTAAAATAAAAGACCATTAATAAGGGAAAATGACACAAAATCTAAATCTGTTGGAGATATCAGCTGTAACAACCGCACAGCTGCTACTGTGTAATACATTTTAGATGGTGTTACATATTAAAAAAGGAAATTTCAGAGAACGAACGAGAATGTATTCAAAAAATCAGTAACTAACGCAATGTTTCAGAAATATATATTTTGGTTTGTAATTTTATAATTTTTTGTAATATTTAAATAAAATATGTTTGATTTCTTTTAATTGAAGATTAAGAGAGCAAATATATAACGAGCACATAAATCCCACACATCTTAATTTAATAAGCCTTTAAATAATAATTTAATGAGACTCTGCTAGTTTAAATGGTTTAACTTTGTATTTTAAAATATATAATACTTATTTCACTAGTAACCTAGGTATTCTACCTTCAAGATATGAAGAGCGTTACAGACAGACAGTAATTTGCCTGACCTGTGGCGTAGAGCTAGAAGCCCTGGTAAATAAAATAAATTATGTTGGTAAGGGCTTGAAACGTTACAACTGCTATGTAACAAATGAAAAAGTGGTCGTTGTCATGGAGACGACTAGATAACAAATAAAGGGTTAATAGTTCAACTAAACCTTTCGAATTACAGAAGATGTTCTGTATGAGGGAAAATATAGTAAAATAAAGCTGATAGAATTCGAATATGTTGCAAATGAAGGGCCCATGTCACGCTGCCCATTTATTTATTTAATTCTTATTTTACAGATAATTACATGATTATTTTATAATTATTATTAGTTTAAAAGAAGTGAAATAATCTTTCGCTAAAGAAGAAGGTTTCAGAAAAAGTGTCTGTATTATTGACCATCGTCAGAGCTTAAGAACGTTGTTCGAAACATGTGAAAAATTCAAACCATTTTTCTCCCTATCTTGATAAACGAAAATATTTATTATTTTTACACAAGAATCATTTTATTAACACTTTCTGTTAACATTAATTGGAAATTAGCCCCTAGACAAGTGTGCGAGGTTCCTGATGTTTTCGATTGTTAAAGGGCTCCGTGGCCTGTAAAAGAACTCCATAATGATTCTGAGTTGTTAACTTCTTATAGGTAACACCTCCTTGTCCCGCGTAGCCCCAAACACCCCCAGCGTTGGTCATGTTAAAGCCCATGGATGGACTCCAATCTTATCCCATCAATGAACGATTCCTTGGATTTTCAATTGTAAAAATACAGTCTTAATGACGATGGATATTTAAGTTTTTTAAATTTTAAATTACTCTTTTTAATGTGTGAAAGATGAATATCAATTTTTCCCACGGAAAATACGAAAAGTTACTATTTTCAAATTTTAAATGTTAGGTTGTAATGGCATGTATATTGATATTGATATTGAGTCTTATTGATATTGTTTTAAAGATTATTTATTTTTAATTGCTCATTTCAAAGTGTAAAACACAAATAATAACTTTTTTCCGTGGAAAATACGAAAAGTTAGTTTTTTTGCACATTTTGAATGTTAGTCTGTAATAGCACGTATAGCATCAACCGGCAGCTCAGTAGCTAAAGTGCACTGCACTATGTAAAAGTCAGTTTATTTTAATACTAAACTTGAAGTCTAAATATTTAACTTTTGGTTATAATTTTATACAATATTACCATATACCTACATTAAAATATACATATGAAGTATCCAGACAGGATAGATTTGGTTATATTTTATTCAACATTACTATCTACCTATTTTAAGTATACCTACGAAGTATCCTGTCAGGATTGATTTGGTTATAATTTTATACAACATTACTATCTACCTATATTAAAATATACCTATGAAGTATCCAGTCAGGATAGATTTGTTTGTAATTTCCTGCATCGGCAATAGGTCTAAATATTTACCAAAATTACAACCAAATTTATCCTGACTAGATAACTCGTAGGTATATTTTAATATAGGCATATAGTATGTTGTATAAAGTTACAAAGCTAAACGTAGTGCAGAACGCTGTAGCTACATCGCGCCCGGGTCACGCTATAGCCCTACATGCCTTTACAAACTAACATTTAAAATGTGTATAAGTCACTTTCAGTGCCTAAAATAAGATATTTGTGTTCTACCCATTAAAATTATTAATTTAAAAACAATAAAATTTAAAAAACCAAAGTCATTAAGACTATATTTTTAACTTTTAATTTTAAAACCGTTTAAGCCTATCAAATGCTCCATATTTTAATAGATGCGATGTTCTCTCCTGAGGTTCTTCCTAAAGCACCTTTAGTGCATATCCAAATACCAATATTTCATTCAACTTTTCAACTTTCAGTGCCATATGGAGCTTGGGACAGTTTTCATTGGATTCGATCGAGAAAAAGATTGCATTTAACGGAATTATGGGGTAGATGCATCTCATGTATCGTAGAAACTCGGGAAGTTTGTGCATTAAATTTTCCCACTAGGTGTAAAAACAGGACGAATGACTTATCCAGAAGGAAATCAACACATTTGGTGAATTCCGTGAAGGCTGTCTGCGAGCTATCAAACTATCCTCTTCAGCTACGTAATTTATACCGCGTGTTGAAGATTATTGCCGAATAGTCATATCGTCGGACACGCAGCGTCCTCTTCTTGCACCAAGCCACCACTTCGCTTAATGCCTCTTAAATCTGTTTACTAAGGACTTCATCAAAAGGTTCCTTCACATCCATCGCAGCAAAAGCACTGTTGTTTGTATCGGTGTTATTCTGTAGGTACTGAGGCTATATAGGTTGTGTAGCCTGTAATGTTCTTGTACCAAGCCTCCGCTTCTCTTAATGACTCCTAAATCTGTTTACTAAGGACTTCATCAAAAGGTTCCTTCACATCCATCGCAGCCGAAGCTCTAATGTTTGTATCGGTGTTATTCTGTAGGTACTGAGGCTAGATAGGTTGTGTAACCTGTAATATTCTTGCACCAAGCCTCCGCTTCTATTAATGACTCCTAAATCTGTTTACTAAGGACTTCATCAAAAGGTTCCTTCACATCCATCTCAGCAGAAGCACTGATGTTTGTATCGGTGTTATTCTGTAGGTACTGAGGCTAAATAGGTTGTGTAACCTGTAATATTCTTGCACCAAGCCTACGCTTCTATTAATGACTCCTAAATCTGTTTACTAAGGACTTCATCAAAAGGTTCCTTCACATCTATCACAGCAGAAGCCCTATCGTTAGCATTGGTGCTATTATGTAGGTACTGAAGCTAGATAGGTTGTGTAGCCTGTAATATTCTTGCACCAAGCCTCCGCTTCTATTAATGACTCCTAAATCTGTTTGCTAAGGACTTCATCAAAAGGTTCCTTCACATCCATCGCAGCCGAAGCACTAATGTTTGTATAGGTGTTATTCTGTAGGTACTGAGGCTAGATAGGTTGTGTAGCCTGTAATATTCTCGCACCAAGCCTCTGCTTCTATTAATGACTACTAACTTCAGGTTACTAAGGACTTCATCAAAAGGTTCCTTCACATCCATCGCAGCCGAAGCACTAATGTTTGTATCGGTGTTATTCTGTAGGTACTGAGGCTAGATAGGTTGTGTAACCTGTAATATTCTTGCACCAAGCCACCGCTTCTATTATTGACTCCTAAATCTGTTTACTAAGGACTTCATCAAAAGGTTCCTTCACATCCATCTCAGCAGAAGCACTGATGTTTGTATCGGTGTTATTCTGTAGGTACTGAGGCTAAATAGGTTGTGTAACCTGTAATATTCTTGCACCAAGCCTCCGCTTCTATTAATGACTCCTAAATCTGTTTACTAAGGACTTCATCAAAAGGTTCCTTCACATCTATCACAGCAGATGCCCTGTCGTTAGCATTGGTGCTATTATGTAGGTACTGAAGCTAGATAGGTTGTGTAGCCTGTAATATTCTTGCACCAAGCCTCCGCTTCTATTAATGACTCCTAAATCTGTTTACTAAGGACTTCATCAAAAGGTTCCTTCACATCCATCGCAGCAGAAGCACTAATGTTTGTATCGGTGTTATTCTATAGGTACTGAGGCTAAATTGGTTGTGTAGCCTTTAATATTCTTGCACCAAACCTCCGCTTCTCTTAATGACTCCTAAATATGTTTACTAAGGACTTCATCAAAAGGTTCCTTCACATGCATCGCAGCAGAAGCACTAATGTTTGTATCGGTGTTATTCTGTAGGTACTGAGGCTAGATAGGTTGTGTAGCCTGTAATATTCTTGCACCAAGCCTCCGCTTCTCCTAATGACTCCTAAATCTGTTTACTAAGGACGTCATCAAGAGGTTCCTTCCTTCCATCGCAGCAGAAGCACTGTTGTTTGTATCGGTGCCATTCTGTAGGTACTGAAGCTAGATAGGTTATGTAGCCTGTAATGTTCTTGCACCAAGCCTACGCTTCTCTTAATGACTCCTAAATCTGTTTACTAAGGACGTCATCAAGAGGTTTCTTTACATCCATCGCAGCAGAAGCACTGTTGTTTGTATCGGTGTTATTCTGTAGGTACTGAGGCTAGATAGGTTGTGAAGCCTATAATATTCTTGCACCAAGCCTCCGCTTCTATTAATGACTACTAAATCTGTTTACTAAGGACTTCATCAAAAGGTTCCTTCAAATCCATCGCAGCAGAAGCACTGATGTTTGTATCGGTGTTATTCTGTAGGTACTGAGGCTAGATAGGTTGTGTAGCCTTTAATATTTTTGCATCAAGCCTCCGCTTCTCTTAATGACTCCTAAATCTGTTTTCTAAAGAATTCATCAAATGTTTCCTTCACATCCATCGCAGCAAAAACACTAATGTTTGTATCGGTGTTATTCTGTAGGTACTGAGGCTAAATAGGTTGTGTAGCCTTTAATAATCTTGTACCAAGCCTCCGCTTCTCTTAATGACTCCTAAATCTGTTTACTAAAGACTTCATCAAAAGGTTCCTTCACATCCATCGCAGCAGAAGCACTAATGTTTGTATCGGTGTTATTCTGTAGGTACTGAGGCTAGATAGGTTGTGAAGCCTATAATATTCTTGCACCAAGCCTCCGCTTCTATTAATGACTACTAAATCTGTTTACTAAGGACTTCATCAAAAGGTTCCTTCAAATCCATCGCAGCAGAAGCACTAATGTGTGTATCGGTGTTATTCTGTAGGTACTGAGGCTAGATAGGTTGTGTAACCTGTAATGTTCTTGTACCAAGGCTCCGCTTCTCTTAATGAATCCTTAATCTGTTTACTAAGGACTTCATCAAAAGGTTCCTTCACATCCATCGCAGCAGAAGCACTAATGTGTGTATCGGTGTTATTCTGTAGGTACTGAGGCTAGATAGGTTGTGTAGCCTGTAATGTTCTTGCACCAAGCCTCCGCTTTTCTTAATGACTCCTAAATCTGTTTACTAATTACTTCATCAAAACGTTCCTTCACATCCATCTCAGCAGAAGCACTGTTGTTTGTATCGGAGCCATTCAGTAGGTACTGAAGCTAGATAGGTTGTGTAGCCTGTAATGTTCTTGCACCAAGCCTACGCTTCTCTTAATGACTCCTAAATCTGTTTACTAAGGACGTCATCAAGAGGTTCCTCTCTTCCATCGTAGCAGAAGCACTGTTGTTTGTATCGGTGTTATTCTGTAGGTATTGAAGATAGATAGGTTGTGTAGCATGTAATGTTCTTCCTACAAACAAGTAGTAGGGCAATGGGATCTACCGCAGCAGAACCTGCATACGATGGCAAGGCGAGTGAAATACTCACAAGGACGGCTTGTACCCATGATCTTGGTGCTCTGTGAATATGATCGTATGACAGCTTCAGATCAGGGGTGTATATACTTATCCAGACCACTACTTTATTTTATGATTATATTATTATATAATAATAAAAATAATATATAAATTATATAACTTGATGATAACTAATTATATTATTCCCAGAAGGGGAAAAGTTTAGGAGTTAAATTATTTTAAAAAAACTGAAGGTTATGCCAGCATAACAAGTTTTTTTGAGGAAAGTCCCTAAACTAAAACCAATAGATTTAATACATAAATAAAGAAATATATATATATATATATGTGTGTGTGTGTGTGTGTGTGTGTGTGTGTGTGTGTGTGTGTGTGTGTGTGTGTGTGTGTGTGTGTGTGTGTGTGTGTGTGTATTGAAAAACCCATGAACTTTGAAATATAACATCTTCTGAATCAATTTTCTGATCACGTACACAAGGACGAAACTAAACTCAAGTTTAGGGGGGCATGCAAGATTGAATACAAGGCTTATGTATTTATTTCTCTGACGCGACCAGATTGCCAATGAATTTCGACTTACGGAAAATGTTTTAGAAAGTCTGGATGTATCGTGGGTAAATGTTTGTATCACTGAGACATCCAAAGCCGCGAATCTATGTTTAGCAATTTTAGGAACTGTGATAGAAGCAGGAAGTGTATTTATTAACCATGTTTTACTTATTGAATGCGCACATTCAGTCATGTGTGTTGGGATATTAGTAGAAGCGTAAATGTTCGCAATAATGTCGAATTGGAGATTTACATAATTATGGAGTTTGAAGGTATGTATAAATTCAGCCCAAGTATTGGCAAACTCTCCTCCCACTTCTTGATTGCAACTATACACAATGTACAAATATTAAATGTGTTACGTGATTTCCCTTTATTATATTGCTAGAGATTGTTTAGGTTTTAACATTATGACACAAAAAACAAACAAAAACTTATAAATTTCAAACACATTTTGCTACCACAGAGAAAATTCTATGCTAAGAGTCTAACCTTATAATATTTTATAGTGAAATTTATTTAAAATCTAACAATGTAAATATTTTTCTTGGATTAAAAATCTGTAATCTATAAAATGAACACACTTAGAGAAAAAGTAATTAAAAATATTAATAAAAATTTATAATTAAATAATATTTAAAACTATGTTTATAGTAAATTTGATAATGTTTATTTAGGCAGTTGTGAATTTTCAAAGTAAAAATATAATTTTAGTTTTCAAACGCTGGTATGAAAGCTGTTTTTACATTTTTATAAAACCATGCCTTTACAGATTTTTAACAAAATGCAATGTATTTTTGCTAATAATGTTTACGTTATTGAATACGTCCTTTACTGTCAATCCAGGGCCTATTAACAGGTTATACATACACATATATAGGTTTATTCATATAGGTTTATATATACATATACATTTATAAATATATATGTGTGTACACCTAAAATAAACATCAAATTACCTATTTCAGGCTTGATATTGTAACAGGATAGATATTGTCAAGTTAGAAATCAAAAAAATTATTTTAAAATCATTAGGATGTTCAATATCTACTATTAGTTCATACGCTCCCTATATATATTTATTTTGTATATCTTTTTTAATCGTTTAGAAAACATTTTTTATTCAGCCACTCGAGTTCTCTTACATTTTTTGTTCATCCAATAAATATCATAATGAATTAATTTCAGTGAAATATGAGAGAATGATCTTGGCGGAATCAAGGAGATGGAACCCTCCCGGGGAACCTTTCGTCATTTTATCATAGTTTATGTTATTTTGGCACTACAAACTACACAATTGTGGGTCATCGGGAGGCTGTGCTTTTTTCTAAGTTAATATATTCTTCTGAAATTATTTCGCTTAAATGAAACGAAGGCCCCTCTGGCTGCGCCCCTGATTCTCTCAAATGTATATAGCCTACATATTGATATTTTTTATTATTACTTAATAAAAAAAGCGAAAATTCTTCGTTGACCTATGTTGGAATTCCCTATTTTTATAAAACTTGTTTATGAAGAGTTTTGTACAATTTACTCAGAAGTAACATCAGACTAGATTTTAGACACTGTCCTTCGTTTGGATATCGAAGCTGATATTTTCTCCTGGAGCAAACATTACATGAAGGAGAATTTAACCTTTATACTCTTGACTATTAATACAAGTTATATGAACATTTTATGTGAACATTTCATAATTAAATGCGTGCTAGGAAAATTCCTGCTTACGCAGCTTTTGTATTATATAGGTGGTGAGAACAGAGCCCCGGCAGTGTGTAAGTCGCCTCTGTATCGCACAGACGTTTTCCGCTCCAACTGTATGTTCATCAGTTGTATTTGAATTGTTTTATTAAGTATAATTTATGTAACAGTTTTCCAAATTAATTGTTTATTAAATTAAACAAAGGTTTGTAAAAATAAAATTATTTTTAAAAACCTTTCGTGCCAAATATAACACGTAATTGGCGCAGTCGGTAGGACATCCCGGGAGAATTAATGAACATAATATTTATCGATTTCAATCGTTAACCGAGATACTGCAAAAACTCGATTCATTACAGAGCGCATATCTGTAACGACATCAAGAAAACTTTAGTAGAGTGAATATCTACAACCACTTAATAGAGCGCATATCTATTAAGAGCACGAGTGAATATCTTGTAAGTGAAAAGTGAAAAGTGAAATAGTAGTCAAATGAGCAAAGTATTTTGGATCCACTTGTAAGTAGATCGTAAGAAATAGAGTTAAGAAAAAGTAGAGTAAATACTTTTTTATTTTATATAATTGATTTTAATTTTATTATTTTAAAGAAAATAATATTTTAAAATGGCAACGCCAACATTAAAGAAGGAATATCTTGATATGATTCCTGAGTATAGTGGAGAGCCCACTATGCTCCACAGATTTATTTCAATATGTGATAAAGTAGTAAATAAGTTTTATGTAAACGAAAATCCAGAGGATTTTCAAAATGAATATCTATTTTCTTCTATACTAGCTAAATTAAAAGGCCAAACATTAGAAATGGTAGTAAACTCAAATTCATATAATTGGTATGAGATTAAAAAAGTATTATTAACTAGCTATTCAGACAAAAGAGATTGCTTTACTTTGAATTTAGAAATGGCTGAGTTAAAACAAGAAAATAACGAATCACCTTTTAAATTTTATGAGAGAATTCAAAAACTATTAAATTTACAGATTTCATTTTTTATTAATAAAGAGCCTCAAAGACAATTGGCCAAAGATGTTTTGATAGAATATGTACAGAAATTAGGGTTAAGAGTTATCCTTACAGGTTTACATGAACCCGTAGGATCGCTAATGCGCACCAAAAATCCAGATTCTCTTAGCGAAGCACTTAACATGCTTACTAATGACTTTCAATTTAAAAATAACAAATTATTTCAAAATATTAAACAGAACGTTCCACCTAGGGCCCCACAATACCCGCCTAGTCGCAAACCCCTTCCTAACAAACAAACCTTCCAAAATTATAGGCCCAACTACCAAAATAATCCTAACCAATTTACTAAACCTAACTCATACGTACAGCAAAATCAACAACCGAGACAGTCTAACAATTACACACCATTAAAAGTTCATCAAAAATTTGAACCAGAACCAATGAGCATTTCTACACCTCAAACAGGGAACACAATTAGACAAAATAGACTTTATCAGATGCCAGGCAAACCAATAGAAAAAGAAAATTACGATCAAACTATGAATCGATTGACTGAACAGATGACTAACTCTTATCTGACTGAACAAACAGATTATGAACCGCAAGAGGACCCTAACAGCTACATAGACTTTGATGATTCAACGCAAGAGGAAAACGCATGTGGATTCACTCAAGAAGACAATCATACCCAAAATCATTTTTTAGGACTAACCACAATAAAAAGACATTTTCCATAATGCATATCGAAGACGACACAAACGAACTACCGTACATCCACGATCCCAAGACCAACCTAAAGATGCTGATTGACACTGGAAGTACGAGATCATTTATTAAAAAATCAATAGCTTTCCAATTTTTCAAAAACACCCTAAAACAAGAACCATTTGAAGTGAATACAGCTCATGGAGTATCAAAAGAAAAATACACTTTTACACTACCACTTTTAGGAAAAGAAACAACCAAATTCTATTTATTTGATTTCCATAAAGATTTCGACTTACTCCTTGGATTAGGTAACATAAAAGAATTAAAAATTAATTTAAATTTTGTGAATGATAAATTAATATTTCGCAATAACCAAATCCCGATTAAATATTTTAACACAGAAGAACAAAATAATAATAATAATAATAATAATAATAATAAAGGCGAATGTCAGGTACAAGACGCAAAAAAGGGAACAAGTTATGTTATACAAGCCCGCACTAGCCGAACGATTAAATTTAGAATACAAAATATTCAAGATGGAGAAGGACTCTTACCATACAAACACTTAAATAGATTAGAAATTCTGCAGAGTATAGTCTCAGTACACAAAAAAGAAGCCTACTGCCCTATAATAAACAACACAGAAGTAAATGTAGAATTAACATAAAATGAGCCATTAGAATTAAAATCTTTAGAAGAATACAATATCCTTGAACCTGATACAATGCAAACGAACGCTAATTTCAATTTATTAGATTATAAACAAAAAAAATCGAGAAGGAAAAATTTAGATTTATCAAAATTTAGAATGGAACATATGAACTTAGAAGAAAAATCCGCTATAACAAGTTTAATAGAAGATTATGCAGATTTATTCCATATTGAGGGAAACGATTTACCTTTTACTAACCAAATAAAACATGTTATTAGGACTACTGATGAAATTCCCGTATACTCTAGAAATTATAGATATCCAGAGATTTACAAGAACGAAATTAATAAACAAACTGAAGACATGCTTAAACAAAAAATTATTAGACCCTCGAATTCTCCATGGAACTCTCCTGTCTGGATTGTACCCAAAAAACAAGACGCTTCTGGCAAAAGAAAATTTTGATTAGTAATAGATTTTAGAGGATTAAACAAAACAACAATTGACGATAAATTTCCCTTGCCGAACATTACAGACATATTAGACAAATTGGGACGGTCTCAGAATTTTACAACTTTAGATTTAGCCTCAGGATTTCACCAAGTAGAAATGGATAAAAATAGCATAGAAAAAACAGCGTTTTCAACAGAAACGGGACACTACGAATTTTTAAGAATGCTCTTTGGACTAAAGAATAGCCCCCTACATTTTAAAGAATTATGAATAAGTTTATTTAGACGACATTATAATTTATTCCACTAGCCTCCAAGAACATATACAAAGACTTAAAGAAGTATTCGACAGATTACGCAAAGCCAACTTTAAAGTACAGCTGGATAAAACAGAATTTTAAAGAAAAGAAGTAGCATATCTAGGACATGTTGTTACACCGGAGGGCGTAAAACCCAACCCAACAAAAAGTTTTTCAATCAAGGACTATCCAATACCTAAAACAACCAAACAAATTAAAGGCTCTTTAGGACTATTAGGCTATTATCGAAAATTTATTAAAAACTTCGCCAAAATAACAAAATCCTTTACTAACTGTTTAAAGAAAAATGCAAAAATAAACATAGAAAATCCAGACTTTATAGAATGTTTTGAAACATGTAAAAATATATTGACTAATGAGCCCCTTCTACAATACCCAGATTTTGAAAAGGAGTTTACTCTAACGACAGACGCTAGAAATTATGCACTAGGAGCAATTTTAAGCCAGGACAAAAATTGAAAAGCCCTTCCTATAGCGTATGCCAGCAGAACTTTAAACGACAGCAAAACTAATTACTCCGCGATTGAAAAGGAATTATTAGCAACCGTATGGGCCACAAAACATTTCAGGCCTTATTTATTTGGGAGAAAATTTAAAACTTATACAGACCATAAACCTCTACAATGGTTGTTTTCAGTTAAAGAACCAAATTCCAAACTTTTAAGATGGAGATTAAAATTAGAAGAATATGATTATGACATAAGATACAAAAAAGGCAAACTAAACCAAAATGCAGACGCACTGTCTAGAATACAATTAAACGTCACTGATAAAAGGTCAACGAACACCCAACACACTGTAGAACCAGACCTTGAGTTATCTCCAGCTGGGTTACTGCAACGTTACTTCCCGGAACTGAACGATAGAGATAACGAATCTATGGTCGTACAACTCGACTCAACAGATAACGCCAAATTAGAGGTTAATGAAGAAAGCAACAGTCAAACTATTCACTCCAATTTTGAAGGGAACACCCAAATTGAAACACCAATTTCCGACGAGCCTGTAAACTTTGAAAAAAATCAAATATTTTTATCATTAGTAAAATATGAGCCGAAGAAAGTAAAAATTATAAAGATATTTGGAACTTCAGAAATTCGTTTAGTAGTCGAAATATCGTAAAATAATTTAAAGAAGACATAGTTAATTTTGTAAAATCATATTTGGTACCCAATATAAAATATAATCTATATTTTGAAGACGATTTTAATGAGACATTTGCATCATGCATAGCCAAAAATTTCAAACAAACTGAACTAAATTTAGTTAAGTGTAATAACAAACTCTTAGACCTAACTTCGGAAGAAAATACCTTAAAAACGATAAGTAATTATCGTGTTAGCAAAACCAATCACCGTGGGATACAGGAAACATACGAACAAATTAAGCGAAGATATTATTGGCCTAATTTAAAATCACTAATTCAAAATTTCATAAATCAGTGTGACATATGTCAATGAACCAAATACGACAGAATTCCCTTTAAGCTAGAAGTGAACTTGACACCAACAGCTGCCAGACCATTTCAGATAATTCACGTTGACACATTCTCCTTGGAGAAGAATTCGTTTATCAGCATAGTTGACGCGTTCTCACGATATGCTCAAGCTTATCGCTTGGGCAGCTCTCAAGCTACAGAGATTGCAGACAAGCTATTAGATTACTTCACGCATTTCTGCTTACCAACAGTTATTATCTCAGACAATGGAACGGAGTTTAATAACAGAATTGTAAAGGAGATATTAGACTTGCATAAAATCAAAATTCACTTTATCAGCACACAAAACCCCAAATCAATTATGTGAAAGATTTCATTCCACTTTAATAGAACACATAAGGCTGTTAAATAATCAAATCGAATTTAAAAAAGACAGTATAATTAAGAAAGTTAAATCTGCTATAATAGCTTATAACAATAGCATACATTCAGTCACAAAATTAACGCCGTGCGAAGTCTTATTTGGACACATAAATTCAAACACTTTATTAGATATAGATTTAGAATAACAAATTGTAAATGACTACGTTTTAAACCATAAAAGAAAAACAAAAAGACTTTATGAAAACATTAGGAATAGAAATGAAAAGATTAAAGAAAAAGTTTTAGAAAAAAGGAATATAAACAAAGAACCACTTCCAGAAATACCATCTGAAGTTTATATAAAGTCAGTTCAGAAGCAAAGCAAAATGAAAAACAGTTATAGCAAGGAAGAGATAGCTTTAATAAACAAGGAAGGAAACTGGTAAAATAAAGCCTAGACATCAAAATACAAAAGACAAAATACATTTGTCGAGAATTAAAAGGCCTAAGAAGATAAAAAATGTAATTAATGACCAAAATCCTTCTTGTTCATATTCAACACAATAAAATTAAAATCCCTACCATACCTTTGTCCACTAATTCTATGTAAGAAACTTTATTAAACTTTAAACAACATTGTTTCATTAATTGTATATGTTACAAATTTTGTAATTTATTAAATGATATGTAACTAATTATGGTAATAAATATTAATTATTTGAAATATGTTAATCACAAAAAAAATGTAATTGAAGAGAATTAGAAACTATACTCTTAAAGAGATAACAAAACAAAAAAAAATCTTTTTAAACTGACTACAATCCTTTATCAAGTCTATGACAGGCAATTTGAATGTAAATGATGGTAAAAATTATGAAAAAGTATATAAAACTTTTATTGTAATCAATGTAAATTTTGTAGAACAAAAATTTAGATTCTGATAACAATTGTATATGTTATAAACATTTTGTATCTATCCTATGATAGAACAGACACATTATAAATTGTATTAATCAATTCCAAATACTTTTGCTCAGTTGAATTATAATGAACAGAAAATTAGACTGTAAAATGCCCATCATCAAAAAACAATAACGCCTACAAACTACGAGGATACTGCGTTGGAAATCGCAGACAAATCATTTAACTGGATCTTGGAAATCGACTTTCGCCTGGTGACTTTCTCCAGTGAAGAGGACTTCAACCCATGCCGAATATTGCCCTTTACGGAGGCCTATTCAGCAGCTTTATATACTTCGCCCTCATCAAGAAGATGAAGAGGACTTCAACCGATGCCGAAACTTCGCCAACCCCCGAAGTTTTCTTTAGGGATGGAGGAGTTATATAAACATTTTATGTGAACATTTCATAATTAAATGCGTGCTAGGAAAATTCCTGCTTACGCAGCTTTTGTATTATATAGGTGATGAGAACAGAGCCCCGGCAGTGTGTAAGTCGCCTCTGTATCGCATAGACGTTTTCCGCTCCAACTGTATGTACATCAGTTGTATTTGAATTGTTTTATTAGGTATAATTTATGTAACAGTTTTCCAAATTAATTGTTTATTAAATTCAACATATAAACAATTATACATATAATATAACATATATATATATAATATACATATTATATGTATAATATACATATATAATATACATATATATATATATATATATATATACATATATATAATAACATATAAACATATATATGGTTATAAAATCATTTTTAAAAACCTTTCGTGCTTAATATAACACGTAACTTACATTGATTGTATTTATTGTCTGTAGTAATGTTTGAGTTGTTGTAAATTGTATTGATTTGTAGTTTTGAATTGCGAGATAATATGTGTTGTATTTGAACAGAAAGTAAATAAATAATTGTTTATCTCCTAAATAGGATACATATTTGAAATCGAATAACAAAAAAGAACCTTGGCAACAATTATTATTAGTTGAATGTTATAGGACGTACGCGTAAAAAGCTTAGACAATTCTTCAAAAATTAAAGAATGGCCTAAAGAGTAACCGATAACCTCAAGATGTGTATAAGCACTTCTGAGTTTATATGAGTCGTGGGAATGAGACAGCCTCAACATTTATGTATTGTACAAAACTCTCGCCGCTTCCCTCCCACGGTAGCATTTCCGACTCATGTCCACACGCCTTCCCTACTTGTGCATTTCATCGGACAGGCTAAACTTGATGACTATATATATATATATATATATATATATATATATATATATATATATATATATATATATATATATATATATATATGGAAAGAGTATTGTTTAATACTATTTTGAAACTGCCTGGAATAAGTATTTTATCTATTGTAAATCTAAAAAATCTAGGGTAACTGTGTTTACCGTTAGTTGTAAAAGTCAAATAGTTTTTAAAATTATAGAAACGACCAAGCTGGGAACTAGAACAATAGGGTGCAGACAGGTAAATCGATGAGAGGCACACCCACAGGCCTCAGTTACTAAAATTGATTCTTTGTTGTGGAAAGTGTACCTTCCAAAATAAGACTAGTACAAAGAAACGCAAAGAAATTTCGATTACCCCCGCAAAGCAAATTCAAGACAGCCCTGAGTTAGGCAAATAAAGAAAAAAGAAGTTGATTGTAGAAAAAAGACGATGAAAGTAGGAGCAATCAAGTAATCGTGGAAGAAGGCAGAGTTAAGTTTTTGCACTCGAGGAGCAAACCGGAAGGGACAGAAGTTTAGGGAACGGGATGAGACGTCACGCTTTGGGAGACAGAGAGAGAGCAGCAGGTTGAGAAGTTGGAGAAGGAATCCAACCCGAGAGCCGGAGATAAAAAGGATAAAAAGAACTCATTCTTAAACACGAAACGGATCACGATGACGTCAACGCATGGAAGTTCTGAGGGTCGTCCAAGCTCTTAATTAGAATAAGGACCAGTTAATTAATTATTAAATATTCAATTTTTCTAAGATTTAATTATTTGCCAAGAAATTAATTTAGAATATGGTCATGGTAAGTAAATTTATAACACAAGTAATATAGAAAAAGAGATTTTTAGAGTAAATTTCTGCTGAGGTCGACAAAGTAAAAAATCTACTTTAGTTACTTTTTATTTAATAAATAATAATAACATGTATATATATATAGGCCTACACATTGCCATGTCGCTCTCTATACAGTATAAAGTGTTGGAATATGATTTTTGTTTGTTACTAATTATTTGCTGCCTTTTTCCTTTATATCTTTAGAGCTGGTAGTTTTCTAAAACTTCTTGCATTATAAACTTCTTCAAAACTTCTAAATTGCAAAGCACTTTTTTCTTATAATTTCATATGGTACAACTTTAAGTAATGTTCAGCTCTGGGAAAATTAGCTCAGTTGTAAAAGTGCTGGTTTTTCAAATATGTAGCCCCACAGTTCGAATCCGACCAGGATATTAAATTTTTAAATTTAAATTGATGAATAAATATTTTAATAATTTTATTAACATCAATCGTCATTCAGTTTTAGTTTAAAATAATTATTCGAACTTGATTTAAAGAATAAAAACTTAATTTATTACTTATTAAAACTTTGTACAATATATATATGTCAGGAGAGTGGGAGCTAATAGAGGAATTTTAATTACAGCTATAACACCTCTAACCTAGAGACAAATATATTTAATACAGGTTGTAGGTAGGACGTATTAGATTAAGATAAATGATAATTTGTAAAGCTCTGTCTATTTGTTTTACCCATAAATCTAGTTGGTAATTAATCATACGTCTGGTACCTAAAAGTGTAAATAAGTAACAAATGTTTTACTTTAATAGATTCATTAGGCCTAATATGTATATAATGAGTTTTGTTAGATTCTTAAATCTTTAAAATCTGGTAATAAATTTGAACAGTTAAAGTTAGACATTTTGCGTTAAACAATAAATTTGTTTAATGGCAGTGTTTGAGAGTAATACATCTGAATTACGTTTTTTTTCTATAATTTCTTTTTATAACACAACAAAAGTAGTTGATTTATGTTATAACATATACCCATATAAAACACATATCATAACATATAAATCATTAATCTATGTTGGTCTAACAATATTTGCATTAATAGCGCTGCAGGAAATGCATGCAAAGCGATAACGGAAGGACAGTTAACGCGTTTGCTTTACTGTACCCTCTTATGTCGGTAATTAAGTGAAGAATGGACAAGTAGAATTGCAAAACTCGTCTGGCTAAGGATGATTAGAAATGGATGAAACCATTCCAGTACAAAATGCTCATCAGACATCTCTGAATTCAATCTCACAGAGTCTCTTTATGCCTTTTCGAAGGAACCTTTCAAACAGATTAGAAAACGGTTTTTGTGTAACCGTGCCTTATTGCGTTCACGTAACAAGTATTCTCCAAAGTAACGGTACACAACATTCCCGGCGATCTTTCCAACTAGTCTTTTCGTCATTGCGAACATTGCCTTTCTGTTAGTACTACCGTACTTTGGACTTTAAATGTTTAAATAAAAGTTTACGGGTTTAGAATAGGTTTGTTGACAACGAATGGATCTCTACAACTTAAGGATAAATTTTACCCTACTTTATAGGCTAACATTCTAGATAACAAAACGCCAGCCGTCCTTGCTTTACAGGTGATTTGAAGCAAAGAATCATTTTGTTATGAAAAAGTTGAATTCAGATCCAATCGCAGTTCGAATAGTTGTGTGCAAGACCAGCACATCACCCGAAAATAGTTCTATAAGAAACTATCCCTACCATATCATCGCTCTAGATCAATATTTGCATAGATATCCAAATGTAGCCCAATTTAAAAGTGACATATTCATGGGTTGAACTGATGACAGGTGACAATCGTAATGCTCTTTAAAGGAATTACTGACACTCCCATGCGCCATTTTGTTTTGAAGTAAGTGTACTCTTTCTAATCACGATAAATCTGCTATAACGTGCTGTTATAAATTTTGTATTACCAAGACCTAGTATTTCAGTTAAAAGTAATGTATTATTGTGATTTTATTTACACATTATAATTTTATCATGTAATTGTTCTAAAAATTTTAGTTTCTTATATTTTTTAAAAAATATTTAAATTTTCAGAACTGTATAAATGCAATGTTTTATAACTTCAAGAACTTCCTCAAACTGACTATTTCTGATTCAGACATTTATTATTAGTCTATATTTCCGTATTTTTGTAATTTACTTTTTTAAGTTTTGTGGCATATCTTTGTCTATTGAAGGCGTAACCATTTTTGTAATTTAAGTTTTAAGTTTAGTGGCACATCTTTGTCTATTAAAGGCGTACCCATTTTTGTAATTTAATTTTCAAGTTTAGTGGCATATCTTTGTCTATTGAAGGCGTACTCATTTTTTGTAATTTAATTTTAAAGTTTTGTGGCACATATTTGTCTATTGGAGGCGTAGTTAAACTTAATCATGTAATATTAACCTAACCTCAATACATTTCCCACGGTATTAAACAGTCTTTACCCAAAGCGACCGACAGTCAGGCAAATACAGACTTGACTTGCTTAGATAAATTCGATCTTGAATAGTAAATAAGGAATGTACACAAGCAAATGCAGAATTCATCTGAGTAAAGAAGGTCTACTGAGCAAATACCGTGGCATCACTCCTGCACAAGATGCTTGGTAAAGGTTTCTGAAAGGGGGGGGGGTGCGATTCCGAGCCTTATTAATGAAAACGTTATGGAACCTTTATACCGAATTACGAATGTTAGCTTCAGTCATTTATACAAGGGATATAAAAATAAGGAATAAATACTTTTAACAACCACAAAACAAATCATTATCCATATTTCTGAGATAGTAATCTAAGAAATTACTCATGTATACATGTATATGCCAGTATATTACTATCAATATGATTGCTAGTTCATAAAATAGCATTTCTGACGTTTTGATACAACCTCATCTAGCATTGACCAGGCGAATCTAACAACAGGCAAAGCTCGAGTGAAAACAAAAACACTTTAGTTGTCTATTGGGCCATCGGCTCTGGACACCTAACACCTAGTGGTAGCAATCCTTCAGCTATCTGCGTCTGTCTTACGTGCGCATGCGCTTAGTATAGCTAGTATCCCATAAGACTGTGATGTAAATGTCACGCTATAAGCGGGATGATAAACCCGTCAAGATAGAAACCCTCCCAGGAAAAGCTCCGCGTTAGATCATGAAGGGGCCCTGAGGGTTAGGATATGGTTATAAAAAGGGGTAAGGAGACTTATTACCTGACAGAAGTTTTGAAGGTAAGGCTAGCCTAAGAATGGCATGTATTTTTTTTTTTTTTTTTTGCTGTCTACTTGAAAGTGAAATGGCACGTACAGTTAAATTAATACTTCTGTTGGGGATAAGCTGCGACTTTGGGGATTGTAACCTTCCGTCAACAAATACAGATCTGTGAACAAGATTACAAATAGTATGTACGTTTTATTAACAGATTTAATTGAAGAGTGTAAGTAGCTCCACTGACTATATAGAAGGAAACTCCCCGACTAATGACGTCATTCGAAAGCCTTCTGAACTAAACAATTCCTTGCATTCCTTTCCTTTTGTTAACAATTCTGAAAATACAATATCTTTTTTCAAATTATTCACTAGCATTTTACACTGTGGTTTGATTCACCTCGACTAGATTAGATTCCGGCGAAACGTCAGAACTGCGTTTTAATGCTCTGCAAAATAAACCAATGTACTACGGCTATTAGGTATTCATCATATGTATAGTATGGTATGTATATATATTTGCAAACATAAATCTATCTATCTATCTATCTATCTATCTATCTATCTATCTATATATATATATATATATATATATATATATATATATATATTTATATATATATAATATAATATCAACGTCACTAGTTCCTAATATAAAATAGTTTTGAAAGACAGTGGCATAATTAGGTTAATAAATTAATAAATAAATAAATATATATATATATATATATATATATATATATATATGTAAATAAGTAGAGAGGAGAGAACCGGAGTGGGAGAGAGAGAGAGAGGGAGGGAGGGAGAGAGAGAGAGAGACAGACAGACAGATAGACAGACAGTCAGAGAGAGAGGTGTAACAGTAAAAGTAATTTTTTATATTCTCTTGACATAATATTATAAAAATAAAAGCAATACACGATAGAAAACTATAACGATAGTTTGAAGTTTTTAATTTTCATTTGGACGAACATCTTTGCTGATTATTTTGTCACTTTCGCCTGTGTTGTTCGTGGTTGCAACGTTAATATAGTAAAATTAGGCCATGTTTAAATCAGAACTTTGAACACGCTGATAGTCTATTGAATGTGTTCTGAA
This sequence comes from Prosapia bicincta, assembly GCA_036971475.1. NCBI lineage: Eukaryota > Metazoa > Arthropoda > Insecta > Hemiptera > Cercopidae > Prosapia > Prosapia bicincta. The sequence continues at coordinate 268,192,567 of JBAIZL010000002.1, read as the reverse complement.
AAAACAGATGAGGCCGCCTCATTTTAAGACATTCGTCGACATCAATAAACTATGCCTCGCTTTATTTGCTGTTTGCGGGCCCAACGCTCTCCGTCAAGTTCTGGGTCTGCTAAATTATTGTAATACTTACTCGTAGACTTACTTCCTCTGATATCCTTAAGAGTGCTCCAGCCTTTGTATTTCTCACAGCGACAATTAAACTGGCTTAAAGGATAAAGTCGGCCTCAAGATATCACTAGTTTAGAATTTTTATCGATAATTAAAACAGGAATTTGTTAGCACAGTTGGTCAAAGCAAATACTCAGCTAACTAGAAGTCATAATTGGAATAACTGATGAAATACAATTACCTGTAGTTGTCAGCTTATCTGTTCGCTGTCGATTCTTTTAGGATAAAATGAGGTCTCGGAAATACGTTTAGCATATGTCAATGTAACTATTTGTTATTTATTGATCATTTATTAGTTTACGATTTTACTTCACATAACTTGTAACAAAAATACAATAATATGTATTTAACTAGCACTTAAGTAAAGAGAAAAGTTGCTTTTACAATGACTTATTCCTCAAATAAGTAATTTTTACATAATTAGATAGTTAAGCAGTTCTCCAGAAAAATTAAAGGAATGATAATAGCTATGAGGTATTCAAAGCGGATGTGTAGTATGAACTTCCGCTGAAGGTTTGCAATTAATGCCCACCTAAAATCATAAATAAAATTGATTTAATTTGTTTTATTTTACCTCTTTTAGAAAATTTCATTAGAAGTCGCTAAGAATCTAGAATCGTACATGACGGAAGACTAATTGTAATCGATTTTTTTAAAATATTACTTGCACTCTGCATTAGAGTCTTACACTTGAAATTACAGCTCGTTAGTGGAGCCACGAGTTCCATATGTGGAGTTACTGCTCCCTAGGTGGAGTCACGAGTCCTATATTCAGGGTTACAGCTCCTCTGGTGGAGTCACGAGTTCCATATTTGGAGCTACAGCTCCTTAGGACTAGTCACGAGTACTATTTGTGGAGTTACAGTTCTTTAGGTGGAGTCTCGAGTCCTATATTTAGAGTTACGAAACCCATATTTTGAGTTAGAGCTCAAACTGAGTTGGACCCATACCTGAAACCAAATATTGCTGCTGAACATTTTAGTGAGATTTAGTGTGTTTAGAGTAAATGAGGATTTGTAAAGGAATATTTATGAAAGTAATTCTTTGCAGACATTTTACGACATGACTTTTATGGTTACATCAAAACAATTGGGAATTACAAAGTAGTGAATTAATTTAAATGAAATAACATATTATAAATGATATAGTTGTAAATAATAAAATGCCATCCTCTGCGAAAAATAAATGTTTATTCTATTATGTTGAATTCAGGCTGTACTATGATCCAGGTAAAAATCGTTTGATACATTATAATGAAATAGTAATTACCGTATTAACAAACATAGTCATTATATGTAATCATGTAAAACCACAAAAGCGTATTAACTATCTAATTTACATTTGATTTGAATAATAATTTATTCCACACATCTAACAGAAAATAAAAATAATACAAATAATAAAAATAATTACAAATACAATATTAAATAATTAATACTCTATTTTCTTTAAATTTTGCCGTAATTATTAAATAATTTTTTATTACTTATTTTCTACGTTCTTATGTTTAATAATTATTTTATTTACTACCCTGTCTTTAACAACATAAATATTTACATGTTCAGAAAAACCTTTGCATTGAAAAACGTTGATATTTTGAAGCGTAAATGACGGAACAACAGCTGATTGCATGTAGCAACAATTGCTTCTGCGCTACGGATACATTCCCAGAATTCTACGCTAAACATATTAAACCCTTAGAACTGTGAGCAGCGCCGCCACGTTGAATATGTAGCATTATATATCGCGCAATCAGTCACACTTTGTCTTTCCTCAGGGGCATAAATCATGACGTGCGGTGAAAAGGGAGCGACAAATTGTAGCTAGAATATAATTTGGGAGCATCTCTGTTTTATAGCGACATAAAATGCAATAATACCATAGATAACGCGGGCTGTAGCGTGTCTATGAGGTGGGTACAGAACCATGCACCTGGAACAATGTAGCATAGAAATTTGAATAGATTGGACGCCAATAACTACATATAAACTAAATTAATTACAGGCCGATTAGAAATAACATCAATTTTTATCGAAGCTGAAATTAAAGCCTAAAATGAAATTATAGACTCTCTTTATATATAGATTATTTTCTTCATAAGAAAATAGTTTATCCAATAAATGTCAACTCAATTTACAAGTTAGTTAAAAACCTCTGTTTTCTATTTATGTATCAATTTACGCTTTAGCACAGATTAATTGATTCTACAAAATTTAACTTCTTACAAAACTACGTCTCTCAATTTACAGAATTTCTAAAACTCAACAAAACTTTTGTAAATAAACTTATTATTTATTTCTTAATGACTTTGCCGTAGCGTACTTAATTGAGGGTTTTGATGGCTTTTAACCCTTTAAACCCATTGGTTTCAAATGTAACCTTTTGAAAAATATACTTAATTTTACAATAGATTTATATCCTGAAAACTTACGAATTGCAGTTAAATTTAAATTATAGAAAAATACACAAATTATCATTGAAAAGAGAGACATGTTAACACTTATAAATCCATTAAAAAAATCCCTTATGTAAATAAATCACATTTTACGAGAATATTTTACATATTCAAAATCAACAATTATACTCCACATTATCACATAATAATATTAACAATTTACAGATAATCTATGTATGTTTAGGATTCCCCGTCCTTCAAGACAAATTTACATATTTAAAAAAACAATTAGACTAAACGTTATTTCCTTATTTAGCATTCAACATTTTGAAAATCCTATTATTATTTATATTAAAAAATTATGTAAAGAAAACCCGAAATATTACCACATCACATAACAATTTATAAAACAATTCACATATTAAACATTTAAAACCATATTAACTTCACCCAAATATTATCAGAGATATTTACCTTTTTTTAGGCATCATATTTATACCATAATTTTAACATACCATTTGTAAATAGAGCATTTATATATATTTAAATAGAAATCATTTTAGTTTTATTTATGAATTGATTTTGAAAATTTACTTTTTGACTTAATATCAATTTAATTATTACTACCAGAGTACCCGTCCTTCGTAAGGCCTTAACGTATAGCTGTATTGTGTCTATTGCACTCTAAAATAGCATTTTTCCGTTGTTTATTCCAGCATATACGTTTTAAGTTTAAGAAAAGAATTTAATTTACTGAAATGAACCCCAAATATATAACAACCTGTAAATGTAGCCATTGTTGTCTGGAAAAACCAAGAGAAGGAAAAGCTTCTGCTTATAACCTGACATTTGTAAAGTATGATTAGGTTGTTTGTTCATGAACAATATTTATTTACTTTCGGCAAGTCTGAGAAGTAATTATACACATATTATGATGTCTTCTAACATTTTTGTATACTAATTTTAATTTGTTAATTTCTTACCTGCTTCACTTGCAACCTTTTATACTGGGTTAATTTGTACATGTTTGGAGCTAGCTAATGTGTAATTTTCCTATTTTAGGAATCTGACAAACTTAAAAGTTCCTTAATCATAATTAAGGTAACATAAATGCCTTAGGCTAATATTTATTATTTTGACAGCTTTTTATATTTACAATTAACCTCATTGTTTATCTATATGTTAGTTTTATTACAGTATATTTTGTGAACAACCCTTTTAAATAATTTTCTTAAATTTTGTCCTAGTTTGCAATTATTTAGGTTTTTCATCTATTTTGTGTATATTTAATTCTAATCTACTATGTAAACCAATACAATATGAATTTATTTCAAAATAACTTATTTTTCAAAAATTATTTGCTTATATCTACATTTTTTTGGACACCATTTTCGCTTTGATAATGCCAGGGCATAATGGCGACCTTCTCCCTAGTGTTACTTCTCTTCTAATATCGATAAAGCCATTAATTTTATAACATAATTTATTCTTTATATTTTTCTAATTAAAAAGAATTACTTGCCTTTTCATTTTGCGTTCGATCCAATCAACATACTTGTTAAAAAAAGACTTAATATGATTCGATTATTCCCCTTTAAATCACGTGATCCCTGACGTCATAGCTTCCTGTTCTTGCTAGCTTCTCCGTTTTAGTATATCTTATATTTGGTCATACCGTTTTAAATTTTGGATTTAGGCGATTTCCCAATGCTTGATATTTTTCATAATTTTTCCTTCTGCACATTTTCAAATGTCGATGAACGTTCTACGTGAATTTTGTCTTTCCTTCTATTTTCTTTTGTCGCTTTCTATCTCTTCCAAATCAATGAAAAACCTCACCCGTTTACAAAAACGGATTAACTGTATACATTGTCATTTAAATCGCTGCTTATGGTAAATATAAATGTTTGTATTTATGTTTAGTTATTCTTATCAAAGATTGAAATTTTTGTATTTTGTAATTTAAAAGTTCCATTATAACGATTAAATATATATAGACGAAAGACACTTGAGGAAGTAAGTGGATGATATTTGAGAATTTGATTCATATTTCGAAATAAATAATATTGTTTAATAACCATTTCTCTTAAACTTTCTCTTAAACTTTACGAAAAAGATATATTTTGGAAATACGTGTGGAATTTGTATGACGGTTCATTATATAACCACTTTAGTAACATCCATGAAGTTTGATATTTAAGTTATGGTTTTTGGGTATTTAAAAATTGTCCTCTAATAATCATATAACGTAAATTTTTAGATATAAATTGTTAATGAGTTAGGGTTTTAAATATTGCAGTTATTTGTTACATTTATTAGTTAATTGACATGCAAAGTCGAGAATTAAATTGGATTTATAATGGTGCATTCAGTAAATAATTTTACCAACAAAGTTGAAGTTTAATTAAATCAATTTGTAATTCACAGAACTTCACTAAAATACGAAGAAAAGGAAACACATTTGAAACGTTTACACTATTTTTATATCTGGCTTTACATTCTTTTAACATATCATGAATTTAAGCAAACATGGTATTATTTCTGTATTAATGATATTTGCATATGATATCCACAAAGAGATTGCTTCTACTTTAATCAAAGTATATTTCAGGTTAGTTTTATTCAACAGTTAAAAAAATTTATATTGCATCATACAAATTATGTAACTCTTCCCGCATTTTAAAAATATAAACATTTGTACTATTGTGCCGTGACCAGTGAAATTTGAAAGTTAAATTTTGATTTCACATCACTTAATGTTAAAATTAGATCTTATCTGAACTGCAATGTGTGATGTACAACATGGTTCCTGGAACAGATCTCGCCATTCAGCATTTTGGATTTGAGTTGATTGATAACCTCGCCCGATGTTGAAAATTAGTGTAGAAACATTCCTTGAAATAAAATAAAATAATAAATTATACATTTACATAATTGAAACTGTTAAAACAAAAAATCCATTTTGCTACGCCCATCTTACGACGTGTGCATGGCTCCACTGCCATCCACCAAAGAGAAAGTCTAATGGCTACAACGCGAGTCCAAAACTTCTGCGCAATACTTTGGCGCATCATTAGCAGGTTTGGGGATGTCATATCTCAACCAGTATAATTTACTTTATAATTTGTATTTTTTTTTATTTTATACTTTTAAACTAATATCTGGGTTTTATTTCTGAAACTGCTGTAATATGTAACATTTTTGCCTATATTAATGTTAAAATCACAGAGCTTTTATAGTATCCTCAGTTTAAATATTGCAGTGCAGTGTACTTCCCGACGGGTTAACATCGCACGGAAAATATACGAACTACTACTTAAGCGAGAAAATCCATGGGATGTAAAAGAATACTAGCAGCACTATTATAGGACAGTGAAAACTTTGTGCGTATATTTGAACAACTTCCAATCCTAGTAAACATTGCACACGAAGAGGAAAATACTAGCAGAGCTGCTATCGAAATGAGTAAAATTTACATGCAAGAACATATTAATTACTGGTGTTAATATTTCAATATTCAGGCGCAATGTTTCCGCAATAAGGTAGTACTGTCAGCAGTATGTTAATGTATATAACCTTTAGGGGTAGTAAGATAGTAGAGGCTAGCGAAATGTCTAGGTTAATAATAGAGGACATACTTATGTTTTAATACAGTAAAATGTAAAGTTTGTTATAATAATTTTCTATATTGACTAGAGCTGGCATAACAAGCGAATATTTAGCCCTGGAAAAAAGCCACAACTTTTAATTTGATTTATTATAATGTCGACAAAGTATAAACTTTCTTACATGGAATTACAATCATAGAGTTATGTAACTACAATTTTATTGTATTGATATTGGCTGGAATAGTTTTCTGTTCGGATGACTGAGGTTCGGATAATTGACGCCATATTCATTTCATTAACAAAGTTGTTATGATTTTTTATACAAGTAATAAAGGAATTCAGCATTGATCAAAATACACAATGTTAAATGTGGACTAATGTGCGGAAGTTCATTTAAGAACTAAACTAATACACGGCGCAGTATAGGCAATTTAATGGCTGATATTCTAATTTTTTGACAAACAGCTGGTTTTATTTTAAAGAATTTATTATAAAGATCTATGCTGTGTACATTTACTTCTTTTAATTTATATAGGACTAAATCAACGGATTGACACTATAATATACAATCGGATAAAAACTAAACCCCACAATAAAACAGACAATCCAATAACATGAGTAAATAATAATTTTGATTTTGAGGAGAACCTTTAGCTAAAGAAATTTATCAAAGTGATTATATTAATGTAAACAGAATACTCTATTGCATTGATCGGTCATCACACTAAAAGAAATCTGGTGTAATTAAATTTAGTTTATCTGGTGTAATTGTAGTGGAACCACAAGTTTAAATGTTATTTAGAGTTTTCAGGAATAGCTTCTACGATGCAGATGGTTTCATTGCAAAATAGAGACACAACATCGTTTAGTGGGAAACAATCGATTACACGTTGTTATTGATATTATTCATTTTGTATCAGACACACTTGAAATTACTGTTTCGTTACTGCGACTTAGCCCATATAAAGTTTTAGAAAAGTTTATAAAATCTATGATGTAAGAAATCATATTTTTTAAGGGTATTAAATGTTCCTAAAAATATATTTAAAAAAAGAAAAATAAACAAATATTACAGCCTTCTCAAATTAGTATTGATTGAAAATTGAAAAACTACAAATATAACCTTAATTGTAATAGTTTACAAATATATTATTCCTCTCGAAATGAAGTGAAAAAGTATTTCAATATAATATAGTTATATAACAAATAGCCACAATGCATACGGTTAGCGCATAGGGTCAGCCTCTTTCCCCATTTGTTATTCAATTCCTCTGGAATTGTTATGATCACAAACGCTACAAACATTCCATTATTCTCTAGTAAAGCTCTGGTAAATAACACGTGTTTCAAAGTAGAAAGGTTTAAAAATGATCACTGCATGTGCTTGAATCTGATACTTATTATCTTGCGCTACCTATTATTAATATCTAGTGATATTAAGGAAGGACGTCAATGCTAGCACGGAAATAGTTTTTCAGACATATGTCATTAGATTTGACGGTCTCCGAATAGCACTCCAATACCTCCAGAAGGACGGATATAATTGAATAGAGGCGCTGAGCTAGGAAATCAATAACCTTTCAATTTATCCCTTTTCATCCGCGAAATCCAATCATAATTCAGGCGTCCAAATTAATATATAAACTCAATTTTAAAATACGTATCACAAAGGGCAGTCCATCTCTTCAGATTGCCCTTATATTTGTCAATAACTTTTGTTGATAACCAATAAGTAAACTAAATTGTTCAGTATATTCAAGTATATATTCGTCAATAATAAACTAGCCTTTAGTGCAACTATTTTGAGCTTAGCTTGTGAGGTTATGTTGAAACAAATAAAAGGCATACACAAAACTCACAAATTAATCATTTAGTTACTCATACGCGTTTCAATGACAAGGTCATCATCATCAGTGAGTGTTGCTTCTACAAACTCTAAGTTGTAAGTTAGAGTTTGTAGTAGCAACACTCACTGATGATGACTTTGTCATTGAAACGCGTATGAGCCAATAAATGATTAGCTTTTGAGTTTTTTTTATATCTTTTATTTGTTTTAGCCTTTCGTTAAATATAACTAGAGGTTACTAATTAATTTTTAGGATATATATATATATATATATATATATATATATATATATATATATATATATATATATTTAACTTTTCTATTGCAGTTTAGCTGTTGTTACCAGTTTAATGAAAGCACCAATAGACATTGGCAAATCATAAAGATGAGTTGAGTTTAAATTCAGTGATTTTAATGTCGAACGCGATTTGGTGCGTTTCCTGGTAAAATGAATAACTTTAAACAATTCCCAAGAGAACTTATACCAACCCCAAATGGTGCTTAATTGCTATAAACAGGTCATAAACTCCATTTATAAGTGTTAATAAAAAAGTTCCTAATATAAATTAAACTCCATTAAAAATCCTAAAACATCACAGTCGACCCATTCAATATGTCAAATGTTCCTTTTAAACACATAATACAGCATAGTAAAACCTTACATACTCACAAATATAACCTCATATGTCACAGGTAGGAAGTAAAAACATCAAACGAGGAAAATCTAAAACATAATTATTCAAACACGACCAACTACTGGCGTTAATGTTCAATGACATCTGTAAGGCATTGATTGCTTAGGGCGTATAAACACATAAAGGAAACCTACATAATTAAACAGAATTTAGCCAATTTGGTTGAAACAAAACGACCAGTTTACAGTCAGCGTCTGATGACGACGAGATGCAAACGGCTTCAATAAATAACAGCGAACTGTGTTTGGTAAAGTCTTAGGTTATGATTGACCTTATTCAATTTGTATCAATCATAACAAATTACTGTTAATCAGGACGAGGTTTAGTATTAAATATAGGACGGACCACCATTTTTTTAAAATTTTCCATTTGTTACTTTTAAAAATACGTGCCACAGACCTCACTTACTTATTCTTACTCAGCAAACTCAAGGCCGTGGCAAGTCTTTTATAGAACGCCGTGTAGTCTAGTAGTTTCGCCTGTCTCTGCAAGGTGTCATCATTATTAAAGTGTTCCAGAGCGCTTCAGATGGCTAGATGATCATTGATACCTTTATCTTCCAAAGGACAGGTGGTGGAATCCTCGAGCCCTTTTGATTTGGCAAACCTAAAAGAGCAATTACTATCTGAAAAACATAAACAATGACCTACATTTACAAACACAACACCTTTCTATAGTGAAGTGAAATTTGTTATACAAAATGTTTTCATAGAAAATAGCTTGAACGTTACCGGTTTACTTATAAACAATTGCGTTTACTAATGTATGCTACAACTTGGGAGTGTAAACATAGATATTATATTTCGTTAGCAATCAACGATCTACTTAGGATAATTTAATAGAAGAAAGAACAAAACTTTATTGTTGTATCCAATTAGGCAAAAAGTTTCCGGTTAGGTGGAAAATGAAGTTTTCTACTTTAATTATTCAGAATCTACCGGATGACTGTACCCAGCACAGTCTTGCAACAAACTTTGTCTCACTTTAGTAAACTTTTTTCTATTTTCATATCAACCATGATTAATGTTTCTACATTGGAAAATACCTATACTGTATAATAATTTATTTATCACTACCAGAGTACCCGTCCTTCGTACGTGCTTGACGTATAGTCGTATATTGCTTATTGCTTTCTGAAATAGCATTTTACTGTTGTATATTCCAGCATTTACGTTTTACGTATGTGAAAAAAATTATTTTACTGAAATTAAATCCCAAAGAAATATATCAGCCTGTAAGTTTAGCCATTGTTGTCTGGAAAAACCAAGAGAAGGAAAAGCTTCTGCTTATAATCTGACGTTTGTAAAGTGTGATTAGGTTGTTTGTTTTTGAACAATATTTATTTACCTTCGGTAAGTCCTGAAGTACTATTAAATTACTAACATTAAAAGCTGAATAACAACAAATACCTACTACCAGCTGTTTAAATGTGTTAAGAACAGTTTTACAGGGGATTAAAAATACATGAACATCAGCTGTTTAAGCCAAGTATATAAAGGAGTATAGATAATTGCATGTTAAGGGGTTTTCAAGACCAGTGGGGCAGTGCCCTAAATAAAATAGCTTAGCAAAGTGACAGAAATACCACGACGCACAAAGGTACAACGGTTAAAGGCTTAGCCTTTCGTAAACTCTCCGCAACCCTCATGCAGGGTTACTTTGTTCGCCTAGTGGCTCCTACTAAAAGCGATCTGGTAAACACATTAAAAAAACTGTTACTTTCTCTGATATAGATACACGTATCTGTATTAATATTATAAGCTTACAGAAGTATATATGAGCTTACAGAAGCATGCGTATAATATATTGGCCTAGGTTTTGCAATATTTATTAAAACAAGTGTACTTATAAGATTTGCCATAGTCATTATCCAACCAAGAAATCAATACCCTTACATTTATATGAAAGTTATTTCGAGACATGACACTACAAATCTTACCATAACACTGTGAGTATATTTTAATTTCTAATTAAGATATATTTAACACTGTGAACAAACTATATCCATTAAATATATTATTACGTAGAACAAATAACTTCTAATAACTTAATACAACTTAACAAGTAGGGCTGGCAATAAAAATAAATGAACAAAATTAAACTAAATTCCTACTACAATAAAAATATTGAAAAGAACCCCAATACCACAAAAATAATCAAAAATAACAAATAAAACAATTTACTTAAGATTAAACCCTTATGTACATTTCGATGACCATGTCATCATCATCAGAAGGTCTTGTTACAAAACACAATCTAGCACAAAAGAAGTTACAAACTAGAATGAGTTATCATCATAGTATATATATATATATATATATATATATATATATATATATATATATATATATATATACACACATATCATATATATATATATATATGTGTGTGTGTGTGTGTGTGTGTGTGTGTATGTATGTATTATAAAACGAATAATATATAAATTAAAACTATTCTTGTATATAAAATATATTTATTCTATAATTACCTATATTATATATATATATATATATATATATATATATATATATATATATATATTAAAATTTATTCGCTTTGTTTTGCCGTTTCTAATTTTTAAGCTGATGCTGGTCTTAAGTTTTCCTTTCTATCCATCTCTTGTAATGGTTCATTGATGAAAGGAACACGTCTCTTATATTTTCTTATATATTTTTAAGTAATACATTTCTGGAAATTGAAAAGTTAGTTCAGAGTGCTGGATTTAAAACATGTAGTCGTTCAGTTCAAGTTCGAACGAGTCATCAATTTATTAAATTTCAAATAATGAATAAATATATATTTAAAATTTGTAATAATATCAAATAACATTCACTATAGGTTTAAGAAAATGTATTTGAACTTGATTAAATGAATAAAAACGTATTTTATTAATGATTGAAAATGTGTACAAGATATATATAAGGAGAGTGTGAGATAGTAGAAGGAATTCAAAAATTGGGAGAGTTACTGGATTCTCTCTTAAGCCCTGACTCAGTTAAGCCCATTTAATGGACAAGACCGAGTTGTTATTGAAACAATAACCCTAAAGGGAAATGTTCCATTCCATGATGCCCCACTACATCGCTTAACTTAGTGATTTCCATTTTAAATATACTTTTCATTTGGTTCCAAAGCTATATGCTTTAAATAATACGTCACAAGAGATATGTTTTGTAATAAAACATTAATGTTGTGAAGTTTGTAAACTTAGGTTTTGTTGCTCTTTTAAAAGTTTTAAACACTATTTTTTATTCCCAACGTTTAAAGAGTTTATTCTTTATTAAAATGCAGTTTTAGTATTATACAACTATTTTTTAATGACGTCATTTATAGCACATAGTTTATAATTGCTATTTTATTAGTCACTTAAACAATAGTTTATGACTATCCGAATTTTGAATTTAGTAAATTTGTTAAAACTTACTGAGACAGAACATTTTCGATCGCTATGTGCCGATCTTCATCAGTGTCTTCTCATCACTGTCTCAGTGAGTTTTAACAAATTTACTAAATTCAAAGTTCTGATAGTCATAAACTATTGTTTAAGTGATTAATAAGATTCAACCGAACGTAAGGGACTATAAAATTCAAGAATGCTATTTTATATCTGTCCATGTTGGTTATTTAAACGTGTCTTACATGGTTTTCATACCCTTATATATTTACATTTCAAATGTAGAAAAATACAGCCCTGTTCAAGGTCACGAGGCATGCCCTTTGATAAAATAATACAGCAGCATTTACACAGAGTCGGTCATTATTTGCGGAAACATAAACCCTGAGTCATGATTGCCTAATACCTTATATATATATATATATATATATATATATATATATATATATATATATATATATAATTAAAAAGAATTTTCCTGAACCTAATCAGTTAGATTCTCTACGTGTTGGTTCGCCTATATGTTACGTAGTCTTACCGACCTTTTTTCTCCTGCCTTACCTTGGCCCTTTCTTTTCATCAATTGCTAAGTCAGTAAGAAAGTAATGGTTTATCCATTGACTACGAATCTAATTTCATAGACCTGTGCCTCAAGGAATAAACCTCTCAGAGGAACCAACCCCTGAATTTTTGATAAAACCAATTAGCCTCCTTTAAGCCCTGTTCAAGCTCCTTTTCGGGTAGTGGAATCTTTGAGAGACACTTGTGATTTAAAGACTATACCTGGATACCTAGTGAACTTATCTTATTTAGAATGAAAACACAGCTAATTGGAAAATATACCTTTTTATTTATTTGTTCCAAGGTTCAAATTAATTATTATTGTTTTTATTTAATTTAACAGGATTTTCTTGACTAATTACTTTTTCTAAATTTCATACAACTTGCCACTTAATTAAACATTATTATCTCATTCTACGTTTTTTAAATTTTCTTATTACCATTAATTTTGTATATAATTTAAATTATCAAAGTTACCATAATTATTTTGTATATAGTTTTGATTGTTACAGTTAAATTTAACATATTTTAAAATCTGATTCTTTTTCAAACACTTAATATTACTATTTAATGCCTTTAGGCTAGGCCTTGAACAATTAACTTCTTTAGAAATTATTCATTAGAAATTTACTTAGAAAAAGCCATATAAGATATACATCTTTATACTTAATCCATACATTCCCACAGCGATGGGAATGGAAGGTCAATTTTGAATCTTTGTTACTTAAATTTGGGTAGCCTAAGAGAGTTGACTAATCAGTCCCTTAGGTTATTCCCATCTTATTTAATTTTGAATTTAAGTTAATATAATTTGAAGTAAAATGTTATTAAAAAAGAATAATTAAATTGATTATATAACCTTGTACTGTAGAAATCTTTTTATCTTCATTAATGTTGTCATCTGTCGGTCCCATTACAGCTTCAAGGGTCTTGGTAGGTAGGCATCTCTCCATAATTTCGGTTAATCTTCTTATTTTCTTTAATTTTGCATTTTGGTGGTCGAAATTTTGTTCTGGGTATATATGAGCCCTTGCTCATATATATCTTCCTTCCCCTGATCACATCGTAGCACTTTTTACTCTGTTTCTAGCACATTTTTTCTTGTCCTTTTCGCATGGTACAAAAACACGTCTGCTCGCCTTGAGAGCCTAATGCATTTTAATTCTGGATAGCGTCCTTTTTTGTGAGCCCCACTTCATAGTATCCATTTTTCAACTTTTGACCAATCATAAAGCCGTTGCCATGGCAATTGACTTTGTTTGTTCGGAAATTCTGAACTAAGATTAGTTTCACTTTTTGTAAAAGGCGTTTCTGTATTCTGATGTGTCCTTTCCATTTTTACCTTTTAATTAATAACGTATTTGACTTTATTTCTTCTTATTTAATTTAATTTACTTTTTAAAATTCCTAATCCAAAGTTCGACTGTAGCGCTTTCGTTTCGTAGTGACAAGATTTATAATCAATACCCTAAGCGGATTTTTCCGGAATCAAATATGACTGCTTCTAATATAACCTAATTTCTAGGCTATTACGTTTTAACCTTTAATCTTTACTTTTACATAAATACTATTTTCCCTATCTAGGCCTAATTTACTTTCCTCACATCTTATTAATTTACATTCTTTATTCCTGATTATATTTAATTACAATTATTTTAATAGCCTGCATCTAGGCCGAGTTTGTTATACTACACAATTACCGTCTTTTTTGTATACATAATTTAGGCTATCCACTTTGAAGTGATAATTTTTCTTATTGATTATAATTTATGTTTTTTAAGTCTAAAGTTATTTCTAATTTTCTTCATTTTACTATTATTTACCCTAGTTTTAATATTATTATTATTATAATGCTTTAAAATTTTTACATATAAATTTAGCCAATTATTTAACCAGGTTAGGTTTGATTCTAGTATTCTGTACAATTACCCTGATTCTTTGCATCGGACATTATGGCCGCTGCAAAATTCCTCCCTTTTTAAAATATGAAAATTTTGGTTCTTCTCTCCCTTGAAACAGATAAACATAATTAATAACATATTTGTGAAAAGTAACATTAACACTTATACTAGTTTATATTAAAATTTTCATATTCCTTTCATTAATCTACTATTTCTATTCATCTTCATGACTTAATTTATTTTACTAAAGTTCACAATTTACTCTCCTGTCCCTTTCACTCACATATATATCATTATCACATTCGTCACTTCACATTCTATTTACTCATTTATTACTCCTGTCCTTAGTCACATTCTTTTTTATTTAATCTTATTTCAAGTTTATATTAACTATACAATATTGTATATTGTAATCCTTATAATACACATTCATTGTCGTTTAACACAACCTTTACTTTAATAAATTCAATGAATCCCGTTCATTTAACATATGGCTTTTTCTTTTACTTTTAATACTGATTTTATATTATTAGTCCTATGTATTTGGATTATGTTACTACTTTAATCTACTACTTAGGTTTATTTTACATTTTTATTTTTATTACTTAACCGTTACTCCCTATGTCACTGATGGATCATTTTTTATTTACCTTGCCTTATTATCCTTTATTCTTTAAATATCTTTATGTCTTTGATGTCATAGATCCCCCTTATATTCCCTGTTTCCAAGTTTGCTATTTCATAAGTTTTTGCCCCCAATCGTCTAGCCACTACATATGGACCCTGGTAAATTAATAGCATCTTCTCGGTTTCTTGACGGCTCAAGTTAGATCTATTTACCCTTGTTATCAGTACCTGGTCTTCACATTTCAATTCCGTCTGCTTCGTCTTTCTATTTAATTTCTCAGCCCTGAGCTCTCCTGTCCTTCTCATTCTATCGTATGCCTTCTGCACACGCTGCTGTTGTGTTTCCGTTACTACATTTCTACAAACGTCTGGTACAAATCCTTGCCACACATATTCCGGATCAACCCCGAACTGAATCTGCTCTGGAGTGTATCCAGTAGCTTCATGCGGTAAAGCATTGATTACTCCTTCCATGTATGACAGGTACTTCCGCCATTGCGATTGTTTATCATAGCAGTAGGTCCGCAATATCCTTCTCAGATCTCTATTTACTCTTTCTGCTAAATTCACCTGCGGGTGCCGTACTGGGCTCAGTATGTGTTGGAATCCTTCACACCTGATCCAAGTACGCCATTGCCGTGATGTAAATGCAGTTCCAAAATCTGTAAGGATCTTGCTTGGTTTCCCTACTGCTTGAAAATAATGCAGTAACTTCAACTTTGAGCTCCTTGTTGTGGTACTTCGTACTGCATATAACTTAACATACTTCGAGAAGCTATCTATTACTACCAATATAGGTTTTACCCCACCAACGCTGGTTGGTAAGGGCCCTAGATGGTCTATCGCCACCATTTCGCCTGGCTCTCTTGAAACGATTGGTTTCGTGCTTCCTTGGAGGTATCTATTTGTCGGTTTTGCGTACTGACATATCTGACATCTTTCTATCACTTGTAATATCCGTTTCTTCATTTGCTTTATATACATGCTCTGGCTCATTATATTCGTTATTTTATTTCTCCCTATGTGAGCATATATCTGATCTGTTCTCAATTACCTCGTTTATTATTGATTCCGGGATTACTATCTTTATTTTATTTTTGACTTCTTTACACAATATCCCTTCTTGTATTGAATATTTCTTAAATTTGGTCACGTTTTCAAAAATTTTTTCTAATTCTGGTTGTTGTCTTTGTAAGTTTTTTATGTTTTGAAACTTTGCTTTTAGTGTTACTTCACATCCTATTTGTAACCGTCCTACTTTTATAACCTGACGGTTCTGACTGTTTCCCTTATTATCCATCTCATTCTGATACATCCGACTCACAACGTCGCACGGTATGTTTTCCTTTCCTGGGCAATGTATCACTGTTGGTTGATACTCCTGAATCGCCAATATCCACCTAGTGATTCGTGAATTAGTGAAATTGCATGTGTTCATAAATTTCAATGCCTTATTATCCGTTATGATAGTTAGTGGCGCTCCCACTATTAATGGCCGAAATTTTTTCAAGCCATGCACTATAGCCAATAATTCTTTCTCGCATATAGTGTATGCCTTCTCACAACTCTTAAGTGTTCGGCTAACGAACCCTATTACTTGCATTTGCCTTTGTCCATCTCTCTGGAAAATCTGACTGGCAATTGCATTATCGCATGCATCTGTCTGTAGGAACGTACGTTGCCCTTCGATTGGATGCATCAGAGTGACTGATTCCGTAAACAAGTCTTTTACCCTATTGAAGGCTTTACTCATGTATTCATCCCAGATCCAGGGCTGATCTTTTCTTAGTAATTTCAACAAGGGTGAAGTCTCTTCAGCATGTTTCTTTGTAAATCGTGCTTAGTAATTTACAAAACCTAGAAACGATTGTAGTTGTTTTTTGTTTCTAGGTTCTGGGAAATCCTGTATTGCCTGTAGCTTCTCTGGGTCTGTGGTGACCCCTTCTTGTCTGAAGATATATCCTAAAAACTTCACCTCTTGTTGACAGAACAAGGTTTTCTTCGGGTTGATGGTTAAATTCCCCTCTCTGAATCTGGTGAAAATTGTCCTCAGGTGACTTAGGTGCTCATCGAATGTCTCAGATAGACACAACAGATCATCGACATACACTAAAAGATTTTCCTCTAACTCCTTACCCAAAGTGATATCTACCGTTCTCACTAGAGCCGCTAGGGAGTTTTGGAGTCCGAAAGGCACCACTTTGAAATTATATACTTTATTATTAAATAAAAATCCTGTATATTTTTTGGACTCATTAGTCAACGGTATTTGCCAGAAACTTGACGTTAAATCTATTTTTGAAAAATATCGCCTGTTGCGACCTTTCCTTAGTATATCGTCAATAGTGGGTGCACTTTCATAATCCGGCACAGTTATCTCATTCAACTTCCTAGCGTCTAGGCACAGACGGATGGTCTTGTCTGGTTTTATTACTGTCACCATTGGGTTAATGTAAGGAGTTCTTGAGCGTTCGATGATGTCATATCTGAGCATTCTTTCAATCTCTTCTTGGACCTGTTTACGGTAATTAATTGGAATTGGATAATTCCTTCGTACAAAAGTTTTATTCTCTATTAGTTTCAATTGATGCTTATATTTATTTGATCTTCCCGGTATCTCGCTAAATATATCGTCATATTCCAATATTAGCTGGTTTAATTGATTTTGCTGTTCTTTGTCTAATATACATTTATTTTCTGTTTCTTCTTCTTCGATTCCTAAATGGTTTATTCTCAAATATTTTCTTATTATCCGTCCAGCCTTATCTTTCTTTTTCTTCTTTCTCCTTTTCCAATTTCTTAACTTTCCCTTATTCTCCTTAAATCTACCTTTTATTTTTCTGTTTTTGAATTGTAATGAAATGAAGGTTCTTCTCGTATTTGCATTGGTTCTCATTTTAATTGACTTTCGAACTCTTGAACTAGTAAATGGGTTTTTCTTTTTTCTTTCTTTAATTTCAATTTCTTTCCTTTGAGTTATCTTTCCAGAATCTAAAGTCTTAGGCATGGGCTTCCGAGCTACTTGTTGGTTATTCATTTTAACCTCGTTGTTCCCCCCTTCTAATTGTTTCGACGCGACGTTTATATTTTTATTTATATTTATTTTCTTATTTATTATTTTTTCACTCACATTATTTCCCCTTTTTGGCACTATTTCGGCCTTACCTTGTTTATATTTTGTTTTGCTCTTAATCTCAGCTGCAGCTCTTCTTTCCATGTCCTTTGTTTCTTTATCTCCTGTATTGACTCCCTCAGGTCTTAAATTAATTTCCTTATTTATTATATTTTCATTTTTGTTATTTAATTTTTTGTTTTTGTTTAATTTTTCCTCTGTTTCATTTTTTATTTTTCTTTGATATTCGTTTTTTATATTTAAGATTTCCCCTTTACTTGTTTCTTGTCCATTTCCTCCTTCATTCATTCGGCAGTGCCCCTGCTTCTCGCACTGTCGCATTAACCCCTCCTTTTTGCTTTGATGCCCTATTGTTGGTGCATCTTCCTTTCCCTGGGTTATCTGACATATTTTTCGGACTTCTTTATTTTCCTCTATCTTTTGTATTTTATTTTTAAAGTCCTGGTACACCATCTTCCCTTCTATCTCGAAGGTCACAAAGCGTCTATCCATGTTTATCCGTGCCTTTAGGTCATAAAGTGTGTTGCACCCCATAATCATCTCCGACCGAAGTTTGGAGACCACTATGAAGATGCAGTCCACTTTTATGCCTTTATTTGTTAAGGGAATTAAGCATTGCCGGGTAACCTTTATCTGTGTAGTCCTAATGGCTGTTACAACTCCCACATTGTTGATGGGTAGTTCCAGGAACTTAAGCCCATGCAACTTGAGGTTGTTGTAAGCCTTTTCTTGAATGACTGACACGTCTGCACCCGTGTCAATCTCTACCTCTATAGAGTGCCCTTCTACCTCACAGTCAATTACAGGGCATGGCTCTTTCTTCTGGTTACCTTCGCCAATCTCCTTGTCCTCTTCTAACAATTCAGCACGAATATCAAGAGATAGTCCACCAACTCTAAGCTCTTGATGTTGGTGTACTTCATTGTTATTTTCCTGTTGTATTGTTTTTTATTTTTGTTCTTTAGGTCTTCCGCCTTTCCTTTATTTAATGTTCCCTGTTTCTCCGGGTAATATTTCCTATATTTTGTTTGTTGTTGGATCTCTAATGGTTGTCTCCTCTTTTCCTTCCTACCATTAGGGATCCTCTCATTTAGTTTTTTGATTGACCATTTGGCCCTGGATTTTGTGGTCTCTTTTCTTTTGTCTGTGGGCCTTCTTCCGTTTGGTTTTGTGGCCTGTACTCTGGCCTTTGTTGTTGCCACTGATTTTGCGGCCTATTTCTTGGTCCCTCTCTTTGGTAGGGCCCCTGTCTCCAGTGTCCTCTCCCTTCTACCGGGTAAGGCTCTTGCCTCCAATTTCCCTTGTATCCGGGGTTTGTCGTTTGGTGTGTCCACCCTCTCCTCTATGGGTCCCGTTCCTCAGTCCTAGGCTGAGTCCGGTTCCTGGTAGCCTCCTGCTCCATGTTCCTTCGGATGTATTTTACCGCCTCCTCTATGTCGGTAGCCGCCATCCCGGAACATCCTATATACATTCTGTTCCCATAATGCTTCATAATCTTCATAATTAACTCCGCCTGATTGTATGGCGGGGTCAGGTGTCTCGCTGTGTTCACCATTTTTAAGAAATAATATACCATGTTGTTTATGCCTCGATGGTATTCATATTTTCCATTTTCGATTCTTCCTCGAATTCTCTCTTGTGCATGAGATCCCCAAAAGTGGCTAAAGAATCTCTTCTTAACTTCATCATAATTTTCCTCCTCCATATTCATGGCCAACCACCATTCTTGTGCTGGTCCTTTAAGATGTCTCTCCATTATTTTCCTTTTTTGTCCTTCCTCCATGTCAGGATCAATTTCGGACATCATACCTTCTAGGTGTGTAATGAAATCAATAGGGTCTTCATCTTCCCTACCGTAGAATTCCTTCTTGCTTTTGTCTCCATTATCACCCATCTCAAACATCCTTGATTTAAACAAGGTAGCTATATTTATTCCTTCTCCCATATTCTTTATCTTATTCTCAACTACTTGTACCCTTCTTTCTACTTTTTTGACTTCTCCCTTAACTGTTTCTACAGTCTGTTTATTTTCACTGACTGTTACCTCTAAGTTATACATCTTTTCTATAGTCTCTTGGATTTTATTTCCCATTTCCTCATTCTTTCTTGTAATTCCTTCATTTATTTCATCTATCCTCTTATTCATGATTTCCCAAAGATTCTTAATTTCTTGTTTATCCTCCTCTCTTTCTTTCTTTCTTTCTACTTTTTCCTCCTCTCTTTCTTTCTTTTTTTCTACTTTTTCCTCCTCTCTTTCTTTCTTTCTTTGTTCCTCTATCTTTTTTACTAATTCTTCTTGTTCCTTTATTCTCTCCTGTTTTTGTTCCTCCATCATTTTTTTAAAAAACTCCATCATTTCAGATGGTTCTGTGTCTTTTCTCTGTCTTGTCGCCATCTTAAAGTCTCGTATTTAACTATCCTTTTATTCCCTTACTAACTTCTCCTACTTCTATATTTTTACTATATACTGAGTATTTAATTAAATATTCATTTATAATTGTGCTCGATGTGATCCGGTTCAGTGTTCCCTTGACCTTGTCTATCTAACGCCTATGTATTCTATTTACTTTCATTAATAACTAACATTATTATTTATATTATGCCCTACCGACGCCTACTGAATTTTATTTTACTTAATTATTTCCTTTTAATTATTATTATTTATTCTAAGTTCTTTTTAATTTCATTTTTATTATAATTAACTCTTATTTAATTCAAAGAACTTCTTTGGTTTTCATTTTATGATTCCTATTATTATTTACAATTTTAATTGAATTCTATTTAATTAATTTTGTTTCACTAGGCTCCTTAGTCGATTTAAATCTGTCTCTATTTGATGTTGACCCAATGGTACAATGTAAGCATCGAGCCCCACGTTGGGCGCCATACTTTTCTTACCGACCTTTTTTCTCCTGCCTTACCTTGGCCCTTTCTTTTCATCAATTGCTAAGTCAGTAAGAAAGTAATGGTCTATCCATTGACTACGAATCTAATTTCATAGACCTGTGCCTCAAGGAATAAACCTCTCAGAGGAACCAACCCCTGAATTTTTGATAAAACCAATTAGCCTTCGTTAAGCCCGGTTCAAGCTCCTTTTCGGGTAGTGGAATCTTTGAGAGACACTTGTGATTTAAAGACTATACCTGGATACCTAGTGAACTTATCTTATTTAGAATGAAAACACAGCTAATTGGAAAATATACCTTTTTATTTATTTGTTCCAAGGTTCAAATTAATTATTATTGTTTTTATTTAATTTAACAGGATTTTCTTGACTAATTACTTTTTCAAAATTTCATACAACTTGCCACTTAATTAAACATTATTATCTCATTCTACGTTTTTTAAATTTTCTTATTACCATTAATTTTGTATATAATTTAAATTATCAAAGTTACCATAATTATTTTGTATATAGTTTTGATTGTTACAGTTAAATTTAACATATTTTAAAATCTAATTCTTTTTCAAACACTTAATATAACTATTTAATGCCTTTAGGCTAGGCCTTGAACAATTAACTTCTTTAGAAATTATTCATTAGAAATTTACTTAGAAAAAGCCATATAAGATATACATTTTTATACTTAATCCATACATTCCCACAGCGATGGGAATGGAAGGTCAATTTTGAATCTTTGTTACTTAAATTTGGGTAGCCTAAGAGAGTTGACTAATCAGTCCCTTAGGTTATTCCCATCTTATTTAATTTTGAATTTAAGTTAATATAATTTGAAGTAAAATGTTATTAAAAAAGAATAAGTAAATTGATTATATAACCTTGTACTGTAGAAATATTTTTATCTTCATTAATGTTGTCATCTGTCGGTCCCATTACAGCTTCAAGGGTCTTGGTAGGTAGGCATCTCTCCATAATTTCGGTTAATCTTCTTATTTTCTTTAATTTTCATTTTGGTGGTCGAAATTTTGTTCTGGGTATATATGAGCCCTTGCTCATATATATCTTCCTTCCCCTGATCACATCGTAGCACTTTTTACTCTGTTTCTAGCACATTGTTTCTTGTCCTTTTCGCATGGTACAAAAACACGTCTGCTCGCCTTGAGAGCCTAATGCATTTTAATTCTGGATAGCGTCCTTTTTTGTGAGCCCCACTTCATAGTATCCATTTTTCAACTTTTGACCAATCATAAAGCCGTTGCCATGGCAATTGACTTTGTTTGTTCGGAAATTCTGAACTAAGATTAGTTTCACTTTTTGTAAAAGGCGTTTCTGTATTCTGATGTGTCCTTTCCATTTTTACCTTTTATTTAATAACGTATTTGACTTTATTTCTTCTTATTTAATATAATTTACTTTTTAAAATTCCTAATCCAAAGTTCGACTGTAGCGCTTTCGTTTCGTAGTGACAAGATTTATAATCAATACCCTAAGCGGATTTTTCCGGAATCAAATATGACTGCTTCTAATATAACCTAATTTCTAGGCTATTACTTTTTAACCTTTAATCTTTACTTTTACATAAATACTATTTTCCCTATCTAGGCCTAATTTACTTTCCTCACATCTTATTAATTTACATTCTTTATTCCTGATTATATTTAATTACAATTATTTTAATAGCCTGCATCTAGGCCGAGTTTGTTATACTACACAATTACCGTCTTTTTTGTATACATAATTTAGGCTATCCACTTTGAAGTGATAATTTTTCTTATTGATTATAATTTATGTTTTTTAAGTCTAAAGTTATTTCTAATTTTCTTCATTTTACTATTATTTACCCTAGTTTTAATATTATTATTATTATAATGCTTTAAAATTTTTACATATAAATTTAGCCAATTATTTAACCAGGTTAGGTTTGATTCTAGTATTCTGTACATATAACCCTGATTCTTTGCATCGGACATTCTGGCCGCTG
Organism: Prosapia bicincta; assembly: GCA_036971475.1. Lineage (NCBI taxonomy): Eukaryota > Metazoa > Arthropoda > Insecta > Hemiptera > Cercopidae > Prosapia > Prosapia bicincta. Next base: position 268,169,356 of record JBAIZL010000002.1, on the reverse strand, counting down.
CAGTAGGCTATTTAGATTACCAGTCTGATAAAAATATCATTGTTTTTAAAACCGTATAGTCTTGCTTAACCAACATTCCGAATCATTCGAACGTAAACCAAAAATACACAAAAAAAAGATATAGATAGATTCGATGAAAATCGCTCTCGAATTTACGTCAGTATGGTTTCTACTTTAATCGAAACCTGACTGTACCTGTCACAAACGTTTATTAAGACCATTAAACAAATCTAAAACTTCACAAAGTATGATCATGGACAGTTTTCCAAACGTTGTATAGAATAACAACAATCAAAATAACTATATATAATTATTTTCTCGTGACCAAATGAGGTATTTAAATACCAAAACCTTTATTATTGCCCTAAAAAATAATAAATCATTAGTAATTCTTGTATTTGAATAAGTCAGTTCTATTTATTTAACATACACACAGATACACAAATATATATATATATATATAATAAAATCCGCTTGATACGCTCCCATTTAAGACCATTTCTCGCTTGTTAAGATTTTTTCTCAGACCTTAAAAATTGGGATAAAAACATACTAATTTTTCGACTACTGTCGGACATACATACAGCGTAGAAGTAAATTAAAAGGAAAGGCCATTACGGTAGTTCCATGCAGTTCAGCAGTTACGGTACTGGATAACTCATTAATGGATATGTCTTGTTACAGAATGGAAATAAATAGGAAGAAGAAAAGAACTGTGATGCAGACTGTCTAAATCGTTTTAACAGAAGGATACCTCTCCATGTGATGTTTTTAATGTTGACGTGTTTGGACGTTTTCTTATAAACTAATGCCAGATAAGTCGCTTCTTTGTTAGAAGGTCAAATGTCACGTGGAAAACTAAACGAGAGATTATCAGTATTACTGTGCGCAAATGCAGATAACGTACAGAAAAATATGACTTGTTGATAGTGGGAGAGCTGAAGTCACGGTGAGGTTTCAAGAACACTCACTCGTTTTCATGCGATTACGCTGAACGGTAAAACGGCTGAATACGATTTTTTAAAGAAAGAATCGAATGGTTTTTCTAGTTATTGATAACTGTCCAGCAAATCTGGAAAGTATTAACCAACAATTAATTAGCACTTTTACCCCCGTACGGCACAATTAACCCATGGATATGGGGATAATAAAAGTGTTTATGCAGCATTACCGTAAGCCACGAGTGCAACTTATATGCCATAAAACAATGCAATCAGCAAAGTTCTCTAAACATTTTCTATGCTATTGTTATATTGCTTGAATATAGTGTCAAATGGTCCCAATGTGAACTGATGTTGGGGTGTACGACAACAAATGGTCCCATTGTAAACCGATGTTGGAGTATACTGACAACAAAGTTGAAGAAGTCATACTTGACGATAATATCACGACGTGTGAGGTACGAACGGTACAGGAATTTGTGAAAGACGTTGTTTCAAAACTTCCACTAAAAATGGGGAAAGTGAAGATGAGAATGATATTTAAGAAGAAGAGCATCTGTCTCTAGTAACGCTGCTTCATCATTTAGTGAAATTGCTGATGGGGAAAGTAGCATTAACAGCTTGCCCGGAACATCGTACAACGCTATCTAAATGAAAAATAAAATGAATATTGATTTTAAATTCTTCTAAAAATAAAAATAAAACAAAATAAAATCAAAAGATATTATAAGAAAATTTAAAGACTAGAAAAATAACCACTGTATACAGTAGTATTGTAATATTGTACAGTATGTATAGATCCACGTTCATTGCGTATTTCTAGGCTACGTAGACTCGAGACCATTTAATGTTTTGTTTCTCTAATTAATTGTGATTAAAGTGTTTTGCTGAATGTATGGGAACAACACAAGACGTAAAATGGTGAGTAGATACAATATTATTTTGTTGGTATTATAGTATTTTCTGTTCCCGTATACGACTTTTTCCTGTTTAAGAGGTTTTCCCATTTAAGACGCATATTTTCAATGGTTCCATTAAAATTGTATCAAGCGGATCTTTCTGTATATATAAATAAATAAATAAGTATATATATATATATATATATATATATATAGAGAGAGAGAGAGAGAGAGAGAGAGAGAGCTACCTGTATATATATATATATATATATATATATATATATATATATATATATATATATATATATATATAGGGCTACTTTAAACGTAATAACTGTAAATACTCACTGTTTTAAAATAAGTGTTCGAAGTTTGTATACATGAATACATTAAATTGAACATTAAAACATGATTGAATAAATTTCTAAACTTTAGCACAGGTAAAAAATTAAAAATATTGAACAGCATGTACTTTAAAATTAAAATATGAACCATTTATATCTAACTGTCGATTGTTGGCAAGAAACACTCGTCACAATGAAATAAAATTACAATTTCATTTACGTAACTCTTTTGGATGGACCTGGCAATCTCTTAATGTTTCAGCGTTATTGTTGTATATTTAGAAGGTTTTTCTTGATGATTGTTAAAATTAGTAGTTATTAAACTTTACTAAACACTTAACTTGAAGTAATAAGTAGTAAATCAATCATCACAATAGAAAACCCTAACGTCCTCTGAGACACGTCACACAAGCAAAATACGGCGTTCAGTAGGCAATTTCAGATCAGTATTAAACGTGAACCAGCAAGGAAAATAAGGTGAATAAAGAACAGATTGCAGCGGTTTTCCGCTGTGTGAAACTATTATTTTAATTTCAAACAAAAACCATTCCTTAAAAATAAATGTTTACATTGGAAGCAGGAATCTTTAGTAAAATGTTCTATTTGTTTAGGTTTCAATTTTATAAGTTAATTTGTAAGTGTTAACTTTTGTTGGCTACATGAATATAAAGAACCTTATCGGATCTTCGTTTACAACCATATTTTCGTCATTCCCGCTAAATTGACTAGACTGTACTGTTATTGGTGCTATAACCATAAAAGTAAATGTTACGTGGTACACTGCTGTACTCTACATCGCTAAAACAGCTGATTTCTATTTATTTATACGCAGCAGTTTGTTCCAAGGTCAGAATCTTAAATAGTTTGCCTTACTAGAATAAAAACTTACTAAACCATTGCGAGTGCTGGATATGAGGACGGTTTTTAACTACCAAATTCTTCAGATTTTTCATATGTGCATTTATAAGTATTTTTATGAAATTATAAACACCATGTATTGACAACTGTCGACTGTAGAACCATGATTATACATTAGAATGTTCCAGAAATGAAGATAACACTTCCTGAGATATTGAGTCTAGAATAAAATATTACCGATCTTGATTGTGGCAGGGTTTACTTAAGGGGTATTTTATATTTAATTTCATAGATAATATCTTCATTATATGTATAAGCTACTCAATTTATTTACATTTTTGTACTGCTTTAAACTGTAACCTAACTACTAAATATAATTTCTCTAATAGAATATATAGAAAGGCGAAATACGGAAATTAGAAAGAAAGACGTAATTCTAACAGAGTAGGGTAAATTTACTGTTTAAATCAGTTTTCCAGAGTTCAGGCTTCTCAAATGCTATTTATAAACTTTAGGAAGTTTTAAAGACGACTAAATATGTTTAGCTTTATTTACGAAAACAGATACAAAAAATATAACAAATTATAGTAGAATAGATAAAACACGTGGCAAAGTACTTAGATAATATAACATTAAGAGGTATATATAAATGGTATTACAAAGTTAAATTATATATATATATATATATATATATATATATATATATATATATATATATATATATATATATATATATATATATACATGTTACAAATTACTAAACTTACAATAAAATAATAATTATATTTACAAATTCAAACAAAATAAAGTAACTGAGATTGAATAAGTCCTGATTGTTTGTTATTAATGTTTCCTGTTAAAACTTCTTTGAGTAGTATCAATATTATTCTTCTTTTGAAGGGAGGACGACCGTTGGTATGCTAACCATTTCTTTTACTTTATAGGCTCCTATGTTAGTCTTTGTGGAACTTTAGTATAACTTTGTGGAATCATATCTTGTAATGATTAGCAACTCTTTTAAAAGTATTCATTTGAAAAGTGTTGTTTTTTCTACCTACATACAGCTACTTATAGGCTTAATAAATTATTATAACATTTTCTTTACGAGTCAATGATTTAGGAAATGTATAACGTCTATTTGTTTTTGAGCCAATTCATCTCCGTCGATAACTATCTATATGGTCGATGGAGCGTAAAGTAAGTTCGTTTCTAAGGAAACTAATAATAATAATATCAATTGTTGAATGATCGTCCGAATAACATATTTAAATCTAAAGTATTTACGAAAGAAAATCTACACACACACACACACACATAAACTAACACATTGCAACGAGATAAAATGTCACATTTTACCGTTTCAAGTGCCACTGCTAATCCCATATATTTTGAGAGGTTTTGCCGTGAAAATAGCGAAGCTAAAACAAAATGAAAATTCCTTAGGCATAATGTAAGTTTAATTTAACGAGTTTAAGGAATGGTGCCTTAGGGATGTACTTGTTTGTACCTCAATTTGTGTTAATTATGCAAACGAGAAATAATGAGGTCGAATTTTGTTTTCAAAATTCAGAGCTTGTTCATTACGGCAAAATAATCTAGATTCGGACGACGAAATGTAATAAAAACGCTTGAAGTAAATTTACCTGCGATGCTTCTATTGTTTGTGAATAATTATGTATTGGGAATAACTGAATTAACTTCGATTCATAGGTAGGAAGTTTTTCGAGTCATTTCAACTTTAAGATGATGTCTCTAACAAGAGTCGCAGTCCTAAATGACTGTAAGATTTAAATCTCTATGATCATGTGAAACTAAAGTTCAATGTTTAATTTAAGAAAACTGTATCACAACCTAAAAATGACAGGCTTTTAAAAATCACTTAAATCATAGCTGTTTTAAAAACTATAACAAGCGTTAGCTTAAAACCTAAATAAAGTATAAGGTTTCGATATTTTACTTTCATACTATTAAATTGGCATAAGTTGGACTTTGGTAGCGTGAATATGGGATGGCTCTAAATTCACCTGGAATAATAAGGAATGGAAACCCTCAGAATTCAGGAGTTCAAAGTATGAGTTATACTCTTGGAGTTCCAAGTATAAAACTATCCAGTACGGCAGCTCTTAATTTATTTAGTCTCTAAAAAATGAGTATTATAAAAAACATTAATATTAATTAATATTAGGCCGCTATAAAGCCTAATATTTCAGGAAGATTGAATATGATGTTTTTTTTTCCATTTCCCTATGAGTATAAGACTAATCAATAGAATTATGCATGTGGTTATTAAATCAATTCCTAGCCTTAGGCATCTGTATCAGTAACATTTGAATAAGGGGACAATAAAACAAAGAGAAAACAAGACTGAATGTTAGGTGCACAAGGTGGTACAAAAAATGTTCCAAGGTTTATTGTTTGTCACACTGTGACCAGTTCCTCTACTTTAATGATAAACATGGGGTGGTTTTCGCTCTAAACGTGGAGAGCGTCCAAAGGAATTTTGCCCTTTGCCCTAATGTCGTTGGCAAGTAAATTAACCGTGTTTATAGAAGGCCAGATATTCCCGAGATTCATCTGACCTGCTGATTGGGCAAGTTAGAAGAAATGTTGGGATAAAACAATACAAAAAACAGTAAAACATACAAACTAACAATGAACTCAATAATACACACAACCGGTTCGGGAGTCTAACGTTATTTTCAAAGGAAGTAAATGATACATTTTGTATTACTGTAAAAATGCTTTGTTTTGTATTTAAATCTGTGTTGTACTAAGTTGATTTTATCGTTTATCTCATAGAGCAATAACATATTAATGATCTATTGCGTGTAATTATATCGCATCAAAACAGTTTTATACAACGATCAACCCATGTATTGTTTATTAAAAAGATATTTCGCATTTCTACAGTAAAGTGGCACTGGATTCCATCCACTTGTATTTAAGTAGCAGTAAATTTATTTTTTTCAAAATAAACAATAAGCCCCGTTTTTCAACGACGGTAAACGCAATAAAAGCGCCAATTAAGGAAACATTTTTGGAGAGCCAGACGAGCTAAGACATAAACAGACTGGGATTAAACCTGTCTCTTATTCTTGTATTGTTCCTAAAAGGATGCTTTGCTTCTTTTCTAAGGAAATGGAGAATAATTGTTTTCATAATTGATACTTCAGTTAAGTGATATGGCAGGCATTGTAAACGCGACTAACTCAAAAAGGGGAGCGAGTTAGAAGGAAAGGAAAAGGAAGTTGTCCAGAGAAAATATAACACTTACTAGTCAGCAATCATAAATAGTAACAATATAATATACCACAATGTTGAAAACGATCTACTAGATAACCAGACTTTCTGATTTCCACCTTTGGTTTACACTTTGCCATATCAAGGGATGATTCTTTGTTCATGATAGAGACTATCATTATATCATAGCTATCATTATTTGATAAAAGGTTTATATAAATTTCTGAATTTTCAAAAACAATATTTAAAACTATTTATATTTATGTAAATTTATAATTACAGTTTTAAGAATAAACTGATTAAACAGACGCAAATAAAATAAAAACATGTAATACTTTAAGCAATTCAGATTCTAATTATTTACGTAATAAATTTGCAATAATGTAAAATCAAGATTATATTTAGACACGTTGTGCAGTATGAGACTATATTGTGGATATAGTTGGTAAGTGGTAATATACATAAATATATATATATATATATATATATATATATATATATATATATATATATATATATATATATATATAAACTACAATATATAAACTATAAATTATAAACACTGTTTTCTTGTATTCATTTATCACTTTCACTATATGTACTTAAACAAGAATCTTACTTGGTATTTATGCGAGTTAACCTTCAAAGATTGGCAGTATCTCCATCATCGGGCATCACTAACCGGGGGTTGTAATAGACTGCGAGTTGAGTAGAATTCCCATTGTCACAAGGTGTGATGTACCGTTATATTCTATTTTCGGATTCACTGCACTGCGCGAGTCTTTTAAATTTGTCTTGTGGTTAATTTCGTCTATTAGGTTGAATAATTTATCGTTCTTTGATTTTATTCGTATTTGTTCGTTTATGATATTATTTTATTAAGTTTGTAAATTTGTAGTTGTTCCCAGATTGTCATTTTGAGGCCTTTTTGTACTTTTTTTTATTAGTTATAAGTTTTCTAATGTGGGTAATGTGTGTTTGTTTTTGATGGCGCATATAGCTAAGTTTGAGTTATAAGTTTCAGGTTTGATGTATGCATTGAGGTGTTCAGGATATCTGTCTTTTATTATTATTTTTTTTTTGCCTATGTATATTTTATTACAGTCTGGGCATTCGATTTTGTATATTCCGTTATTAAGTGTGGGACATATTTTTTTCGGTTGGTTTATTTTATTGATTGTGTTTCCTGTGTTTTTGTAAGCTATGTTAATATAATTATTTTTTAGTGTTTTATTTATTCCTTTTATGTTGTACCCTGTATGTGTGAATGTGACCCATTTTGTTCTTGTTTGTAGTTCGGTTTTAGGCTCTTTATATTATTAATATTTATATTTATATTATAAATATTTATATATATATATACATATATATATATATATATATATATATATATATTTATTTATTTATATATAAATTGTAATCCTTGGATGAATTTCCTTTTTCTTGTTTTATACATCCACAACTAATCGACACTTTGATAAACAAGATTTTTCATTTTATTTTTCTTAATACATTGACGTTTTCGACCAGAATAAATTTAGTTAAAAATGTTTACAATTTCTGAACTAAACAAAAAAAATTTACTGATTACTTACTCATTTAACTTTAACGGTACTAAAACAATTTACTAATAATTTACACTTCAAAAAATTAAAGTTGATCAATTGCTAGCCATTTCAGCGGTAAAAAAAAACGAAAATAAAATATTTAAAATATAACTGTTATTTAGTATTATTCTAATACAGTTTTATCTGAACAACAGGTTGGATTCAGGGGGGGGGGGTGCAGAGGTCTCGTTAACTGGTCTTTAGATTTCCAAACTTTATGGCTAAATATGTGTACTTTGGCAAGGAAGATAAGAGACGAGCGGCTAGGCGTTCCTTTGCTGCACTCTTCTGTTTCAACTTCTTTCATTGTCTTACACTTTTAGCAAAACACAACCACACTGTACCGTTTAAAATGTACGTTTAAATAGAAACATCTAAAATATTTATTGTGAAAAAAAATAGTGTAACCTATTTTTGAGACTATACACGTATAATTTTCTAGGCTAGTGTTATTTTATACATCTATATTCTTAAAATGAGTGTCGGTGACAAGGAAAATTATCGGATTAGTGTTATTTATTCCTAAAAAACGAATGGTTTTTATATATATGATTTCTAATGTTAAAGAACGTGGACGGTCTCCGTCTATATTATATGGAGTAGAATTAAGTACAATTTCTACGTGTGTTCCAAAAACATTACATGTTTACAATTAGTAAACGATTAGGCACTACAATTAGTATACTCATAGATCAATGACGACAAGATTGAGTGTTTACTTACGTTCCTTGTGTGAGTTTACCTTCAATAAAAGAGGCTTATATTTTATAATAACCATTTTCATTGTAATATTTTGTTTTAGGCAAGAGTCAGTAACTTACTTTTAGTAGGCATTCACATAATTAGTATTGAATTAATACAAATCAATTTATGTGATTATTACAGTTCATTATTCTACAAGAAATTATCAGTCACTATTTATTATAGAAAAGTTAAAATTTAGTTGGATGTTGCCATGTTGCCGTCCAACATTAAAATCTTTACTCCCGCATCTCATGAGAGAGATTTAAATAATAAACATAAACAGGGGGACCCACGCATTTTATAACGTACAGAGAGGGAGGCATTGGCGACTAATTGTTGTTTATAAATTTCTAGAGACCAGTAATTTACATGAAGCAATATTTTAGGCACATTAAACAGAGAGTCAGAGGTGGAATATTTATTAGGGGGAATTTGGAATAATAACTCTAGAAATAACTCAATTATGATTATGAGTAAAGGTTGGAAATTCAATTCATATTTAAATGCAATAAACCACGTAAAATAAATCATAGATTCACGTTGCGTTTGCAGAACTTATTTATTTAGATAAACTGCTACAAACGAGTGTATAATAAACAAACCGTAAAATGTATGTAGCTCTGTGTGTTCGGTTGCCCCTCCTGAACGAAATAGTGTAGGGTTTAATATGTTTCAAAATTTCTGGTGCTAAAAAATGCATGAACTTGGATTTTATCGAATTTCTTCAACAAATGGAATTCTTATTTAAATAGCTTAAACCACGCAGAATGTATCATAAATTCACATTGTGTTTACTAAGTTTATCTATTATTTGTACTAAATAGTTATCCCTCTTTAAATTTGGTTTGTATCTGACTTCTAAACTGCTACCAAAAAGTGAAAAACGTTAAAATTTTTGGTTTTATACGTGCTAAAAAATACAACAACTATAGTGAATGCACAAAGGGAAGCAAGTGGAAGTCTCTCCATGCAATGTCAGGGGTGTGAGGCAGATGTCCGGAAACACTCCATTGAAACTCTTCAAGCACGTCTAGAATCAGACGATCAGCGTGGGCGAGTGTTATCTTTGATAAAGACTGTTTTTGTCAGTTTTGATAGACCCACGTCATAAAGTCATGTACTGTTTATTTATACATTTGGAGGTAGTTGAGAAAGGCTTTTATCAAGCGTTAGGCGCCGTTTGATTTCAATGGCACGTCGGACACTTCAACTACAGCGGGAAAACTTCGCAATTGACGGCAAGAATAAGTATAGCCTCCATACTGCCTGGAGCCTGACGTTACGCTCGATCGACACATGGCCATAGGAATTATACAGTGCTGCCACTACACCGAAAAGTAAATTCTCCGCGATTAACAAAAGTTTCCCGCATACCACAAAAAGTTTTTAAAAGTAGTTAAACTTCTGAGACGTCGCTATTATTTACCTACGCCTGCCAGGGGTCCCCCTTTTCCTAGGTGACTGACATTTACATCAGGATATATTATTTATATATTTCCCAACACCTGTCCGTAGAGGAGTGTATAATGGTATAAAGTCATGACAGCATAGAGAACGGATTCAAACAACACTCAGTGTAGAAGTGAATCGCAAGAAAATGGTCTAATAAATACAAAACCTATATAATTAAAAGGTTTAAAACAAATTGTGAAAACAAAAATAAAAAAAAGAATTTATTTCACAAATAACAAGGACACAGTAAAAGGGTTAGAAAATGACCTTTTTTAATCAGTGATTTATTTTACGGCACAACCAGAGATAGATACCAGCTATGCATTGAAACGTTCATTGAATACGTTAACGAATCGAATTAATTATAGGACACGTCCTATTAATATAAACGTTTATATGAGCATTATATTTTGAGTTGAGAAAGGCAAAACTTAGATATGAAAATGTAGATGATGAATGGACGTGTGCAGAATTGATATTGTTCTATAACATAATAGCAACATTATTTTATTCAATAAGACATGGTAATTTTTGATTTTAAAATTTATTACTAATAAATTATTTTAACCTTAAATTTCACTAACAAATGTACTGTTAAATAAAGTACAATGCAATTGATGTTTTTGCCTGGTGTATGAGAATTGCGATAGTGAAAAATACTGATGTTTTTGTCGCTAATAAATCTAATACTTCCTGTTACTAGGTAAACATGTGTATGACCTACACTTAGTACATTCTAATACTTCCTGTTACTAGGTAAACATGTGTGACCTACAATTGGCACATTCTAATACTTCCTGTTACTAGGTAAACATGTGTGGACCACACTTGGTACATTCTAATACTTCCTGTTACTAGGTAAACGTGTGTATAGCCTACACTTGGTACCTTCTAATACTTCCTGATACTAGGTAAACATGTGTATGGCCTACACTTGGTACATTCTAATGCTTCCTTTTACTAGGTAAACATGTGTGGCCTAAACTTGGCACATTCTAATACTTCCTGTTACTAGGTAAACATGTGTGGCCTACACGTGGTACATTCTAATACTTCCTGTTACTAGGAAAACATGTATATGGCCTACACTTGGTACATTCTAATACTTCCTGTTACTAGGTAAACATGTGTATAGCCTACACTTGGTACATTCTACTACTTCCTGTTACTAGGTAAACATGTGTGTGACCTACACTAGGTACATTCTAATGCTTCCTGTTACTAGGTAAACATGTGTATGGCCTACAGTTGGTACATTCTAATACTCCCTATTACTAGGTAAACATGTGTATGGCCTACACCTTGCACATTCTAATACTTCCTGTTACTAGGTAAACATGTGTATGACCTACACTTGGTACATTCTAATACTTCCTGTTACTAGGTAAACATGTGTGGCCTACACTTGGCACTATCTAATACTTCCTGTTACTAGGTAAACATGTGTATGACCTACACTTGGTACATTCTAATGCTTCCTGTTACTAGGTAAACATGTGTGTGACCTACACTTGGTAAATTCTAATGCTTCCTGTTACTAGGTAAACATGTGTGGCCTACACTTGGCACATTCTAATACTTCCTGTTACTAGGTAAACACGTGTGGCCTACACGTGGTACATTCTAATACTTCCTGTTACTAGGTAAACATGTGTGTCCTACATGTGGTACATTCTAATACTTCCTGTTACTAGGTAAACATGTGTATAGCCTACACATGGTACATTCTAATACTTCCTGTTACTAGGTAAACATGTGTATGACCTACACGTGGTACATTCTAATGCATTCTGTTACTAGGTAAACATGTGTGTGACCTACACTTGGTACATTCTAATACTTCCTGTTACTAGGTAAACACGTGTGGCCTACAATTGGCACATTCTTATACTTTCTGTTACTAGGTAAACATGTGTGGCCTACACGTGGTACATTCTAATACTTCCTGTTACTAGGTAAACATGTGTGGCCTACACTTGGCACATTCTAATACTTCCTGTTACTAGGTAAACATGTGTATAGCCTACACGTGGTACATTCTAATACTTCCTGTTACTAGGTAAACAGGTATATGGCCTACACTTGGTACATTCTAATACTTCCTGTTACTAGGTAAACATGTATATAGCCTTCACTTGGTACATTCTAATACTCCCTGTTACTAGGTAAACATGAGTAATACCTACACTTGGTACATTCTAATACTTCCTGTTACTAGGTAAACATGTGTATGGCTTACACTTGGTACATTCTAATACTTCCTGTTACTAGGTAAACATGTGTATGGCCTACACTTGGTATATTCTATTACTTCCTGTTACTAGGTAAACATGTGTGTGGCCTACACTTGGTACATTCTAATACTTCCTGTTACTAGGTAAACATGTGTGTGGCCTACACTTGGTACATTCTAATACTTCCTGTTACTAGATAAACATGTGTGTGGCAGAATAATTTGTTTTTGCATGATGTTTTTCATTATTCATAAAACAATAACAATTTAAATTATACCTTCAACTCACGTGCGCAAGGGATCTACTTCTTCTGCCATTAATAAAATATAACCCAACGGATATAATCTACAATAAAATCACACCATGAAACAAGCAAGAAAATATAATGTTATATGATATATTTTATGGTAAATTATTAAATTTAATTGATATATAGAGATAAAACAAAGTCTTTCGATTAAACAGATTTTAAAGTGATATCACTGAATAAACGTTTTTGTGGTAAAATTAGAAATACATATTTTTAATAAATTTTATACAGAACAAAGTGAAATTCTTCCAATCGACATTCTTAAACAGTAAAGTTAGTTTTACAAATGTTATACAATGTACATATGAAATATTACACGCAGTGGTGACGTGTAATTTGTAACCACTCTCGTATTGAATACATAAACCCTACCATAAACATCACATTTGCATCGCCCTGTATGACGTTTACAATTTTATTTTGTACGGGTCTAACAAATGTAAAACGACTAATAAAAATTTCAATAGATAAAGTTTTTGTATCTTCGTTAAAACTCCATAAACGCCTAGTTTCAACTTTTTAATCAACAATAAAACCTGTTTCATGAAGCAATCAACAAATGTAATTAATTCTAATAATCTATTTGACCAAAACTATTCTATTTTAACGATACTTTTATTACAATTAAGTACGTGTTTCGAAGGAGAAGCGCTGTATATTTTAGATTGCAGCGATTACAGAGGGAGATGTAACATATGTAACGAGGATCTCAATAGTGACGTCACTCCGTTTACATTAGTTTAAACATCTGTTGTAGGAATTTGCATTCATTGCCCAGATGGATGTTGCTCCTCAATGGGTAACATCAGCTGATAGTCAAAAGTAATCAAAAAAACTTTAATAAAATTGGTCGTAACGTTCACCTTGCAGTTAAATTGTCAAAGTAAATGTGTTCAGGACTATATAGCAGGTTTTAAGTCACTTTTTTATATAATTTTGGTTCATGAGTTTGTGAACTTCATTTTAATCGTGGAATAAATTAGACAGGCTGTAAACAGAGAATCATTGCATGTATTATTATCTTTTGTGGTGACGGTATTTTGTTTCATGTCTTTCACAATTTATTATTATTAAATATATTTTCTATTTTTTTATTATATTTATTTTACTAATGGAAGATTGAAGGGTAATAAAATGGAAAAAGAGTTAATAAAGGAAAGAACAAATTTGAACTAAAATTAGAAACAGTTATTGGTTTAGAAAGAAACACATTTTTGTTGGACCAACGGATTACCCCACGATAAACGTTTCTCAAGGAATATGTAAAAGAAAGCATTCGTATACAGTGAAATAACTTCCAAAAAGGGCCAAACGGGTTTAGAAACGTAGTTTTAAGGGAGAGTAAAGCAATATTGATTTGTATTGTAATCGCAGATGCTTAGAGTCACTGGAAGCAGAGTGATAAAGAAGAAATCCCTGTTTAACTCGTAAAATACTAAAACAATGAATGAAATATCAGTAGGGTATAAAGTTAAACTATAAATGGTAGTTGTATTGATTTAACTAGATAACTTTAGGAGCTTTCCGCTGTTCAAATATCAGTTTTAGAATTGAGCATTTAATTTAAAATAAAAATACATTCATAACTGTAGATAAAATGATGAAGGTAACAATGTTCGAAAATGTAATTTAAAATCTGTCGTGTTTGTTTCTCATTCGATGATTGGGTTAACCCTAACAGGAAGTGAACTCTTAAAACTATTACCTTTACATATATACTAAAGGGGAAATATAAACTATGTACGAAAATAATAATTTATAGTCAATATTAGAAGTTAAGCACACCAAGCTTGATGTTAAACGCATCAATGATGATTTCTAAATAGTCTCCTTGATAAATAGAGCAATAAAACCACTAACCTAAGTTTGGAAAAGGGTTAGTTGCATTTGTGGTCGTTTGTCAACTGATGTCAGCGGACTCGGTGTTAGGTGGAGGGATCTAACGCCGGCGGCCATATTTAATTGGCAATTCTGTTGTACTTATCATTGTCACTAGTTGTCTAACGAATTTATATTTCATGATAAAAAAACATTAAGGTTTTTGGCATGGTTTATAACGTAAGAGACTTTAAACAAAACTGGCCTCAAAAACCTAATTTAAAACAAGGCCACAACAACAAAATTACGTTAAAGTTGCAACAATAACAACAATACAGACACTAGTATTGTTGTAACTAGTGTTTAAGTTACAAGAATAACGACGAGAAAATAATAATGTTAAAGTTACAACAATAACACGATACATGAACTATTATTGTTGCAACTAGTGTTAAAGTTACAAATATAAATGCTAGACGACAACTAATGTTAAAGATAAAACAATATTTAAGATACAACTAATGTTAAAGGTACAACGATATTTACGATCCAAATGAGGTTGAAGATCTGCAATAACTAACATGAACTATTATTGTTGCAACTAGTGTTAAAGTTACAAATATAAATGCTAGACGACAACTAATGTTAAAGATAAAACAATATTTAAGATACAACTAATGTTGAAGGTACAACGATATTTACGATCCAAATGAGGTTGAAGATCTGCAACAACTAATGATATGTTGCAAAAATAACAACACTCTCAAACCTTTGAGTGCGAAACGTTTATAAACGTGCCAAAGCTTGAACTTAGACTAAAAACAGAAAAATGTTGCTTTCCAGTTTCCTATAATTTTTTCTAAAACACCTTTTTTGATATTTTTAATCGTTTTAAATAAACTAAAAGTCCAACCATTTGTACTTTTCCAAAATATCCTTTATCTATTGTTTCCTCCTTGGTAAGTAATGCTTCCTAAATATCCTACAAAAAGTAACGACAATTGGAGATGAAATTAATTCAATAAACGTTCTATTGAAATGGGATTTAAAATTGTTTCCACAAGTAATGTTAGACGATATATTTATTATAACTATCATCATTCTTTGTGTGATTATTTGGTAAATAATTCCTCTTCTAAAATAAAACTAGAAACTAGATGTAATTTTTTCCTCAGTAATACCATCGGCACACTGACTATGGCGACACTATGTTGAAACGCCAGCTTGACCAGGCGAATGTAATCAATTTACTTCCTACTAGACGAGATTTTCTGCAACACAAACTAATTCTATTAATAGTAGGCTATATGTACCGTTACAAAACTACAGTTGGAACCTATTGTTGAAGGTAATATATTGGATATGTGCATTATGCCATATGGTAAGGAGATAATGGTATTACACAGAGGGAAGACAACGGGAAGTGTCTTGATATACGTAGCCTGGTGTTGCAATAATTTGACCATACGACTCAGGTAACATTGAATCTTAGCAAATACCCTCAAATTCTAAATGCACGTTTGAAATAAACAATAGCATCTTTGTGTAAAATAAATTTAGCAACACACCCTACACTATTCATTGTTTCGAAACTTTTCACTAGTGAAATGTTCCCTTTTAGAAGGTTATACTATATCGTAAATAAATGCATACGACTAAATATTCCGATGAAACCATTGGTACTTTGCGTATACGTAAATTTCGTCTCTAGTTTTACTCCTTTTTTGTAAAGATGAAAAAGCTATTTTATACACATCTGCATACAAACGGACAAAAAAGTCAGTACTTGTATGCAACCAAGAAGTTTTAAAGTTTTGATGTAATATTTTTCAATATGTGTAACACAGAAAGTTTGTACGTACGGTCATAATGCAGAAACTTTGTCAATTTCTTAGTTACTTTCAAGAGAAACTTTTCCTTCCAAACTGGTTGTTAAACTTATATTGTGGTGACAAACCATGAGACTTTAAATGTTGTAAAATGTTGCTTATAGGCAAACAATATTTGTACTTATAAAAGTTAAGGATTTATTTAATCAATTTTGACCTCGTTGTGATCATGAATGATGAGGTCGTTGTGACCTCG
Organism: Prosapia bicincta; assembly: GCA_036971475.1. Taxonomy (NCBI): domain Eukaryota; kingdom Metazoa; phylum Arthropoda; class Insecta; order Hemiptera; family Cercopidae; genus Prosapia; species Prosapia bicincta. The sequence continues at coordinate 268,152,824 of JBAIZL010000002.1, read as the reverse complement.
GTATGAATGAAAATGCGGTTGATAATCGAAGCAATAATGTATATTTTAAAACAACCAAGTTTCGGACTCTAGTTCATTCGCATTAACAAGCCTGAAATCAGTTTATGATCGTTTTTATTTGGGTATACAGACAACGATTACACTAAAAGTTTTAAAAGTTTTTATACATCCTTGAAATTAGTCAAAATCAATACAATAACCCTTTAAAATAGCGAGAAAAACACATAATAAAAAATAACATCTTTAAAAAGAAAACAGAACTAATATACCTAGCACACAGAATAGTGAATAAGTAAAATGAAATCGAACCAAATAAAAATATACATAAAACATGACTAAGCAACAAACGTATTTCGTCGATGTTTAAAGCCTATATAACTGTGGTTTATACTTATTATACCGTTTATCTAATCGTTTGATGTTATATCATTTTGTTGTAAATTAATAAATAACCAGGTTAATAATCCAACTTTACTGGCTACGTTTTCCGAGAAATGAAATGCTTTTAAGCTTTTAAAGAATGTAAACCTTAAAATATCCCGCACTTCAGTGTAAAAGCATTTTAATAGAACAGACATTTTATAATGGCATTATATTAAACTATCAAATACAACTGCATTATTTAACCTTAGAGAATATGAAGTGCTACAGATTTCTAGAAGGCAAAAAGTGACATGCATTTAGATCTCTTTTACATTTATGTAAGGAACTTGAAACGTTTTTTTTTTAATGTACAAAATAATTCATTAGTATATTTTCCATCAGTAGCATACTACTTTTATACCTAAATAGTGTGTGCATGCATGCGTGCATTTGCATGTGTGCGTGTGTTTTGTAACCTTTAATTGGGGATTTAAGAGTTACAAAAATGGGGGTTCTGTAAAGTTGAAAGAGTTAGAAAAAAGTCAAACCCATAGGGAGACCATAGGTTCAAATTGAATTACATTGTTTCTGTTATCTTAAAAATATTGTGATGTCAAACTTGGGTAGACTTTGAATGAATTTTTGGAATTTTAGATATGTTTGTTGTTATAGGAGAAATTTGGTGTTTTCAGGATGACAAAAAGGGGTTAAATATATATTTTAATTTATTATTGTAAGTAAAATTGGTACATGGTTAAGTAATTAGGATGAGGTTATACAAAACTCATTTTCTTCAAAAGTGGGGTTAAAATTTAAACATTTAAACTCAGAAAAATAGTGAGTAAATTATCTGGAAAGACTTGAAGTAAATAAAAAGAAAAAAATTGGTAAGAAAATGATTAGAAAATTTATGTCTCGAATTTTATATTTTACAATCTGTGCTGTACGGAAATTTGATTTATTAGAAAACTAAAATACGGTGTTTTTTACTAACTTTTTTATGCACCTAACTTGCAACTAGAAATTATTTTATTTATTTAACAAATTTCTTAAACCAATCTTATCACTTGGTCATCAAGTCTTGTATGCTTGTAAAAGAATTCAATCTCCGGAAACGAAATACCAAATGGTTATATCTCAGTGAGTTACGTTTTTTAAATAAAGTTCAGTAACAGGTTCTCTGGCAGATATTGGCAAACTGTAGCACAATATTACGATTTTGGCCGGAAAAACATGTTTCACAATTTTGAAATTACAGCTGTGGTTCGGCGCACTGTGGCTCGCTAGGGCGGGTCACGGTCGGTCTGAACGGCCCGTCGCAGTGTGTGTGTGTGTGTGTATGTGCTTGCGTGCGTTGTGTGTTTGTTTGTGTGTGTGTATGTGTGTGTGTGTGTGTGTGTGTGTGTGTGTGTGTGTGTGTGTGTATGTGTGTGTGTGTGTGTGTGTGTGTGTGTGTGTGTGTGTGTGTGTGTGTGTGTGTGTGTGTGTGTGTGTGTGTGTGTGTGTGTGTGTGTGTGTGTGTGTGTATGTGTGTGTGTGTGTGTGTGTGTGTGTGTGTGTGTGTGTGTGTGTGTGTGTGTGTGTGTGTGTGTGTGTGTGTGTGTGTTGCAACGGGCCTTGACACCTGCCACCCCCACTCTCAACCACGCATATACGCTTACTTACCCAGCCGTCAACCCTTTCGTTGACCAGCTCTATAGCGCATGGCCGGCACCACGGGCCCGCTGCAGAGCAAGAATTTTGAAACGAGCCGCTCGCAGCCAAAGCCACGAACGCTGTGCAGAGCTCGCCAAAATCTGCCCGAGAACAAGTCACTGGACTTAAAAAACAAAAAACCTAACTTGCTGAGGATTTTACCCTTAACGGGTGAGCCATCCCGGGGAAGGAGTTCTTTTGAAAGACATGTAATCGGCGAAATGACCATATCGATTGTAGGAGAGTTTTGTAGAGAATTTTGTTTAAAAGAATAATCAGTTTGTTTGCAAGTTAGTTAAAAAATATTTATTTTTTTATTTTTAAAATTTAATTATTTAAAATATGCATAGCACAGTATGCATTTCTTTATCCTTGTATTACATTTTGTGTTGTTTCTTGCTAATTTTAAGAAAATATACTATTTGTTTTTTCTATTTGAAATTGAACATTTAGTTAAGAGTTTACAATTTAAGTTTACTAACTATCGGAATATAAAGAAGCGTAAAACCTTACTCAATTTAACACTCAATCTTGCTTGTCAAAATTACCTGAAGTTTTGTTATTATCTTCAATTAAATATCTCTTTTCCCTGTGACTATTTAGTGACTATTTAAAACATTTGACTGCTTGTCCTAATTCTATTTCAATATCCCTGGTTATGTAACCTTGAAATTTTAATTGTCAATGTTTGTTTATGTTTACTTGGATTTTTCATTAAAAGTTATTTGTTACATTCTACAAATTTTCGTTTTAACCCTTTTGTTTCTGGCAAAGATTTACTCTTCAGTACACTCCGAAAGCTCCCTATCCTTTACATTATGTTCAACTAGTCAAAATCTCTTAAAAAACAACTTATTTATGGCAACATTCTATATAGCCATGTAAGTGATAAAATTTTTCCAATATCTCTATCAACTTTAATTGACCTTTCAAAGTTATTTTCTACTTGCTTTTACAGGTAGAAATTAATTCAATTTTTCCAAAGAACCTCAAAACAATTTCATAAATTACATTAGATTTTTAAAAACAAATATCAAGCACATACTGAAACAGAAATTATATATAAAAACATATAGATATATCTTCAACAAGATTCCCAAAATATTTACTGAACAACAAATCATAATTAATAAAAATTGTTAAAACATCTGCTGAATGAAATCAAACACTTACTGAATTGAAATTATAATATTTAATACATATTTTAATTAAAACGTTTATTGAAACATAGTTAAAAACCTTTCTGACAGATCCTTAATCATGTACAAAAAGAAATCTACATATTTACTAAAATTTATTTAACCCATTTATTAGAAAATATTTAACCCTTTGGCTACAATTAAATTAACCCTTTCTACAAGAAAGTCATACACACTGGATATTTACTAACATTTACTGAAAATTTATCAACGCAATTTCTGAAGGAAATTTATACTTACTAAAATTTGATTAACATTTACTGAATGGTCACTAACCCATTTCCCTAAATTATGTAACTAGAATTTTAAAAACTTGCAGAAATTTCATTTTTCTATTAAGTTTTCTATATCACCAACATTTTATTATATATATATATATATATATATATATAAATCATGAAATAATCAAAATACACTTATAATTAATCTGACAAAACTTATTTTAATTTATTAGCTAGCCCAACTCACAATTTTAAAATCCCTTGTTTTAAATATTTGGGTATTATTCATATTTTCACAATTTACAAAATTCATCTATATATATAAAGCCTCCTTTTAAAACATCTCTTGTGTTACTTAACCCTTTTGTTGCACCTTTAAAATATTTAAATTTTATACGGATCAAAGTCGTCACTCTTTATTTTTACTCAAAACTTTAGTTTAATTTAATTTATTTAATGCATATATATATTTTTACCCCTTTCTAAATAAAACCAACAGTTTAATTTAAATGGCTTGAATTAATGTTATAACCCTTGGTTATTAAAAAAGAACAATTTATGTTAATTGGTTTCACTTTTAAAAATTACAAAATAACTCCTTCTAAATAAAACAACAATTCAGTTTAATTTAATTATATAAAATACCGCTCCACTGTTAGGACTTTCTGAAAACAATGCATGGCCTTCGAATCAGCTGTGGTAAACAAACTATCTTTGTCAGCCATCTTGCATGCTTACCTTTGTCATATTATATTTAATTTATTACAACATATCTCTTACTTAACTTCCTTACACCCTCATAAATTTTGACCTTTTAAATAATTTAAACACCTTTATTTGAGTTGTTCACAATGAAACCTTAACCCTTTACAACATTTCTAACCTAAAATTTTTTTTCCCTTATTTTCATAAAATACAACATATTTTCTACTTTTACGGCAACGCCATCTTGCAACTCTTACCCCTCCCTTAAACAAAGACACCAGTATTTATTACTGAATTTCCAAGTTTACTATTTATGGTTTTAAGATTTATTTAAACTGTTTTACACTTTCCCATTTAAAAAATTTTTCAAAATAAAATTTCTAATTTGCAAACGGAACACAAAGCGGATCTGACCTGAATTTTTCCATAAAGCAAGGTTTACGTATTTCTCCCTCTCTCTTCTGTTCTCGCTTTGTTCTCCAGCTGGGTGGGGAGGTCCGGTATGGCCTCATTCTTGAACGACGCTTGCTACCTGTCCAGCTTTTACGCGAGTTGCCGCCATCTTTGAAAGTCACATTTACTTTGTGTTACGGATCAGCTTTTCTTCAGGTCTGCTTGGCTTCCCCTTCTCTCCGTGAATGGTTATATTTTCTTTCTTCAATGTAATTGGCACATCTTTAAATTTGGTACTCATACTAATAAAATTTTAACTTTAAGCCTTTTTTGACACTGGTCCTAGCTGGGCATTTTCTAACACTTGAATTTTTAAAATCTTTTACAAAGTTAATTTGAATTTTATTTAGTTAGTTTTGAATTTAAGTATTATTTAAAATTTTTTCTAAATCAACACTGTTTACTTCGCCTTACCCTTTCGGAGTAAGATTGACTCTTAGCTAAATTTTAAAACACACCAACTTCAGAAGACGCTTGCACATATCGATATAGCTCTTAGGGATACCTCTTTCGGCTAGATCTTCGCCGAAAGAGCCCCATTTTTCGAAACACCACGTCACGACATACCGGCGAATCCCGACTTACTTAGCCGCGCATCGTTTTTAATCGGTTAACGGTAAAAACACTAATGTCCATTGTCTTTTACCGGAGCTAACTTTGACACACGTCCGTTCACTTTGGAGTTCTCAGTCAAGCTAAAAATATCAGGACGCCAACAAATCCCCCACTAGGAGCCTTCAATCTCCAGTATAAATTCCCACAATGCATTTTAACCAATAAGGATCTCTATCGATTTCGTCATACACTGCACCTGTTCACGTCATTCGCTTCACCTGTTTCCAAGCTGATCTCTAAAAATCAATAACCGGGTCGAAATATTTACTATTTTTCGTTCTAGCCGTATAACTCTTTATATATGCTTTTAACGAAGTTTTCTTATTCTTGTTTTTTGATTTCTTTCGTCTCGCTGTATCTTTGGAAATGTCGATTGTAGTTCTAGGTCGATTTTGACAATTTTCCCCTGGCAAATGACTAAACCTCTTTTTTAACCCATTTTATGGTGGCTTGGTTTGTTTTATATAAGAAAAAATTAAACTCCCTGTGTTTTAAATTTTTTCTTTTTGCGGTGTGTATTCCAACAGAATACATTACATCTTTTATTCAACATTTATTGTAACCAATATATATTAGGACACCCTTTAAAATTATTTTGTATTCAAGGTTAACTTACTTATTCACAATTTGGATTTCTATTTTGGGGATTGTTTACATCTATCTCATGATCGCCATTTTAGTTCAGTGACGTAATTCAACATAACGTCACAATTACCTGCATTCTATCTTTATTTTAATAAGACAAAACCACTATATTCAAACCCATGACATTTTATGAAAATTTGTGTACAAAAAATTACACTGCACAACAAAAAAATATTTTTTGAATGTTTCCTACACTAAATTAGTCAATTTCTACTAATTTTGGGGTGATAAAAACGAAAATAACAATGAAAAAATTTTATTAGCTTTGGTTTTTGAGATACACAGTACTTAATCTTAAAGAGTAGTTATACTATACGTGAAAAGTGAAAGTACATAAAACAATATTGTTATGTTTCTTTTACAATATTTCAAGTACAAAATTGATTAAAAAAACATTATTCTTAGTGTTTTGACAAATAAAAGAAGTTTGTACCACCAAATTTCAATTAAGTCAATCCGATTCATTGTAAGATCGCTGTCGTTTAGCTTGTCTTTTATAAAACACTTCTGGAGCATCCCTACACACAGACCAGCAGTAGTCTGCAAGCATTGCTTCATTCCAACGGCCCTGATATCTCTGTTCCATTAAGGCAATGTCTTGATGGAATCTTTCTCCATATTCGTCACTCACAGCTCCACAATTTTGTGGGAAGAAATTAAGATGAGAGTGAAGAAAATGAATTTTTAAGGACATGTTGCATCCAAGTTGGTGGTAAGCTTGAAGAAGCTCTTTAACCAATGCTGTGAAGTTATCATCTCTTTTGTTACCTAAATACCCATGTACAACTCCCTTAAAGGCTTCCCAGGCTCTTTTTTCATTTCCTGTTACAATCATGTCAAAAGCAGGATCATTTACGATTTCACGGATTTGAGGCCCAATAAAGATGCCTTCCTTGACTTTAGCATCACTTAACCTGGGAAACTTTTCTCTCAAGTACTTAAAAGCTTGTCCTTCCTGGTCCATGGCCTTCACAAAGTTTTTCATTAGTCCCAACTTAATATGTAATGGGGGTAAGAGAACATCCTTAGGATCTACAAGAGGCTCATAAACTACATTTTTCTCATTAAGGTTTAGGTCTCGTGTAGGCCAGTTCACTTTTTTATAGTGAGATTTTCTATCCCGACTGTCCCACAGACATAAAAAACAACAGTACTTGGTGAACCCTAATTGCATTCCTAGGAGTATAGCAATGACTTTCAGATCACCACAGATTTGCCACTTGTGTTGTTCATATTTGATTGATTGGAGAAGTGTGTTCATATTTATATAAGTTTCCTTCATGTGTACTGCATGACCTATAGGAATAGAAGGTAGCTGATTTCCATTATGCAGAAGTACAGCTTTTAAGCTTAGTTTTGAAGAGTCTATAAACAGTCTCCATTCAGATGGAGTGTGAACCAATTTGAAGCAGTCCATCAAACCATTAACATCAGAACAAAGTACGAGGTTTTCTTTTTTCTCAAAAAAAGGAAGCAAATCTTTTTGACGCTGTTTGTACTGAGATATTTTCACATCATGTTTTAGAAGATTCCACTGTTGTAGTCTTGACCCTAAAAGCTCATCCTTTACCTTAGACAAGCCAAGATCTCTTATAAGGTCACTCAACTCTGCTTGACTAATTTTGTGCGGATCACTAGATCTATCGCTTACCTGAAAATCAGGGTCATAAGATGTTGAAGGATGGGTTGCTCCTTCTAAACAGTCTTCATCACCTTCCTCTAAAATTTCATAGTTTTGGGGTGGAGAAGGGACTGGCAAAGTGTCTGAGTGTGGTACAGGCCGAAGAGTAGATGGGAGATTAGGGTATTTAACCGCTCCTCTTTTCTTCATAGATAAACCTTGCTTAATGGGAGGAGTTAAGCAGAAATAACAGTCGTCTGTATGATTGGTAGGCTCACGCCAAACCATAGGTACTGCAAAAGCCATTGCCCGGTTTTTATTTTTCAGCCACTCTCGCAATATGACGGAACAAGGATTGCAACAAATATGAGGAGCCCATGATTTATCTTGGTCCCCAACTTTCACACCAAAATAATGTTCATAGGCAGTCTTAACGATAGGTGTCATTTTACGTTTCTGAGCCAAAAATGTTATTTCACCACATATATAGCAAAAGCTATCGACAGAATTCACACACTTTCGAGGCATTTCAGATCAGCACTAAAATTAATTTAAAAATCAACTTCACACAATAATTTCAATAGCAACCACGTGCGTACAACTGACAAACTCACATAGGTTATGTTTACTACTTATGAACAGCTGAAGAGAGGGAAATTATGTAAACAAACCTGTGTACCAACTGTTGGTAATGAAATATTTCATTTGTTGAAAACTCAATATATATATATATATATATATATATATATATATATATATATATATATCTGAAATACGAGCTAATATATAATTTTTATGGTCATTTTCGGTTTTAACACGTGGAAATACATTAAAATCAGCTAATTTCAACCTCGAAACAAAAACTTTGTTGTGCAGTGTTATTAGTATTGCAAATTATCCCCAAAGTTTTATATTTAATGTTTATTAATGAAACAGATCTAACTTTTATATTTTTCTTCTCGTGCTGTTGGCATCAACCTGCGTTCTTCGCTAAGTTACTAGAAGGGTTTGTCCGTCGTTTTTCCCGATCTCCATTGTTGATTCCACCAGGGTCTTTTGTTCCGTTCTGCACCAGCTTTAGTTGGTTATCTATAACCTCTACTTTCTTTTCTTTTATCACTGACAATTGAATTTTGAAATTTACAAAATTTGAATTATTTCAAACCAGTTGTCAGCCTGATGTGGGAGATTTCTCAAAGAAGTATCACATAATTCCTTTCGCAATAAAAAATTATACAAAATAATAATTACTTTAGAAATAAAAATATCGTGTTAGTAGTGTTATAACCGTTTAATCGTTTTTAGGCAGAATAGTATACCCGAGTTTGTATCTAACATCTACAAGCAATTAGGCCTACTTCATACTGGCGTTGTAATCATTTGTGGTGCTGTTAGGTCCTGAGCTGGAGACTAAGTAAACAGGTGTATCTGTATGGGAAACCTATCCTTATCTCTTGTATCCCAGTGTTTCCTTGATCCTTTAAATACTAACCCTTCACTAGCCCGTGTGTTAGCTACGTTACTATCCATGTTAGCTACGTGTGAGCTCATATGGTGCTCGTAGAAAGCATCTGTTTACTTCTGCAGAGAAGCTACCCTGACCATGCGAACCTTGATTAGACTACCCTCACTTAATTAAGTCTCTAGTTCCAGAGACGTAGAGTTCATTTTAGTTTATACAAAAAGTCCCCTTAGCTATCCTTCTTCATACTGGCCTACTTCATACTGCCGTTGTAATCATTTATGGTCCTGAGCTGGAGACTGTTTACTTCTGCAGAGAAGCGTCCCTGACCATGTGAGCCCTGATTAGACTGCGCTCACATAATAAAGCATCTAGCTCCAAAGACGTATAGTTCATTTTAGCCTCTACAAAAATCCCCATGAGCATATCCCTCTCCAATAAGAATCATACGCTTTTTTTACATCACAACACAATAACATTCACTTAAACAACTGAGTCCTGAAATGCTCTTCTTGTTAACCAATTGATTTTTATAATATTGATAACGTAACATTTGAAGGGTGCAACACATATGACTGTTGAGTGCATCAGATGATACGAATGTTGATAACGTCTCCATAACATCGAAAAAAATCTTATGTTAATCAGATAATAAAAACGTTAAGTGCATCAGGTAACAAGAGTTTTGATGCATCAGATGTAGGAACGTTGAGTACATCAGACGAAAAGAATGTCAAATTCATCAGATGACAAGTATGTTGAGTGCATCATATGTAGGAACGTTGATTACATCAGATAAAAAAATGGTAATTGAATCAGATGATAAGAAAGTTGGGTGCATCAGTTGAAAAACATGTTGAGTGATTCCGATGAGAAGAATATTGATGCATCAGATTAAGGATATGTTGAGTTCATCAAGTGACAATATTGTTGAGTGGATCAGATAATAAGAATGTTGAGTGCATCAGATAATAATAATAATGTTTAGTGAGCTAGACGATATTATTGTTGTGCATTAGGTCGTTACCTTCCCAGAAACATAAATAAAAGTTAACAAAAAAGCTAAAAAAAACATATTTTACTTTCGTCTACGAAGACCTAAGTGAGGTTTATGTAGGTCCATGGGTAAATAATAGTGATTTTATGTCACAACTCTGTGTAACGACTTACATTTGTATGCTTTATAAATATCCAAATATGTCAAAAGAAATAATGAAACTAGTTTTAACGTATTACCTGTTAAAAAATTACGGGTTTATGCAACCAACAATTCCTCAAAACATAAACAATCTTAAATTTAAATCAATATTACATTTGTTATTTTAAAAAAATCCCACACATAACACATTTACAGTAATAAAAAAAATATATATTAGCTTGTGACTTGATAAGGAAACTCTCTTGGCAAAGCCGACCTTCAGTCTCGGTCTATGTTGGATCGAGACCTTCGAGACCTTCAGTCTCGGTCTAACTTCCTAGTTAGGCTAGAAAAGACTCCGTGAAATAAATCAAAGAGAAAATATAAACTGTGTACTGTATATTGTAATTAAAGTTTGTAAAAATTATTTGAACCTGCGCATGCGCACTGAAGCTTTAAATTATTAATTAACTAATTCGTAGTAATCTGAATGCGATACACGGGAGGGGATGGTACTCGGTGCTATTATGGAAATTTATTTGTAATAACTTCACTCTGTAATTTTGCGTCCAATTAGGGCATTCAGTGTTTTCAGTTCTGATATATGATATGTTCAGTGATCATTATCTGAAGGTTGCGTTTACATTCTTATGTTGAAATATTCACGTAGTTAGTAATACTGATGGTACATCGATTGGAAATACGTTTTAAGAAAGATTTCAACATTTGTTTTTTATGCTCAGATGTATGTGTAGCGTTCTAAATCTGTGCACAGCCTGCACTGACACAATCACCCTGAACAAGTTTAGCTTTAGCTATATTTTATATATTTGTAATTTTTCCGTTTAAAGTAAGCAGAATAAAGACTGATGGACAATGGACTGATGGAAGACGGGATTATATCTCGCATAAATTAGCAACAGGATTGTTATGAACTTCGAAGTTTCGGGAAGCTATAAAAGTCTGGTTCAGAAGGTCACCTAATATAAATAATTTGTAAATTACGTAAAATAGTAGTTTTTAATAATTTTACTACTTTCATTATGTCGAAAAACGAAATAACAAATACAAATAAGTGCATTTTACAATTTATTAGGAATATACTGTGGTTGAATTTACACAAAAACCTCTTAACCACAAACTTTCTTTATTTTACCCTTATGTACATTTCTGAGTCTTTGTATGTTATCCCTCTGAGGATGGTTACTTTGTAACTGAAATATACATAAGGGTAAAATAAAGAAAGTTTGTGGTTAAGAGTTTTTTGTGTATTTATTATTGCATTTTACAGCTTAAAGTAGTTCCACATACAAGGAGTGAAAAAAGAATCCATGATTGTTTTTTTTTAAATATTGTCTCACTGACAGACGGTTCTGATTATATACAGGTTAGGTTACCATTGCTTCCGGAATATGATATATTTTACAGCATTTACTGAAATCTGTTTAAATATGTGACAATCACTTGGTAAACTTAGTTTAACACGTATACTCCATAATCGATAATTAATATTAACTGAATATAAAACAGGTTGACAGCATTGCGTTTGTTCCAGTGCGTATTTATCGTCATTAACAATTATCCAAGTGATTTAAAAACCTGCAATATGAGCAAGAGACTCTTTTGATTAAATTAATTACATACTTTAGAAATATAGGTTTTAATTGTCTTCGTTCAAAAACCTAATCGGTTTAAACTTACAGATTTCGTAACTAATTATTTGAGAGCGTACTGGGACCTATAAACTTACTTGCTGAATCAAGCGTATGAAAACATCGTTTGAATGATCTGCTACTGGCGGTGATCATTGGTATTTCCAATGATACCAATACTGATATGTATTGGAAAGGTTAGAAGTGTGTGTTAGTTATGTTGTTTTTGTTTTAGGCGATGTTTGTGTATTTCAACACTTTCTATAGTGAGTAGTGTTTTAGGCGATGTTTATGTATTTGAAGAATATTTAAATTAACCTTAGTGATTTGTACGTGTGGCGTAGTTGGGTTTCGGATTTAAATATTCTAATTTTGTAAACCTATCACTATATTGCTTTTATTTTAAATATTTCTATATTTCATCCTAATTCGCTTCCTATGGGACTTACAGTGACTTCAACGTAGACACATCGTAACTTTAATTGCTCCTAAACTTTCAGTTCATTTGGTGTTTAAAGAGATCAGTTTATGCAATCATCACCACATAACTGACGTGGTAAGGACATAAATCTCTCCTGATCCATGTGGTAACCTCATAACTCAGTTAATTTCTTCTTTAAAATAATCTGTTTTGTATATAAAAAATCATCACTCAATGCAGAAATTAAAGATATCATATTATCCCACTTTAATGTTATCTTATTTACTTTACTTGTAAAATAAAAGACTTAGGATCCAACCAACCTGTTGTTAGGACATGTTATAAGCTCGATAGAATGTAGAAATGTCTCTATAACCTAATATCTTGGCGTATACCTGAAGAAAGCGGCCTTGATCACAAGAGCTATGATTTACACACCCTTGCACCATTTATTCTTCGTTTGTTCTCTCGAGTCCCATAATCCTATTTGTATCTCTGCACAACTATATGGCAAGGCCTTAAGTTAGTTTATTTTCTGGTTCCATCTCCCATCCGACGTTGGGAATCCTCATTAGTATTTATACTATAATTAACTGCGGCCTTAAATACTTCTACCGAACTACATCCTTACCTCTATCTGAGTTTTCGCAATCAGGGAGCTCTTCTCCATTACTTTTCGTTCCGTGGTTCTGTCCTTGAACTATGGCTAACATTAGTATATTGCTTCCCTCATTATCTGGTCCACGTATTCAAATTTTCCCTGCTTTATAGTTGTTTTATTTCTCGCATATTTTTCAATTTTACCAATACTTCATTTGTTACTTTTTCTATCCATGATACCATTCATATTACCACATTACACGTCATCACAAAAGTTCCAATCGTTATGTTGTTTCTCTATTTTAAAACACAACCCTCCTCCACGTATAGTATGACCTTGAACAAATGTAATAAGGAACCATATAAATTTCTGATTTAGATTAATATATCACCAATACATGTGGATCATTTTAACAAGTTTTAATACCAAAAATATATTTACCCGTTAAAAATTATTTACCAGGTTTGTGAATATATTAATGTGTAGGACAATATCCTCCTTGAAATTAACCACAATACATTACTAGAGAGGATTTATGCTGGCTATATTTCTCTTTCAGGCTATAATTTTATATTTCCTACAAAGAGATTTTATTTCTAATCAGTTTGTTATCGACACTGATCCTATATAGTAATTGGCGTCCAATCTATTCAAACTTCTATGCTACATTGTTCCAAGTCCTAGGCTCTGTGCTCACCTCATGGAGCCGCTACACCCCGCGTTATCTATGTTATTATTGCACTTTATGTCGCAATAAACCAAAGCCGGCTCCCAAATTATATTTTAGCTACAATTTATCGCTGCCTTTTCACCACACGTCATGATTTATTTCCCCGAGGAAAGACAAAGTGTGACTGATTGCGCGATAAATAATGCTACATATTCAACGTAGCGGCGCTGCTCACAGTTCTAAAGGTTTAAATATGTTTAGCGTAGAATTCTGTGAGTCTATCCGTAGCGCAAAAGCGTTTGTTGCTAAATGCAATCAGCTGTTCTTCCATGATTTATAAGGCAATATTTCAACGTATTTTAAATAGAGGTTGTTTCTGAAGAAGTAAATATCCATTTTGTTTTAAGTCTGGGTAAATAAATTAGGTAAGTAAAAACACAAGAAAATAGTGAATGCGTAGTTAATAAATAATTACTGTAAAATTGAATTCATAATGTATAACAAAAATTAATTATTTAATATTTTAATTGCAATTACTTTTAATTTCTCATGTATATCTGGAAATAATTACTATTCAAATTAAATGTAAATTAGTTAGTTAATACGCGTTTGTGGTTGCATATGTTTACATGTTATGGCTTCGCTTCCAATACGGTAAATAATGTAATATATTACAATGTATCAAGCTAATGATCACCTGGAAAAAAGTATCTACAGCCTGAATTCAAAACTAATAGAATCAACATTTATTTTTCACAGAGGAGGGCATTTTAATAATTGCTGTTGTTTTTGTTTTATAGTTAATACCACATTTATTATAGGTTTTGTTCAATAGAAGTTTAAATATATTCTGGATAAGACATTTCCACTGAGGTTTAACCTTGGAAAGAATATGAATGATATCTACCCTGTAGAAATCTTCTACTTTTGTAGTATAGTTAATAATTGAAAGGAAATGATTAGTTATTTTTATATGATCGAGCAATAAAGCTGTTATTTCATTAAGAGAGGAATATTTTCGCCGGTTGAACATATTTAGCTAATATTGTAATGCTTGAGTATTTTGTAATATAGTTATTATTTTAAAAACGAACGAAGAGCTCAAGTCTAATTGAAAAGAATATGTTGTTTTATTGTTATAGAAAATGTAATGTTTTGTTATGGCCTTCATAAAAACAATTGGATATTATTACATCAAGGAAAGCCTAGATGTAAATACACGTGTCAGTGGCTTACATATGGTAGTGTTTGTCATCCGCCCGTAGAGCCGTGCGGTTTGTTCTGTGTTTATCCGGGCTTTGTCTTACGCATTCACAATACGCTGGTAGCCACAACACCTATGTAAGGTTGACAGTTCCCAGGCCTTTATGATATATATATATATATATATATATATATATATATATATGCACTATATATATGGTATGGATATTTGGTGTACCGAAAACCAATGAAATTGTGAAATCAGTAGCTTTGGGAAACTACGGGGCTACTATGTATCATCAGAAATGTGTGACATCATTAAAACACAAGCCTTTGCCTTTACTTCCAAAGTTTGTAAGTCCGAATTTGGGATTTAATTCGTATCATTGCTCTCATAGCTTCCTTTGTAGGACTATTCGTTTATTTTACATTTGTTTTATTTCTTATATTCAATGTGTCTATTTAAAATTTATTTGTTTGTACTTTTTGTCAATCTCTCTCATTTACCTTGTGTTTAGGATACTCTGTTTTATGTGATGGTAATAACAAAAAACAGGTGATTAGGTAAACTGTCACTGGCTCTTAGAGATTAATTGTGGCAGAAACACTAGAGATGGTTGAATGTCGTAACATCACGATACAGGTATTATATAGGGACTTATAGATAGAGTATGATAAATAACGTAGACAGTGAAGGGGTGAATTTTGAGTTTATCTACCCAATAACATTTTTAGGAATATAGAGGATGGCAAATATGGGTGATAATAATACAAGCAAAATATGTGTTAATATTCCACCATATAGAGAGGGTCATAAGAAACAAAACAAGAGAATAATACACCACGAACATTGTAGCTGTTTTTAGCTAGGCCTTACTAACAGGGACGTCTCTGAAGTAAGTTACGCTATTTTTATAAATCCTAATTGCAATCGGGAAACTTCTGGGAGTCGTGAGGAACTGGCGTTGGGTATAGTGGCAACACTGTTACTTTCTTATGCGTATGCGTCGATCGAACTGCCATTGAAGCTACAGCCACTATGGAGCTAACACTTGTTTCTGCCACCGTTTGCGAAGCTCGTGGTGTTATTATTTTAATAACGAAAAAAAATAAATATGTCGCTGATTGTTGATGATTATGGTGAAGATATTATATCAAGGCCAAGGGTTTCACGATGAAGCCAGTCATTCATTGAAAGTAGAACAACATTATATGATGAACAACCAAGTAGAAGAACTACTAGACAGAAAGAAGAGAACGATGACAAGGTTGGGGCTGAAAAACTCTTCTTTAAGAAAAATGTACACTAAATACAAATTTTTTATCGAAACCTTATTCATAGCAAAAAATTATTATAATAAAACGCATTTTGTAGAAACCGTTTTATAGAGAACTAATGGGTCTGTATTAATTAAAAAAGTTTCTAAAAACGTATTCCTTTTAAATAGCTTGATTTGTGTTGAGTCATTAAAATGTATTTTTGGATGCGATTCAGTGGGATTACAGAGACGAATACATGCGGGTTGTTTGAATACATCATTAGTACATATGGACATAAATGCTATAATGATATGAATAAGTATATTAATTTTTAA
The DNA here is from genome assembly GCA_036971475.1 of Prosapia bicincta. NCBI lineage: Eukaryota > Metazoa > Arthropoda > Insecta > Hemiptera > Cercopidae > Prosapia > Prosapia bicincta. Next base: position 268,136,565 of record JBAIZL010000002.1, on the reverse strand, counting down.
CGTAAATATAATACGCCAAATTCTAAGCAGATATTTAGACTGGAACTTCGAAGTTAAATATTTCTCCATACTGGCATAATACACAAACAGCTTCAAAAACGTTATCAAAATATCTTAACGGAGTTAATGATGAAAACAAATTAGTTTTCAAAATCACATTTTACGATTTTCAGTTATTAATTATTATACTTGGCTTATAAATTAATTGTCTTTTCCACTCACTTTAAATTTTTCCAAATGTAAACCTGAATCAGATAGTCTCGTAAACCTTATATTGATAGTTTTTATATTAGTAAACTTAGATAGGGTGTAGTGAGATAGAACACCACATAAAATGCCATTCAATTGCTGTAAGGTCTGAGAGTTCTCGCACGAACATTATAACAATAAGAATAAAACAAAGATGACGCCATTTCGTAAAAACTAATTTAAATAAAAACTTTAAAGTATTTTAGGATGTTTAATGTAAAAACGTCTATAGCGTCGCCTACATAAACCTATTTAATGGACGCAAACTTACGAATTCGTGACCCGTTACGCTATGAGTCACCTATAAGTGAATTTAAAGGATAACATATTATTTCGTGCAACTGCTGATTTTGTGCTATAGGTTATGTTGTAGAACAGCTGTTTCACACGAAGGGTATGTTGCAATATATTGAATATTGTTAAGGAAAAAATATTATTCAATAATTATGATGATTTGATTAACATATTAACCCTGGAGCAAGGAAATTTTGTTTTCACGGTTGATAGAATCCTAACGCTTTGCCTAGCTGTCTATTTTTGCCTCCTAGTCAACGCTTAAAAACAGTCGATTTTACTTCAATGTTTATCTTACAATTCGGGTCTGACAGACTTGACGCCCCGGCTTGTGTTACTGCGATTCGGGTCAGACAGACTAGGCTTGTTTTACTGAATTTTGTGATTTAAAATAATTAAAAAATATTTTCTTAGTGTTTATGAATGGTTTGGTTATTACTATCGGCAAGAGGTAAATTATCATTAAGAGGCCAGAGTTTCCAACCGGATCATAAACACATAACACTACAGAAGTGCAATTTCCAGATGACGGGTTTGGCTGGTAATTTAATTCGTCAAGATACCAGACGTCGGTTTCGCTATTTATATTCCAATCCGTATTTTTTCTGCCTTACCCCATTTTGAGTTCACTGTTTTCCCCCATAACTGTACGATTCTTCACATTGAACTCTTTGCCACCAACCCAGCACCAACTGTCTTTCTGTTTGTTTTGGGTTTTCTATTGTCCACTCAAATAACTGATGTCCTTGGCTTAAACAGTAATAAACTCATTGTTTTGAAAACTTAGTGTATTCTTCTCGTACCTGCATCTCATATATTTCAGTTTGTATTTAATAGTTACCTCCAACTATTAACAAGAAGAAATGATCCCCAAACTATTTCATAAGGTGTTAGACCACCTATAAAGTAGGAAATTACCTCACAAACGAAATTATGGTATAAATAAGTCAATTTGCTTATCAATTTATTTGTTAAACAAACAGAACTCTGCTTTCCTTCCGTATTTAAGTAACAGCAAATATTATTTTTCCAAAGGAAAAAATAAAATCCGTTTTTCAACAAAGATGAAATCAATAAAAGTAATAACTAAAGGAAAACTTCAAGAGTCGAATTAACTAAGGCATAACATTCTGGGCTTAGGTCGGCCTCTTATTCTTGTTTTGATCGGAAAAAGGATTATTTGCTTCTCATTGAAAGGAATAGATAATTTTTTTTAGTAATCGGTTAATTTTGTTCGTCAGTGATTCGGCAAACAGTGTGTACGCATTTGACTTAGTAAGAGCAGCGTGCAACATAGAAAATGAATGCGACAAGAAAGAAACTCTATTTCGCCATAGGTGAAATAAAATGGAAAATTATATTCAGGAAATTGTTCTGTTTTATCCGGTATAAACACTAAGATACCACCATTTTGTTTTACAATTATTTTCAATCCCATGTGAATAGTAAAAAGACAACCTTTTTAATCGTATTTAGCTATGAATGATTAAATGCGTTACAGCAGATAAACTTTGTACATTATATAGAATGTTAATTAATTAGGCTAGTTTATAAATCACCATCTCTAATTTATATTAAAAATAATTTTAATTAAATATTGAGATTATGTGTTCAGCTAATTCTCAGGTTTTATGCTACCGAAAACATTCCCACCTGTTTATAAACACAGCCCTTTGACAATAAAATTCTTCTAACTTTGTTTACAAACCAACTTAATGAAACCAACCATCGAGGGAACATCGGTGTATAAATGAATTGGGTATTTCAGAAGACTAAGGTAACGTTGTGTCTCGGGACTCGCTGTGATGACCATTAATGTCGTTAAGAATTCATGGCGCCGAATTAATTCGTGTTGCCGATGATTAGAGCCTTTAACAATTCAAAGGTTACAGAGAAGAGCTTTTGCTTATAAGTGGAAACTAACTTTTGAATTTCTAATTTCCGGCGCTGAACAGTGCAAAATAATTTTTTGTAATACAATACCAGTACCTAAATGTAGAATAACTGTGTCAAACAATTTTCTGAACATTATGAATCTATTCAGAAATTTTAAATACAATTTAACAAATGTTTACATTTCAATTTTGAAAATTGTTTTTTAATAATTACGTGTTGTACTGAATAATTCTGTTAGTTTTCTTTCAAGGGAACTAAAAATCTTTAACATTTTGTTATTACTTATAGACGGAAACTAACTTTATACTTTTTAACTTCCGTCGTTGGACAGTGCTAAATATTTTTTTGTAATACCATACCAGTGACTAAATATAGAATAACTCTGTAAAAATTCCCTGAACTTAATGAAACTTATTCAGTTTTAAATACGATTTTACAACTTTAACATTTCAATTTTGAAAGCTTGTTTTAAATAATAAAATGTAAAAAATGCATTATTGAATAGTCCTTTTAGTTTTCTATTAAAAGACTAAAAATCTTTACAATGAATTATTATTTTTTATTATTTCAAAAATCACTTTTTAGGAACTAAGAATAAGTAACTCTTTTCAAATCTGTTGAACGTTTAGTTTTATAGAAAATTTAATCTTCCTGACGCGAAATATTTCTCCTTTTATCCAGAAACATGCAACCCACTTATAGATATATTGTTGACAATAAATCCCCAAGTCGTGGATGGTGTTACAGATTAAAGTAATAAACTATTTGGATGCAGAGTATTCGTTTATTTATTTAATACAGAAACAACAATAATGGTATAATTACAAAAATAATGTTAACGGTACAACAATAACAAAGATACAGCAACTACTATTTGCAACTAGTGCTTAGGTTACAAAAATAACGACGAAACAACAATAATGTTAAAATTACAAAAATAATGTTAACGGTACAACAATAACAAAGATACAGCAACTGCTATTTGCAACTAGTGCTTAGGTTACAAACATAACGACGAAACAACAATAATGGTATAATTACAAAAATAATGTTAACGGTACAACAATAACAAAGATACAGCAACTACTATTTGCAACTAGTGCTTAGGTTAAAAAAATAACGACGAAACAACAATAATGTTAAAATTACAAAAATAATGTTAACGGTACAACAATAACAAAGATACAGCAACTACTATTTGCAACTAGTGCTTAGGTTACAAAAGTAACGACGAAACAACAATAATGTTCAAATTACAAAAATAATGTTAACGGTACAACAATAACAAAGATACAGCAACTACTATTTGCAACTAGTGCTTAGGTTACAAAAATAACGACGAAACAACAATAATGTTAAAATTACAAAAATAATGTTAACGGTACAACATTAATATAGATACAGCAACTACTATTTGCAACTAGTGCTTAGGTTACAAAAATAACGACGAAACAACAATAATGTTAAAATTACAAAAATAATGTTAACAGTACAACAATAACAAAGATACAGCAACCACTTTTTGCAACTAGTGCTTAGGTTACAAAAATAACGACGAAACAATAAAAATGTTAAAATTAAAAAAATAATGTTAATGGTACACCAATAACAAAGATACAGCAAGTACTATTTGCAACTAGTGCTTAGGTTACAAAAATAACGACGAAACAACAATAATGTTAAAATTACAAAAATAATGTTAACGGTACAACAATAACAAAGATACAACAACTACTATTTGCAACTAGTGCTTAGGTTACAAAAATAACGACGAAACAACAATAATGTTAAAATTACAAAAATAATGTTAACGGTACAACAATAACAAAGATACAGCAACCACTATTTGCAAGTAGTGCTTAGGCTACAAAAATAACGACCAAACAACAATAATATTAAATTTAAAAAAATTACGACGAAGCAACAGTAATGGTAAAGTTACAATTATAACAACGATACAGCAACTAATATTGTTGCAACTAGTATAACAGTTACTAAAATAACGTCGAAATAACAATCATGGTAAAGTTACAACAATACCAATGATACAGGAACTAGTAATATTACAAATAGTGATAAAGTTACAAAAACAAATGCTAAACGACAACTACATGTGAAGATAGAGGAAAAACAACGATACAATAAATATTGTTAAAGTCACAACAATAGCAACGATCCCTCAACTAGCTACAAATAATTAGACGAGACCACAACTAATGTTAAACACACAGCAATATTGACGGTGCAACTAATGTTGAAGATACAACGATAGTTACGATACAAATGATGTTGAAGATAGAATAATAACGAGAAATGGAATAACTAATGGTAAATTTACAAAAATAACAACACTTTCAAACTTATCAGTGTCAAACGTTTATAAACGCGTCAAGGTCTAAACTTAGACTAAACAAAGAAAAAATTTGCTTTCACGCCTCTTTTAATTTTTAGTAAAAGTTTGTTTTTTTAAACACCATTGTTGATATTTTTAATAATTTTAAATCAACTAAAAGTCTGACCATTTGTTTTTTGATAAAACATTCTCTATCTATTGTTGCCTCCGTGGTAAATTATGCTTCCCAAATATGCAAAAAAAGGAAACAACAATTTTATATAAAATTAATAAAAAAAACCTTTTATTAAATTGGGATTTAAAATTTTCTCCACAAATAATATTGGATCATTTTATTATTATAATGAGCACTGTGTGTGTAATGTTTGTGTTATAATGTGTAATGTGTATTATTTTATCATCATTGTTTGTGTAATTATTTGATATTTACACTATGAATAATGTCTCTTCTAAAATAAAACTAAAAACCACATGTAATTTTTACCTTAGTAGTATCATCGACAGTTGACTATGAAGAAACTATGTTGAAACGCCAGCTTGACCAGGCGAATATAATTAATTTACTTTCTACCAAACGAGATTTTCTGCAACACAAACTAATTTTACTGAATAGTAGGCTACAAATATCGTTACAAACTACAGTTAGAGCCTATCGCTGAAGCTAATATATTGGACATGTGCGATATGTCATTTGGTAAGGAAGCAATGGTATGGCAATTGTAAGGAGGTTAAGTCAAAATAAGTAGAAAAAACTAAGTCTTTTGAGTTTTCATTTCTTGAAAGAAATAGTAAATGTCAAAATATAAATTATCAATAAGGAGCCGCACAGAGTTTCCAGTGACTTGGAAGCTAACATTCAGGTTAACGGGACACTCAGGGATGACAACGGGGAGTGTTCATATACGTAGCCTAGTATTGCAATAATTTGACGATAAGACTCAGGCAACATTTACTCTTAGAAAAGGCCTACCTATTTAAATATAAATGCACGTTTAAATGAAGAATAGTATCTTTATGCAAAATAAATTTAGCAACTCACCCTACAATAGTCATTGTTTCGAAACTTTCCACTAGTGAAATATTGTGCTCCCTTTTAGACGGGTAAGCTATATCCTAAATAAATCCATACAACGAAATACTCCGATGAAAGAATTGGTACTTTGCGAATAAGTAAATGTCGTCTGTAGTTTTACTCCCTTTTTGTAAAGATAGAAAAGCTATTTAATACACATCTGCATACAAACGGCAAAAAAGACTTGTATGCAACCAACAAGTTTTAAAGTTTTGATGTAATATTCAGTGTGTGTAATAGAGAAAGTTTGTACGTGCGGTCATAATGCAGTAACTTTGTCAATTTCTTAGTTACTTTCAAGAAAAACTATTCCTTTCGAGCTAGTTTTTTAACTTATATTGCGATGACAAACCATTTCAATGTTATAAAATATTGCTCATAAGCATACATTATCTTAAACTTAAAAGGTCATTATTTTTGAGTAATTGGTCATATCCGTTGGTTGAAACCGACGGAGGTTATATTCACTAATTTCCTGGAGGGGTCCTACCTCAACTTAAGTGTTTCACTAAGCTCAAAAGATTTATAAACATAATTTTATTTTTATAAACCTTTATTAATTAAGAGCAGTGTTTAATAAGTGTTTACTTCATGCAAAGAATGTCATTCTTTTATTCAAACAATTATTACAACCAAATATATATTTTGGTACTCATTTAAAATTATTTTGTATTCAAGGTTAACTTACGTATTCACAATTTGGATTTCTTTTTTGGGGGTTAATTACATCTGACTATTTTATGTTCGTCATTTTAGTTCAAAGACGTAATTCAACATGGCGTCACAATTGTCTGTATTCTATCTTTCTTTAATTGAGACAAAATCCCTATATTTAAACCCATGACATTTTATGAAGATGTGTGTAAAAAAAATATTAATATTTCAATTTAGGCCAACAATTTTATATTTATTATTTATATATTTGAAGAAAGTAAGACAGCTGTAACCTTTATATTTTTTTCTCGCGCTGTTGGCATCGACCTGCGTTGTTGGTTAAGTTGCTGGAATGGTTGGGCTGTCGTTTTTCCCGGTCTCCAATGTTTATTCCACCCGGGGCTTTCGCTCTGCATCAGCCTTAGTTGGTTATCCATCATCTCTACGCTCTTTTGTTTTATCACTGCAAGTTCAATTTTAAAATTTACAAAGTTTGAATTATTTCAAACCAGTTGCCAGCCTGAAGTGGGAAATTTCTCAAAGAAGGATCACATAATTCCTTTCCCAATAAAAAATTATACAAAATAATAATTGATTTACAAATAAAAATATCGTGTTAGTAGTGTTATAACCATTTGATCGTTTTTAGGCAGAATAGTATACCCGGGTTTTTATGTAACTTTTGCCAGCAATGAGGCCTACTTCATACAGGCGTTGTTATCCTTTGTGGTCCTGTTAGGTCCTGAGCCGGAGACTACGTAAACAGGAGGATCTGTATTGGAAAACTATTCTTATCTCTTCTATCCTAGTGTTTTCCTTGATCCTTTAAACAATATCCCATCATTAGCCTCGGAATTAGCTACTATAGTGCTCGTAGAAAGCAACTGTTTACTTCTGCAGAGAAGCTACCCTGACCATGCGAGACCTGATTAGACTGCGCGCACATAATAAAGTCTCTAGTTACAGAGACGTACAGTTCATTTTAGTCCCTACAAAAGTCCCCTTAGGGTTTCCTTCTCCAATAAGAAAAATATGCTTTTCTTTTACTATACAATAACATTCACTTGATCAATTGAGTCCTGAAATGTTCTTCTTGTCGACCAATTAATGTTTATGATGTAGGTAGCGTAACATGTGAAGAGTGCAACAGATAATACTGTTGAGTGCATTAAACGATACGAATGTTGAGTAAATCTGATGAATAAATGTTAATTTATTCAGATAATTAGAAAGTTTACTGTATCAGATGACGAGAATGTTGAGTACACCAGATGTTAAAAATGTGCATCAGAGGATGAGAATTTTGAGTACATTATATGACTAGAATGATGAATACATCAGATGGGGATAATGTTGAGTACATTAGATGTAATGAATGTTTAGTGCATCAGTTGTAGGAACAATGGGTACATCAGATGAAAGTATGTTAACTAAATCAGATGATAAGAACGTTGAGTCCATCAGATGAAAAAAATATTGATGCTTCTGATGAGAAGGATATTGGGGCATCAGATTAAAGTTATTTTTAGTTCATCAAGTGATAAGACTGTTGAGTGCATCAGATAATAAGAATGTTTAGTGCATCAGATAATAAGAATGTTTAGTGCATCAGATAATAAGAATATTTAGTGCACTATACGACAGTAATGTTGTGCATCAGGTCGTTACCTAAACTTTTTACATAAATAAAAGTCTAACAAAAAAGGTAAAAAAACAATTTTTACATTCGTCTACGAAGACCTAAGTAAGGTTTATGTAGCTCCATGGGTAAATTATAGTAGTTTTATGTCACAAAGCTGTCTAACGACTAACATTATTTTGCTTTATAAATATCCAAAAATGGCAAACGAAATAATAAAACTAGTTTTAACTTTTACCTGTAATAAGATGAGGGGTTATGCAACCAACAATACCTTAAATTCAAAACAATATTAAATTTGTTACTAAACAAATACCACAATCAACACATTTACAATAATAACAAAATATACATTACCTTGTAACTTGATAAGGAAACTCTCTTGGCCAAGGCGACCTTCACTCTCGGCCAATGTTAGATTAGGAAGTTAGTATAGAAAATACTCCGTGAAATAATTCAAAGAAAAAATATCTATTGTGCACTGTATATTGTAATTAAAGTTTGTAAATATTATTTGAACCTGCGCATGCTCACTGAAGCTTAGTAATCTGAATGCGATATACGGGAGGGGATGGTACTCGGCGCTATTATGGAAATTTATTGGTAATAACTACACTCTGTAATTTTGCGTCCAATTAGGGCATTCAGTGTTTTTAGTTCTGATATGAAATATGTTCAGTGATCTTTTTTTGAAGGTTGCGTTTACATTCTTATGTTGAAATATCCACGTAATTAGTAATACGGAAGGTACATAGATTAGAAATACGTTTTAAGATAGATTTCAACGTTTGTTGTTTTATACTCAGATGTATGTTATGTTAGCGTTCTACATCTGTGCACAGCCTGCAATAACACAATCACCCTGAACAAGTTTAGCTTTAGCTATATTTTATATATTTGTAATTGTTCCGTTTAACTTAATCAAAATAAAGACTGATGGACAATGGACTGATTTCATCCCGCATATTTTAGCTACAGGATTTTTATGAACTTCGAAAATTCGAGAAGCTATTAAATATTTCTTCTTGCTCAGAAGGCCACCAAATCTAAATAGTTTGTAAATTACGTAAAATATTAGTTTTGAATAATTTTACTACTTTCATGAGATGTGAAAACGAAATACCAAATAGAAATAACTGCATTTTACAGCTGACAGTAGTTGGCACATACAAATAGTGAGAAAATCCATGAAATGTTTTTTTTCAAATATTGTGATAATTAGACAGTTATGCTTATAGACAGATTGGGTTGTCATTGCTTACTCGTATTTGCTACGGGATATAATATATTCTACGGCAATTACTGTTTAAATATCCGACATTAATTTGGTACAGTTTTAATGCTTATATTTATAATATAATACATTATATATATAATACATAATATATTTATAATATTTATATTATATATAATTTTAACACTTAAAATCCCTAATCGATAGTTAATGTCACTTTTAACCGAACACAAAACAGTTTGGCAGCATTGCGTTTGTTCCAGTGCGTATTTATCCTCATTAAAAGTTATCCTTTAGGTACTGTAGTAAATATTAGATCACAAATCCATTCAGTTTTGTCCAAGTGGTATCGAAGTCAAGCCATCAAATAAAACATGCAGTCATGTCTATTCAAAACATGACTCTCGTTATCTCCCCAGAAGATGGGAGACTTGCAGTTTAGTTGATTTCAGATAGAAAAGTAACTCCCGATATACTCTATGGAAGATTCACTATTTGGGAAGATTCTAAGATCGAATTGGAATATCTTAATGCTGATAGACGACCAGGTAATCGAATTTAGGTCGTGTGGGTACTAGCTTGGGGAGATTCTAGGCACGCGACTGTCTCCCCTCACAGGCTTCACCAGCCCTTGACACAACTAGAAGTAAAGGCTTCAACCTTTCTTTACACTTTTTAAGGTAACAAATGCTTTTCCTAAGTTTTCTTGATTTCTAACCACAAAATCGGTAAATCTTTCAACTCATATAGCATCGCTGAATGCATCCACTAATTGTGTATATACATACATCCATGTCAATGCGTCAGATGGTATATATATATATATATATATATATATATATATATATATATGTTTGTACACTTAGCTTATAGATTGAATAACGTATTTTATAGAAGAAAATTGCCTCTTACGTTTACATTTGTTAAAAGTTAAAAAAGTATGGACATTTTAATATATGGGTGATTTCCATTGTTATACATTACTAAATAAAACTATGTCAAAATAATAATATCGACGCATAAATTATTTTAGCTTCGGTTTGTTATTCTCTTTTAATGGCAAAGATGTAAAAGAGAACAGCTTGAAAAGCTCATAATAAAAATTAAATAATTCCTTCGTAGATGGGATCGTTTAAGAGCTTAGTACATAAATTTAAATAGGTATGAAGGGACCTACATAGATTTAAAATTATATTATACTGCAAATATCCATCATTATCTGCAAATTATAAAACATAGGTAATAGGGTAGAAAACACTACAAATTGAACAGCCTATGTTTATATCTTTATAAAATATTTTGAGTAACTGTGAAACGTCATGCAGTTTAATGCTTTACTGTATCAATAGATTTTATAATTATTTAGATAAAAGCAAATAAAATAATGAGATACCACCCACTGCATAAACAATATGCCAAATTTATGCAATTTTAAATTTAAAAAAAAACGTCGACTTAGTACAAGAATATTTTAAAATTATATAAAATTGCAAAGAAATTTCAAGCTAACATTTCAAACGATTAAAATCAGTATAAAGTAATAACCATCAGGAGAAAATTACCGATGGATTTGTCATGTTTTCGAAAGAAATTGCTTTGAATGTATTAATGTCGCAATGTCAGTTGGCGACGTGGGAGTCACTTTTATAAGCTAAATATAACCGAATAAACTACAAAACGTAAATAAAAATATATAATATTAATAAAATATATATTTAAACATTATGTAATAACACATTAAAGGTTTTACTTTAATGAAGGCTCATATCCTTATTTTCTCTGATGTTATTCAGGAAATTTAATTTAAGTTGGTCTAAATAATTTTAGGCTTTGAAATAGATCTTTTTTATATTAATTTTACGATAAATTAAAAATAACATTCACTATCAATCGTTTTGTAGAAACCTTGGTTCTTTATTCTGGTAGCGTTCGAGGAATGAAGATAAACGCTGCATATATCTGAAGAAATATGAAGATAAACGCAAGGTATACTATTCACTCATTCGGTTCTTTAATCCCTTATTCCCCAATTTAAAAATGCCTTTTACGTCTATAGATATGCAATGTTGATATTTATATTTTAAGAGATGGGTTATTTTAATTTATTGCTAATTGCAACTTTTTATTGTATAAATACTGAAACTATATCTAAATGATTTTATAAAATTATCACTTTTTTGCATTAATTTTCTCGCCACAGGGTAGGACAACGTATCATAGATGTCAAACAAATTATACTATAAAAGTTAACTATACCCAATAAAACCCCTAAGTCACAGGTCGTCAGGTATAGCCTGACCGTTGAAATACGGAGTAGAAGAAGGCGGATAAAAGCGAGAGGGAACTGCTATCGCGGAAGGGAATGCGGCACAGCTTTGTACGCTGTATTTTCTACGTTGCAGACTGTTCGAACGTAATTATGAGACTAACTCAGAAGTTAGAGTGAGACTAACTCTCTTCCCCATACATAAACTGGGTGCGCGTCAGGCTAAACCTGTTGACATCTTCATTTATTTTCAATTATTGAAGAACTAACAGACCAAAGAAAGATATATTGAGGTGGTATATCGTACTTTAAACTCTATGTTTTTAGTAATTCTATTTCTAAATCCTAGTTCCAAATATAATTTTCTTCAACATCAGAAAACAAAAAAAAATTGTTTTGAAAAAATTATTTTACGTAAAAAATATTGAGAGATTTGAACGATCTTCACATAGAAAATAAATTTCAAATAAACAATTTATTAAATACAATTTTAGACATTTGCAATTAAAATATAAAGAAACAATATTGCATTATTAAACGAAAATCTGTAAGCAATATAAATAGAAATACCGATTGGTAATTCTTAAAAGAATTATTTAAAATAAAATAATTAAATTTTGTGTCTCGTCCCAAGAATAACAGAAAAGTATTAGATTAAATCCTATGAAGAAAAATAGCTAACTTGAAAAGAAAATTAGTTAGGAGCTTGTTGGCAAATGTTTTGAAAGGAAAAGCCTTGAAGGTATTACGGATGTTACAGGATGTCCCTTGATGAAGCTAAATGCCAATTTTATAAGTAAACATGCAAAAATAAAATACGGAACATCAAATTCAGATATTTGATATCAAAATCATGCTCGGAAATAAGTTCCCCGAAGACGATATTTTAATGAGGTCTATTAAAGTTTCTAACCTAACCTTTTATAAAGAGAAATTCAAAATTCAAATTCAAAGAGATGTAAAATGTTTGAAGTTAAAAAAGATATGATCTATGAAAAATGTACGAGTTATTCAGAAAATCATACATATAATTATTCCTTCATATAGCTGGTTCCATATTATTGTATAGTTCGATTTATGGAAGTTATAATTTTTGTTCTGACTCGGTAAGCCTTTCATTTACAACCCTGCTCTCACTGGTGGGGTTGTAGCAGTAATATGAGAAAACAGATGCAAACTTACTAAGTATGTATATTGAAACTAATAACACAATATATATATATATATATATATATATATATATATATATATATATATTTATAAATATAAATACACACACACACACACACACACATATATATATATATTTTTTTTTTAACATATTGTTTTGAATTATTAAACAAGAAAACGTATTATATATATATATATATATATATATATATATATATATATATATATATATATATTTATAAAAGTTGCGTTGCCAAGGGAGCTACAGTTGACTTAAATCGTCTTAGATTTTTAGCAAAATATCTTCCCGATGACTCAAAAATTGTGAAATTTTAAGTGTCAAACATTTTTTTAATATTACTTCTAGGGATAAAAATGTTCAAAATTTCCTGATGCAGGTTTTGCCCACTAACCCCGTGTTTCGTGTCCCCTTTAAACTCTCGTGCTGGATACGCCCCAGATATAATATATATATATATATATATATATATATATATATATATATATATATATATATATATACTAGGCCCCAGAGACGTTTGTATGTAAAGTGACAAGGTCAGGTTTTCAGGTTTTCACTGTAGATGCAAATCAGGATGAAAATCTAAATCTATTTCCTTCTTGTAACTGAGTCATTCAAAATAATTTGAAACTAATGCAATAAAATTTACTTCCAAATATATAAAATACATCGTTGGTTAGTTCTCTTAGGAAGTTTAATTTTTGTAATTATATAATATTATTTTAGTCATTTAAAAATTTGAAAAATTCACTCAAATTCAACATTTGTTATGTGTTAATTACAAAGCACTTTGTAAAGGATATTGATTTGATATTAATGTGATGAAATTCTTACTATAATCTCTTAATACAAAATATACGTTACAGAACAATTCTTAGCTGTCGGAATTGTTTCTTCGAGATGAATTATTAAAGCTGCAGGAAACATTATTGATTAATTAGAAGACAATTCCATCATAGATTATTTTAAAGTGAAATCATTAGTAGATTTCTGGATCATGTGTCAATCCTAGTATCCAATGTTTTCCAGAAAGCTAGGCTGTTTCTATCCCATTGGTTTACTTGTGTGAGATTGGTTTTCAGAAGTGCTATATATAAAAAAATAAATATAGAACAAACTATCAAGTGTTGGAGAGGAATTGTAAAGGATAACATTAGGTTAAATTACTCCTGCAAATGACTCCCCAATGGCAGCAACTTAGATCGCAAAAACCAAATTATATTTTGACCTTCATTAATCATGCTTGATTCCTACGTTGTTTTAGCTGTTTTATCATATAACATTTATTTAATATCGAAATCTTGTTGCTGTTCATACGAGCTGGTTGTTATTTCTTATTACACTGTTGCTATTACTTGATACTAGACTTTTTGTTTACTAAAAGTTGTTAAATTCTTACGAGGCTGAAAGAGTTGTAAGACGAAAACGTTTCCGCCAAGTGAAAAAATTGCAACAGATGTTGGCCAAAATTTATTTTAAATGTATTTGTTTAACATAAGAATGAGAAATAACGAATAAATATGTAAAGGTTTTCCTTTCGGAAATAGGCTACTGTTCTCCAGCTCAAGGTGTCATCTGCTTACCTCTGTATCCCTCAAGGTACTATATTTGATCATACATAAGACTACTAAGAATAAATTATACTTCAGAATAATAATATTGTCTCAAACTAACACGATCAAACAGTTTAAAAACATTTGAAACAAAGAATATATCATAGATACAGACAACACAAATAGCCTATTGTTTGGATGCTGTTGAACTTATTTTTAAACGATTTCTAATTGAGATGTAAAAATGGTAGTGCGGCGACCGAAAATATATTTCTATAGTTTCTAATGCTTACAATGTTTTTTAGATGTATGTAACTTAATATCCATCTCGTAAATGTATGTTGGAAAAGTATAAATTAGAAAAATTATTGTTTCCACAAAAAATATAGTCACACAAGGCTAAAACTTACGTCAACAGAGATATAGTAAAGAACATTTAGGTGACTGAAAAAATGTTAAATGTATAAGTTTACTCCGGTTAGGGATCAATTTGGTCAACAATTCGTACTATGGATTAAATTACAATTTTTAAAATTTAACAAAATATTTAATTGTTATTCTTTATTTAGTTCTTTAGGCCGATGATTTAACTAAATAGAGTTTATTAACGACAGGAAATAGATAATGGGATCTTTTTTTCACTGCTTTCCTTTAGGAGCCAATCAGGAAGAACAATCTTCTTGAATTTAGTTAACATTTTTAATATTTTCATCTAGACGTAGACTATTTATAACGGTACCCTAGATTCTGTTATTGCTATTATGTTATTGTATAGCGTACCTAATCGGAGAACTGTGCTCTTAGAAGCGGAATATTTAAATAAATGAAGAAACAATTGGCTTGCCTCCAGCGCGAGAAGCCGCTAAATACGTATTAACATGTTAATTGCTTTAGAATTGCATGTAGGAGGCCGTGGGAAACTTTATTTGTGGAAACTATTAAGGCGTTGTCAGTTTTGTTATTCAGATATATCAAGTTAAGTAAATACGGGGAATAATATTTTGCGAAGTGGAAACGTTTCTGGGGCTTGATTATATGATTAAACCCGTCTCAGTCGCAACAAATAATCTCATACAACAGTGGTTTTCGGCATTAGTAGGTTGTACGGAGGATATATTTAAATATATTATCAAATGATAAGACAAAAACATTGTAGGCTATTTATGATTAAACCCATCTCACTCATAATGTATGATCTCATACTACAGCTGTTTTTGGCATTACTTACAGGTTGTACGGAGGATATATTTAAATATAGTATCAATGGATAAGACACAAACATCGTATGCTATATATGATTAAACCAGTCTCACTCATAATGTATGATCTCTTATCACAGCTGTGTTCGTCATTACTTAGATGTTACGCGGAGGATATATTTAAATATATTATCAAAGGATAGGACAAAAAACGTTGTGGGCTATATATGATTAAACCAGTCTCACTCATAATGTATGATCTCTTACCACAGCTGTGTTCGGCATTACTCAGAGGTTATATGGAGGATATGTTTGAATCTATTAACAAAAGATAAAATATAGTGGGCTATATATCTATATATGATTAAACTAATATAAGTCATAACGTATGATCTCAAACAACAACGGTTTTAGTTTCTCTTAGGGTATGCTACTTTATGTATTGTAAATTATATAGTTTAAATGATGTATATCAACATTTTTTAAATCTGAATTTAGGTAATAATATACCTTGCTATAATGAATTCATTGCAATAATGACTCGCTTAACGCTTACATCGTAAGCCCAGATTCGTTATACCGCTTCCATTTTTGCTTTCAAGGTCACACGCGACTTTTGTCGACTCTGTAGTAGACGGCAATAAGCTGGCTAACAGACTGGCTAATCGTTTTCTAATCTATGATATTCAACATTTTTTACACTTCAAGTTACTAACTCGTATAAAAAAAAATTCTGTTTATTATTCTTATTGTTATGCTATTACGGCGGTTTCATAAATTCCTAATCAATTTTAGACTAAGCATTTATTAAATTACAAACTTTTATGGCTATTGATAATATTAAATTTAACATGTGTAAAAGGTTCTAAACTCTGTTTTCATTGGATCTAATAATAACTACAAACAGTAGTTTGATAATAGTCTATGTATACTTATAACTTGGTTTATAAATGGGGTATTAGCGTGTAATGATAATATATTTTTATGTTTAAAAGCAATTTATTTAGACAAATATGGTAGGTTAGAACCAAGTAGTACTAAATTGAATTTGATAACTTTTTTTAATAGCAAATTTGTTGACATCTATATAAACCTAGTAAGTACAATTGTCAACTAACTTGTAAGTATATCGTCCTAGGTTACGGGTCCATTTTTAAAAAGGTTAAAGTAAATGTCAGAAAGGTTGAAGATCATCGAACGTAGTGTTCACATTTAAAAATGCTCAAGTATTTCGGTGAAACCGTGATGACATAAATTGAGAAATTGTGAGACATTGTTTATGCTTTTGACAAATTATGTAGGGTAAAGGGGTTATAACTGAATTTAACAAATGTAAACTTTTCCCAAAACAAATACCAGTTTAGTAAGATCTCGCTGGCCCTGTTTTGGTCGTTCTGGTAGCTGTTGAATAGTATACATTAAAATACTTCCTGAGTTACAAATCATGCTATTTTTTCTGTTTACCGAAAGATATAATTGTAAACTTGTTTCACATAAAACGTGATGTGGCCGCTTAGCCAATGCTTGTTAATTGAAATTTTTTCCTTAGTTGCAAAATACGGTAGTAAAGAAATATGCATCAATCGCAGCACATAAACTGTTAGATACCAGAGCGGTAATTCTAAAATACGGTAATAAAAAAACAAATATGAATCTTAACCCATGAACTGGTAGATACAGTATCGTTTATACTAAAATACAAACAATCGAGGGAAATATTCGGATGCTAAATTGTAACTAAATTGGTCGTCACAAGTAGCAATGTCTGCTATTTTCCATTATAACAAATATTCCTGATATTAATGTAACATTTTTGAAATACACTTACAGTATAACTATGAGTGAATATAAAACAAAATAGACTTGAACGAGGGGTTTAAGGGATGAAGCTCTGCTCCAGGATTTTTACAAGGGTTTCCTTTTTCCAGGAAATGCAACCGAGCAGCTCCAGCCTTAGTATTGCTGAATTTAATAACAATCCTCAGATCCTGCTGTTTGGTAATAGAAACGAGCTGTTTTACTTGGGCCAAAAGGGTATTAGTGTGGGCAGCAATATGTATCAACTGCCCACTATTACCCTAGATGTGTCCTTGGTAATTATTCCTAAAACACTTTTAAAACGCAAAAAAATGATGGTTCTTCTAGAAATCGAACTCAAAATCAATATTTTCTAATTCTAGTGCTGTAGCCACCTGACCACGGAGACAGTGGCATAATGAATCTATTTTGTAATATGACACATTTATTTAAAATAGATTTTATATCTTAATTTGGGGAACGGAAAATATATTGAAGTGAGGTTATTGCCCTAACCGAGAGTACTATGTAACAGAGAGTGTAATGTAACTCCTTAATTGATACATTTGAGTATAAAGTTGTCTCTAGTAGTTGTATTAAAGTATATAGATATAGATATAGATATAGATATAGATAGATAGATAGATATACACAGATGAACAAAAATATATATAATGAAAAATGCATTGATAAAAGGAGCTTGTTAATAGATAATTAAATACATACATAACGGATAATATATATATATATATATATATATATATATATATATATATATATATATATATATATATATATATATATATATATATATTATCAATCTCAGTCTTTATTTATTCACCTATCTATCTACCTACTCATTTATACTCACACACACACACACACACTGCAACGTCCCTTCCCTCCTTTATTTGTTTGTTGATATCCCTTCTCGCAGAAACCAAAATTTGATGTTTAAAAAACTTATTTATAAACAAACCAAACATCTGCCAATCACCCCGCTGGTTAAACCGTGCTAAACTCCCTGATTTACGTGTATATTTCCCGCTCATAGGGCCAGGCCCAAAACAAGCCTATTCCCGCTGACTACTATTTAGAATAAGTATAAACTCCCCAAAATTGGTTTATCAATTATGCATGGTCTAGATATAGTCACACAGGTCATTTCAATAGTCAGCTGGAAAGAAACACATTTAAAATAATACACAAAATATTCACAGAGTCTTACCACCTGATGATGATCTGCAGAGACAGCAAGGGAACGTGCAACATATGATCGTGTTTAAATTACCTATTTTAAAAGGCTCCTGCGTCCTTTTAAACACAATCTGCCAGTAGATAAATCTCTGGACTTTTATACAAAAAACCAACTAATCTTTAGGCTAGCTCAATGAGGTTAGTTGAGAGAAACTCTTTAAAAACATTAGGATTTAACTATTATCAATTAATGAAATTTAATTAAACTTGTTTACTGATTTAATAATCATTTTCTTATTAGTTGGTAAAAGCTAAACAGTTTTTATTGATTATTAGACACAGGATGAAATGCAAATACTGTTGATTTTTATAACATATTTAATTTTATTTATTTAAATA
Organism: Prosapia bicincta; assembly: GCA_036971475.1. Lineage (NCBI taxonomy): Eukaryota > Metazoa > Arthropoda > Insecta > Hemiptera > Cercopidae > Prosapia > Prosapia bicincta. The sequence goes on along the minus strand of JBAIZL010000002.1, from coordinate 268,117,571 downwards.
AAAAAGAAAATTTATCCTTTCAAATAAAACACTATTATACTGACAAAACAATTCACTAATTAACTTGTTGTTTTTCATACTTTAAAATCCTATAATCTCCATTTATATCAAATATATTTACATAAACATAAAATTATTTTCTAAATTACACATAATAAAAATTTATCTTCTATATTGAATTGGTAAATTTGTATTTATGACACTTAATTTTTAAATTTATAATATCCAAAAAATTCTTATTTCCTTGAAAATAAATGGCTCATGGCCAAAAACCCTTTGTAAGTTTAGTATTTATCATTTGAAATATTCCGATCACATAAATTCATTTTATTAGGCATACAATTTATTAAAATCTTATAAAGAGTGAAGTCATTGTTTAAGCTCGAATATTTGTTTGAATTTAATAAAATTAACTGACTAAATTTGACGTAATTGGTATCGAATAGAGAAAATGACTTGCCAAAGATGTTCCTGCCGGTCCTAGAGTCCCTCGTCTGGATTCCCTGGTCCTTGGACATCGGAAGTCGCCATCCCTGGTTCGTCGGTGGTGGTTTTTCTCCATTCCCGTGTCCTGGAGGCTGAGTCTGGAGCTTTCATCCCTTGGTAGTCCTGGACGTCGAAAGCGTTGAGGTTTGGTCCATCTGGCCTGGTGACGGTCCTACTCGCGGTCCAGCATAGCGTTCCGCGGCACCTCGTATTAAAAATTTATTTCAGACTTTCTCTAAGGTCCTAGAGACCTAGTATATACAGCGGTGAATTTAATCTACCTCACCCCGCCTGCAATACTTGCTATCTTTGGATTTATTCCTTGTACAGGCAAGTCGGGCAGCGAATGTGTTTTAGCTTGCAGAGTTTGATTATCATTTTTGGAACACTGAAAAATGTCTATTTTATTAAAACTGCTGTAACTTTTTTGTTTTTTAAGTTTTTCAAATTTTGTTTTCACTAATGTTTATTCTGGCTTATTCTGGTTCTTTTAAAATGTCGATGAAAGATAGCTTTTTTAAGCACTTTGAAAATTTTTGCCTCACTCCCGATGGTCAAATTTAGCTAGTTATTACAAATTTATTCTTTAATAACTTTTAATTTAGCATAATTATTCTATTTAAGGTTTTATTTAATGTTTCACTCTTTATTATTTGTATAACTCCAAACTTGATTAATTTAAAAATCAACTTTATTACTTAAAAACAGGAAATTATTTATTTCCTATTTGTCACGGTATGCCAGACCGTCACAATACACACACAAACACACACATACACACACACACACACACACACACACACACACACACACACACACACACACACACACACACACACACACACACACACACACACACACACACACACACACACATATATATATATATATATATAAATCTACCTATATATGTGTATATTTCTCTCTAAACTAGTTTAACTGAATTTATACATCAATATATTCATTTACCTATAGTTGTATTAAACTATCTGTTTATGTTGCGAATATGCATATGTTTAGATACGCTTTACACAGACCTCTTCAAGGAGTGAAAGGTTTCAAGAGAAGAAAAAACACTCTTCATACTCATGACGGTAAGAGACATGTAGGGAGAAACTGAAGCTGGGTTTTTATTAGGGGCGGGTTTTATATTTTTCGAGAACTCTAAGGTAATCCATAAAACCTATCGATAGAATTATTGTTATATTGTTATAAATTTAACGTTTATTGTGAAAAAGGCTAGTTGCAAAATGTCAATTTATAGGGAAATATCAAATATCGAAATATCTATTGCTCAACTCTTTCTTATTTAAATAATTAGAATCATTCAGTTTTAGCTGTTGATATCAAATTATAAGAGCAATATGTATAGGTAATATTTTATAACCTGGCTCTTGGGCTTTGGGTAAAAGTTTTATATTCGTCATCTATAAGACATTAAGCACTGTCGCCATCCCTCATCAGGGCAATAAATCGCAGCCTACACGTCGCAACCCTTAGACAATCCTATTAGCAGTTTACGTGAACGCCGTACTTTCATGTTGTTGTAATTTTTACTATGCATTAAAAGTATTAATAGACAACAAAATCATAAGTGAACATAACTGAGAATCCAAGAGTTGATGTTTTTGAAATGTACATCTACCTTCCCCTCTTCCAAGGCTTCTGAAGAAGACCCACAGCCCTTAAGTGCCAGCTTATAACATTTTAACTATAGTTTGTGTTATTTATTTAGCTAATTTAAATTAGTTTTCTCAGATAGACAGAAGTAACAGTCCTTTCCTAAACAATATTTTATTATTATTATTATTATATTTTTACATCGATTATTATTGATCTATGATTATTATTAACCTTTGGACTACCCTCAATCTAAGTAGGTCTATTAATTGCACACCCAATTATCTAAGCACACCCGTTCACACTCACACACAGGCATTAATACAATTATAAATACTACGTCGATATAATTCATTATTATTCCATTTCAACAGGCTATCAATATAATTACATTACTTATCCAACAGCCTCAATTACATTTTGTGAGTCACATTACTCAGAAACAAATGTCAAAAACATTCTGAAAAAATGTCAAAAAGAAAGTGATTAAGTGTTGCAGAAAAAGTGAGTGTTTTACAAGAGGTTGATGAAGGTCTAAAAAAGTTGGATGTTGCGAAAAAATTCGGTATACCTCAGAGTTCGCTATCCGTTATTCTAAAAAACCGGGATCAAATTTTAAAACAAAGAGTTTCTCATGATTTTCAAAGATAAAAATGAAACTTTGTACATTCGACAATATCGATAACGCGATGATTAAATGGGTTACGGTAATGCGCGAGAAAAATCTTATTAAAGAAAAGGCTTTGTTGAAAAAGTCATTTCGGGAGAAAGTGCTAGTGTTTATATCCCCACTTGTGAATTTTGTAAAGGAAATGTGTTGGAAAAAGTTGTAAATGATTATGAACCGAAAGACATTTTCAATGCTGATGAGACTGGTCTGTTTTTTAAATGTTTGCCCAACTAGACCCTATGAAAAATATTGAACATGGATATCTAATACAATGATAAAACATTCTGAAAACATCATTAACACATTTTCAACAACTTGAATTTCAAATAAATTGAGACATTATAAAACATTATCTTATATTAACATTGGGCTATTACACTAACTACGCTCGCGATATTATACTGTATCACTTTTATTACCGCACTTGGTGTGGTATGCGTAATGCGGTAAGATCGGTAAGATGGGGTGGGATCATTCTTGTCAACACAAACTCTCAATAACGAATACCATTCTCTGGATAATCGACTTCGTTATACAGAGGTTCGACTGTATTTATATTCCATACATATTATATACTTTTTAAAAGTATTTTACTCATTTATTGTTATTATAAATTTGAATAATAGTTTATATAAAGTTCAGGAATTGTGGATAAATTAGTCATGATCCTAACGACTTAGAGGCTTGAGTTAGTTTTTGTCGCGGCGAGATCATCGCAAGTTAATTGAATTGCCCTAAAAAACATTAGCTTGGATAAGGGTCGTTCATCCCTTATTGAGGCATGGAGACTATAACACATTAACAAGGACACTAAGCCTTACACAAATTTTTGAATTATCGATGAGAAACGCTTATCCGCTAAAAAAATTTTATTGAGACAAGAAATGTTCGTCATTGGGAAGCAATGGGGGACAGCTGTAACCAAAAGCAATAATCATTCTACTTGACCTTAATATACTCGTACAAGGGTCCAGTTTACCCGCAAAGTAGCGTTAAGATGTAATACCAAGCTAGAGCAAGCTGTGTATAATCTATCTGTCGAACATCAAACTTATGCGGTAATTAATGTAATATATTACAATGTTTTAAACAAATGTTTACCTGGGAAAAAGTATCTACAGCCTGAATTCAAAAATAATAGAATTAACATTTATTTTTCATCGAGGAGGGTTTTTTATCATTTGCAAATACATACGCTGTTGCTTTTGTTTTATAGTTAATACCACATTTATTATTGGTGTTGTTCAATAGAAGTTTAAATATAATCTGGATAAGATATTTCCACTTAGGTTTACCCTTTGCAAGAATATGAATGATATCTACCCTGTAGAAATCTTCTACTTTTGTAGTATATTTAATAATTGAAAGGAAATGATTAGTTATTTTTATATGATCAAGCAATAAAGCTGTTATTTCATTAAGAGAGGAATATTCTCGCCAGTAGATCATTTCTCTGAGATACCAAGAAGAAATCTAGCAGCAAATTCCATTGTAACCCATATTTAGTACTAATTCCTGGTTTAGAAATAAAAAAGATTATATTCAATTAAATATATATATATATATATATATATATATATATATATGAAGTTAATATATTACTATTGTAAGTAATTTTATCCACCATTAAGTGCTATATATATATATATATATATATATATATATATATATATATATATATATGAAGTTAATATATTACTATTGTAAGTAATTTTATCCACCATTAAGTGCTATATATATATATATATATATATATATATATATATATATATATATGAAATTCATATGTTACTATTGTAAGTAATTTTATCCACCATTTAGTGCTATATATATATATATATATATATATATATATATATATATATATATATACATATATATATATATATATATATATATATATGAAGTTAATATATTACTATTGTAAGTAATTTTATCCACCATTAAGTGCTATATATATATATAGCATAACTTCCTTTTTTTAAATGCTCGCCATTCAGTTAGTTGATGTCATAGCGGAGCGCTAGTGGTCTCATTCAAGTGGGGGTACAGTAAAGTTTTGTCCCGATACGTTTCAGTCGCCATCATGCGTTGGAATAATGAGGAGCGTGCCTTTGCCGTTGAGGCCTACTTTTCAAGCGGATGTTCGGTTATTGCAACACAGCGCGCATTTCGGAATCGCTTTAATTTAGCCCCGTTGGCTCCCGTCCCAGACCGCAAATCAATTGTTACATGGGTCACTACATTCAGACAAACTGCAAGTGCGACAAAACGAAGAACTGGAGTCCCTCGGCCCGTTAGATCACCTGAGAACATTGAAGCAGTGAGAGCGTCAATGTTGCGATCACCAAGGCGTTCTGCGCGAAAATACGCATCTGCCCTTGGACTATCCTATCGTTCTGTGAGAAGAATTCTTCTTGATGATATTCATTTTCATCCCTATAAGATGGCGATAGTGCAGGAACTTTCAGAACGTGACTTCAATTCTCGGATGAACGCGTGTGAGCTTCCTCTTGATGTCGTTCCCGAGGGTGCTATTGTTTTTTTTAGCGATGAAGCCCATTTTCATTTGTGTGGGTCGGTTAACAAACAAAACATGCGATACTGGGCTGACAACAACCCTCGAGAATTGCATCAAAGGCCTTCGCATTCACCCAAAGTCACAGTGTGGTGTGCAATTTCCTCAGCTGGAATTATTGGTCCCTGGTTTTTTGAGGAAAATGAGGTTACAGTGACAGTGAATTCGGACCGGTATGTAAACATGCTACAGAATTTTTTTTTCTCACGGCTAGAAGAGTTGGATTTGGAGGACACTTGGTTCCAACAAGACGGTGCAACAGCACACACTTCAAGATCATCGATGGCTGTTTTAAGGGAACACTTTCCAGAGCGCCTTATCTCAATTAGAGGCGATTTGGAATGGCCGGCACGCTCTCCCGATCTGTCCCCTTGTGATTTTTTTCTATGGGGTTTTTTGAAATCCCGTGTTTATGTGAACCGTCCAAGAACCCTACAAGATTTGAAGACCAACATCCAAGAAGAAATTGCCAACATAACACCTGCTACGCTAACAAAAGTCATGACAAACACCAGAAATCGGTTTACGCAATGTATGGAGAATAAGGGACGCCACCTAACAGGTTTGATCTTCAAAACAATGTAAATAAAAACTTTAGACATGTACCTACATTATAAAAAATAAATAAATATTTTCCAGATGCATACAATAGTTTTTATTGAGTTTTCAAAAAAGGACGTTATGCTGCCGCAACCTGTATAAAGAACTAAGTCAAATACAAGAATAATAATTGAATTTACTATAATAAAGAATTATAATTGAATTAATAGAATTTAGTCGAATTGTAAATTCAATTATAATTCTTGTATTTGTATTTGACTTAGTTCTTTATTAATACACAAGAATACAAATTGCGATATATATATATATATATATATATATATACACCTACATATTTTCGGTAACCATTTTAACGTCTTCTACAATTATGTACAAATAAATATAGCCTACAAAATTTCTTTTTTAGTTAATAACTATGATTGGAACTTTGTACTAAATATTGGATCACAAATCCAATTTAGCACAAGTGGTATCGAATTTAGGCCTTTACATAAAATATGCAGTCATGTCTATCCAAAACGTGACTCTCATTATCTCCCCAGAAGAAGGGAGACTCACAGTTTACTTGATTTCAGATAGAAAAGTAACTCCCGATATACTCTATGGAAGATTCACTATTTGGGGAGATGCTAATCATGAATTGGAATATCTTAATGCTGATAGACAACCAGCTAATCGCATGGAGGTCGTGTAGGTACTAGCTTGGGGAGATTCTAGGCACGCGGCCGTCTCCCCGCACAGGCTTCACCAGCCCTTGACACAACTAGAAGTAGAGGCTTCAATCTTTCTTTACAACTTTTAAGGTAACAAATGCTTTTCCTAAGTTTTCTTGATTTCTAACCACAAAATCGGTCAATCTTTCTACTCATACAGCATCGCTGAATGCATCCACTAATTGTGTGTATACATACATCCATGTCAATGCGTCAGATGGTATATATATATATATATATATATATATATATATATATATATATATGTGTGTGTGTGTGTATGTGTGTGTTTGTGTGTTTGTACACTTAGCATATAGATTGAATAGCATATTTTATAGAAGAAAATTGCCTCTTACGTTTACATTTGTTAAAAGTTAAAAAAGTATGGACATTCCAATATATGGGTGATTTCCATTGTTACACTTTACTAAATAAAACTATGTCAAAATAATAATATCGACGCATAAATTATTTTAGCTTCTGTTTGTTTTTCTCTTTTAATTGCAAAGATGTAAAAGAGAACAGCTCGAAAAGCTCATAATAAAAATTAAATAATTCGTTCGTAGATGGGCTCGTTTAAGAGCTTAGTGCATAAATTTAAATAGGTAAGGATGGGACCTACATAGATTTAAAACTATATTATACTGCAAACATTCATCATTATCTACAAATTATAAAACATAGGTAATATGCTAGAAAAACACTACGTAATATATATGTATAAACATAACTAATTGAACAGCCTATGTTTTAATCTTTATAAAATCTTTTGAGTAACTGTGAAACGTCATGCAGTTTAATGTTTAACAGTATCAATAGATTGTATAATGATTTAGATAAAAGCAAATAAAATAATGAGATACCAACCCCTGCATTAACAATATGCAAAATTTATGGAATTGTAATTTTAAAAATAACGTCGACTTAGTACAATAATATTTTAAAATTAAATAGAAGAGCAAAGAAATTTCAAGTCAACATTTGAAACGATTAAAGTCAGAAAATGTAATACACATAACGAGAGAATTACCTAGGGATTTGTCATGTTTTCGAAAGAAATTGCTTTGAAGGTGGCATTAATGTCACAATGTCAGTTGGTGACGTGGCAGTCTTTTTTATAAGCTAAATATACCCTAATAAATTACTAAACGTAAATAAAGATATTAATTAATAACATTGAATATTTAAACATTTAATAATACCTAATTAAAGGGTTTACTTTACAGAGGTCTAATAAAGGTTTATAACGTTGTTTTTTCTGAAGTGAAACAGAAAAACCAAGTTGGTCTAATTAATTTTAGGTTTTGAAACAGATCATTTATATAATACTTTTACAAGCAATTAAACATAACTTTCACTATCAATAGCTTTGTAGAAACCTTGGTTCCTTATTCTGGTAGCGTTCGAGGTATGAAGATAAACGCGGCATATATCTGAAGATATATGAAGATAAACACAAGGTATACTATTCACTCCTTTGGTTCTTTAATTGCCGATTCCCCAACTTAAAAATGTCTTTACGTGTATAGATACGAAATGTTTATATTTATATTTCAAGAGATATTTTATTTTAATTTATTGCTAATTGCAACTCTTTATTTTATAAATACTGAAGCTATACCTAAATGATTTTATAAAATTATTACTTTATTTACATTAATATTCTCCCTACATTGTAAGACAGCAAATTCTACTATGAAACCTAACTATATCCAATAAAACACGTAAGTAATCACAGGTCATCAGGTATAACCTGACCGGTGAAATACGAAGGAGGAGAAGGTGGATAAAACCGAGAGAGAACTTCTGTCGCAGCAGAGAAAGCAGCACAGGTTTTTACGCTGTATTTACTATGTTGTAGGGTGTTCGAACGTAATTAGGAGACTGAGAGGAATCCCACCTCCCATTCATAAACTTGGCACGAGTCAGGCTAAACCTGTCAACATCTTAATTTCATTTGAATTATTTAAGAAGAAACAGAAAAAGGAAAGATATATTGAAGTGGTATAATATACTTTAAACTCTATGTTAGTTAGACATTCTAATTCTAAATTCTGGTCCTAAATATAATTTTGACTCAACATAAAATACAAATAAATTATTTTGATAAAAACTATTTGACGTGAACAATATTTGATATTTGAACGATGGCCACATAGAAATTAGATATACCAGATGTATATGGCCAGATATACATTTGATTAAATACATTTTTAGACATTTGCAATTAAAAGAAAAAGGAACAATACTGCATATATTAAACTCAAATTGTTAAACGGTTTAATTAAAAATATCGCTTAGTAATTCTTGAAAGAATAATTTAAAATGAAGCAACTAAATTTCGTGTCTCATCGCAAAAATAACACGAAAGTTTTAGATTAAATCCAGTGAGGAAAAATAGCCAACTTCACAAGAAAATTAGTTAAGAACTTGTTGGCAAGTGTTTTGAAGGAAAAACTTTGAAGGTATTACGAATGTCACAGGATGTCCCTTGATGATGGTAAATGTCACTTTTATAAGTAAACTTGCACGAATAAATTACGAAACATCAAATACAAGAATTTAATATCAAAATCATGCGAAGAAATATGTTCCCTGAAGACGTTATTTTAATGAGGTCTATTAAAGCTTTTAACTTAATCCTTTATAAAGAGAAATTCAAAATACACTTTCAAAGAGATGTGAAGAGTTTGAACTTTAAATTGTATGTTGTATTTAAAAATGTACGAGTAATATAGAAAAATACACACATGAATTATCCTTTATAGATCTGGCTTTATATTCTTGTACAGTTCGACTTATATTTGTTCTTATATAATAACAGTTCTTATATCTTTCGTTTCATGTCTTCTAAATGTGTAAACGTTTTGATTTAATTTATTCTTGTGGATACAACTTCAAGAAATTTCTCCATAACTCAAAGAATATAGAACTTCTTGCAAGTATTATCTCCTCCAATCTCTAGGTCCGTGCAGGTTTAATTAACGAATCTCATGCGTTATAAGCCATATCACTTACAACCTGTCAGTGTATTGAAACTATATTCGTCTGGAATCACAAACGAATTTTAAATATCAACTCAACTATCTCGTCTTTCAAACAGACTGTATTGCAGATGGCTTTCTTTCCCTTACTTTGCACATATACGACCACTTCCCTATCTATTTGTGTCAGACTCTCTAGAATTATTCTCGTTCTCATTAAATAAATGTATTTTCTCCAGTGGTAAATATCCCACATTGTTAAGTTGATGTTTTCGAATAGGTTGTAGTTTATTAGTTGTAAAATATCTACTGAATTTATTACTATTAAAATTATACACCTTTTGTTATCTAGTCTATTATGTTATTATTAAAACCGAATCTTACTATATTATAATATTATTTATTTACTTAAAATACCTTGAAAGTAAATTTTTTAGTTAATATTTATAGAGGTACCCTACTTAAGAGTGCAATAAAATTACTTTATGTAAAACTGAAAAATGTTTTATTTTTTATTGTATGTTAAAACAAAAATACTGTGCATTTTACACGAAGTTATAGCACATTTGTGCGATTTATCATATCAGTATTCAGATAAATGCAAAACACTTTTCTAATGTTGTAGTCTATCGGACATTTTAAATATCATCCTTTACATAAGGATGAGAGATGGCAGAAGGACCTGGCACCAGCTGCAGCTTGCTAACCTGGAGGTTACTGCTGTGTTTGTAACCAGTTTTCTCTTAGTTTTGTTGTAGTTTGCTTTTGCATTCAGTTGCTAGTATAAGAAAATTATTACATACAATTGTAACATTTCGTCTCTATACAATAAAAGTATAAAAACTCTCTGTTGATGTCAACATTTGTTTCAAAGCTTACGTTGTGATGAAGTGAAAGTATTTGAGCTTAATTTTATGTAATAATGCTATAACATTGCTTTACAAATTGGGATGTATAAGTCTATAATATACAATTGATATTGATATTGAAATAGTATACATATTGATTGAAGCTAAATAGGATATATTATATGAGAGAGTGATCAAAGGGTTTGTGTTTTAGGAGGAACTTCTTTTGTTTACAAAATTAATCAGTATGAGGGGGATTTTTTAATTGCTTCTTTAGCGTATTTTACAACTTTTTGTTCGGTTTTCTTAAGTGAACGTTGTTAAAGATGTGTATTAGTTAAATTTGAATTATATGAGTATGGAAATGTTTTCAGATAAGAACTTATTTTTGAAGTCTGCAGAGAATAGAAGAGTTTATAACTACTTGCAGCTTTGCGTAGTAGTTTCGTAATTGTATAATTTAAAACTACTCAATTAAAATATTTCAAAAATTTACTCAAATTTAACATTTGTAATCTATTAATTACAAAGTACTTTGTCTAAGTATAAGATATTTATTTGATATTAATATGATGAAATTCATACTAACAATCCTTATTACAAAATATACCTTACAAAACAATTCTTATCTAAAGGGTTTCTTCGAAATGACTTATTAAAACTAAGAAAGTGCCTTTATTCCATAGACGTTTGTCAAGCATTGTGATCTGGAGTGGTTGTAACTAGTTTTCTCTGAAACCCAGTTTCTTCTAATGTCCTGATTTGTGGATCTCTTTGTATATATTCTTTATCAATCAATATTAAACCTACCTCTCTATTTTGCCTTCTTTGTATTTGCTGATTTTCCCTTTTGTTTGAGCGCAAAGAATTATGTTTATATTGTGATATCGCTTTTATTATTCATATCGGATAAATTCTATCTCATTCACTCAATTCTATATTATTATTTAAAACAAAATCGGATAAAAAGGAAGGGCATGGGTGCAATTCTCGGCCTATTGAGGCCTCTTTTAGTAACCGCCTACACATACGGTTCTTCAGACTCGAACTGCAATAGGGGTGGTTCGGGTATAATTCTTAAGTACCCACATAACTCAATTTCAAAGCACATGGACTCGGAAGGACGAATTTGGAAGGAAGACTAACTCCGAAGGTACTGTTGTGTTCTCGGATTGCATATCTGCCCTTGAAGCCATCAGAGAGGGGAAAACTATGCTCACTCAAGAAATCGCTTCTCTTATGTTCTCCATTGGTGCAATGGCCAAATCATGTATCCTTTACTAGATCCCGGCTCTTATTGACATTGAAGGAAAAGAAGCCAGAACACTCGAGCCTGTAGCTTCATCTACTACGGTTTTTGATCCCAACGCAGTCGCAAAACAAAGGCTCTGCCCAAACCCAAAGAGAAAATACTCGCTGCCAGAACTGAATTACAGCAGAGAAATTACAACGGTAATAACAAGACTAAGGACAAAGCATTTTAAGGGCATGAAGGTCCTGTCCGATGGTTCCAGAACATATGAAGATTACAGGCACTGCCCAGGCACGCAACTGGACCCCAATCACCTTTTCAGCTGCACTTCCTTTGTTCGTGCCTTCTTCAAAATAGACAATGACTGCAGTATGCATACTTTGTACTCGAATAGCACCATTAACATTGCCAAGGCTGTAATTCATGCATTTATCAATATTTAAAATCCCCCCCAATTGCATTTGCCATACACGACAACAACAACAACATTATTCAATTTGAATATAACATTGAAAGTATACGACTTCACGTTCAAGTAAAACAGAAATAAAATTAAGTTCTGGAACACGGTTGTGGGCTCCAGACAGAAGTGAACACTTTTATATCCACGCTACCGATTTTTTGAATTTAGAAAACCAATACATTTTGAGTAATAAGAAATTACCTAAACATTACTGTAACATTGATTGTCACACCCCCTAAAATGTCTTCTTTCCAAAAACTGGATTAAAAATACAAATGTTATTGTAATCGTTATATTGTATCATTGGTTTTGAGATTTATCACAACCTTAAATACTAGATAAATAATGCATTTAATAACTGATCAAAACCATTTAATGATAACAGTTTTCGGGTAAAATGTTCAATAAATAATCTAACGTAGCCTACAAATATGTTTACATAACATGTTAAAACAGCTGTTTTACAACATAAATTATGACATAAAATCAGCTGGCATGAAATCCTACGTTATTTAATTAATTTTGAGGTGTCACTTAGCGTATCCTGGTGTAATTTATTATGACGCTATTAATCTGAATATTAATTATACAGGGCGAAATTGAATGTTTGTGTCCATCCAGTTCTTCTAGGCGCCATTATAATTGTTTCCAGTTCAACAACCAATCGACAAAAAAAAATTGGTAAATATATTGAAAATTATAGTACTCACAAATACAAATTTAAAATGAAAAATAGGTCAGATCCGTGAGCTACAATAGGATAAAACATTCAGAAATATTAGCTATAATAGGATAACACCGTCTGATATGTGAGCTACAATAGGATAAAACCACCAGATATGCCAGCTACAATATAATAAAACTATCTGATATGTCAGCTACAATAGGATAAAACCATCCGATGTGTGAGCTGCAATAAGATAAAATTGTCAGATATGTAAGCTACAATAGGATAAAACCGTCAGATGTGTGAGCTACAATAAGATAAAACCATCAGATATGTCAGCTACAATTGGATAAAATCATCTGATATGTCAGCTACAATAGGATAAAATCGTCAGATATGTAGCATAAAACCATCAGATATAAAATTACGAGTCGTAATTATAATACAAGGTGTAAATACAATACACCCTCGTGTATTATAAAACAGGTTTTTTCCGTGTTAATACTTAAAACGTTTTTGGAATATCTTTCTGAAAACGTTTTTAATTAGAATAAGGCCAAGCTATAAACAATGATTAATAACCGAAGCATAGCAGTTTTGTATTATAATTCACATTTTAACTAATTTATCTGCATAATTAGTTTATTAACGCTCAATTTGAACTGTTATTACTCCAATCTATAATAAATTCTATAAATAACTTTTGAACATAGATAGGTTTAGGTTTATATCCACGCCTAGCTGTCAACGCTTGCTTATACGGCCTCTTTAATATCACCAATAATTAAATATCGGTGGCATTAACAAGTAAGCTGTTAATAAAGGCAATTACTCATTGTTCCAATTACATGCTTTATTGAAAATACGACTGTGTGAAGCTACAACATTGTCAAGTTCATGATATTTTATATTCAGTGTTAAAACGAAATAAACCCTGTTGTAATTCCGATGAGGATCTATTGAATATTGGATGCTACAGCAACAAATAGTTCTTAAGCCTAATAAAGATGAATATGTTTTATCCACAAAGTATCCTAAGGTGGGTGCGTAGTACTCCAACAAATCGCGTATAATTAATTAACAAACGTTATTCTTAGATTTATTTGTCACATCCTTAAAGCCCTTAGAACAAGAACAAATCTCGTTATTGCTGAATTAGCACAGTTTGAGCTCGCACTTTATGATTTACTCTCAAATAAACGTATTTGGAAGGCAATGACTCCAAGTAAAATGTTTCGTTATAGAACAACATACCTTTAAAATTAATTTGGTTGTCTCTATGCTATTATAGCGTAACAATGGCGCCCTCACGTCTCTCATGTGCCGCCTATTTGCTGCATGACCTTGGGAAAATGTTCAACTCAACAGGTTTGTGAGAATACTCCTTTGCAAAATCTAATCAACATTCACACCAATAATTTTAAAAGTATTACTAAAAATGTCTTTACTTAACCAAAACTATGAGCTCACCATTCTCTTTTTCCCCACCGGTCACGTGTTCATGTAGCTCAGGACCGCAAAACTCTAAAGAAAGGAAAGAGTAGTTATTTAGTAACAACTTGGTGTAACGATAGTGTAATTTTTAATTATAGATAAAATAAAACAAATAATAAAATTGTATGCTCTGATGTACGTTTCTATTGGAAAGTAATCATCTTCAGAGGAAATACTTCTCAAGTCTTGTAGTACTAATAAAGTTAGTCTTGTAGTAATTTCCTCCGAAAATGATTGTTTCGCAGTCGAAATGTACATTGTTTTCTGGTTTAAGATATTTTATTTTTTTATAAATAATTACTAAGTTGTGTTTAATTTTACAACCCTCTTGGGCTCCATATGGAACATGTTTTTATCCTATTTAGTAGCATGTATGTCCCGTTTGACCAATTAGCCAGACAGCATTTAGTTAACTGAATGAGAAGCAATCCAAGTGTAGACCGCACAATGCTTAAGGGTCGAACTTTGTTGACGGTCATTGCAAAACTAATTTAATTAGGAATTGTAATGTTCACAATTATCCTGATATCTCTGCAGAATTCATAGGAATGTAAGGATTGCATTTAGATGGTTATGTTAATATTTATACGTTTATTAAAGGCATGAGTAAGTTTCGGCAAAATTTACCACTCTGATTGTTACGCCGCTTGCAGTGTGTACGTTAGCGTCACGGGCAGATGGAGCGAAATAAGTAATTGTGTTGATTTTATAGCCCCTTCCTCTAACTTCACAGCATAGTTTGAGTGTTTGTGAAAAGGGAAATGAAGACTTGAAAATATTGTAAAATAAGAGTATCTAAAAGTATTCATTTCTAAAGTGTTGTTTTTTCTACCTAAATACAGCTACTTATACGCTTAGAACAATATCTTTACGAGTCAATGATTTAGGAAATGTATAGCGTCTATTTGTTTTTGAGCCAATTGTTTTTTGTCGGAAATCATCCATATGGTCGATCGAACGTAAACTAAGTACTGTTTTTGAAAATAGGAAATACTTCAAGAAGGGAAATGACTTCTATAGTGGGCTCCTTTGCTGAACAAACAAATTTTGTTTCTAAGGAAACTAATATTATTAACATCAATTGTTGAATTATTATTTGATAAACATATTTAAATCCAAAGTATTTACGAAAACGAATTTATACACACACACACACACACACACACACACACATATATATATATATATATATATATATATATATATATATATATATATATAAAGAACAAAAGTCAAAATACAAATACAAGAATTATATTTGAATTTACAATTCAAAGCTTTTCGTTGGCTAACAGTACCAACATCATCAGGAATATTAAACAATTGTTGATATAATATATATCAAACAATTATTATTATATATTATAATTGTTATAATATATATATATACATATATATTTATATATATGTATGTATATATATATATATATATATATATATATATATATATATATATATATACACACACACACACACACACATTGCAACCGGCTAAAATGTCTCATTTTAATGTTGCAAGTGCAATTGTTAATTCCATATATTTTAAGAGATTTTGCAGTTAAAATAGCCATGCCAAAAAAATCTAATATAATATAAGTATAATGTAACATAATGTTAGTGTAATTTAACGAGTTTAAGGTATAGAGCTTAAGGGATGTGCTTGTCTCTACCGCAATTTGTGTTAATAATAATGCAATCGACAGTGGTTTATTTTACGGCACAACCAGAGATAGATATCAACTTTCCATTCAAACGTCCACTGAATACGGTAACGAATCGAGCCCATTACCGGACACGTCGTTTTTTTATAAAAGCTCATCTGAACTTGTAAAACTCACTGTAATGATCCTCCCCTTCAAGGGTTTCCCCTGAATGCACGGTACTTTACACCTAATTGCTATTTTTATGAATTTGGAAGGGCAAAACGTAGGCATGAAAAGGTAGATGATGAATAGACCTGTGTAGAAGTGATATTGTTCTACAATATAATAAGAACAATATTTGATTTTTAAGATGTGATACTTTTAGATTTTATAGTTTATTACTAATAAACTATTTTTAAATTTCACTAACAAATGTACAATTTACTAAAGTACAACGCAATTGATGTTTTTGCCTGGTGGATGAAAATAGCGAGACAGAATAATACTGATGTTTTTATCGATAATTATTCTAATACGTCATGTTACAGGCTAAACATCCTAGCAATCCTTTAACAGCCTCTATCCCAAACAAGTGGCCATGAGTATCTATTTGAATATGGAAAGGTAGGTGCCGTTTAAGAGTGATCTGCGAGTTAATACTGTGTACATTAGTTAGAAACAAACAGCTTCAAAACTCTACTCCTAAGGCATGTGTCGGGATTGAGTAAAGTAGGTATCCCTCATTGCTGACCACCTATTGAAGTTGGAAGTGACAATTTTACCCACTTTAGTCAAAATATCCTCCGAATATGATGTTACTGTATGCCAAATATCCTCATTTACTATGTCAAAGAGTGATAGTTTAATTTGTTTTTGTATGTGGTTTTTCAATATATATATATATATATATATATATATATATATATATATATATATATATAAACCAATAACAATTTGAAATATACATTCAACAAACGTGCACAGGGGATCTAATTCTATTAGCATTAACTAATGTAATCCAAAGGATATAAACTGCAATAAAATCACACCATGAAACAAGCAAAGAAAATATATTATTAAATGGTAATTTATCAAATTTAATGGACATATAGAGGTGAAACAGGGCATTTCGGTTAAACTCATTTTAATGTTATATCCCTGAATAGATATGTTTATAGTAAAATTAGAAATAAATATTTTAAATACATTATTTACAGAGCAAAATGAAATTCTTCCTGTTGCTAGACTATAGACAGACAGTAAAGCTAGTTTTACAAGTGTTATACAATGTACATACGATATTTTACACGCGGTAGTGACGTGTGATTTGTAACAAAGCTCGTATTGAAAAAATAAAGCCTACCGTTAAAATCACTTTTGCATCGCCCTGTATGACGTTTACAATTGTATTTTCTACGGGTTTAACAATTGTAAAACATTTAATAAAAATTTCAATAAAGAAAGTTTTTGTAACCTTCTTAAAACTCCATAAACGCCTAGTTTCAACTTTTTAATCAACAATAAAAACCAGTTTTATGAAGCAATCAACAAATGTAATTAACTCTATTAATCTATCTGACTAAAGCTATTCTATTTTAACGATGCTTTTATTACAATTATGTACGTGTTTCGAGGAAGAGGCGCTGTATATTTTAGATTGCGGCGATTACAGAATGAGATGTAACATATGTAACGAGGATCTCGATAGTGACGTCATACCGTCTACATTAGTTTAAACATCTGTTGTATTACCTTGCATTCATTGGCCAGATGGATGTTGCTGCTCAATAGGTAACATCAGCTGATAGTCAAAAGTAATCCAATTGAGGTCAATAAAATTTATCGTACCGTTCAACTTGCCGTTAAAATGTCAAAATAGTCTTACCTCTGGCCTGTAGAACAGGGTCTAAGCCACTATTTAAAATCATTTTGATTTATGAATTTGTGTATTTCATTTTGATCGTGGAATAAATTACACGCACTGTAAAAAGTGAATCATTGCATATATTTTTATCTTTTGCGGTGATTGTATTTTATTTCACATCGTTCTTATTAAATGTATTTTCTGTTTATTTTATTATATTTATTTTACTAAAGCAAGAGTAAAGGGCAATAAAATGGAAAAAAGAGTTAACAGAGGAAAGAAAAAATTTGAATTAAAACTAGAAACATATAGTGGCTTAGAAGGAAACCGGTTTTTGTTGGACCAGTGTCTACGGATTACCCAAACCATAAACGTTTTTCAAGGAATATGTAAAAGAAATCGTTCGTTTTGAGTGAAACTTGTAAAAAGGGTGAAACTAGTTTAGAAATGTAGCTTTAAGGGAGGGCAAAGCATCATAGATTTGTATAGAAATTGCGGATGCCTAAAGTAACTGGAAGCATAGTGGTACAGAATAATTCTCTGGTTGGTTCGTAAATTACTTAAAATAAGGAATGAAGCATTTGTAGAGTATAAAGTTAAACTATGAACCCTAGTAGCATAGATTTAACTAGATAGCTTTTGGGAGCATTTCCCTGTTCAAATAACAGTTTTAGAATTCTTGGGAATTTAATTTAAAATAAAAATACATCCTTAACTGTAGATAAAATTATAAAGATAACGATATTTGAAAATTATGAAATTTAAAACCAGTCGTGTTTGTTTCTCATTCGATGATTGGGTTAACACTAACAGGAAGTGAACTCTTACAACTATTACCTTTACATATACTTAAGGGGAAATTTAAACTTTGTACTCTTCCCTTACGAAAATAATAATTTATTGTCAATTATCGGAGTTAAGTAGCTTTGGCACACCAAACCGACATCGATGATGATCATTATTCTCCCTGTTAAGTAAAACAATAAAACCACTAACCACGAAGTCTGGAATGGGGTTAATTAGTTACATTTGTGGTCGTTTGTCACCGATATTGTCAGCGGACTCTATGTTGGGTGAAGGAATCTAGCGCCACCGGCCATATTTAATTGGCAATTCTTCTCCTTGTCACTAGTTGGTTATAGAATTTAAATTTCGTGATAATAAACATTAAAATTTTTTGACACAGTTTTTACAAATAACGTAAGAGACTTTATACAAAACTGACTTCAAACCAATATAAAAGAAGGCGACAACAACAAAATTACTTTTAAGTTACAACAATAACAACGATACAGCAACTAGTATTGTTGCAACTAGTGTTACATTTACTAAATCCACATCGAAACAACAATAATATTTAATCTACAACAAAAAAACGATGAAACCACAATCATGTTAAAGTAACAACAATAACAATGATACATCAACTAGTTTGTTGCAATTAGGGTTAAAGATACTAAAATAACTACGATTCAAGTTGAAGTTACAATAATAACGACGAAACAACAATAATGGCAAAGGTACAACAATAACAACGATAGAAGAGCTAGTATTGTTTGTTGCAACTAGTGTTAAGTTACAAAAATAACGATGAAACAACAATCTGGAAATGTAGATGTCGTTTAAGAATGATCTGCGAGTTAATACTGCGTACATTAGTTAGAAACAAACAGCTTCAAAACTCTACTCCTTAGGCATGTTTCGGGATTGAGTAAAGTAGGTATCCCTTAATGAAAAAATGACACACACTACAACTAATCTCTTCCTTCTGCTTCCTACCTCGGGAGATTCTAATCCCTTTCTTTAACGAGGGAGCAACCAATTACACCGGTTTGTAATGTTTGACCTACACAGAGCGTGGGTGACCTTGGAAAGTGCGGCTGCTAGTACTATTGCTGACCACCTGTTGAAGCAGGAAGTGACTATTTTACCCACTTTAGGAAATATATCCTCCGAATATGGTGTTACTGTATGCTAAATATCCTCATTTACTATGTCACAGAGCGATAGTTTAATATGTTTTTGTATGTGGTTTTCAATATATATATATATATATATATATATATATATATATATATATATATATATATATATATATATAAACCAATAACAATTTGAAATATACATTCAACAAACGTGCACAGGGGATCTAATTCTATTAGCATTAACTAATGTAATCCAAAGGATATAAACTGCAATAAAATCACACCATGAAACAAGCAAAGAAAATATATTATTAAATGGTAATTTATCAAATTTAATGGACATTTAGAGGTAAAACAGGGCATTTCGGTTAAACTCATTTTAATGCTATATCCCTGAATAGATATGTTTATAGTAAAATTAGAAATACATATTTTAAATACATTGTTTACAGAACAAAATGAAATTCTTCCTGTTGCTAGACTATAGACAGACAGTAAAGCTAGTTTTACAAGTGTTATACAATGTACATACGATATTTTACACGCGGTAGTGACGTGTGATTTGTAACAAAGCTCGTATTGAAAAAATAAAGCCTACCGTTAAAATCACTTTTGCATCGCCCTGTATGACGTTTACAATTTTATTTTCTACGGGTTAACCAATTTTAAAACAACTAATAAAAATTTCAATAGAGAAAGTTTGTGTAATCTTGTTAAAACTCCATAAACCCCTAGTTTCAACTTTTTAATCAACAATAAAACCAGTTTTATGAAGCAATCAACAAATGTAATTAACTCTATTAATCTATTTGTCTAGAGCGATTCTATTTTAACAATACTTTTATTACAATTATGTACGTGTTTCGAGGGAGAGGCGCTGTACATTTTAGATTGCTGAGATTACAGATTGAGATGTAACATATGTAACGAGGATCTCAATAGTGACGTCATTCCGTCTACATTAGTTTGAACATCTGTTGTATTACCTTGCATTCATTGGCCAGATGGATGTGTCTGCTCAATAGGTAACACCAGCTGATAGTTAAAAGTAATCCAAAAAACGTTAATAAAGTTGGTCGTACCACTCACCTTGACGGTAAAATGTCAAAAGAAATGTGTTCAGGACTATAGAGCAGGATTTAAGTCACTTTTTGAAATAATTTTGATTCATGAGTTTGTGTATTTTATTTTAATCGTGGAATAAACTAGTCACACTGTAAAAAGTGAATCATTGCATACGTTTTAATCTTTTGTAGGGAATGCATTTAGTTTCATGTGTTTCACATTTTATGGTTATTAAATGTATTTTATGTTTATTTTATTATATTTATTTTACTAATGCAAAAGTAAAGGGTAATAAAATGCAAAAAAGGAGTTATTAGAGGAAATAACAAATTTGAACTAACATTAGGAACTCTTATTGGCTTAGAAAGAAACACATTTCTGTTGGACGAGTGCCTACGGAATAATTTTAAATACTTTTAAATACTATAAATAATTTTTATCTGATACGGCTTTTTTCTTGGAAAATGTTTGAAATCCTTTGTCTTAGTATATAAGTATCAGCAGGAAGGTTGTAGTAAATGCTTAGCATGTTATAACTAATTAGGTTAACCTATAAATAGGTAACTGTTAACCAGAGCCTAATAGTGAATTAAAAGTATTGTTTATTAAAAGGCATAGCCTAATGTAACTAGAAATTAACCTTAAAATCTTTGAAAGTAAACAAGACTCTAAAAAACGTAAAATTTAACTTTAATACTCAAAATTATGTGCAAATTAATTATAATAATTGAATTTAAATAAATTATAGTAAACATATTAAGCAATTTTGTTTTCGATTATAATATTAGAAAAGGATATAGAATGTGTATATATGTATGTATATATATATATATATATATATATATATATATATATGTGTGTGTGTGTGTGTGTGTGTGTGTGTGGTGTGTGTGTGTGTGTGTGTGTGTGTGTGTTAATATAAGTAATAATAAAATTGTAAACATTATAAAGGGGATATATTCTGTACTAATATCATGATACAAGATAGTCATGGTAATTCAAAAGTAAGGTTAAGTAAAATTATAAAAGCTAAATCCTGTTAATTAAAATAAATCGAATAATAATAAGTAATTCTAAATCCAAACAGATAATAAAAAAAATTATAGTTTCCAATTAGCTGTGTTTTCATTTAAAATAAAATAAGTTCACTTATTTACAGGTATCCATGTATAGTCTTTAAGTCACAAATGTCTCTCAAAGACTACACTACCCCGAAAGGAGCTTAAAGAGGCCTCTGGGAGGGCAATTGGTTTTCTTAAAAAAATCAGGAGTTGGTTCTCCTGAGAGGTTTATTCCTTGAGATACAGGTCTCGAACCAAGTTTCGTAGTCAAGGGATAAGCCATTACTCTCTTATGGACAAGGAGTGGTCAGAAGAAGATAGGTGAGAGTAAGAAAAAGGCTAGTCGGAGAGAAAAAGGAGCAGCAGCGGGCAAGGTAAGGTCCGTGAGAGTACCGATTATCCCACCATAAACTTTTCTCGAGGATCATGTAGAAGGAAGCGTTCGTATACAGTGAACGCACTTCCAAAAAGGGAGAAACGCGTTTAGAATCGTAGCTATAAGGGAGGGGAAAGCATCATAGATTTTTTATTGTAATCGCGGATGCTTAGAGTCACTGGACGCAGAGTGATACAGAAGAAATCTCGGTTTAGTTCGTAAAATACTTAAAATATTGAATGCAGTAATAGAAGGGCATAAAGTTAAACTATAAACCCTAGTTGTATAGATTTAACTAGATAACTTTAGGAGCTTTCCGCTGTTCAAATTTCAGTTTTAGAATTGGGGCATTTAATTTAAAATAAAAATACATTCATAACTGTAGATAAAATGATAAAGGTAACAATGGTCGAAAATTATGAAACCTAAAATCAGTCGTGTTTGTTTCTTATTCGATGATTAAATTAACCCTAACAGGACGTGATCTCTTGAGACTATTACCTTTACAAATATACTAAATAGAAAATTTAAACTATGTACTTATCCCTTAAGAAGAAAATACTTTTTTGCCAATATACGGTGTATAGTAGTTTTGGCACAAAAAGCCGAAATAAATGAAGATTCAGCAATAATCTCCCTGATAAATAAAACAATAAAACAACTAACCAAGAAGTCTGGAATAGGGTTAATTAGTTGCATTTGTGGTCGTTTGTCAACCGATGTTGTCAGCAGACTCTCTCTGTGTTGAGAGAAGGGATCTAACGCCGGCGGCCATATTTAATTGGCAATTCTGTCGTACTTCTCATTGTCACTATTTCTCTCTAGAATTTAAATATCGTGATAATAAACATTTAGGTTTTTGACTCAGTTAATACAAATAACGTAAGAGACTTTAAACAAAACTGACCTCAAAAACCAAATATTAAACAAGGCGACAACAACAAAATTACGTCAAAGTTGCAACAATAACAACGATACAGCAACTAGTATTGTTGAAACTAGTGTTTAAGTTCTCAAAATAAGGACGAAACGACAATATGTCTATGATACAACAATAACAACGATACAGAAACTAGTATTGATGCAACTAGTGTTAAAGTTACAAAAATAAATGCTAAACGACAAGTAATGTTAAAGATAGAACAATAATGACGATACAAGAATTAATGTTAAAGTCACCACTGTAACGACGATATAACAAAATAATGTTAAAGTCACAGCAATAACAACGATCCATCAACTAGCTACAAATATTAAGAAGAACGACCACTAATGTTAAATATACAACAATATTGATGAGACAACTAATGTTGAAGATACAACGATAATTGCGATAGAAATGATGTTAAAGATAAAACAATAAAGACAATAGAATAACTAATGGTAATGTTACAAAATTAACAACACTCTCAAACTCTTTAGTGCCAAACGTTTATAATCGCTTCAAAGCCTAAACTTAGACTAAACACAGAAAAATGTTGCTTTCAAGTTTCTTATAATTTTTAGTAAAGATCTTTTTAAAACACCTTCTTTGATATTTTAATACTTTTAAATCAACTAAAACAAACCATTTGTACTTTGCCAAAGTATTCTCTTTCTATTATTCCTTCCTTGATAAGGAATGCGTCCCAAAAATGCTATAAAAAGTAACGAGAGTTTAAGATGAAATTATTTCACAAAAAGTTTTATTAATTCAGGACTTAACATTGTTAGAGATAATTGTCCACAAATAATGGTGGACCATTTAACTATTATAATTATCATCTTTTATGTGTAATTATTTGATATTTACCGTACGAATAATTTCTCTTCTAAAATAAAACTAAAAGCCAGACGTAATTTTTTAGCTCAGTAATACCATCGGCAGTTGACTATGAAGAAAGTGCATCAGAGGACAAGAATTTTTAGTGCATTATATGACAAGAATTATGGGTACATCAGATGGGACAAATGTTGAGTACATTAGATGATATGAATGTTCAGCGCATCAGATGTAGGAACATTGATTACATCAGATGAAAAAATGTTAACTGAATTATATAATAATAAAGTTGGGTGCATCAAATCAAAGAAAATGTTGAGTCCTTTCGATGAGAATAATATTGATGCGTCAGATTAAGGAAATGTTGAGTTCATTAAGTGACAAGTTTGTTGAGTGCATCAGATAATAAGAATGTTTAGTGCACAAGACGATATTATTGTTGTGCATGAGGTCATTACCTTCCCAGAAACATAAATAAAAGTTAACAGAAAAACTAAAAAAACATATTTTACTTTCAACTCCGTAGTCCTAAGTGAGGTTTATGTGGCTACATCGGTAAATAATAGTGGTTTTATGTTACCAAGTAGTGTAACGACTTACATTATTATGCTGTATAAATATCTGAATTATGTATATGCTGTACAAATATGGCAAACGAAATAATAAAACTAGTTTTAACTTATTACCTGTAATAAAATGACGGGTGTATGTAAAAAACAATACCTCAAATTATAAACAATCTTAAATAAAAACAATATTAAATTTGTTAATAAACAAATCCCACAATTAACACATTTACAATAATATAGATTAGCTTGTAACTTGATAAGGAAACTCTCTTGGCAAAGGCGACCATCCCTCTCGGTCTATGTTGGTTAGGGCGTTAGGCTAGAAAGGACTCCATGAAAACATTCAGAGAGAATATCTACTTGGTACTGTTTTTGTAATTAAAGTTTGTATAAGGCATTTTAACCTGCGCGTGCGCACTGTAGCTTTAAATTATTACATAATTATTTGTTAGTGATGTGAATGCGATTTACGGGATTTGAGGGTACTCGGCGCTATTATGGAAATATAATTGTATTAGCTTCACTCTGTAATTTTGCTTTCAATTAGGGCATTCAGAGATTTCAGAGCTGATATAAAATATGTTCAGTGATCATATTTTGAAGGGTGCGTCTATATTCTTATGTTTAAATATTCACGTAATTAGTAATACGGAAGGTACATAGATTGGAAATACGTTTTAAAACGTTTGTTGCTTTATGGACAGATGTAAGTTATGTTACATCTGTGTTCTACATCTGTGCACAGCCTGCACTGACACAATCACCCTGAACTATATAGTTTTAGCTATATTTTATATATTTGTAATTTTTCCGTTTAAAGTAAGCAGAGTAAGGACTGATGGGCAATGGACTGATGGAAGACGGGATTACACTCCGCATAAATTAGCAACAGGATTGTTATGAACTTCGAATATTCGGGGAGCTATAAAATCTTTCTTCTTGTTCAGAAGCTCACCTAAACTAAATAATTTGTAAAAAATGTGAATTATTAGTTTTGAATAATTTTACTACTTACATGATATAGAAAAACGAAATACCAAATACAAAAAAGTGCATTTTACAGCATACAGTACTTCCACATACAAAGAGTGAATAAAGAATCCATGAATGGGTTTTTTTCAAATATTGTCCCACTTAAAGTTAGACAGTTCTGGTTATAGACAGGTTAGGTTGTCATTGATCCTTGTATTTTGTACGGGATATAATATATTGTACAGCATTTACTGAAATCTGTTTAAATATCTGACAATCACTTGGTACACTTAGTTTAACACGTATACTCCATAATCGACAATTAATGTCGCTTTTAACTGAATATAAAACAGGTTGGCAGTATTGCGTTTATTTATGTGCGTATTTATCCTCCCTCATTAAAAATTATCCAAGTACTTTAATAACCTGTAATATGAGCACGAGGAGCTTTTGATTAAATTAATTACAAACTTTAGGAATATAGGTTTTTAATTGTTATTGTTTAATAACCGAAACGGGTTTACTATGGGCCACTGTAGTATTTTGCCCATGTATTAAAATTTTCTCTTCTTTCTAGTTGTTATTACTCACCTCTCTATTTTCCATTTTTACCAATACCGCTTCATTTGTTACTCTTTCTGTCTATAATACACTTATTATTACCCCACTACAAGTCATCACAAAAGTACCAATGGCTATGTAGTTTCTCTATTTTAAAACACAAACCTCCTCCACGTATAATATGACCTTGAAAAATGTAAAAGTAACAACCTCAATTTCAGATCACTATCCCTTCACCAGTCCCGAGTTGGTTAGTTACTATGGTGCTCGTAGGAAGCATCTGTTTATCTCTGCAGAGAAGCGTCCAGAACCATGCGAGCCTTGATTAGACTGTCTCTAGTCTAATAATATTGAGCACATAATAAAGTCTCTAGTTCCAGAGACGTATAGTTCAGTTTAGTCTCTACAAAGAGTCCCCTTAGCTATCCTTCTCCAATAAGAAACAAACGCTTTCCTTTTACAACACAATAACATTCACTTAATCAACTTAGTCCTGAAATGTTCGTCTTGTCGACTAATTAATTTTTATAATGTAGATACACGCAAACACCTCTCCTCTAAGCTTTGCTCTTTCTATCGTGTCTTCCAGGACAACGAACCCTGAGGGTATTTAACTATTCTTGTAATACCTTGGCTGGTTTTGTTCATCGAGTAAAGATCCGACTGCCAAGACGTCTTTACCCGTGGTCTTAGAGCCTTGTAAATTTTCGTGTGTATTAGCACAGTGTTGGCTTCAGACGTTTCGAATACTCAGGTTTCTTCAGAAGGATATAAAGCTTTCTTTAGGATAAACATTACTCATGCCTACCCTATTTATGTATAATTTTCCCAATTAGATAAAATTTCTGCAAATACTTAACGTCTTCAATAAACGCGAGAAAGAGAATTATTTATTTATCTACTCTATTACCTAACTATATTTCATTGCCGATGACTCTATCTAGGATCCCTTGTAGTGGATTGATTCCGAACTTTCTAAGACTTGATTAACCCAGGCAGCAGGAACTGTAATCCAGAAAACGTTAATTCATTTTGAAAATGTTTTAAAAAATTTCAAAAGCTTTCTCGAACTTTATAACTAAATTACAAATAGTAATAAATTGCTTTTTTGTTATCCGACCTAATATTATTTTAACGTTAACACAACGAATGGAAGCAAGAGTGGCCAAAACATTAGCAAAGAAGGCGGTGTGAATGTCAATTAAAACGTTTTAATATATTAAGTTCGTCCTTACACAGTTTTACGCCTATCCCGTTGTGTTAGTTCCTTTCTTCGGGATTATTACTTCTTGCTCAGAGTATGCTATTGTCTTTTCTGAAACATCGATTGGATATTGTCCTTACACCTGTCACTCTCTCTCTCACTATTTCTCTCACTCTCTCACTCTCTCACTATCTCTCACCCTCTCTTTCTATAAATAATATATATATCCATCTATCTATCTATCTTTCTATTTATCTATCTATCTGTCTGCCTCTATCATTTCTTTCCGCCTGTGTGTGGGGCTCTCTATTCTTTTGTGTGTATCTTGCTGCCTGTCTCTGTCTACATTTAAATATATTGGTAATCTATCAATTTATCTATCATCCGTTATGTATATATACAATTATCTGTTACCAATCTCCCTTTATCAATGCATTCTTCATTATATATATGTATATATATATATATATATATATATATATATATATATATATATATATATATATATATATATATATATATATATATATATATATGTATATATTGATTTATGTGTTTAAATACTAATAATATATATATATGTATATATATATATATGTATATAAATATATATATATATATATATATATATATATATATATATATATATATATATATAATCAATCTCAGCCTTTATTTATTGAGCTACCTACCCACCTACTCATTTATATAAATATACACCCACACACACACACACACACACACATACATATATAAATATATGTTGTTAAAACAACATAGGTTATTCAAATACAAGAATATTTATTAATTTATTTCCAAAACTTTTCGTTGGTAAACAGTACCAACATCATCAAGAATTTTGTATATATTATTATTACTCCTTATGATGTTGATACTGTTTACCAACGAAAAGTTTTGAATATAAATTAATAAATATTCTTGTATTTGAATAACCTATGTTGTTTTAAATTATTAAACACGAAAACGTATTTTATATTTATATATGTATGTATACATAAATCGACTTATATATCTGTATATTTCTCTCTAAGTATGTTTATCTAAATTTATACATCAATATATTCATTTATCTATAGTTGTATTAAACTATCTATTTATATTGCGAGTATGCGTAAGTTTATACACGGATTCCAAAATAAACAGACCTCTTCCGGGAGGGAAATTTTTTTTATTGTGTGAGGGTCTTATATTTTTCGAGAACTCCAGGGATATCCATAAAACTTATTGGTAGAAAAATTGTTATACTGTTATGGATTAAAAGTATAGTGTGAAAGATTCTAGTTGCAAAAGTCATCCTATACGGAAAAATTAAATGACTAAATATCTATTATTCAACCGTTTATTAAATAATTAGCATCATTCAGTTTTAGCTGTCGATATTAAATTATGAGAGTAATATGTATAGGTAACATTTTATAACCTGATACTTGGGTAGTAAATTTTGTATTCTTCATCTGTAGACATTAGCACTGTCGCCAACCCACATCGGGGCAATAAATAGCAGGCTACCAGTCCCAACCCTTAGACAACCCTATTACCAGCTTACGTGAACGCCATATTTTCATTGTACTTTTTACCCTGCATTAAAAGTATTAATAAGTAACAAAAGCATTAGTCACTGTAGGTCTAAGAGTTGATGTTATTGAAAATGACCGGTCACCACTTCCCCCCTCCCCTCTTCCTCGGCTTCTCACCAAGGCCCGCAGTCCTCAAGGGACAGCTTATAAAATTTTAAATATTGTATGATATTTATTTAGCTGATTTACATTAGTTTTCTCAGATAGACATAAGTAATCAGTCATTTCCCTAACACTATATTATTATTATTATTGTTGGTATTATCGATTATTATTGATCTATGATTATTATTCACCTTTGCACATCCCTCACTCTAAGTCTATTAATTCGTCTCTAAACACAGCCACCCACACATACACACACACACACACATACACACACACACACATACACACACACACACACAAACAAACAAACACACACACACAAACACACACACACGCAAATACACAAAGATATTATTAATATTACTAGATAATTCATTGATATAATACGAGTACATTATTAATAAATTTTATCAGGCTATCAATTGATATTATGATTTTACTTACCTAACAGCCTCAAATATATTTCCTGAGTTTATAACATAATTATATTCCATACATAATATGCCTATATACTTTTTAAAAGTATTGTACTAATTTATGGTTAGTATAATTTTGAATAGTAGTTTAATCATAGTTCAGCAATTGTGGATTAAATGATTCATGATCCTAGCAATTTAGCGGCTCGGATTAATTTTTCGCGTCAAAAGATCATAGCAACTAAATTGTGTTGCCCTAAAGAAAATCAATTGCTCCGACCCATCCTTATCTGAAGCATGAATACTATCATATAATAACAAAGGTCAAGGATACTAAACAATAAAAAAAGTTTATTGAATTATCTACGATTCCAGAATCAATATTCAAACTACTTGACCCTAATATACAAGGTTCCAGTTTACACGCAAAGTATCGTTAAGCCGTAATCTCGAGCTACAGCCAGCTGTATATAGACTATCGGTCGAACTTCAAACTTAGATGTTATTATGATCAATGAGGCTATCTTCTTATACATTCATTAGGAGGGTTTACTTTGGCGACTTAGTTAAGCCGTAATCTCGAGCTACAGCCAGCTGTATATAGACTATCGGTCGAACTTCAAACTTAGATGTTATTATGATCAATGAGGCTATCTTCTTATACATTCATTAGGAGGGTTTACTTTGGCGACTTAGTTAAGCCGTAATCTCGAGCTACAGCCAGCTGTATATAGACTATCGGTCGAACTTCAAACTTAGATGTTATTATGATCAATGAGGCTATCTTCTTATACATTCATTTGGAGGGTTTACTTTGGCGACTTAGTTAAGCCGTAATCTCGAGCTACAGCCAGCTGTATATAGACTATCGGTCGAACTTCAAACTTAGATGTTATTATGATCAATGAGGCTATCTTCTTATACATTCATTAGGAGGGTTTACTTTGGCGACTTAGTTAAGCCGTAATCTCGAGCTACAGCCAGCTGTATATAGACTATCGGTCGAACATCAAACTTAGATGTTATTATGATCAATGAGGGCTATCTTCTTATACATTCATTAGGAGGGTTTACTTTGGCGACTTAGTTAAGCCGTAATCTTGAGCTACAGCCAGCTGTATATAGACTATCGGTCGAACTTCAAACTTAGATGTTATTATGATCAATGAGGGCTATCTTCTTATACATTCATTAGGAGGGTTTACTTTGGCGACTTAGTTAAGCCGTAATCTCGAGCTACAGCCAGGTGTATATAGACTATCGGTCGAACTTCAAACTTAGATGTCATTATGATCAATGAGGGCTATCTTCTTATACATTCATTAGGAGGATTTACTTTGGCGACTTAGTTAAGCCGTAATCTCGAGCTACAGCCAGCTGTATATAGACTATCGGTCGAACTCCAAACTAAGATGTTATTATGATCAATGAGGGCTATCTTCTTATACATTCATTAGGAGGGTTTACTTTGGCGACTTAGTTAAGCCGTAATCTCGAGCTACAGCCAGCTGTATATAGACTATCGGTCGATCTTCAAACTTAGATGTTATTATGATCAATGAGGGCTATCTTCTTATACATTCATTAGGAGGGTTTACTTTGGCGACTTAGTTAAGCCGTAATCTCGAGCTACAGCCAGCTGTATATAGACTATCGGTCGATCTTCAAACTTAGATGTTATTATGATCAATGAGGGCTATCTTCTTATACATTCATTAGGAGGGTTTACTTTGGCGACTTAGTTTAGCCGTAATCTCGAGCTACAGCCAGCTGTATATAGACTATCGGTCGAACTTCAAACTTAGATGTCATTATGATGAATGAGGGCTATCTTCTTATACATTCATTAGGAGGGTTTACTTTGGCGACTTAGTTAAGCCGTAATCTCGAGCTACAGCCAGCTGTATATAGACTATCGGTCGAACTTCAAACTTAGATGTTATTATGATGAATGAGGGCTATCTTCTTATACATTCATTAGGAGGGTTTACTTTGGCGACTTAGTTAAGCCGTAATCTCGAGCTATAGCCAGCTGTATATAGACTATCGGTCGAACTTCAAACTTAGATGTCATTATGATCAATGAGGGCTATCTTCTTATACATTCATTAGGAGGGTTTACTTTGGCGACTTAGTTAAGCCGTAATCTCGAGCTACAGCCAGCTGTATATAGACTATCGGTCGAACTTCAAACTTAGATGTTATTATGATCAATGAGGGCTATCTGCTCATACATGCATTAGGAGGGTTTACTTTGACGACTTAGTTAAGCAGTAGTGATATGTTTGTCACTGTACTTAATTATTATTTTTAACTCTATTTATATTAGTTTATTGGTTTTTATGTTGCTTCTTATATATTCTTTTGTTTTAATTTTTAATGCAGTTATAGTCACACAAGTGTTGTGTGACTATATAGTCACACATTGTTTTAACTAAATATTTATTTGAGTATCATATCATGTTTAACTTATCCCAAATTATGTTTTGTGTGCGGTTCTCTAGTGTCATCTAACTTAATCCTACTTTCTTAAAAAGAATTTTAAAAACGTTTGCTTTGTTAATAAATAAATATTTTCATATGAGGGTCTTGAATTTTTGTTTTTAAATTTGTGACACATTTTCTTTAATCACAGCTTTGATATTTCTTTAACACTAATTTTATATATCACTCTAATTGAAACCAATCGATTAAATAAAAAACATCTTTTGGTAGTTTTTCTCCGTCATTCAAGTTGCATGTATCTGTATAGTAATTATTCCAATGTCAAACAGACGCAATGGTTGAAGTTTTTTATATCTCACGGAACATCGTAATCCTCTCTTGTCGCAATGGCTTCATGGGTGGACACGTGGATGGGTGATTGACAAGGATAATCCGACTTTGAAAGTTTGTTGCAATGACTGTCACGTGTGGTCACTGGACATACAAAGTTACCCTGGCCAGACATGCCAGGCCGAGTTAATACATGCATTGTGGTGTGTCGTTCCGTATTTCAGTTTTGATCCCGGTCTCTCCAAATGACCGCACGTTTCCATGTTCTTATTTTCGCTCCAATAACATTTACAATAACATTAACAACAGGGAATACCAATTTATTGATCTGTTTCAACTTATTACACTTTTGCTATTACTTGCTATCAGACTTTTTGCTAACTAAATTAACAACCAGCTCGCCATGAACAGCAACAAGATTTCGATATCTGTTTCAAGTTTGGAATTAACAGTTGTAACTTCTCTCTTTACGGGCGAACTTCTCTTTAGCCAGTTATGTTTTATTTTATAAACAACTACAAGATTTATTGGCTTATTAGAATTTATCGGAAAAAATGTAGTTTACAAAAATGGAAATACTCGACAAAGTGGTAACCAACTCTTATTTTTTCTTTTGCCAAATCATATCAAAAACTCGTTTTCCACAAGAAACAAAAATTTTAAAGTAAAAAAAAAACATAATTTATTAATTTCCAAAAGTTGAAACCTTGATACAACAAAACCTAAAATTAAATAAAACTAAATGTCGGTTTTTAAACATAGCCCGGTATACAACTATAATTACATATAGATATTTTACACCGTATCTACAAAGTGTCTAATCAAGTTTGGTTTGTTTATTTAAATAATAAAA
The DNA here is from genome assembly GCA_036971475.1 of Prosapia bicincta. Taxonomy (NCBI): domain Eukaryota; kingdom Metazoa; phylum Arthropoda; class Insecta; order Hemiptera; family Cercopidae; genus Prosapia; species Prosapia bicincta. The sequence goes on along the minus strand of JBAIZL010000002.1, from coordinate 268,084,483 downwards.
AGCTTTAGGTTAGAATTAGTAGGACGGCACTTGTAGGATGCGAGTAATTACGAAGAGCCGATAACAAGGGGAGGGTTAAGGTGCTCGCCGGTCATTTCCAAAAATATCGACCCTTGTAATTCCGCTAACTCATAGGGTTGAATAATTATTTTGATTATTTATAATACATTTAAATTATAGTTAAAATAACAATGAAAAAATAGGGCAATTAGGTTTGTCTAAGGGTTGAAACGGTTAGACCGGGATTTATGACCCAGATAAGGGATAATGTTTTATAGATGTCGAATATACAATTTTTACTTAAGAGCTAAGTGCCAGCTTATGACATTTGACCTATAACTGACGGTAGCGTTGATCTCGTCACATTCTCTACCTTGGCATATTACGACATACGTTTAGCCCAATATAGTATAAGCTCTTGTTATATTAAAATTGTCCGTCTTCACTACACTACATTACTATTTAGCTGTATTTGAAAGTAGCTATAAAGTATCCTCCGGTCAGGTTAGATTCGATAAAATATAAAAAAAACATATATAACCCACGGAAGCCCTCATATAATTTTCGAAGAGAATTCAATACAACTAAGCACTACTTCATAATCTTATTGGTGACTAAATCTAACCTAACCGGATACATTGAAGGTGTATTTTGTAGAGGTTGGCTACATTAACAATTTAACAAATATTTAAAAATTGTTTCGGTATTTTTGGAGGGTTTCACAGTAAGGTTGTGTTTCCAAAACGAATCATTATTTAATAATTAGGCCTATTGCTTAACGGTTTTGAAATTACGTAAAATCAATTGTTTGTAGTTTGAAAAGAACCATGAGGAAAAATTGTAGTTGGTCATCACTGTGTATCTGTGTATTGATACCTAGAATTGAGGATCTTCATAAATATCATATTATTATATGAAAACTGCCACATAAAGTAACGCTAGCGGTTTGTAATGAAATATCTTACGAACCGCACTGGTTTTTAAGTTGGATGCATTGGTGTTTTTAAATACATAGTAATGGAGCCTTTCAATATAATCTTTAATAATAATATCACTAATACGTGTGTGATAAACAGGGCCCCAAGAAGAATTGGAGAAACTATAAGGTTGTGTATCTCAAGTGAAACTATTGAAAATATTCATTTAAATATTTAAATGTAAATATATGTTCGTTAGCGAGTTTACCTAGCGAAATATTTGGCCTAAATTTCAGTTCTCTGTTACAATGAAACTGAATTTTATTTGAAGGCCGATATTTAAGGGGGGAACTAAGTGGATTGTATCTAGTATTAACTGGTAAATTAAATAAAACAGGTCCGAGACCTGTGGCCACAGTGATGTTTAAATTATTTGACAATTTACTCAAAGCTCGCTGAGATTTATAGTGCATCATCTGTGAAACGAATAACCAAAACGTACAATGTGTAAACAAAACTTGTAGATATTTTCAATTCTGGAGAGATTTATTCAAAATAATGCATATTGTATGCAATATGAAGAGAGATAGATGCATTTTTAATTATTACGTCAAACTTAATATCATAACAAATTACTGGAATACCCAGTTCGCGTTTTACTAGTGCCTGGGGTTTGTCCTGAAACAAGTACCTAATATAAACAAAACACTGCTATAGTCAATTTCTATTTGGGGCAGCCAAATAGTTATTTTGGCTGCCAAAACTGTTATTTTAGTTACTTTTTATTTTAAATAACTCTGACCCGGCATATTTTATATCGTCTAAAATTCAATGAATTACGTGTTAATTTTAGCTAAACTTAATTTAGTATTTTATTAACATAGTAATAGCTGAACGTATAGTAGTCGATCAAGAAATGTGTTACAATAAAAGTTCTTCATTGAGTGTCTTTTATTGAAGTGCACTCGGATATACATTATTTTGGCTTTTCTCTGTAAAGCCAAATATCGGAAGGTACAAGAGGGATAAGGGAATAAATCGGAAGGTTTTCCGACGGGTGAGCAAGCCACATGCAGCTGTTAATAAGAGAAGCATGAGTTTATATAATTTCCAATTATTTAAAATCTTTTGAGTGTTTGTTAGCAACTGAAATTTGGAAAAATTTCATTGAAATATTTTAAGATAAGATAGAAAATCATTTGGATGCTACTTTCGTACTTAAAAAATTCTTGTTGAAAAATATGGTTATATCCTCGGGAATCTGTTGCTAAAAACTATCACTGCTTTATAGGTTAATATTTTGCTGCTAAAATAATTATTTTGGGGGTCAAACTAATTACCTGGCAGCGCCATTAGCCTTACTGTGCACAGAAACCTTTCCACGAATATACTCAACGATTTACATGTTTCATGGCGATCGGATCAGTGGTTTAGTGCCTTACACATACTTACATACATAAATACACCAAAATATTCATTCAAATATATATATATATATATATATATATGTGTGTGTGTGTGTGTGTGTGTGTGTGTGTGTGTATGTGTGTGTGTGTGTGTGTGTGTGTGTGTGTGTTTGTGTGTGTGTGTGTGTGTGTGTACATATATATTACAATACTTATAAATAAAGTAACATAACTTAAAATAAAGTTAAGCATTATAACAACATAATAACCTCAAATAATCAACTGTTTTGTGAAATCATGTTATGACTTATTTTAAGCAAAAGGCCTGAAATAACTATTTCGTATACTTTGCCCCTTATTTTGAAATATCCCCCCCCATATAAAAATATAAATAATTCATTAAATGTAATTATTAAAATATATATTTTTTAATGTATCAACATCCAGTGTGTTAACACCAATACAAACTTAAAAAAATATTTTTGAGCTTGAGAGGCTGAGTAAAGAGTATTTCATTAAAGATTGAATATATATAGCGTATAAACTAATAGGAGCTGAGAAAAAAAGTTTTTTAAAATTCTTTCGTCACTTGAATGAACGATTCATTGCTATAAACGAAAGAAAATGTTTTTAATAACTGACTTTCGCATTCAGATATATTTTTAATTACAACTTATAAATTGAATATTTTAACCGTAATAACTGAGGATGCCGAGTTTGTCGTTGAAACATATCTAGCTAATATTGTAATGCTTGAGTATTTTGTAATTATTTGTGTAGTTATTATTTTAACAACGAACGAACAGCTCCAGTCTAGTTGAAAAGTATATGTTGTTTTATTGTTATAAGATATGTAATGTTTTCTTATGCCCTCTATAAAAACAATTGAATATTATTACATCAAGGAAACCCTAGATGTAAATACACGTGTCTGTGGCTTACATAAGGTAGTTTTTGTCATCCGTCCGTAGAGCCGTGTGGTTTGTTCAGTGGTTATCCGGGCTTTGTCTTAGACATTAACAATGCGCTGACACACACACTCTCTATATAGTTCCGTGGTATTTATGATATATATGCGCTACATAGTTTGGATAGAATTATTGTGCGAAATGTAATTGCCCGTCGCTAAGCCCGCTGGGAGCTTTCGGTATTACAGTTCCGTAAGTCGACTGTATCGGAAAGCAACGAGGAAAAACTTGTTTACTTTCGTGTATTTTCATTTTCATGTGAAAATTATCACGTTCTTGGCAGGGGAGGATTGCGTTTACCCTTAAGGTATTTCATTCGTAATGGTTCTGCTTCGTATAAACCGAAAATATAATAATAAACCGAAACGGGAAATTGGTTGCTATGGAGACGGGCACGGGATAGTTTTATTAGCTGTGATGCCATTGGACAAATAAATGTACGAATTGAATTGTATGGAAAAACAGCTAGTACAGTCGAATCTGTATTCGTATGGTTCGCTAGCAGTTCTTTTCCATTACAGTGAATCATATCGTGAACATTGTTCAAGTTCATTTACATTTAAACATTATTATTATTATTATTAATAATTTTTAAATAACATGTTTTTGGTACAGGAAACCAGTTGCACTTATTTCTAGATCCGTGTACCGAAAACCAATGGAAAATGAAATCAGTAGCCGTGGAAAAGCTAGGGGGCTTCTATTTATCATCAGTAATGTGTGACACCATTAGAACACGTGTGAATGCATTTGCCTTTACACCCAAAGTTTGTAAGTCGTAATTTGGGATTTAATTCGTATCATTACATGAAATTACACTGTTTTGATGCTGGGAATCAAGCCATACAAAGTTTTAGAAAAGTTTATAAAATCTATGATATAAGAAACAATATTTTTTTTATTGTTAATACATTTTCCTAAAACTAAAAAACAAAAACAAAAATAAAACAATTATTACATCTTCCTTAAATTAGAAATATTGATAGAATTTTAAAAACTACAAATATAACGTTAATTATAATAGTTTACAAACATAAAATTCCTGTCAAAATAAACTGAAATTATGTTTTATTATCATATAGTTATGTTACATATAGCCACAACGCATACGGTTAGCGCGTGGGTCAGCCTCTTCCCCCATTTAAAATTGAAATCCTCTGGAATTGTTATGACCACAAAGGATAAAGTCATTTCATTATCCTCTAGTAAAGCTGTGGTGTTTGACTGTTTCAAAGTAGAAAGATTATATTTAATTTACATTTAAAAAATGTCCAACGTATATGCATGAATCTGTGGCCTATTATCTTGTGCTATCTATTATTAATATCGATGATAAATTGGAAAGACGTCAATCCTTGCACGGAAATAGTTTTTCAGACATATTTCATTAGCTTTGACCATCTCCGAATAACACTCCAATACCTCCAGAAGGACGGATATAATTGAATAGAGGCGCTGAGTTAGGAAATCAATAACCTCTCAAATTATCCCTTTTCAGGCGTCCAAATTAATATAAAAACTTAATTTTAAAATATGTTTCACAAAGGGCAACCCGTCTTCAGATTTCCCTTGAATTTGTCAATAATTTTTGTTGTTAACTATTAAATTGTTTAATACATTCAAGTAATTTGTCGTTAATAATGAACTAACCTTTAGTACAACTATTCTTTGAGGTCACACAAAACTCATAAATTAATCATTTAATCAAAGTTGTAGGTTGGGGTTTGTAGTAGTCATCTCACTGTTGATGATGACTTTGCCATTGAAACGCGTATGATTCAATAAATGATTAATAAATGATGTAAGTCTCTTATGTCTCTTATCTATTTTAGTCTTTAGTAGATTATAACTAGAGGTTACTAATTGATGTTGAGGAATATATATATATATATATATATATATATATATATATATATATATATATATGTACATGTACATTGTTTTAAACTTTTCTAATGCAACAGGTTTAGCCGGAGTAACCGGTTTCATGAAAGCAATGCTTTTAATAACAAACATTGGCAAGGCATAAGGATGAGTTTAGTTTAAATTCAGTGATTTTAATGTCGAAAGCGATTTGGTGCTTTTACTGGTAAAATGAATACCTTAAAGCAATCCCCAAAAGAACTTGTAACAACCCCAAATGGGGCTTAATTCCTTTAACAATCAATACACTCCATTTTTAAGTGTATTAAAAAAAAGTTCCTAATATAAAAAAAACTCCATTAAAAATCTTAAAACATCACAGTCGACCCATTCAATATGTCAAATGTTCCAATGTAAGCACATAATACAGCATAGTAAAACCTTACATACTCAAAAATATAACCTCATATGTCACAGGTAGGAAGTAAAAACATCAAACGAGGAAAATCTAAAACTAAATTATTCAGACACGACTAACTACTGGCGTTAATGTTCAATGACATCTGTGAGGCATTGATTGGTTAGGGCGTATAAACACATCAAAGGAAACCTATATAATTAAACAGAATTGAGCAAAATTAGTTGAAACAAAACGACCAGTTCACAGTCAGTCAGTAATTCAGCGTCTTATGACGACGAGTTGCAAACGGCTTCAATAAATAACAGCGAACTGGCAACGTGTCTGTGTTTGGTAGTCTTAGGTCATGATTGACCTTATTTAATTTGTACCAAACAAGCCTGACTTTACGTGTTTTGTTACTGTAAATCAGGACAAGAGTTTGGTTTACTATCAAATATAAGACGAACCTCCATATTTTTTAAATTTGCTATTTTTACTTTTAAACACATTCTTACTTTAAAAAATAAGTGCCACAGACCTAACTTACTTATTGTTACTCAGCAAACCCCCGGCCGTGGCAAGTCTGTCATAGAACTTCGTGTAGTCTAGCAGTCACGCCTGTCTGCAAGGTGTCAACATTATTGAAGTGTTCCAGAGCGCTTCAGATGGCTAGATGATCATTGATACCTTTATCTTCCAAAATAGAGGTGGAGGAGACCTCGTGCCCTTTCGATGTCGCAAACCTAAAAGAGCAATTAAAATCAGAAAAACCCAAACGGTGTATTAATTTACTTATTACTACCAAAGTACCCATCCTTCGTACGGGCTTGACGAATCATTGTATTTTGCCTATTGTATTGTGAGATAGCATTTTACTGTTGATTATTCCAACATGTACGTTTTAAATATGTGAAAGGAAATTAATTTACTGAAATTAAATCCCAAAAAATATTTCAACCTTTAAATTTAGTCATTGTTCACTTGAAAAACCGAGAGAAGGAAAAGCTTCTGTTTATAACCTGACTTTTGTAAAGTAATACTAACCTTGAGAGCTGAATAACGACAAACACTTACTATCAGGTGTTTTAATATGTGTTAAAAATAGTTTGACAGGGGAATAAAACTCATTAACTATCAGCTGTTTATGACAGGGGAATAAAACTCATTAACTATCAGCTGTTTAAATGTTTTAAACAATAGTCTTAGAGGGGATTAAAATCTCTTCTCTAAACAACTGTCAACTCGTTAAGCCAAGCACTCGTATATAATGGAGTATAGATAATTGAGTCTTAAGGGAGATTTCAAGGATAGCCGGCTGGTGCCTTGACGGATTTGTTTATTCTAAATAAAATAGGCCTATGAGTTAACCAGAGACCCTACGAATGGTCATGTAATATTTCAACTCAAAGGTTCCAGTAGTATTTACGTGATTCAGTAACACATACACACACACACACCACTAGATTTTTATGTAACAGTATAGGTAAAATTAAATATATTGCATAGAATATAAACTATACTAAGTCACGTGTTTTAATAAACTAGGTTTATGCTTTTTTCATAGTTATACGCTAAATCATGTTTGTTGCATTTATTTATAATATCGTTTCACGTGAGAAGGACTTGTTTTAAAGTAATATTTGAAAAAGTGAATAAAATTTAGTTGACTTCATACATTGTATACAATTACAGTATTCTATGTATGTTGTCTCTGTGTATTGATTGGAATACACCTTGCACGATCCAGACCTCTTTTCGTATCTCCGTTCTTTGTACAAAGTTACAGAAAAACACGACGCACAAAGGTTCAACGGTTAAAGGCTTAGCCTTTCGCGAACTCTCCGCAACCTTCATGCAGGATTACTTTGTCCGCTAAAAAAGTTACTTTCTTTGATAAGGTTACACTTATATGTATCTAATGTTATAATAAATGTGAACTTACAGGAGCATGCGTATAATATATTGGCCTAGGTTTTGCAATATTTATTAAAAAAAGTGTACTTATAAGATTTGCCATAGTCATTATCCAACCAAGAAATCAATACGCTTACATTTATATGATAATTATTTCAAGACATGACACTAAAATTTGTAACATAACACTGCGAATATATTTTAAATGTAATAATTAAAATTTATTAAAGACTGTAAACAAACTATATCCATTAAAAATGATATTACATGGAAAAAATATTTTATAACATTTAATATATCATAACCAGTAGGGATAGTAACAAAAATAAATAAAAAAAAATAAACTAAATTCCTACTAAAGTCAAGGAAAGACAATTTTATTTTGAATGCGCTTTTTTTTGTAATTACAGTTTATATAAATATAATAAATATTGTGAAAACTTTATTGTAATATAGTTAATAAATACAAATATTTAAAATACAAGAATAGTTTTATATTTCATGTTATTCTATTTTAAACTAAATATATTAGTATATATACAAGGAATAATATATAAATTAAATCTATTTTTGTATATCAAATATTTTTATTCTATATGTACATGTATAAAAACATGCTGGTCTATAATTTTCCATTCTATCCATCTCGTGTAATGGTTCATTATTGGAAGGAACCCTTCTCTTATAATTTCATATAATATTTAGATAATATATTACTAGAAATTGAAAAGTTGGCTTATTGGCAAAGTACTGGATTTAAAACATGTAGTTATTCAGTTGGAGTGCGACCGAGCTATTAACTTTTTAAAATTCAAATTATGATTAAATATTTTTTTTAAGACTTTAATAGCATTAGATGAAATTCTCTATCATAAAACGTACTTAAATGATTAAATATTTTTTTTAAGACTTTAATAGCATTAGATGAAATTCTCTATCATAAAACGTACTTAAACTTGATTGAATGAATAAAAACGTATTTTATTACCGATTTAAAATTTGAACAAGATATATATATATATATATATATATATATATATATATATATATATATAAGGAAAATATAATGCTAGATAGTAGAAGGAATTCAAAAATAGGCACAGTTAAGCCCATTAAATGGACAAGACCGGGTTGTTATTGAAACAATAACCCTAAAGGGAAATGTTCCGTTCCATGATTCCCCACTACATCGCTTAACTTGGTGATTTCCACTTATATATACTTTGATTTTTCTTCCAAAGCTATATGCTTTAAATAATACGCCACTTAGTAACACAGATGGAGCCGAAGTTGAAGGTTATGTTCATTACGTATTAAAATAATTTCTGAACTTATATTTGCCAGTAATACTCTATTGCATTGTTGAATTATCATTAAAATGAAAGAGAAGAGAAACAACATTTATATGAACACACAAAATTTTCCTACAATCTTACCCCTTCATGAGTTCTGCAGGCACAGCAAGGGGAAGTGCAAAATATGATCATGTTTAAGATACCTTTTTTAAAAGGCCCCTGCGTTCTTTAAACATGATCTGCCAGTAGACATTGTCTCTGGGCTTCAATGCAAAAAACCAACTAATTTTTAGAGTACCTCAATAAAATTGTTCTCAGGAGAGAACTCGTTTGAAGAAGCATTAGGTTCTGAATTTTATATATTTATTAATTATTGAAATTTAATTAAAACTTTACTCTGATTTTATAATCATTATTTATCACTTGGAAAAAAACTAAAAGGTTTTATTGGTTGTTCAACACAGGATAAATTTAAATACTGTACGTTTTTATAATGCATTTAATTACTGATTTAAACTAAACTAATTTTCTTTTCAAATAAAACATATTTAGATCTCTCTTTATCTGCACAAATTATTAATTAAAATTTGTTAATTTTCACATATATAAAACCTACATTTCATATACAATTCATTAATTACATTTACATATTAAAAAAAAAAATATATTTCCAAATTTAACGTAATAAAATACTTTATCTTCTTATTCCACGATTGAATTGGTAAATCTAAATTTACAAATTGTCTTATTCTAATTTTTTGTCCTTTGTATCGTTTCTTCCTGAAACACTTCAAAATAAACATAATTAATACAAGCAATATTTATCATAAGTCACTCAATCTTATACAGATTTATTTATATATTCTGTTTGGGTAATAATCACTTTCTACTTCACTAGTGGCTGTCATTTTCTTTATTTAATTTAAACGTCAGTTTATTTGTACTATTATTCTTAATTATGGCATCATAAGCAATGATTTCTAATACAAACCAATTGTTTATAACTTATATAACTAATTTGCTAACATTTAAATCTAAAGTATTCCATATTACATCACAAAAATTCGAGTCTATTGTTGTCAGCTGAGGGACCCATCCCTTATTATCGGAATTTGTTTGTCTTTTCGATAATTCTAATCGCAGCGACAGACTATTACGTGAATGAAATTCTTGTTTTACTTGCAAGGTCAATGCGCGGGCTTGTGTACAAGTTATTAAAGTTCACTTGATATCTCTCTGTTGTTCTTGTTTTAACCAGCTTGTTTAATCGTTACGACCCTCTATTTCATGCACACAAATTTCTTGTTTTATTTGGCACTGTCATTGACAGCGTGCCAGGAATTTCATACAAAGATATCGAAATCAATAATAAAAAGAAACATTGATTTTAAATTTGTCTAAAAATAAAAATGAAATGAAATAAAATTTAAAAAAATATAAAGGAAATAGAAAGACTAGAAAAATAGTCACTCTATACAGTAGTGTTTTAATATTGTAAAGTATGTGGCCTGCAGATCCACGTTATGGCGTAGGCCTATATATAGGCTACGTAGACTCGTCACTATTTTATGTTTTTTCTCCAATTGTAATTGAAGTGTTTTAGTAAATGCGTGGAAATAATACAGGACGTATGATGGTGAGTAGATACAATATTATTTTGTTTATATTACAGTATTTTCTGCTCCCGTAAAATACCTTTTTCCGTTTAAGAAGTTTTTCCATTTCAGACGATTATTTTCGATAGCTACTTTAAAATCGTATTAAGCGGATTTTACTGAAAATATATATATACATATATATATATATATATATATATATATATATATATATATGAAGTTGATATATTACTATTCTAAATACTTTATCCACCACTAAGTGCAATAATTTTACCTTGTTGTGATGAGGCACCTTTCGGTCACATGACCAATGTCGAATCACTGATATTTTTCTGGTGTAGATGTTCGGTCCGTGATGTTGGTATTTGTTGACGTTACACGCATTTTCTCTTGATTTGCATGTATGATGTTTTTATATAGTATATCATCTGTATATGTGGTCTGTAGGTTCATTAAATTGTTGTGTGTGTTTTTATAAATGTGGTATTTTTCTAGTGAGTTTAATTCTATTGGGTTATTATTTATTTCAAGTATAGTTAGGTTATTTTCGTACTTTGTTATTTCATGTTTATGTGATATTAGGTTTTGCTGCAACATTTGATACTTTTGTAATTTTATTTTTGAATGCTCTGTAATCTTCATATAAAGAACCTTATCGAATCTTCTTTTACAACCATCTTTTCGTCTTTCCCGCTAAAATGACTAGACTGTGACTGTTATTGGAGCTATAACCGTAAAAGTAAATGTTACATGGTTACACGCTGCTGCCCTCTACATAGCTAAAACAGCTGATTTCTATTTATTTATACACAGCAGTTTGTTTCAAGCCCAGAATCTTGAATAGTTCCCCACTTAGTTAAATAATCAGAGCTTATGCTGGATTTATGTCCTTCATTTATGAAAACAATTTTTGAATTTACAATTAAGTATGGGTTTTTACAGAATTGAATACAAACTTACTAAACCATTGAGAATGCTGCAGATGAGGACGGTTTTTAATTTACCCCTTCTTTCGATTTTTCAGACATAGGATAACACTTTTGGTTAGATTTGTCTGTTGTTTAAATTGTTTCACAAATATATGTTAAAATAGAATCCTTTCAACCTAATAATGCTCGATACTCGGACCATGATATTATCGAGCAACAAATATTAAACTAAATAAATTAAGATTTTTGTAAAACAGTTGATTTACCCACTTTTCTATACTTTTCTTTATATTTTGACGTTATTGTTGCTTAAATTTGCTCCGTATTTTCATGTGTCTAAGATTTCCGTTGTTCTTAAAGCGGAAAAAACGTTTTGGTGCGATAGTAGGAGGGATCTACAGTGGCCTTATACACAAAGCGCCATTATCGGAATATGCCATTTAATATAAATAAAAAAAGGGAACAAACGTTTTTCAAAATCCGTGACGTACAGAGTACTTAATATAAATAAATCTAGTCAGAAAACAAATCTGAAACTGAGGAAAAGAGTTCTTCCATCATTTACGATAGCCTAACTACTTCAACTTATTTCAAATACTTATTGATATTTGCATCAAAAAAATATTTAACGATACAATAAGTAGTGTCTGTATGTGTTTGCAAACACCTGTCCTCAAGTAACGCAACAAAGTTAGACAATTCATATATTTAATCTTGAATAGTGAAAATAACGATTAATTGTTCAGACATTTGCCGACTAACGAGGATTCAATTACCCTTGATTAATCGGAAATTGTAATGGAGGTTAGATATAGATACATATTCTATTAAATTACTCCAATCGTCCTATCGAATCATATTTAATGGGTAACTAATCCTCTCCGGCAGTTTCCATGAACACACTAAAGCTTTGTCCTTAACAACCCTGACTACAAACGTCTTCGGGGTTCTGTGGGATCTTACAAGCCTCTATTCACCCAACAACATATTAACTAAAGATGACCTTACTGCGCTCCTAACAATAATCCTTGAAAACTATTTTAGTTGTTTCAAATGGCGTTTGCAGAATGCTTACCTTTTAAGATTCACTTGTTATTATTATATATTTATTACAATTATAAAATGTTTTCAAATTTGCAATTGTGTGTAGTACATATTTCCTATTCTAGCACAATTGTTACTACATTTTCATAAGAAGAGCATTAGAAGTAGACAAGCATTCCTATTAGGAATTGCAGTCACTCTGTGTTTCCTATCTGACGTACAACTGACGAATTTGTTACTGTCTATCATCTGATAAATCTTTAGTGAGTGAACAACGAATTAAATTAGAAAACTTTAGTTAAATAATTAAATACATAACTGTCATTGTAGACACACGTTATTGTACTACATATATATTATTTGCATTGATCTGAAAATATTTTGAAATGGTAAACTAAAAGAGTGTTTTTTTAACAGAAATAGCTTTTTAAAATCTTTGCATTATTGATAACAAACGCCTAATGACAGACCATCACCTCTACAAGAATGGAAGTAATTGCTTGAAAGCCACGTTATGAAATGAATCATCCTACAATGTACCAATTTTCATATGTAAAATAAAATTACTTTTTTGGTAGCCAGAATTAGTACTCAGCACAGTAAAATATATACTTGTCATAAAGTAAAACATGATTTAATACAACTCTTTCTAATAATCTACTGAAGGTTAGGTTTACTACATTCAAATAACAGTTCGAACATTTTGAAACATATTACTATAATTAGACCTAAAGTCTATTACACTATCTAGAGACCTAATTACGTTTTTCCCAGTTTTTGTATCACCAGCATAAAAAGGAAGTGGATAAAATTAAGTACTCTGATGTACAACGGACAGATATAGAAAATTAGGTTTAAATGCCGTAGTATTAATGCCTGGCTCGTTCTGATGCGTTTTCTAGTGAAAGAAAAACTTGGTTATAATCCCCGAACCTAATGCAAGAGCGCCTAAACTTTTAAACCCCTTTCTTGAGTCCTTAGTATCTTATTTTTACCAACAGCTTTGATTTTAGTGTATTTTTAAAATTTTACTCAATCTATATATCTACACAAAATGTAAGGGTTAATTCCAACACTTGTTATGTCATGTGAGCTGGATGCTACCCTCAGCTTTCGTCATTAGGGTTAATACAATAGATTACTTTTAGATAGTAATCATTGTAAAATGGGACACAATCTCAATATTTAGGTTGAACAAATATTTTCCTAACAACTTGTACCTAGAGTTAATAAAAAAAATAAACAAATTGTTACAAGTCAGTAAAGAACTAGAGGCGCTGTACGTAGACCAAGTAAATTAAGTGTGCTAAGAAAACTGTAAAGTATTTGAAAATATTTAGGCTTAAATTTATGAGATACGAAGTTGTAGGCTCTATTTGCATTTATTTGCTATATTTGGTTGTTTCTTTTACTGTTCTTTAGAAATATTCACAGAAACTCATGCAACTTAATCTTTAACTTGCCTAAAATTACTTACCTAGTCCTACTTGTCTACCCTACTTATCTATACTTACCTACCTATTAATAATTATATAGCTGTACCAGCTTGTACTTCATTGCCTATACTTTCTAGACTAACTAAAATTACCTATGTATACTTACCTATCTCTACTTACCTATCCTTACGTACCTAGCCCTATTTACCTATCCTTACTTACCTAGCTCTAATTACCTATCCTTACGTACCTAGCCCTACATACCTAACCTTGCTTACCTAGCTCTACTTACCTAGCCCTACTTACCTATCCTTAATTACCTAGCTCTACTTATCTACCCTTACGGACCTAGCCCTACTTACCTAACCTTTCTTACCTAGCTCTACTTACCTAACGCTACTTATCTAGCCCTGTTAATTTAGCTTTATCCACCTTACACTAATTAACTAGCCTTACTTATAGCATTTTTAATGCTAAATCTATTATTTGTTCATTACTTTGCTGTCTAATTTATAAATTACAGTTATACTAATTTTAGATTCGTTTAGAAATTTTATTAAAATTTGAATTTTTACCATAAATTGAAGATGGTTTGCTTACACACCATAGGCTAAGGTTAACTAATAGGAATGACAGGCGAAATGTACTTAGAATAAAAAAAGCTTAAAATGTTTTTATGCTTATAACACAACATTACTACTTTATCATCGCGGCGTTTCGTCAATGCAGTCTTTATCTATTAGCCAGGGGTTTCTTATTTTATTTACAATAGATCTGATAAACAGAAAATGCACTGCGCTTTTGTGTTCTTTTTATCTTTCGGCGAAAGATCTGCCGGTTTGACCAATATAGAACTTAATGCAGTTGTTGCATTTTAGTTTGTATACTCGTGGGTTATTGTATGTGTTGGTATTGTTATTGATGCTAAGTCTGATTGCCGTTTGGCTTTTATTTGTTGTTCTGTAAGCTACATTGTTTACTGTTTTTTTTGAATTGGTGTGCTATTTTATTTGTGAGTTTTTGCTTATGTATGTGAGGGTGGGGAATTTGTTTGTGTTGGTGTTTTTGTTGTTTGTGTTGTTGTTACTGTTCTTCTTGAGTATTTTTCTGTGTTTTGTGTCTATTAAATAATGGTCATATTCATTTTTGTGGGCTAAATATTTGATTGTGTTTAGTTCCTCTGTGTATTTAGTTGTGGACATAGGTATTTTATTTAGTCTGTGTAGTAAATTTTTGAATGTTGCGTGTTTATGTTGTATTGAATGGTTCGATGAATTGTATATCTGTGTGTCTGTCAGGCTTGCGGTATATGTTGAATTCATGTTTGTTTTGATTTTTTTTTATGGTGATGTCTAAAAAATTCAATGGTTTGGTGTTTTCAAACTCTGCAGTGAACTGGATATTTTTGTGTATTTTGTTTATATGGGTTTGGAGTTGTTGGCATTGTCTCATGTTTCCTCTACAATAACAATTCCAACACACACAGGAACCCAGGAGTATACAAACTAAAATGCAACAACTGCAATAAGTTCTATATAGGACAAACAGGCAGATCTTTCGCCGAAAAATATAAAGAACACAAAAGCGCACTGCACACTACTATTGAATCCACCTTCGCAAATCACCTCATGGACACTAAACACTCATGCAAAAGTATGGAAAATAACATGAGCATCCTCCACACATGCAACAAAGGCTATAAATTAAACACATTAGAACAGTATGAAATATATAGACATACCAACACACATAAAAATTACATCCTTATTGAACAAACATGGCACAGATCACATATACCCTTCGATCACATCACTTCTAACTTTCAAAAAAAATGGTACCGAGGAAGCAAGACTGCAGCATTCCTAGCGGAAAAAATACGAGGCTGATGAAGTCGTAAGACGAAAATGTTTCCTCCAAGTAAGTTAACAATTTAACAATTTTGTATTGTGAAATTATGAAATATAATTTTTTTAAGGGTTAAGTAATTATCTAAAAGAGTATATTATGAGGATAGTAGATCACTAAAGTAAAGTAGAAATGGCGGTTTAGTAATGATGGAGCGATTTGGATAGTTATTGTTTCTTTTTAAATCTACGTAGTTGAAATATTGTGCTAGACGTTCTGCTTTTATATTGGGTACGTGCTTATTTTTTTATATATAAAGGCCGAATTATAACATCCAAAGCATTGCACTCTGTTACCACTGATATATTATATTTCTTTAATTTATTCTCGAGATCGTAAATAATGACACCTTTAACTAATCTGCAAATTTGTCCAAATGCTTCGTTGTCAATTTCATTAAATGCATGTCGGTTGTTGAATTGATTTTCTTTGTGTAATTTCTACCTTTACCTAATCTTTTCCTTTACATAAGCTTTTTCTTTAGCTAATCTCTGCATTTTCCTCTGAGATAAAATAATTTTGATACAAAAAATATGGCATAAAATTGGGCTCTTATTTTTGTTTTTTTTCGGAAAAAGGGTGTTTTGCTTCTTATTGAAGGAAATAGAGAATTTTATTTTTAATAATCGGTTGGTTTTGTTTGTCAGTGATTTAACAAACAGTGCGTACGCATTTGACTCAGTTAGAGCAGCGAGTTACATAGGGAATTTGTGCGTCAGAAAAAAGTCCCAGCTGTTTAAAAAAGAATCGCTTTGACAATAAATTTGTTCACAAACAAACAACATGAAACCAGCCACCGAGGGAACGTCGGTGTTTAAATGAAATGGGTATTTCAGAGAACTGAGGTACGTTATCTCTCGGGACTCGCTGTGATGACCATTATTGCCATAGAGAATTCATGGCGCCGAATTCAATTCGTGTTGCCGATGATTAGAGAATTTAACAATTCAACGACTATAAAGCTTTTGCTTATGGACGGAAGCTAACTTTTGATTTTTTAATTTCCAGCCCTGGACAGGGCAAAATATTTTTTTGTGATACAATACCAGTACCTAGATATATATTAATTCTGTAAAACTTTCTCTGAACATTATGAAACTTATTCAGAAGTTTTAATACAATTTTACAAAATGGTAACATTTAAATTTTAAATTTGTTTATAATAGTAAAGTGCTAATATAAGTATTATGGAATAGTTCTTTTAGTTTTCTATTAAAGGTTCTAAAACTCTTTACAATGAACTATTTTTTTTAATTATTTTAAAATATTAAAATTCACTTATTAGGAACTGAACACAAGCTACTCGTTTCAAATCTGTTGAACGTTCAATTTTATAGAAAATTATTTCTCCTTGACGTTAAATATGTCCCCTTTTTTCCAGGAACATGAAACCCACATATAGGTATATTGTTGACAATAAATCCCCAAGTCGTGGAGAGTGCAACAGAATAAAGTAATAAACTATTTGGATGCAGAGCATTCGCTTTGCACTTTCTGTATTTAATACATGTTTTATATTCAGAAAAAGTCGCAATCTATATTACTTTTCTGTTTGTCTTCTTTTACTTTTGGATGCTATTGTTGAGTCTAGGAGCGATCGGCTAAACGGGTTACTTTTAACTTTATATTTAATTGTATTTATGTTTGTAAGCTAAATGTATCTACATAAATTGTATTCCTGTTTTCATTACTTAATACGAATAGGTAATGCGTAGCTAGATTAAGTTCATGCTTTTACATCTAGATAAGTACGCCTGAATAATTATTGCTATACATTGCATTACTATCTTAACTTCTAACGTTTTTTTAATGCTCTATGTTAGGCTGTAACACTGAGTTTGTTTCTGAATAGTTAACTTTAATGCTGCTTCAAGATACAAGTTAATGCGTCACTTTTATACGTCCAGAGAAAATTTTGGCAAAGTATCCTCACTCTTATACCTAGCTTCATTGAAATCATTTTCTAATTTTTTAGTTTTGGTCCTTCTAAACACTTAATAAATGCTCTTCTTTTGATTCTGCTCTTTCAGGTCAAATACAATGAAATTCTATCGTATCAAAACAGTTTGTATACAATTAAAATCAATTTAGTTCTATATTAAACAAGAAAATTTCATTTCAAGCGGTAATGTGTCGATGATTTCCTTTCACTTGTGTTTAAATGAAAGTTAATTTTTATTTTTTCCAAAAAAAAAACATTTGTCAACAACAGCAAACAGAACAAAAGTGCCAAATAAGGCAAAACTTTGGAGAGTTGAAAACATTGGGATAGTTGTAGTATCATCCTTAAACAAGACAAGAGTCTTCACCGTCGAAGAGAACTGGTTTACTTCCGGCAGCGAACCTGCATTCGTGATCCACATACTTTTAACGAGCTGAAGGGTTCTGTCCCCCTTATCAATACTTCCATTCACTATACTTGAATGTAATTCGTTTACAAAGTTCAAATGCAGCTGTAAGTGTCACAAATGTACGCTTCAAAAGATTATAAACATGCCTACAAAGCTAACGTATTGTTTTCTCGTACGATTAAAGATGGCGTCATACATTGTCTGAACCGCAATTTATGTTAACAATAATGCAAATGACAAATAATAAAGATGAATTTAAAAACAAATTTTGTTTTTAAAAATGCAGACCTTGTTCATTACGACAAATAATCTAGAAGTGTAATAAAAACGCTGGGAACAAATTTACCTGCGACGCTTCTGTTGTTTATGAATAATTCTGTATTGGGAATAACTGAATTAATTTCCATTCTTCAGTTAGAAGATTTACGAGACATTGCAACTTTAAGATCATATCTTCATATATAATAATAATCGTACATGACTCTGTAAGATTAAAAATCTCAACCATCATGTGGAACTAAAGTTGAATGTTTAATTTAAGGAAAGTGTATCAAGATTTATAAATTACAAGCTTTTAAAAATCACTTAAAGCATAATTGTTTTTACAAATATAACAAATGTTAGCGTAAATCCTAAAAAAAATCTAAAGTTTCAATATTTTGCTTTCATCTGCTTAAATTTTCATACGTTGAACTTTGATAGCGTGAAGATGTGATACCTCTAACTTCACCTGAAATAATAAAGAATGGAAACCCTCTGAGTTCATGAGGTCAAAGTATGAGTGAAACACTCGAAGTTCCAAGTATAAAACTATCCAGTACGGTAGCTCTTACTTTATTTAGTCTTTAAAAAATGAGTAATTAAAAACCATGAGACCGCTCTAAGGCCTAATATTTCAGGAAGATTGAATATGACGATTTTTTCCCCTGAATATATGACTAATCAATAGAATTATGCATGTGATTATTAAATCAATTCTTCGTCTTAGGCATGTGTATCAGTAACATTTGGATAAGGTAACAAAAAAACAAAGAGGAAACAAGACTGAATCTTTGTTTCAGGTGGTACAACAAATTTACCAAGGTTTATTATTTACAATATATTTTATTGATTAGTCACACTGTAACTAGTCCCTCTACTTTAACCATAAACATGGGATGGTTTACGCTCTAAACGTGGAGAGCGTCCATAGGAAGATTCATCGGACCTGCTGATTGGGCAAGTTAGAAGAAATGTGGGGGAAAATATTGCAAGAAACATTAAAACATACAAACTAACGATGAACTCAATAATACACACAACCGGTTCGGACTCTAACATTATTGGCAAGAGAAGTAAATAATACGTTTTGTATTACTGTAAAAATACATTGTTGTGTAATTGACACATATATGGTCAATGTTTTGCTGTTTTAATGTGTTGTGTTAAGTCGATTACCTCATACAGCAATAACATATTGATGATCTATTGCGTGTAGTTAAATCGCATCAAAACAGTTTTATAGAACGAACAAACGATGTATTGTATATTAAAAAGGTAATTCTCATTTCAACGGTAAAGTGGCACTAGATTCCTTCCACTTGTATTTAAGTAGCAGTAAATATATTTCTTCCAAAAGAAGAATAAGCCTCGTTTTTCAACGACTGTAAACGCAATAATAGAGCCACTTGAGGAAAAATTTTTGGAGAACCGGAAGAGCTAAGGCACAAACAGACTGGGATTAAACCTGTCTCTTATTCTTGTATTGTTCCTTAAAGAATGCTTTGCTTCTTTTCTAAGGAAATGGAGAATAATTGTTTTGGTAATTGGTTCTTCAGTTAAGTGATATGGGAGGCAAAAACACAACTAGTTCGAGAAGGGTATTGAGCTACATAGAATAGGAAATTGTGCAGAGAGAAACTGTTTAATAGCGTAAATAAATCGGAAAGTTTATTTATATTATCTTAGAATAATTGATAGTTCTACCTGTGTCATTAATATATCACTATTTGGTATTTAAACTTAATATTTAATGTTACATCTATCACTTATTAGTCACCAACCTCAAGTAGCAACAACTTTGTATGCCATAATGTTGAAAACATTCTACAAGGTTGCCAGACTTTCTGATTTCCAAAAGAGTTATCCCAGTTTAAATTTGGTTTGTAACTGACTTCTGAACTGCTACAAAAAAGTGTACATCACACAAACCGTAGAATGTATGTAGAAGAGTGTGTTATATTTTTTTCTATTGGACCTCCTGAACGAAATAGTATAGAGTTTAATACGTTTCAATATTATTGCGTTTTTTGTGCTACAAAATGCATAAAATATAGTTGGAGTTTGAGAACATCTTCTAATGCAGATGTTCATATTTAAATAGCCTAAACCACGCTGAATGTTACATGGATACACGTTTGTTTCCCGCCCTCTCATCCAACCCTTTTAGCTAAAGAGTCTTCCTATTATTTACCTACGCCTTTCAGTGATCCCCCTCTTCCTAGGGAACTGACATTTACATCGTGGATATATTATTTATATATTTCCCAACACCTGTCGGTAAAGGAGTGTATAACGGTATAAAGTCATTATGACAGCATAGAGTACGGATTCAAGCAACATTCAGTGTAGAAGTGAATCGCAAGAAAATAGTCTAATAAATACAAAACCTCCATAATCTAAAGGTTTAAAACAGATTGTGAAAATATAGTTTATAGAAAGAATTTATTTAACACATAACAAGGGCACAATACAGGGGTTAGAAAATGACATCAGTTATTTATTTTACGTCACAACCAGAGATAGATACCAGCTATCCATTGGAACGACCATTGAATACGTTAACGAACCCAGCCAATTATAGGACACTTCCTTTTTTTACAAACGTTTATCTGAACTTGTAAAGCTCTTTTCATTCCCTGTAATTACTCTCCACATAAAGGAACGCCTATGAAAAAAACCTAATTTATTTTGCGAATTGCGAAAGGCGAAATTTAGGCACGAAAATGTAGATGATGAATGGACGTGTGTGGAACTGATATTGTTCTACAAGATAATAATAACAATATTTTATTGAATAGGACATGTTAGTTTTAGATTTTAAAATTGATTAGGAATAAATTATTTTAACCTTAAGTTTAAGTAACAAATTTACTGTTTAATAAAGTACTACGTACTTTTTGCCTGGTGCATAAAAATACCGAGGCAGAATAATACTGATGTTTTTATTGCTAATAATTCTAATACGTCATATTACAGGGTAAACATTCGTTTCTGGCTTTTTCTCGTTTCCGAATATGTGTACGGTCTACATTTAGGTATGAGTTACAGGTATGAGTTACAAATTACGGGCTAGGTAAGTTTAAAGGATTGCAGTCGGTTTCAGGCCAAATTACATTTGAAGAGGATTGAAACTGTTAACCCTTGGTTGAGAGAATGTGCAATAATGATACAAAATGTTTTATAAAACATGTATTTCATTTTCTTCCTTGCCAGTGTTATGGGTGACATTGTTTCCAAACAAAATAGAGAAATATATTTTTGTTACTTTTATCTAATAATAAGTTTCCACTTAACTGCCAGGGTTTTGTTGTTCTTAAAATACGCAACTCTTGGTCATTCCTATGGGTAAGCGTAAGACTGTAGTGCATTACTTCCTGTTTAATTGTTAATGACACACCTCTGGAAAAACCCAGCTTGCATGATATTTCTTTATTGCTAGCGTACAAATAGAAATTCTCCTTAACCAGCAGTACTTTAACAGCCTGTAATTTCTATCCCCAACATTGGCCTTGAGTATTTTATCTGAATCTTGAGACTATTACCTCTACAAATATACTAAAGCGGGATATTTAAACTATATACACTTCCCTTACGAAGAAAATAATTTATTGCCAATATTCGGTGTTTAGTACCTTTGGCACACCAAGCCGACATTAATCATAATTTCGAAATAGTCTCTTTGATAAATAGAAAAATAAAACCACTAACGACGATGTCTGGAATAGGGTTAATTAGTTGCATTTGTGGCCGTTTATCAACCGATGTTGTCAGCAGACTCCGTGTTGGGGGAAGGGATCAAATGCCTCCGTCCAAATTTAATTGGTAATTCTGTCGTACTTTTCATTGTCACTAGTTATCTGTAGAATATAAATATTGTGATAATAAAAATTTAGGTTTTGAAACAGTTTATACAAACACACGTAAGAGACCTCAAACAAAACTGACCTCGAAAACCAAATATTAAACAAGGCGACAACAACAAAATTACGTCAAAGTTGCAACAATAGAAACGATACGGCAACTAGTATTGTTGAAACTAGTGTTTAAGTTGCCAAAATAACGACGAAACAACAATAATGTTAATGTTACAACAATAACAACGATACGGAAACTAGTATTGATGCAACTAGTGTTAAAGTTACAAAAATAAACGCTAAACGATAACTAATGTTAAAGATAGAACCATAATGACGATACAAGAATTAATGTTAAAGTCACCACTGTAACGACGATACAACAAAATAATGTTAAAGGCACAGCAATAGCAACGATCCATCAACTAGCTACAAATATTAAGACGGGAAGGCCACTAATGTTAAATATACAACAATATTGACGAGACAACCAATGTTGAAGATACAACGATAATTGCCATAGAAATGATGTTAAAGATAAAACAATAAAGACAATAGAATAACTAATGGTAATGTTACAAAATTAACAACACTCTCAAACTCTTCAGTGCCAAACGTTTATAATCGCTTCAGAGCCCAAACTCTCCAAATTGGAAGACGGTTTGTATACACACATAGTCAAATATAAGGAATGACAGGTGAAATGTACATAGAATAAAGGAAACTTAAAATGTTTCCGTATTTATAACACATTGTTACTAATAATAAATACACAAAAACCTCTTAACCACACACTTTCTTTAATTTACCCTAATGTACATTTCAGTTACACAGTAACCATCCTAAGAGGAATAACATACAAAGACTGATTAACGCTAGAAAAATACCTTATTTGTAATCTACAGAACTAGTCACTCCCACTCCAACCGCCGCGACCCCACCTGTTAAACCAGACGTAGCCACGCCCATCGAGTGAAAGCAAGATATCTAACGTCAACTTACTAAAATATAAATTAAAAATACAATAAAAACATAATTAAAATTGTTATGTAAAATTATAACCAACACAAAATTTAATATAAAAATCATTATCCTATTTAACAAAAGAATATAAAATTAAATGAGGAATAGGACCTCTATCAGAATTTAATAAATTCTCAGGTTTATGTTTACTAATTTTTAAACTTTCGAAACTATTTAACAACTTATTAGTTCTAACATTCTGAATTAACTTGACATTATTAACATCTAGATTGTGATTGGTCTCTAAAATATGGGCAGCAATACTAGACTAATCAGATCTTCGGTATTTAATATCCCTAATATGTTCCTTAAATCTAGTTATTACTTTTCGTCTTGTCTGCCCAATATACATTTTATCACAATCCTTACAATTAACTTGATAAATCCCTGATCTATCAAGTGTTTCTACTTTATCTTTTGCATTACCTAATAAATTTTAAGGTTATTATGATTTTTATACGCAACTCTCAATTTAACATTCTTAAAAATTCCCTCCAGCCCTTTGGTTAAAACTTTGTCAAAAGGTAAACTAATAAAACGGCTCTCTTCTTTAGTTTCCAAAGGTAAAGTTGTTAATTTCTTCCGAAAAATCCTAATCTTTTGCTTCCTAAGGATATTATCAATAATTTTACGTTCATAACCATTAAATTCAGCTGTACTTTTAATATGTTCTAATTCAATATCAAAACGTCTTTTACTCAAAGGAATATTAATCAACCTATTAACTAAAGAATTGAAAGCTGCAAATTTGTGTTGGTTACAATGGTTAGATTCGTTTGGAATAAATCTATCATTGGATGTTGGCTTTCTATAAATATCAAAAACTATATTATCTTTATTTCTAATACAATAAACATCAAGAAACGGTAAACAACTATCTCTATCAATTTCATAAGTAAATATAATATTAGGATGTTGATCATTGATGATCCTTAGAAATGGATCTATTTGAAATTCTTTAATATTAAATATAGCGAAAATATCATCAACGAATCTTATCCAGACACGAGGAAAATATTTAAGTTTCTTTTTCAATCCTAATTCAAAGTGACTCATAAAGAGTTCTGCTAAAAAAGGTGATAGGCTGTTTCCCATTGTTGTACCATCTTTTTGTTTATAAAAATTATTATTAAATTGAAAATAATTATTATTCATACAACAATTAATTAATTTTACATATTGGTCAACTCTCTCAATATCGACATCATTGTCAATTAAAAACTCTTTTAATAAATTTAAAGTTTCCGTTACCGGAATACTTGGAAACAGAGAACAAACATCAAAAGAAACTAAAATTTCTTCATCTGCTAATCTAATATTCTTAACCTTCTCTACAAAATCAAGTGTATTCTTAACCGAAAATGATGCCAACTTACATTTAAAAAAACTGAATTCTTTAACTAACCTTTTAGATAACATATAGGTTGGTGAATCAATTCCCGATACAATTGGCCTCACTGCATCGCCTACTTGCCTACTTTATGTATTTTTGTATCATTAAGACCTCCTGCGTTCCAATATAATATTCGGAGGCTCAGGTCAGAGCCCTGAGAAGGGCCGTATGCAGACAATGATGTCATTTGGTTAAGGTTCTCTAGTATCTGGTCAGCGAGCTTAAAGGCGAACCTTGTGTTGATCGTTCAGTCGAGAGCAGGGGGCACCACGTGCAGGCGATCAACTTCACCCCCCAAATCCCTCAGAGCTGAGGGCAGCAGCCCTTGAAACTATTAATTCTAACTTCCCGCCAGATGACTGGCTACACATCTACACAGATGGATCATCAGCAAGCGGTGGAACAGGAGCTGGGTTCCACAGCCGATTATTCGAAGGGGCTGTGGCAGTTGGCAGTAGCCAGAGCAATTATGATGGGGAGGTTGAAGCTATCTTGGCAGCATCCATTGAACTTTCAAAAATCAAAGGGACCTATAAGGCTGTATTTCTTGTGGACTCTATGGCAGCAATACAGGGTGTCACTAGCAACAGACAAGTGGAATGCCACCGAACATTGTCCTGTAGAAAGCAACTAGACTCCCTTCAGGAGAAGGGTTGGCAAATTCACATTCAGTGGGTGCCAAGTCATGTCAATATAGAAGGAAACGAGAAAGCCGACTCTCTCGCTAAACAGGGAGCTGCTTTAACGCAGCCACTTATCTCAACCTCTTTTCAATCGGTCAAAATACAGATAAACTCAGCTTTAAATCGCAGCACGAGAGAAAATCTAATCAGGGCCTCTCAAAACAAAAGCTGGGCTACACTCGTCACCGAAGGACCAATAAACCGTAGCCTTCCCCGCCGCACTGGTGTAGCACTGTTCCGCCTGGCTACTGGCCACGACTACCTGGCGGCACACCTCCACAGGATTCATGTACTCCAATCGCCGGATTGCATGTTGTGTGGAAACGGAACTATGGATGCGGATCACCTCCTCACATGCACTTCCTTGGGCTACGTCCAGCCAGACAAAGAGGACAATGAGGGACGTCTCTCTCGATTGTACTGGTCAGCGCGCCACCAAATGGCCCAGCAACCAAGGGTGGGCGTTGGCTAGTAAGTAAGTAAGTAACTTTATGTATTTTTGGGAGACAGTACAACCTAGGTAAAACAGGATTAGAAACATGAAATTTAAAGACATCTTTCTTTGAAATGACTAAATTACATTCCTTTATGACGTTTACTGTTTCTTTAACAAATTTATTTAACGGATTTTTTGACAATTTATCATAAGGTCCCGTTTCTAACAAATTGGTAACTCTATTAATACAATCTTCCTTTTTCAAAACACAACAGTGTTACTCTTGTCAGCTTTGAGGTAATAACAATCTTTTCCTTTCAACTGTTTTATTAAACTTAACTCGTGGTTGGATCCAGTAGACATCTTCTTTCTACTTAGAACCTCCAAATTTTCTTCAATGTTGATTTTACAAAGCCTTCCTAACATAGTTCTTGCTAGTTTCATTTAATGAGGATATACCACTTTCAACGTGTGCCACTAATTCTTCTAAGTTATTTTTGATATTATTAGAAACGGAAAACTTTAACCCTTTACCTAACAAGCACAACTCCTTCTGGGATATATTCAATTTCATATTAAATTGAAGAGTTCTAGAACTGATAAAGTTTTATTATTTGCCAGAAAGAAATGGTTAGATTTGGAGATTAAATTTTTGTATGGCAAATTAAGTAATACAGAGCTGGAGTTGTATGATTTACATTTGAAATTAGGAAAAGAAAATTATAATGATTGGGATGAATTTGGCAGAAAAGTTTATATTGTAAATGAACATAAACTTGAGAACAAGATTAGGACATTAGATAGTAAATTTAGTGATTTAACCAAAAAGGTGTCAATTGGTTATAAAGGTTGTACTACCGTTGATCAGAATTCTAAGTTAATTAAAAACGAAACTGATATCGTTTTCTCCCAGAAGGAGTTGTGCTTGTTAGGTAAAGGGTTAAAGTTTTCCGTTTCTAATAATATCAAAAATAACTTAGAAGAATTAGTGGCACACGTTGAAAGTGGTATATCCTCATTAAATGAAACTAGCAAGAACTATGTTAGGAAGGCTAGTAAAATCAAGATTGAAGAAAATTTGGAGTTTCTAAGAAGAAAGAAGATGTCTACTGGATCCAACCACGAGTTAAGTTTAATAAAACAGTTGAAAGGAAAAGATTGTTATTACCTCAAAGCTGACAAGAGTAACACTGTTGTGTTTTGAAAAAGGAAGATTGTATTAATAGAGTTACCAATTTGTTAGAAACGGGACCTTATGATAAATTGTCAAAAAATCCGTTAAATAAATTTGTTAAAGAAACAGTAAACGTCATAAAGGAATGTAATTTAGTCATTTCAAAGAAAGATGTCTTTAAATTTCATGTTTCTAATCCTGTTTTACCTAGGTTGTACTGTCTCCCAAAAATACATAAAGTAGGCGATGCCGTGAGGCCAATTGTGTCGGGAATTGATTCACCAACCTATATGTTATCTAAATGGTTAGTTAAAGAATTCAGTTTTTTTAAATGTAAGTTGGCATCATTTTCGGTTAAGAATACACTTGATTTTGTAGAGAAGGTTAAGAATATTAAATTAACAGATGAAGAAATTTTAGTTTCTTTTGATGTTTGTTTTCTGTTTCCAAGTATTCCGGTAACGGAAACTTTAAATTTATTAAAAGAGTTTTTAATTGACAATGATGTCGATATTGAGAGAGTTGACCAATATGTAAAATTAACTAATTGTTGTATGAATTATAATTATTTTCAATTTAATAATAATTTTTATAAACAAAAAGATGGTACAACAATGGGAAACGTCCTATCACCTTTTTTAGCAGAACTCTTTATGAGTCACTTTGAATTAGGATTGAAAAAGAAACTTAAATATTTTCCTCGTGTCTGGATAAGATACGTTGATGATATTTTCGCTATATTTAATATTAAAGAATTTCAAATAGATCCATTTCTAAGGATCATCAATGATCAACATCCTAATATTATATTTACTTATGAAGTTGAAAGAGATAAATGTTTACCGTTTCTTTATGTTTATTGTATTAGAAATAGAGATAAAATAGTTTTTGATATTTATAGAAAGCCAACATCCAATGATAGATTTATTCCAAACGAATCTAACCATTGTAACCAACACAAATTTGCAGCTTTCAATTCTTTAGTTAATAGGTTGATTAATATTCCTTTGAGTAAAAGACGTTTTGATATTGAATTAGAACATATTAAAAGTACAGCTGAATTTAATGGTTATGAACGTAAAATTATTGATAATATCCTTAGGAAGCAAAAGATTAGGATTTTTCGGAAGAAATTAACAACTTTACCTTTGGAAACTAAAGAAGAGAGCCGTTTTATTAGTTTACCTTTTGACAAAGTTTTAACCAAAGGGCTGGAGGGAATTTTTAAGAATGTTAAATTGAGAGTTGCGTATAAAAATCATAATAACCTTAAAATTTATTAGGTAATGCAAAAGATAAAGTAGAAACACTTGATAAATCAGGAATTTATCAAGATAATTGTAAGGATTGTGATAAAATGTATATTGGGCAGACAAGACGAAAAGTAATAACTAGATTTAAGGAACATATTAGGGATATTAACTACCAAAGATCTGATAAGTCTATTATTGCTGCCCATATTTTAGAGACCAATCACAATCTAGATGTTAATAATGTCAAGTTAATTAAGAATGTTAGAACTAATAAGTTATTAAATAGTTTTGAAAGTTTTAAAATTAGTAAACATAAACCTGAGAATTTATTAAATTCTGATAGAGGTCCTATTCCTAATTCAATTTTATATTCATTTGTTAAATAGGATTATGATTTTTATATTACATTTTGTGTTGGTTATAATTTCAAAAAACAATTTTAATTATGTTTTTATTGTATTTTTAATTTATAATATAGTAAGTTGACGTTAGATATCTTGCTTTCACTCGATGGGCGTGGCTACGTCTGGTTTAACAGGTGGGGCCGCGGCGGTCGGAGTGGGAGAGACTAGTTCTGTAGATTATAAATAAGGTATTTTTGTAGCGTTACTCAGTCTTTGTATGTTATTCCTCTGAGGATGGTTACTTTGTAACTGAAATGTACATTAGGGTAAATTAGAGAAAGTTTGTGGTTAAGAGGTTTTTGTGTATTTATTATTAAATTCAACCACAGTATATTCCTAATAAATAGTAACATTGTTACTACTTTGTCATCGTGGATCTTCCTTACTGGGGTCTTCTCCTATTACCAAGGGGTTTCTCATTTTATTTACAGCAGATCTGATGAATAGAAAAGAACATCGATTTTGATGCTCGTTATGAACCAGAGGTTCTACCATCATGTGTCCATAATCATCAGCTGAAGCATGCTCTATTTACTCCACCTTATAAGATAACCTAGTATTCCTGGCAGCTTTTGCTTTTCAAACATCTATCTCTCTTTATCCACATAATACATTATATCTTTACGGATCACTTCTTTATGGCCACATTGAATAGGACTTGAACATTTGCATTATAGTTTGCAAATGGAACAGAAACACATAACACTACAGAAGTGCAATTTCCAGATGGACGGGTTTGGCTGGTAAATGAATGCGTCAAGACACTACACGATGGTTTCGCTATTTATATTCCAATCCGTATTTCTTCTGCTTTACCCCTTTTTGAGTTCACTGTTTTCCCCCTGATAACTGTACGATTCTCCTCGTCCAACTCTGTGCTTGCTCAGCACCAACTGTCTTTCTGGTTGTTCTAGGTTTCTTGTAGTTTAGTTTTAGCTCATATGTTTTTACTTGATACTCTAACCACTAAACATTTTCAGTCTTACATCATACTATCGCATAATCGTCAAAAAATCTCATGCTGTAACCGATTCGTGGTTCATCTTTATATCTTCGCTTTTTTCTTTCACTGATGGTTGAAATCAATTTTTGAAATAGATGTTGAAGTAAATGACTTAGATAATAGAACGGGAACGCCCATGAATATGTTTCAACAAATTAGTTCATTTAATTATTTAATTTGTAAGAGGTAATAATCAAGAGGGTAGTTAAAAATAACTGTCTGATTACCTGTAAAGAAGAATCATTAAATTTTGTGATATATTAGTCAATACAAAACCCACTTTCACTTAAGCTGCCGAGTCTATAAATCCTACATTTATGCCAAATATTATGACTAATCTCAAATATTAACGCCTGTAACTTTCCTCTTGTTAAACTATTTCTAGTTTTATATAATTTTACCAAACTTAATAATTTCACTTGATTTTTTGTACTAATAATAAACTGCGTTTTACAAATATGATTCATTTCAGCTGCATTTAATTGGGAGTTTCATACTCTGGGTGATAGAAAATCTATTGGCTTCTCTCAATCGTTAGTGACATATGTGTTTCCTATGCAGCCTATGTGTTTCCTATGTTTTTTAGGGTAATCGCTCAAAGATAATACGGCTTATGTGAAATCGCAATGCGTTGGTTAATGCGCCAGATTGCCCATTTATAAGGAGCCAAACATTATTAGAAATCAAATAGCCTGTGTAGTAATTTGATCTAGGTAATTGTTACATACACGTAATTTTATGATAGGTCCGATATAGGGCCAAAAACCTTTAGTAACACTTTATCTATGCCTTTAACGAAATAAAATAAAGAAAGTAGGAAAATACAAAGGAAGAAGGTACGTTAACTCTAAATATTAGGTTTGAGAAACGCAGATTTATTTCTATTCGAAGAAAATGTATCTATTAGCCCTTCACCGTAGTTTTTGAAGCTTCTACGATACGTTACGAGATTTATTCTCTTCGTCAAAAGACTTGGTTCAAATAAATATAGTTAATCATTTCTTTGTCTTTGTACAAAGTTCTATTGATACTATTTAAATAATTAAAGTATCATTACATATAAAGCCTAAAGTTGTTTATTGTAATGAGCGTGTATCATGGCCAGGTGGCTCAACCCCCAAATCAGATACCAGTAGCAAAAACATTAATCATGTATGAATATTGTACATTGTTACGAAAGATTATTCCTAAAATAACATGATCCATCATATAAAAATATAATAAAAACGTCAGAACCTCAGCGATCGTGAGCCGTTCGTTCAGTCGCAGAGTCTGCATATCGTGAGCAGTCTCGTTCGGCTTAAGTTTCTACGATTAGTATTTCTTTGCATTAAAAAACGCTGTACAATCGGCAACCCCAATAGGTTGAGATCGCACCTTCCATCATTGTTATTGAGAAGTTACGAAATATAAATTTATTAAGCCTTAAGAAATTATCTAAAAGAGTATATTATGAGAATAGTGGATCAGTAAAGTGAAGTAGCAATGGAGGTTTAGTAACTAGGAGCGTTTTGAATAATTATTGGGGTTTTTAAAATCTACGTAGTTGAAAACGTTGTGTTAAACGTCCTGCTTT
This sequence comes from Prosapia bicincta, assembly GCA_036971475.1. Lineage (NCBI taxonomy): Eukaryota > Metazoa > Arthropoda > Insecta > Hemiptera > Cercopidae > Prosapia > Prosapia bicincta. Next base: position 268,053,379 of record JBAIZL010000002.1, on the reverse strand, counting down.
AATATAGGCTACGTGTTTTTTTTTTATATATATGTAAGCCGAGTTATAACATCCAAAGCATTATACTCTGTTGCCACTGATTTATTATATTTCTTTAGTTTATTCTCCAGTTTGCATGTCATGATACCTTAATTAATCTGCGATTTGTCCAAATGCTTGGTTGTCAATCTCATTAAATGCATGTCAGTTGTTGAATTTATCTTCTTTGTGTAATTTCTACCTTTTACCCAATCTCTTTCTTTGCCTAATCTCTATCTCTGTATAATCTCTTCCTTTACCTAAGCTCTTTCTTTGGCTAATCTTTACATTTGAATAATACCCACCTTTTCGTAATCTCTACTTTTACCCAATCTCTTTATTTGCTTAATCTCTTCCTTTACCTAATGTCTACATTTGTCCAATTTATAACTTCGCCATATGTTTTCTTTCCCTTAATTTCTTTATTTGTCCAATCTCTTCCTTTCTGCGTACTTTTCCTCTACCTTTGCTTATTCTCTGCCTTGCCTTAAACTCTACTCTTTCCTGATCTCTACCATTGACTAGTTGTTGCCATGACTTAATCTCCACTTCTGCCTAATCTCTACATTTGCCCAACCTCTACATTTACCCAATCTCTTCCGTTGACTAATCTCTACGTTAGAAGAATATCTCCCTCGGTATGTTCTCTACCTTTCCCTAATCCCTAATTTTACCTAATCTATTCCTTTAACCAATCTCTACTTTTTCTTATTCTCTATCTTTGGTCATCTCTACATTTCTCTCATTTCTACATTTGCCTAATCTCTACCTTTGCCTAATCTCTTCCTTTGCCTAATCTCTCTACTATATCTAAATTCATGAACCTACTTTTCCTTTAATTTAAAAACGTGGCTAATGTACTGTTTCTTCTTCTGGTGTCGGTAGGTATTCTGATTTTTAAAGTTATGCTCGAAGCTTGCTTCGTAGTTCTCTTTGTAGTGTCCGCTCAAATAACTGATGTTTTTGGCTCATATAGTAATAAGCTTATTGTTTTCAAAACTTAGTGTGTTCGTCTCGTACCTGCATCTCATATATTTCAGTTTTATTTAGTAGTTACCTCCAACTATTAGCAAGACGAAATGATCCCCAAACTATAGACCACCAGGTGTAGGAAATTACTTCATAAACGTAATTATGGTATAAATAAGTCAATTTGCTTATCAATTTATTTGTTAAACAAACAGAACTCTGCTTTCCTTCCGTATTTACGTAACAGTAAATATTATTTTTCCAAAGGAAAGAATAAAATCCATTTTTTAACAAAGATGAAACCATTAAAAGTAATAACTAAAGGAAAACTTTAAGAGTCGAATTAACTAAGGCATAAACATTCTGGGCTTAAGTCGGCCTCTTATTCTTGTTTTGTTCGGAAAAAGGATTATTTGCTTTTTATTGAATAGAATAGGTAATTTTTTTGATAATCGATTAATTTTGTTCGTCAGGGATTTGACAGGCAGTGAGAACGCATTTGTCGGTCAGTAAGAGCACCGAGTTACATAGAAAATGAATGCTACCAGAAAGAAACTCTATTTCGCCATAGGTGAAATAAAATGGAAATTTTATTCAGGAAATAGTTCTCCTGTTTCTACACGTTATAAACACTAAGATACCACCATTTTATTGTATAGTTATTTTCAATCTCATGTGATAGCAAAAATATTCAAAAGACAAAATTTTTAAACGTTTTTAATTATGCATGTTAAAATTCTTGACAGCAGATAAACTTTGTCCATTCTATACAATTAGAACTAATCGGGGTTATTTATAAATCACTGTTTATAATTTATTTTAAAAAAATATTTTAATTTAATTGTTGAGATAACGTGTTTAGCTGATTCCCAGGCTTTATGCGTCAGAAAACAATCCCAGCTGTTTAAAAACAAAGTGCTTTGACAATAAATTTGTTCTAATATTGTTCGCAAACAAACAACATGAAACCAGCACCTGAGCGAGCGTCGGTGAATAAATGAAATTGAGGACTAAGGTAAGGCTATCTCTCGGGACTCACTGTGATGACCATTAATGCCATAAGGAATTCATGGCACCGAATTCAATTCGTGTTTCCAAAGATTAGAGCCTTTAATAATTCAAAGGTTACAGAGCAAGCTTTTACTTATAGATAGAAACTAACTTTTGATTTTTTAATTTCCATACACTAAATTTATTACGTCACAAGATCAATTATTTACACAAATATACCCATTTTTATATGAATTATTATTAACCATTTACCCAGTCATTTAACCATTTAATATATAACCATTTATGAAATAGGTTATTTGTTGGTCTCCAAATAGTTTTATTCTTGTATTTTGACCAGAATAAATTTAGTAAAAAATTTTTAGAATTGGACTAAACCAAAAAAAAATTACTGATTACTTACTCACTTGACTTTAACGGTACTAAAAAGTTTAATAATAACAATCACTTCAAAAAATTCTAGTTGATCAATTGCTAGCTAGCTGAATTCAGCGGAAAAACAAACATAAATAATTTCGCCGGAAATAATATATTTACATTATATATTTACAATAATATAACAGTTGTTTAGTATTAATCTAATACAGTTTTATCTGAACAACAGGTTGAGATCGGGGGGGGGGGTAATGGCAGAGGACACATTAACTAGCCTGTAGATTTCCAAACTTTATAGCTAAAAATGTGTTATTTGGCACGGAAGATAAGAGTCAAGCGGCCAGGTGTTCCTTTTCTATACTATTCTGTTTTAACTTCATTCATTTTCTTACACTTTTATCAAAGCAGAACCACGCTGTACTGATAAATATGTATGTATAAAGAGAACACATGAAAAATTTATTGTGAAAAAAGATAGTGTAACCTATTTTTGAGACTATACACGTATAACTTTCTAGGCTAGTGTTATTTTATACATCTTTAACCTTAAAATGAATGTTGGTGACAAGAGAAATTATCGGATTAGTGTTATTTATTCCTAAAAAAACGAATGGTTTTCATATATATGCTTTATAATTTTAAAGGACGTGGAAGGTTTCCATCTATACTATATGAAGTAGAATTACGTACAATTTCTACGTGTCACTTAACATGTGATTCAAAAACATTACACGTTTGTCAGCTCTTCACTACAATTAGTATACTCATAGAAAAATCAAGACAAGTCAAAGTGTTTACTTACGTTCTTTGGCTGAGTTTACCTTCAATACAAGAGGCCTATATTTTATGTAAACCATTATCATTGTAATATTTTGTTTTACGCAAGAGACAGCAACTAACCTTTATAGGCATTCAAATAATTATTTTATTAATATTAGAAATCAATTTATGTGATTATTACAGTACATTATTCTACAAGTAATTATCAGTCACTATACACTTTAGAAAAGTTAAAACTTAGTTGAATGATGCCATGTTGCTGTCCAACATTAAAATCCTTATTCCCTTATTTCATTAGAGAGATTTAAATACGAGTAATACACATAAACAGGGGTCCCACGCATTTTATAACGTAGGGAGAGGGAGGCATTGGCGACTAATTGTGGTTTATAGATATCTAGAGACCAGTAATTCACATGAAGCAGTATTTTAGGCACATTCAACAGAGAGTCAGAGGTGGAAAATTTATAGGGGGAATTTGGAATAATAACTTTACAAATAACTTAATTATAATTATGAGTAATTTTGGAAATTCAATTCATATATATAAATACAATAAACCACGTAAAATAAATCATAGATTCACGTTGTGTTTGCTGAATGTACCTATTCAGCTAAACTGCTACAAAAGAGTGTATACCTCACAAACCGTAAAAGTTATGTAGCTCGGTGTGTTATATTTTCTGTTGCACCTACTGAACAAAATAGTGTAGGGTTTAATACGTTTCAAAATTTTAGGTACTGAAAAATGCACGAATCTGGATTTTGGCGAATGTCTTTAAAAAATGGAATACTTATTTAAATAGTTTAAACCTCACAGAATGTATCATTGATTCACATTGTGCTTACTCAATTTAACTATTCTTTGTACATAAATAGTTATCCCTCCTTAAATTTGGTTTGTATCTGACTTCTAAACTGCTACCAAAAAGTGAAAAACACACAAACCGTAGAATGTATGTAAAGAGTGTGTTATACTTTTTTCCATTGGACCTCCTGAGCGTAATAGTATAGAGTTTATTGCGTTTTAAAATTTTCTGTTTTATTCGTGCTAAAAAATACATGAACTTTAGTGAATGCAAAAAAAAACAGGTGGAAGTCTCTCTATGCAATGTCAGGGGGTGTGAGGCAGCAGTCGGGAAACATTCCATCAAAACTCTTCAAACACGTCTAGAATCAGACGAGCGGCGACGGAGAGTGTTATCTTTGAAAAATACTTTTTTTGTCAGTTTTGATAGACCCACTTCAGAAGGTTATGTACTGTTTATTTATACATTTGGAGATAGTTGAGAAAGTTTTTCATCAAGCGTTAGGCGCCGTTTGATTTCAGTGGCCCGTCGGACACTTCAGCTACAGCGGGAAAACTTTGCAATCAGCGGCAAGAACAAGTAAAGCCTCCATACTGCCTGGATCCTGACGTTCCGTTCAATAGACACATGACCATTGGAATTTTACAGTGCAGCTGCTACACCAAAACATAAATTCTCCGCGACTAACAAACGTTTCCCGCCTACCACAATAATTATAAGAAAATAGTTAAACGTATGGGACCTCGTTATATAGACCAACTAATCTCTTTCTTCTACCTCCTACCTCGAGATGTTCAAATCTCTTTATTTAACGGTGGTGTATCCATTACCACCTCTTTGTAATGTTTGACCTACACAGAGTGTAGCTGCAGACCTTGACTGTGTAGGTGCAACTGTGAGTATCATTGCAGACCTCCTGTCGAAACAGGAAGACTATTTTACACATTTTAGTCAACACGTCCTCCGATTATGTAGTTAGTGTATGCTAAATATCCTTATAAACTGCGTAGAGGAATATAAGTTTATTTTATTTTTTTGTATGTCGTTTCTCATTATACATAAGAACAATAACAAAATAAAAAATATATCTCTAACTTACGTGCACAGGAGATCTACATCTTTCAACATTATTAAAATGATACGCAAAGGATATAGCCTGTAATCAAATCATATGAAACAAGCAAAGAAAATATATAATGTAATATAATATAAATATAGCATATTAAATATATTATATTAATATATGAAATATCTTATGGTACATTATCAAATTTAATAGACATATAGAGGTGAAACAAAGCATTTTTGTTAAACACATTTTAACGCCATATGACTATATTGATGTGTTTGTAGTAAAATTAGAAATAAATATTTAAAATATACAGAACAAAGTGAAACTCTTCCAGTCGACATTAATAACAGTAAAACTAGTTTTACAAGTGTTATACAATGTACATATGAAATATTACACGGGGTGATGACGTGTGGTTTGTAACAAAACTAATATTGAAGAAATAAAGCCTACCGTTAAAATCACTTTTGCATCGCCCTGTATGACGTATATAATAAACAAATTATTTTCTACGGGTTTTGCAAATGTAAAACAACTAATAAGAATTTCAATATAGAAGATTTTGAAACCTCGTTAAAACTCTTTAAACCCATAGTTTCAACTTTTTAATCAACAATAAAACCAGTTTTATGAAGCAATCATCAAATGTAATTAACTCTAATAATTTATTTGACCAAAACTATTCTATTTTAACGATTCTTTTATTACAATTATGTACGTGTTTCAAGGAAGAGAAGCTGTATATTTTAGATTGCGGTGATTACAGAGGGAGATGTAACATATGTAACGAAGATCTCGATAGTGACGTCATTCCGTCTACATTAGTTTAAACATCTGTTGTAGGAACTTGCATTCATTGGTCAGATGAATGCTACTCCTCAATAGCTAACATCAGCTGATAGTCAAAGGTAATCCGAAATGGTCAATAAAAGTTGTACCGTTTACCTTGACAGTAAAATGTGAAAAGAAATGTGTCTTAGCTTAGGACTGTAGAGCAGGGTTTAAGTCACCTTTTAAAATAATTTTGATTCATGAGTTTGTGTATTTCATTTTAATCATGTAATAAATTAGACACATTGTAAAAAGTCAATCATTGCATATAATTTTATATTGTGTGGTGAATGTATTTTAATTCATGTATTTCACATTTTATGGTTATTATATATATTTCTGTTTATTTTATTATATCTATGTCTCTAGAGCAAGAGTGAAGGGTAATTAAAAAAATGAAACAGGAGTCAATAAAGGAAGAAACAAAATTGGACTAAAATTAGAAACAATTATTGGTTTAGAAAGAGCCTTTCTCGAGGCATATGTAGAAGAAAGCATTCGTATACAGTGAAATAACTTCCAAAAAGGGGGAAATGGGTTTAGAAACGTAGCTTTAAGGGAGGGTAAAGCATCATAGGTTTGTATTGCAATCGCGGATGCATAATGTAACTGGAAGCATAGCGGTACAGAATAATTCTCTAGTTGGTTCGTAAGATACTTAAAATAAGGAATGAAGCATTTGTAGAACACAAAGTTAAACTATGAACCCTAGTTGTATAGAATCAACTAGATAGCTTTTGGGAGCTTTCCCCTGTTTAAATTACAGTTTTAGAATTATTGGGAATTTATTTTTAAATAAAAATACATCCTTAACTGAAGATAAAATTATAAAGATAACAATATTTGAAAATTATGAAATTTAAAATTAGTCGCGTTTCTTTCTTATTCGATGCTTGAGTTAACTCTAACAGGACGTGATCTCTTACAACTATTACCTTTACATATATACTAAAGGGGAAATTTAAACTTTGTACTCTTCCCTTACTAAAATAATAATTTATTGTCAATATTCGGTGTTAAGTACCTATGGCACACCAAGCCGAAATAAATGAAGTTTTAGCAATAGTCTCCTTGATAAATAGATCAATAAAACCACTAACCACCGGCCTGGAATAGGGTTAATTAGTTGCATTTGTGGTTGTTTGTAAACTGATGTTGTCAGAGGACTCTGTATTGGGTTAAAGGAATCTATCGCCAGCGGCCATATTTAATTGGCATTTCTGTCGTACATCTCATTCTCACTAGTTGTCTGTAGAATTTATATTTCGTGAAAATAAACATTTAGGTTTTTGGCACTGTTTATTACGTAAGAAACTTTAAATAAAACTGGCATCAAAAACCAAATATAAAACAAGGCGACAACAACAAAATTACGTCAAAGTTGCAACAATAGAAACGATACGGCAACTAGTATTGTTGCAACTAGTGTTTTTGTTACATAAATAACGACGAAACAACAATAACAACGATACAAGAACTAGTATTGTTGCAACTAGTGTTAAAACTATAAATATAAATACTAGACGACAACTAATGTTAAAGATAAAACAATATTGAAGATAAAACTAATGTTGAAGATACAACGATACTTACGATACAAATGAGATTGAAGATCTGCAACAACTAATGATATGTTACAAAAATAACAGCACTCACAAACTTTTGAGCGCCAAACGTTTATAAAGGAGTCAAAGCTTAAACTTAGACTAAACACAGGCAAATGCTGCTTTCAAATTTACTATATTTTTTTTAACACATTTTTTGATATTTTTAATAGTTTTAAATCAACTAAAAGTCCGACCATTCGTTCTTTTCCAAGACATGGTCTGTCTATTGTTCCCTCCATGGTAAGTAATGATTCCCAAATATGCTACAAAAAGTAACGACAATTGTAGATGAAATTAATTTAAAAAATGTTCTATTAAAATAGGATTTAAAATCTTTTCCACAAGTAATGTTAGAACATTTAGTTATTATAATTATCATCCTTTTTAGTGCAATCTTTTGATATTTACCCAATGAATAATTTCTCTTCTAAAATAAAACTAAAAACCAGACGTATTTTTTGCCTCAGTAATGTCATCGGCAGTTGACTATGTTAAAACGCCAGCTTTTCCAGGCGAATGCAATTAATTTACTTCCTACTAGACGTGATTTTCTGCAACACTATCTAATTCTACTACATAGTAGGCTACAAACGACAATCGTTGAAGGTAATATCTGGGACATGTGCGTTATGTCATATGGTAAGGAGGTAATGGTACTACACATACAAGTCAAAATAAGTAGAAAAAAGTCTAGACACTGGAGTTTTCAATACACTGAAATAATAGTAAATGTCGAATTCTAAATTATTATTAAGGAGCTGCACAGAGTTTCCAGTGACTTGGAAGCAAACATTTAGTTTAACGGGACACTCAGCGTCGCCTTGAGGGAAGACAACAGGGTGTGTCTTCATATACGTAGCCTAGTATTGCAATATTTTGACGATAAGTCTCAGGCAACATTTACTCTTAGCAAAGGCCTTATATATGCACTTTTTAAATAAAGAACAGCATATTTATGCCAAATAAATTTTGCAACACGCCCTACACTATTCATTGTTTCGAAACTTTTCACTAGTGAAATGTTGTATTCCTTTTTAGACGGGTGGGCTATATCCTAAATAAATGCATACGAGTAAATATTGCGATGAAAGCATTGGTACTTTGCGAATACGTAAATTTCGTCTCTAGTTTTACTCCTTTTTTGTAAGGATGGAAAAGCTATTTCATACACATCTGTATAAAAACCCAAAAAAACTGTCTTGTATGCAACCAAGACGTTTTAAAGTTTCCATGTAATATTTTTCAATATGTGTAATACAGAAAGTTTGTGTGTACGGTCATAATGCAGACACTTTATCAATTTCTTAGTTACTTTCAAGAGAAACATTTAAATCGAAACTGGTTAAAGTTATATTGCGATGACATACCATGAGCCTTAAAAAAATGTAAAATTTTGCCTATAAGCATACAATATTTAAAATTTTAGAAGTTCATGATTTTTCATTAACTTTTGCGTGGTCACATCATCTGAGTAAAAACGAAGGAATAAGGTAACCCGAGAGGTTATCCTTATTAGTAATGTTTATACTATATTTCATATGAATGCTTGATTATGCATGAATAGAAATAGGAATTAATTCCACTTTAAAGTTTGATAAAATGTAGATGTTCCTTCCATGTTCTGCTGGATTTTCATTGAACACTGAATATTCCCCACTTATTGTGCTACGATAAATGTACTTCCCACTGTTTCAATGTTTCAACAAACAAAAATGAATATGATAAGGCCTACTTAATTAAATATTTAGGGGTAAGAGTAACTCGAACGAACATTTATTATATATACATGTTTACTATATATATATATATATATATATATATAATTGTAACTAAAGTGGTCGTCACAAGTAGCAATGTCTGCTATTTTCCATTATAACAAAACTTAGTGATATTTATGTAAAATTTTAAAATACCCTTACATTATAACTCTGAGTGAATATAAAACAAGAAAGACTTAAACTAGGGGTTTAAGGGATGAAGCGCTCCTCGAGGATTATTACAAGGGTTTCCTTTTTCCAGGAAATGCAACAGACATCTCTAGCCTTAGTACTTCTGCATTAACTTAATCCTCAGATCCTGCTCAAGCGTTGTATACGCTGTAATGAATAGTTTTAATAATTTTATTCCTACAAAAACATTAATATAGTTTCAAATTTAAGGAGTAACCGCTAGCCCAAATTTACTAAAGCTTAATTTAATAATTTAAAAATGACTATAAATACACTATAATAATATATGAAGCACAAAATTCACTCATTATACCATGAAAGATGGTGTACAATTGAGAGAGAAGATCTGTTTTATTTCGACCAAAAGGGTATTCAGTGTGGGCAGCAATATGTATCAACTGCCCATTATTACCCTAGATTTGCCCTTAGTAATTATTTTTAAAACACTTTTAAAACGCAAATATAATTGATGGTCCTTCTAGGAATCGAAACAAAAATCTCTGTTTTCTAAGTCTAGTGTCATACCCACTTGACTACGGAGACGCTTACATAATGAATCTATTTTGGAATATGGCACATTACTATAAAATAGGTCTTAGATCCTAATTTAGGAAACTGAAATTTGCGGGGGAAATAGTTTGAAGTGAAATTTATAACCTAATCGAGAGTATTCTTGGAAATCGGTTGTCTTTTGAATGGTGGAACGTGGATGAGTTTGTGAAACGTAACAAAAGATGTCTGGAAAACATGTTTAATCCTTTGTAAAAAATGAAGGGCAATGTGTTACGTTTAGAAATATCATCCAAATAATGTGTACCTTACATTCTTACCTACATTAAGAGTTTTGTATTTAACCATAGGATTCATTAAACTCATTCATTTTTTACTCATTACAGCTTTACAAGCTTGTTCCTCATAGTCGTAATGTTGAAGTAACCTACTAAATAAAACATCATTCATTTCTTGACATCTTCAAACTACCCATCTATCTCTATGTACCCAACCCTTATCATTAGGTTTCCTTATCAGTATTGTTCCCTCTAGATAGTTTAGGTCTTCTTCCTTCGGAATGAGGACGTTTCCGTAACCGTTACTATCCCGCAGTACTCCCTGGAACTCTCCAACTCTGCTAACTTATACTTCATCTCGAGTATTTAATTTTTGATTTCACCTCTTTCTTTTGCTACAATCATGTCATTATGTCAACGGCACTTTGTTGTGAATAGCTTTCTTATTTGTGTGTAATCTTTCTATCGCTCAAACATGTTTCGCTATTTTTAGTTTGTCCTTATCTACTCTTAAAAGGTAAAACAGCAATATACTCTAAATATCGTCATTTCTGTTTTTGTTTAGTTGGGTACCTGTCCTTCATGTCTAAATCCACCCCACCTTCTGACTCTTTCGATAGAGATAAGTAAGTTATTTGTTTAGGCATGTTTCGTATATTCTCTTTTAGTTTCCTTACGTTGAGAGCATATCACCTATTTGTCAAACTTAGTGTATTGTTTAGCGTGTTGTTTCATCTTGAGTGCTGCTCTTATGCTTTTACCCTTTCTTTTGTAGAGTTTTATTTTTTAATATCCCTGATGGACATTTTAGAGACCCTTGTGGGGTCCCGCGGTAGCTGTTTCAATCCCCATCATAAAAACGTTTGAAGCGAATAGAAAAGTATGAAGGTCAAGAAACAAAATTCTACCATACGTTACTACAATTACGATTACGATTACTAGCCCTAAATTGTCATTCGCATTCTTAAAGTAAATAAAACCTAAATGTTGAATATATATGTTTAAGGAGCAATATGTAATTGTTCTTACATTAGATAATTTAAAACGGTATTTCTTCAATTCCTTCTATCAGCTCACACACTCCTTATAGACTGTCTGGTACAAATTATCAGTCGTTAATAAAATACTTTTTTATTCATTCATTCAACTTCAAATACATTTTGTATACCTCACTTCATATTTTAAATAATCAAGTTGGGACTTAGCCAACTTTCCCATAGCCATAAATACATTATGCCATGTATATACAACACACACAAAATTACTATTTGTAATTATAAACTGAAAAGTTACTAAACTAAAGTTTTACTCGGTTCACCTTAGTAGGAGTTGACTTTAAAAAAAAGGTTTATATGACTTTTTCGATAAATTTAACACTATTAGCGTTTTCATTTGGTTCTTAAAATTAATTTAAAATGCACACATAAGTATTATCATTTCAAGATTAAAAAAACAACAAATCAGATCAAAAACATTTAGAAGGCAAAATACATTACACACACACACACACACACACACACACACACACACACACACACACACACACACACACACACACACACACTCAGACACACGCACACACACACACACACACACACACACTCAGACACACACACACACACACTCTTAGACACACGCACACACACACACACACACACACACACATGAACAGTGAGAGAGAGAGAGAGAGGTTGACGATAACTGTACTAAAACGTTGGTACACTTGAGAGAAGACGATACGACAAGGATCGTGGTATGATGCCACTTCGAGGCATTACGTCAACCCGATATGGCACTATCATAGCATCGTAGACACGTTAGCGACATACTCACTGTGTCTTAGATCTCTTACACTTCCCTGTCAGTAATTGTAGTGCTTCATTGTTCTTTATAAATGCGAATTTTATATTTAAAAAATATCTTTCTCTTGAACCGTGAATTACATACAGGAAATATGTTAGTATATACATACTATACTATACATTGTGTAATACCACAAGTTAGTATATACATACTATACTATACATTGTGTAATACCACAAGTTAGTATATACATACTATACTATACATTGTGTAATACCACAAGTTGGTATATACATACTATACTATACATTGTGTAATACCACAAGTTGGTATATACATACTATACTATACATTGTGTAATACCACAAGTTAGTATATACATACTATACTATACATTGTGTAATACCACAAGTTAGTATATACATAGTATACTATACATTGTGTAATACCACAAGTTAGTATTGGATACATATATTACATGCTATTTAATTTTTTATTTTAATGTTCAGAGTATGATGCTTAATAATCTAACTAAGTTGCCTAAAATTTCATTCCCTTTTTAAAAAAGAATTTATCTGATTTTATGACATTATTATACATTGAAATACAATACTTGTTTATAGGTAATCAAATTACGATGCTTTTCCTATATTTTTAATCCCCTAACGATCTTATAAATAGTTCCCCTTCATTTTATTTTGGCTATACACTTCATTATCATTGTTAATAACCGATTTCATGTCCCTAGTACAATAAGATATGTTCATTATAAAACTGTTCATTACATACTATAACGTACATTGTTAGTTTATAACGGCATTACAAACTAAATCATTTTTGATTTAGGGGTCATTATGCTCAGCTTTTTATAATGATACAAAGTCGTTACTGGGGGGGGGGGGGCTAAACGCCGAGTGATTCAAAAACTAAGAGTGAGCCCATCCTATGTAAAGTATGATACACTGTGTTATTTTTATCTAAAGATTCATTTCTTTTTTTTTAATTTATCAATCGAGTATTGTCTTCTTTTACATACAAATATACCACAGGTATAAACTAATGGAGATTTAAACAAAGTCTTTTCCGGATATTTTAAATACATTGAAAATTCTGAAAAAGGTATAGATTTTTATTTAACTTGACTATACACATCAGTGAAATCAAACGATGTACCTAGTTCCATACATTATCGCTCTCACTTTACTCCTGAAATTTATTTAGTCTTTTTACTTTATGTCATTTCAATTCTTCCTTATGTAAAACAACTATATTATTCCTTGACGTATATTTCTACAAGCGATTTTCAATACATATTTTCCATTTGTCTATTTTACTTTCCATTTGAGAGCTTCAAGGCTCAAATTTTTATTATAAAGAAATGTGTTATTTATATGTTAACTAAAATTCGTTCACTTTTTAAAACCTTAACCATTCTATTTTTTTTACTGCATTTGCATTTATTAAGAAAGCAAATTTAAACAAATGTTGTTTCCTTTATATTTTTAACAAGTGAAAGAATTAGAAAAAAGTTTCCATTTTTGTTTTATTGGATTGCACTTGGTTATAGGATCATCCATTCTTTATTAATGCCTGAATGCAATCTCTATGGATCGATTCATTAAGTTCGATACTTTACTTTTGAACTGATTAGTTTTATCTCATTTCAGTTCTTTCAGGTATGTCTTCTTATATAAGGCTCTAGTGATTTATTTGTAAAGGCTACAAGGCTAGGGTCGCTAAGTGATCCAGTTTGTTGGATGTTTAGAGTGTAATTATTGATGAGGTAATAGACATGCTATAGATGCATTGCGCTACATTTCTAGCTAATATACTTCGTACATGTTTACGTGAAAATATATTTTAAAGTGACAATAGCTATTACTTCACTTACGCATTAATATAAAGATGCAATGCTTTTTTTTTAGAATGACACTTATCCTTTTACAATGTGAAATTACTTGTACCTGGGTAGAGACACGCCTAGTTACAAAACCGACCTAAACACTCTGGTTTGGTTAGGATTTACAGTTTGAATCTTGCATCATCCACTTGCGACAGGGAAATATACTGATTGCGGAACCTTTACCTTAATTGGCGCAGTCAATTCACCGCCCCCCCCCCTTAGCACTTAGAACCGAGTAGCGGCTCTACCCGTCCCCTTACGGCAACTCCGGCAAACTACACCACCCAGCTAAATATACTAAACAATACATACACGTAGACTACTTCACACATCCTATACCTTGCATACTCCATCAACCACGTTTATTCCCTTATATGATCACCCTTAGCACAAGGATGAACGAACCCATAGAATCCCTATAGAGGGCAGATCCAGTTCTTACACATCCCCGAACAAATCAAATTTCACCACGTCTCATATTAGTAGTGTTTATATTCTTAACTTAACTATGGATCTTGCCCCCATTACCGACTTTATCAGTTAAGGCTCATTTCCAACATAACCACAGAGCTGGAGGTAAGTCTAAGCAAGGACTAGTCACCGACTACCTGAAATTGCAAACAAACTCTATAAGATCGTTGACATATAGAATCTCCAAGGCCATGTACAGAGTCACGACTTTCTATTGAAATAACAAAGGTTATAACAAAGGTTCTAAACATTCCGCCGATCTCTTATCATGTTTACCTTATTTAGCCTTGGCCATATTTACACTAAAAATGTAGCTTACCCCTCCTCCATACTGGCGACATTATTCTTAGCCTTCAGCTACATTTCGCCCCAGAAGCGTTACTTTACTTTATCCGCATTCACAGATATTCATTCATCAGGGTCCTTTAAAATGTTCTATTAAAAAAATATCTTACATTTTAAAACTTCATTTATGTTTCCGATTTAAAGGGAAATATGCTTTCGACGACGCTTAAAGTAGTGATTTAATAACGATTTAAAGTAACTGAGTCAGATAGTTTAGGTGGTTAATTTGTGTAGAGATGCATCATTGTAGTATCTCTATACTTTAATATAAATTATAATGTTAATATATATTACAATATCCATGCTCCATACATTATAAAGTCAGACTCTAGCACCATATTTTATACACCATGCCTCATATATCATATACCATACACGCACCATACACCAAGCACAATCCAACATACATCATAGGCCGTGCACCACGCAAATTATATCATACTCCATTCAGGATCCATCATACACCATATGCCATAGACCATGTATCGTATGTTATGCACCATTCACCAAATACTATGCACCATACACAAATAACCATTCCAATCGCAAAATATTTCAATCAATTTGATTGCAATGAGCACATAAAGAAAACGAACAATTTTTCGGTCCCAAACTATTTTGTAATTTTCTAGTGTTAAGGGAAGCTGTTTCGAAGCAAATGAATAGGTTAGGGATCGCCAAAGCACGACTATGTACATTCCAACAACTGTTCCAAAACCTAACCCGTCACGTTAGCCTAGACATTTAGTTCCGCTGTGTTGCCTTTCTGTCCAACTCCAAACACAAGCATCATGTTCCGGCAAATGGTAAAGTTTGACAACCATACAGAGCTAACTTACCCTACATTAGAAATGTAACGTTTCATTGTGCCGAACGTTGGGAGGAAGCATAGAGTCCGCGCTTTGGAAAGGGTTGTACAGTTAACACTTCCTAATAAGACACCTACGTGTTGTTAAACTCTGACAACCTTACAAAGCTAACTTACCCTACATTAGCAATGTAACGTTTCATTGTGCCGAACGTTGGGAGGAAGCATAGAGTCCGCGCTTTGGAAAGGGTTGTACAGTTAACACTTCCTAATAAGACACCTACGTGTTGTTAAACTCTGACAACCTTACAAAGCTAACTTACCCTACATTAGCAACGTAACGTTTCATTGTGCCGACGTTGGGAGGAAGGATTTAGTCCGCGCTTTGAAAAGGGTTAAGCAGTTAACACTTCCTGATAAGTCACGTACCTGTTGTTAAACTCTGACTACCTTACAAAGCTAACTTACCCTACATTAGCAATGTAAAGTTTCATTGTGCCGAAGTTGGGAGGAAGCATAGAGTCCGCGCTTTGAAAAGGGTTAAGCAGTTAACACTTCCTGATAAGGCACCTACCTGTTGTTAAAGTCTGACAACCTTACACATCTAACTTACCCTACATTAGCAATGTAACATTTCATTGTGCCGAACGTTGGGAGGAAGCATAGAGCCCGCGCTTTGAAAAGGGTTAAGCAGTTAACACTTCCTGATAAGACACCTACCTGTTGTTAAAGTCTGACAACCTTACACATCTAACTTATCCTACATTAGCAATGTAACATTTCATTGTGCCGAACGTTGGGAGGAAGCATAGAGTCCGCGCTTTGAAAAGGGTTAAGCAGTTTACACTTCCTGATAAGACACCTACCTGTTGTTAAAGTCTGACAACCTTACACATCTAACTTACCCTACATTAGCAATGTAACATTTCATTGTGCCAAACGTTGGGAGGAAGCATAGAGTCCGCGCTTTGAAAAGGGTTGTACAGTTAACACTTCCTGATAAGACACCTACCTGTTGACAGATGATAAAGTCCAATTCATTAGTTTAATTCAATTAGAAAACTTATTTAACAGCAGGTAAATGTCTACACGAGGGTGTTTAACCTTTTTGAAACGGTGGGCCAATTAAGTATTCATTTGTCTCGAGCCGGGCTGCAAGATTAAAATTTCTCGAGCTCAACAATTGGAACACGACTTATCTAGTTGTGGTTAACTTTCAAATAATATAGCTTACATTTTAAATTATATTGGAAGCGTACATCTCATACATACACAGCCACTTTATAATTTATGATAACCTACATACATGTAACAACGTATCCATATAACAAATCCTCTATTTTGTTAATGTTACAATGTTGATACTTGCAGCAAGTATTTAAAGTTTACTACACTTATTAATCATAATACACCAAGATTTAAAACATAAAGCAACTTTGTACTTTAAAACTAAAAATTCTGAAATGTGTTTATTTTATTGGGGAATTTGACACTGCTTTTCTTTTGATATTTGTTCATAGTCTATTTAAATTTTTGTAGTTACTATTTTCAATGTTGATTCCACGTGAATGTCAAAAAGATATTTCTCTCAGATTAACTATTTCTGCAGGCAAGTAGTTTTGTAGACATATAATAATGGAACTTCACATAATTTTGACTTTAACTAAATAATGTGCTATACAATATCAAGAGCTCAGTGGTACAATATATTACAAAAATATAGGTGAAAACCCCCAAAACCACAAAAAGTAATCAAAAAATAACTAAAATAAGTTACCTAAGATTAAATCCTTATGTACATTTCGATGACAAAGTCATCCTCTTCAGAGGTTCCTATTACAAAAGTACAATCTAGAATACAAAAAATTAACAAATTAGACTGACCTGTTTGTTAGTCTAGTCAGCCTAGTTTGTTAATTTTTTGTATTCTAGATTGTACTTTTGTAATAGGAACCTCTGAAGATGATGACTTTGTCATCGAAATATACATAAGGATTTAATCTTAGGTAACTTATTTTAGTTATTTTTTCATTAATTTATGTGGTTTTGGGGTTTTTTCACCTATATTTTTGTAATAAATAATGTGCTGCAGATCAATAAGTTCCATTAGAATATTGTGTCGTGCATCCATACAATCAACACTGAACGGCGTTCGAAAGATTTCAAATAACTTTTTTAAATTTATTAACATCATGAAATCTGTTTTCAAAATCTTCCTTCAAACATTATATTATATTGTTATATTTTGAGAAGTCCAAGGTGTTATCAGCATCTGTTGAATTATCCCAATAAGAGACAGGAGGTTAACCAGAACTCCATTTTCCTTTTGGGAGCCCTACACTGAAAACGTTTTTCAAACGTTCTTATAAGACTCACTGACGTGTGAATTAAATTGTCTTTGCTTTGAAGTTTGGTAATCAATTCATTCATATGATCCATAATATCGACGTAAAATGCTACGTCACATAACCTGTCTCTATTTTTAAAATCAAATACCGTAATACCAAGACCGAAAAGAAAAATATCAATTTCTTCACGAAGGCTAAACACTTTTATTAAAACTTTGCTTGCACCCAACCACCGAATATGAGTATAATAAATTACATCTTCGCCACAATCGTTACAATCGCTGAATTCCCACATTAAATAACGTACTACCATACACCTATACTGGTTTCGTTTTAATAAACAACTGACTCAATTCAGTTTGTCATTGAGTGTAAGTGTGATAGGAAACACAGCAACATTATCACCAATGCTTGGCGACAGGAAATGAGGTAATCGATGTAATAGTGTAGCAGTGGAAGACTTTAAACGCAAACAGATACGGGTCCATTTCCTGCCTTCCAAGTAATTACTCAGCAAACAATGCCGAGTGTGGCATTGACACAACATGTATCAATGAATGTCTGTCACAGAATGTCTTACATACAACCTCGGCATGTAAGATCGTCTCGGTTACTCATACACATAGAGTACAATAAGATTAAGTATGCCCAAAACCCCATTAGTTTTGGTTGTACAATGTACACATGAACAGAATGTTCTCGCATATGGATTTCCCTATGGAATAGAATTACACTTTACTACAATCAAAATCAGCGTCATAGCGTGGCCTGCGGGTCACAAAAACACATGCGAAGGACGCGTGCGAAATGCGGGCCGCGGGTTGTGCACCCCTGGTTTACACGAAATGTAACAGTTAACAGCAGGAATGTGAAAGTAAATATAACGTATATTATGGACCACGTAACGGTGCTCTTACCCTTGAGAGGTTGCTGAAGGCTAGACGAGAGGTCAGTATTAAAACTTTCCAGCAAACATGACAAAAACTGTCAAAACTCTGGCTTGCACGAGACGTCGACATTATCTAAATTAGCTTATGTATGAAATAACAAACATTCTTTAAATAAGTGTAGACATATCGGATGCAGATGTTGATGTATCTAATATTCTCAATATATAACATGTTTTCCGAAGTGGTAGTACACGCAAGGTTAATTCCACGGTTACGTAGTCAGTACTGTAAGTACGTATAAATATGGCCGTGGAACATATGTTGTCTGAGGAGTTGGAGTGATGGGCGACCACTTAGGGTAACATTGTGCAGCGTGAGATGATTAAGAGAGACATTTACAAATATAAAGTGGAAAAAAATCGTATGTTGATATAACCTTAATTTCTCTTATATTAATTTATCTCTATTTAACCAGAGTTATATAACAAAGCAAATATAATAAACGAAGCCAAATTTCAAACATTATTTAATTCCTATTTCCAAAGCCAGAGTATAAAGACACAGACCAAGTAATGGGCATAGTGAGAACGTAACCTATGGATTTATAGTCAATATATCATTTATAAAAAATGCACGACAATATATTACATTCAAAACGAAGGGTTCGATAGCAATCCTTACTCCAGCGGAAAAAATACATTACAAACTAGGCACCTAAAAATGTTTTAGTACCTTACTTGAGTAAAGGCTTTTATTTAACCATTGACACATATTATACGGGAACGGAGATATTAAAAGGAACTGTAAATGCCTGTAACCTTTTCAGTAGCCCACTCCCTTACGTAAGGTAGTGCTTAGCTTTCTCCAAGTTACAAACGTAATGCCCTTTTGCCTTTATAGGAACCCCCCACTTGACATTCTGTAGCAAACCTTATTAGTCCCTTTTCCTTGTAATTTTATTTTACCTTTAATGCAATGAGGAAGCCTATTACCTGCTTAGGCTGCACAGGAAATTGTATTTTGTTTACAAACAGAGTATTATAAAAACATTGACTATTAAAGCATTTGACATATGTTTTTGTCTACAATGTTTGGCTATATCATATGAACACAGCTGTTATTGACATGAAGCATCGCACAACTGTATTGGGAAATGTTATCCCGCCTAGAGGGACGGGAATACATTCACAAAAGGTTACGAGTTACGCATTTTACATTACATTTTACGGACATTTTATTTATTCCATTTGTGCTCGTCAATCGCACTGCGGACTTTATGGGGGATTATACGAACTAATTTGGCTAAACCTTGCAACAAAGAAGAAAGGGAAGGTAAACTCATTATAAGAGCAATGGGAAACCAAGTGGTTCTATGTGAAGGGAACTACAGGCTTGCTTAAGTCCCCAAAACAAAAGTAACTTCTTGGGATTTTGAAAAGCTAGTGGTAATTCTGAATTCATTAAAAATAATTTAATAGCTTTAGTGATAATGTAAGTTAAACTAAAATAATCAGTGACAAAATTAAAATTGTCAAGGTTTTCATTTTATTGCAAATTTAGGAACGAAAATTAATAAATTCAGTCATTAGAAGAAAGTAGCTACAAACTGGTTAAAAAATAACTTGTGTAGAAACATTGTTAGTGTTGATTTATTTTCTTAAATTGAAGTATTATATAATCAACTGTGGTTTTTTTCTAATATTTATTAAGTTTTATTGTATAGACTATTATATTTTATAGTATTGTGTTTAATAATAAATAAAATTTAATTCCTGAAGATCATTCTAGTTTGAAGTGAAAACTTAGAAAAATGTTTTAAGATTGATAGATGGTTTAGATATGTATCTATAATTAGTAAAAACTGACGTA
Organism: Prosapia bicincta; assembly: GCA_036971475.1. Taxonomy (NCBI): domain Eukaryota; kingdom Metazoa; phylum Arthropoda; class Insecta; order Hemiptera; family Cercopidae; genus Prosapia; species Prosapia bicincta. Next base: position 268,032,733 of record JBAIZL010000002.1, on the reverse strand, counting down.
ATATTACACACATAATTTATAATGTTTTATAAATAAATTTAGAAAATATTATCAATATGTAGAAAGTAATATTTATCAACTATATACGAACTCCATTAGCTAATTTGGGAACTAACAACATTTCCTTAAAACACTATAGAATTGCAAAGATAGAATGTGGTTCTAATATTGGAGTTTTCATAACTATAACATTCCTATTTTATTGTACATTTTCACAGTATTAATAATTGAAATAATTATTTATTTTAATTTATACAATAAAATTTATTAAATTCATAAAACATGTGAATGTAAATAAATTTAAAGTGTATATTTCAAGTAATTTTAAAACCTTACACTTAAATGTGAGTATTAATTGTTTATTTATATTTTCCTAGTAAAAGTATTTGATTACGTAATCAAAACAAATATTTGTTTAATGTGTGCGTTTTGTTTAATTGGCATAAAGCTAGCATAAAATTATTTTAATAATAAAATTCGTACTGTGTATTTGATTATTTATAGTACACCTTTTTGTATGACAAAATCTGAATCAGAATTCCGCCTTTTCTAAATACCTTTTATTAGATCTCAGTCTCCTGATATATATCTAGTACATATTGTCAATCGTTATTAAAATACGTTTTTATTCATTAAATCAAGTTTAAATACATTTTGTTTAATTTTTAGTGAATGGCAATTGATGTTAATACAGTTGTTTCGAATATTTATTTAATAACTAAATTATGAAATTGGTGGGATCCATCCGAATTCGAACTGAGACTTCATGTTTGAAGTCTAGCGCGCATTGGCAATGCGCCGACTTTTCAATACCTAGAAATATATTTCTCAAAGATGTACAGGAATTTTCCCCCCATCTGGTAGCATTGAAAGCTCCTTTGTAGAACCCTTAAACTTTTGCCATGGTTACCACACAATATCATAAATAGTGCTCTAGGGTAACTAAATAATTTTTTTAAATATTACTTGTTATTAAATTATATAACATGAGGTTATGGTTAAGGCTCAGGAAATGTCCTGTCAGGCGTTGCGCATTTTAGTGGCATTTTCTTTATTCCATTTGTCCTCGTCATACGCACTTGCACGAGTTATGCGGGATTAGATGCGCTAATTAATCTAAACCAAAAGCTTGCGAAAAGTAGAAGAGAAAATTAAAGCTTTCATTGTGACAGTGGGACAGATGCAACTGACTGCGTCTGTGGGAGAAAAACTTCGTTTAATGCAACACAATTTTTAAAAAATCCTAAAATTTAAACTGAAATTTATCTGATTTCATAAATACTTAAGCAAATAACTGTTATTATAGAGCTCGCTACAAGTTTCTATTCAAGTAATAAACTATTGATAAAATTTAAGATATTATAAACTTATTCAAAATAATGAAAACTAAGTTAACCTAATTAACAATAATATAAGCAATTAAAAATAGTTATTTATTCAAAGAGGTGAGTTTGTATTAATATTTTAAACTTTTAAGTACAAAGTTTATTAAGATAAAAAGCCAATGAGTGTGGAATAAGTCATTAAAAACTATTTAAAAAGTAAATATTCCTAACAATTAAAGATTCTGCTATACCAGTGTGTTAAATATAGACTTCTAATATCAGGTTTATATCTATATAATTTTAAAATTTAAATCAAATAATTTTTGTTAAAAGAATAACATTGTTCTTTAAGGTAAAACATGAAAGCAAAAGATGATGAAAAATAAAAAACAATATTGAAAAATAGCTTATTTTCCTTTTGTGAAAATTCAAAGGGTACGTTTTAGGACATTTTATAAAAGTAAAATGTTTATATTAATTGAAGGAGAAATAGCTGTGCGTATAATTTCCACTTTGGATAAAATGACTAGTCTGTAGTTTCGTTGAGAATTTCGAATTGGCGAAAAAAATTTATCTAGATTCTAAAAATTTCTATTTGTGTAATAAAGACATTGTTAAAATTCAAGAAATCGGAAACTTATTGAAAATAACACTAACTAAAACATTAGTATAAGTATAACATAATTAATTAACAATGAAATAGCTTTCTGTTCAAAGAGAATCTTGTGTGATAGTATTTGTAAACAAAGTCACACGTATTTTATCTCTATTTCTAATACAATAAACATCAATAAACGTTTATCTTTTTCAATTTCATAACTAAATCTAATATTAGGATGTTGATCATTGATGATCCTTAGAAATGGATCTATTTGAAATTCTGTAATATTAAATATAGCGAAAATATCATCAACGTATCTTATCCAGACACGAGGAAAAGAAAGATAAGTAAGATATGCAAAAGATAAAGTAGAAACACTTGATAAATCAGGGATTTACCAAGTTAATTGTAAGGATTGTGATAAAATGTATATTGGGCAGACAAGACGAAAAGTAATAACTAGATTTAAGGAACATATTAGGGATATTAAATACCAAAGATCTGATAAGTCTAGTATTGCTGCCCATATTTTAGAGACCAATCACAATATAGATGTTAATAATGTCAAGTTAATTCAGAATGTTAGAACTAATATGTTGTTAAATAGTTTCGAAAGTTTAAAAATTAGTAAACATAAACCTGAGAATTTATTAAATTCTGATAGAGGTCCTATTCCTCATTCAATTTTATATTCTTTTGTTAAATAGGATTATGATTTTTATATTAAATTTTGTGATGGTTATAATTTCAAAAAACAATTTTAATTATCATTTTATTATATTTTTAATTTATATTTTAGTAGGTTGACGTAAGATATCTTGCTTTCACTTGATGGGCGTGGCTACGCCTTGTTTAACAGGTGGGGCCGTGGCGGTCGGAGTGGGAGTGACTAGTTTTGTAGATTATAAATAAGGTATTTTTCTAGCATTAATCAGTCTTTGTATGTTATCCCTCTGAGGATGGTTACTTTGTAACTGAAATGTACATTAAGGTAAAATATAGAAGGTTTGTGGTCAAGAGGTTTTTGTGTATTTATTATTAAATTCAACCACAGTATATTCCTAATAAATAGTAACAGTAAATAAAGGTTGAAAAATCGGGGTCATAATGTAGAAAATTTAGTTCAAATTCTGAGAAGAAAAGGAGATCAGTACAGTGAGTAAAAACACAGCGACAAATATATGGAGAAAGAGTACGGCAAATTTTATCGTTAAATAACAGCTATTTATATGTAAGTAATAAAACCCTGTTAACGTGTTACAATGTTGGCACACCTGAAGAATAGCAATGATCACAATAGATAAAAGTAGTAATAAATGTGTTATTGCCGTAAAAAGACATCCGGACAGGTCGAATAATATTGTCAAGCATTCATACCTTTTATCTCGTTAAATGCGCCAGAAAAACATAAACGGAAATATAGTATTTTGATGTTGGCAATGTTGGTGCTACATATATTCATAAGTGGCTCCACGAAAACAAGTAAAAATGTGTAACATTGAATACTGTTATTATGTATACTACATATGTATTTTGTGTTTATTTTGGAACGTTTTAGTTGTGTTTATAATTCTGTCATATCTACGAGTAGAATATTTGAATAAATTTGGGCGTAAAAACCAAAATAATTACATTATATTTTAAAATGTATAAAGAAGTTTTGCAACAAGGATATATACTATAGTCATTCTGTCTGCTAATCTATTACTGTGCTCTTATTTTATATAAAACACGAACTCTGATGTATATTTGTAAATATAACAAGTAAGATTCTTGATTAACTACCAAAGTGTAAGTGATATGTATATACAAATTATCAGTGTTTTACAAAACATTGTGTGTGTGTGTAGGGAGGGAGGGAGTGTGTGCGTGTTGCGTGTGTGTGTGTGTGTGTGTGTGTGTGTGTGTGTATGTGTGTGTGTTTATGAGTGAGTGTGTGTGTCCTAGTTTGCACAAAACTCGAGAACAATATGTGTTTTAAAAATTAAAATTTTACTTTACAGCAGATCTTTTCGATAAAATTGGATATGGCCTATATTTCGTTCGTGATTACTTAAGTTCAACTTAAAACATATTACAATTTTTATACAACAAAACTGATCTTAAATTCCATTTTTACGTGACATAATAATTCAACAGGGAGTACGATCTAAGGGGCAAAGTAATGTAGGTGTTACCAACGGTGGCAACCATGTTAAAGATACGAGGTCGTTGCGTGAAAAAACGTTTGTTGAAGTATCTCGGGATATAGATGTAGAGATAGGTAATAAATCAATTGCATGATGAACACAAACCATAAAGAAACTAGAATAAAAGTTTGTATTAGTTTGTTTTTTGTTTCAGTTTTCCCAATGCTAGGAATGAGAGAAGATGGGTAATCTACGGTGGAACAACCACAAAACGAAGAAATTGATATAAACGATATGTATCTTTCTCGTTAAACGCAAAAAAATGAAATTAATTATGGCAATGGTTTGCCGCTATGTTTTTTTTAGTAAGGTTATCTTTGAGGGTTAATCGTTATGGTGCCCTAACCAGAGCACAACCATGCACAAACTTTATTAATATTCAAGTTAAGGATAAAATAATGCCTTTGCAGACCCTACAAATACAGACTGTGGCCTTCTTCCTTTGCTTTTCCTAATGGACGTTGCACATTCTCAATAAATTGAAAAACGCCCTACAATCTATCTCCAACCCGTCTCTATACTGTCCCCTAGACTTCCAATTACGTCGACCCCTTCGATGCCACAGTTATCATAAGTTATTGCCCACCCACTATAGTGAATGTAGCGTTTTTAGTGGGATCAGGCGTGAATCTTGGTTAGAGAGTCAGACTGTAAGTCGCGGAAACTAAATTTAATGTATTTAAAAATGTTAATACGTAAACAAGAATTAGAGATCACAGAGAGTGATTCACGAGGAAAAGGTGGAAATTCAAATTGAAATTAAATTAACGAATTAAATAAAACATTGTCGTTCAATAAAATCTTTCATAAAAATTAAATTAATACGTATGAAAGAAGATTACTTTAAGATAAAAGTATTTGTTTTCGATGTTCTCGGTTCCATAAGACCTATATCCCAAATATATAAACAAACGTACGTCACAATGGCACCAGGAACGAATTTTACTAATTACAAATTAACATAACTTATAACGTTAGTATTTTAGAACTAATGTATTTTGTAATTAAAACTACACTTTAAATGATCTAAGGGTTTAAGATACACTTTAATAGAAATATGTTTACAATGCAACAGCTTTAATGAAACGAATTGATAAAGAATAAGTCGGAGCCCGTCGAATAAGTTTCGCTGGAAACATATTGATTGCAAAGGCTCAAAAGCGTGTGAAATCCCATTATAAGATTTGATACATCCCGGCAATATTGTGTCCTCTTATGAAGGACTCAATTACTTCTTCATTACTTCGCAAGTAGAAGCCTTCCCGGAGATTGTTACTCAATGAAAGAAATGTTTTAAACATTTCCACTTTAAGAACTAACTTTTATTTATTAAAGTCTTTTTATACTTAAGTTATTGTGTCGGTAAATAAAAGTGATTTCTTTCTAGAATTGTTTAAAAATTGTAGACCGAAAGTACATTATGGTTCCGACAGGGTTGTATATGAAAAAAGGAGTAGAAGGTACAAAATATTTGGGCACGCCCCAAGAAGATAAAAATATTCCTTTTTGGGTGACCTACGTGGTGATTAACCGATATATTATACAAATATAAGAGGCAGGAAGAACCAGAGACAGTAAAAGAAAGTCATTGCTCTCGTGTCAGTTATTCTACAGTTTTACTTCCCTCTATCGGTCACTTGTTATTCTTGGTACACCTCCGAAGGGAAATACATAACCAACCATAAAGGATATTTTCGAATTCAAATTATGACATATTATGACTGATTTCATATGCCTAAACAAATGTTTAAAATCGATCTTACTGCTTTATTAGTAATAAGAATATCAGCAACGTATCTCTTATTCTACTCACAAACTTCATAACACTTAATACTTTTCTAGAGCATTAACCTAATTTAAATAAACAATTTTCGTTGTTGCGCTACAAAGTACTCATTAGTAACTTTGCTCCAGTGCATATGCCTTAACGGCACCTGTTATAATAAGCTGTACCCATAGTGTTTTTACAACGTCCAGTAACAATGAAAAGCCACTCAATAGTAGATGTAAGTAACAAAAGTCGAAACTGGGTTAACTATTTGCTTGCATACGTAACGGCTTTGTTAAAAAACTGTTGTAGAAGCCCATGTAAAGCATGAGCTTGTGTTCTTGTGTAGCGTCATATCCCGACGTTGCGGCACAGGTTTGACTTTGTTTTGAGTTATCAGCGCTCTTACAATCAATTCCATGTGACAAAAAGTTTGGAAGATTGACCGTTGATACCCTTTGAAATATTGTATTTACTATTTCAATAAACAGCTATGTGTTTGCAATATGATACTTTATTGGTCTGAAAATAAAACAATACTTATTCGATTTATGGACATACACTTAAACATATTTGAAGACTATAATTAAAAGGTACTTAAATAAGTGAATACGTAATTGTTTACTTGCTGACGCGTTTTAAAACACTCGTTCCTTTTACGAAGCTAACCCTCTACTTACGGCATCGTGTTAGGTACAAAGATTGTACCGGGATGGATTTATGACGGAGTTATGTTGGTTGTGTGTCATGTAATGGAAAAGGCTGTTGGCTTCAAAATGTGTGTGATTGGGAGTCTTCTTCTTGTCTTATCGGAAATTCCTCCTCCTCCTTCAGTTCCCGTCAGACCTCAATTCCTTCTCGAATTCCTCTCATTATTACATGGTCCCTGACTATTTCAATGCTTAAAATCTTCTTGATATTCTACTTCACATCACGATTTCTCCTACTCACCATGATTTAATTTTGGTATGCGTCATTTTTGTCTCATTTTCAACACTTCCATGCGAGTTCCGAGTTGGTGTTACTCTCTATCAGAACATGTACCCGATACAGAGAAGGGTCTCAAGTAACACCAAAGTGAAGAGGAAAGACTCAGGTGAAATGTAGGTTGGGTTAAGTAAGGGAAAAACTGGACAAACTCAGGTGAAATGAAGGTTGAGTTGGGAAAGGGGAAACAGGAAACACTCAGTTGAAATGAAGGTTGGACTACAAAAGTGAGAAACAGGAAAAACTCAGGGGAAATTGAAGGTTGAGTTAGGAAAGGGGGGAACTAGAAACCTCCGCTGAAATGAAGGTTGGATTAAGAAAGGGAAAAACAGAAAAAACTCAGGTAAAATAAAGGTTGCGTTAAGAAAGGGTAAAACACAAAAAACTGAGGTGAAGTGAATTTTCTGTTAGGATAGGGAGAAGTGTGAAAAACTCAGGTGAAATGAAGGTTGGATTAGGAAAAGGAAAAACAGTAAAAAATCAGGTGAAATAAAGGTCGAGTTAGGAAAGAGGGAAACATGAAAAACTCAGGTGAAATGAAGGTTCTGTTAGGAAAGGGAGAAACGGGAAACACTCAGGTGAAATGAAGATTGGGTTAGGAAAGGGAGACACATGAAAAACTCAGGATAAATGAAGGTTGTGTTATAAAAAGGAGTAGCCAGAAGTGTGTGTATTCATTATTCCTTGCGTGGATACGGTAGCGACTTTAGTATAAGTTAAAAACAGTACATTATATGTATTTTCAGGACTGAGTTTTATTTTCATTTTTATTAACGTGGACTGGAAAGGAGTAGCTTGTTGTTACGTAGTAGGTGCCTATATTTAATTAAATTTTATCGTATTACATTCAAAACGTATTTAATTAATGTTAAGTAGGCAACAACAGCCCAGAGATTTATATAATTAACTTAAGTTCAGATCAGAAGGAAATATTTATAATGTATAAGAGTTTGAGGAAAGATATCGAAGTCTTTTCAATTACCATAGAGGAATCGTTTTATTCTGTTTATTTGTGTGTTTTATAATTACAAGTGAACTTTACCTGCAACTGCGATCGTCTCACCAGGAACGTATCTACAGTGGAGAGTCACTAGGAATTGTTTATCTAATTAAAAACTCGAGGAGAGAAAATATGAAAAGTTTCCATATTTACATTAAGTGAGATTTTTTTTAAAATTACCGTATTTTGTACTCAGTGTAAATATTGTTAACATTTGACCTAATCTGCAATAGCATCCGCCATTACAGCTACGTTTGCATAGCTATTTTGAAACCACTTATCGCATACCTTCAACCTGCCCCAACAAGCACTTAAACTTGGCTGTAGCTGTCTAAAAAGCATGAGAGAACGAATCTAGCAATGGCAGATGCTGGTTTCATAGAAGTAAAATTAAATACATACTTATGTATTAGTGGAAACCACCACAGAGTCACTTGATTGTAACCCTTGGCCACACTTCCACGAATTACATTTATTTCCTTATTTTTTGGAACTTTATTTTTGTAAAATCCCCCCCTCTAGTGTTTTCTTCCTTCTATATCGAAGGTTTCTTTAAAAGTAAAAACTTATAACTTAAGCCAGGAATTAGCAGCATTATTTAAAAAACGATGACATCACCTTGAGAGTAAATATGTTGTAAGATTTTTTAAATGCTAGTTTTGAAATCACGTCTTTCAATCACACCAGCAAAACCGCTTAAATCTCAAGGAAGTCATTTTCATCACAAATCAGTAACATTTGTTCTATACCCACATATCAAAACCAATTATCAACTCTATATAGGCAATTTATATATATATATATATATATATATATATATATATATATATATCGTTAAGTATTAAACGAGCAAAATAAATAAATTACTTTCATATTCACTTATATTTCAATAATTATTTTATATTAATAAAAAGTTATATTTAGTTACGTGGAAAACTCTAAATGGATAATTATATGTTAAATACTTTACATAAGATAAGATCCATTCCAAAATAATTTATGATCTATCATACAATACTCAATATATAAATATTAAAGTAAGAAATACAATTTTTTGCTGTTTGTGAATATCTAAGTTTTACATTATACATTAATTTAAAATAATTGTAATACATTTCGAAAATAAATTATAACACTTTGTCTATCATATTTATTTCAGTTTATTATAAAAGTTAAAAAATGTATATAAATATACAACAGAAGATATACGCTAATACTATCAAATCTCTCACATTTTCACTAAAAACGGAATCAATCGTCCCATTTCTTCTACTTCCTGTCATTAGATACAGCAAAACCTACTCAGATTATATCCATGATTTATATTTGTGTATCAAAAAATAAAACTTTTAGAGATTTCTATCGTAATAAATGTCCAGAGTTTCTCAAATCTTTTCCCAGATTTTTAGGTGTAAATACGTAATTAATATTATTCGAAATCACCTGACCCTAACAGTTACAAAACTGCCAAATCAATACAAAACTGTTGTAACAAAACAAAAATGTCTCGACTAGTGTCCTAATTAAAACACTTGCTTTTCAAATGTATTTAATAGTTGTACTAATTAATGTTGTAAGATGACCGTTGTATTTTAAGGCCATTCTAAATACGTGGTTTAATTTGAAAATCAAATAGATATAACCTCTAAACAACCTCGAATATGTGGATACGTAAACAGTAGTACAGCGTTATCACTGTAAAAATAAATTGTACCCAATTCGTCCCCAATTTGAAAAAAAATTAAAAAACTAAATTATGATATAAATAAAATTCAATTTTAAAAGGATTTTTTAGTTTAACAGTTCAATTGTGAGTGCAAATGTTTTTTTTCATTTGATTTGTTACTAAGAAGAACAAAGGAGTGAAACTGGTATCCCATAACTAAATAGAAATTATTGAGATATTTTGTGATAAAAGAAAAATAACTTCATTAGTGGCATAATTACTTGCTTTTCCAATATATTTCACAGTTTAACCCATAATGTAAAATACAGAGTTCAATATACCTTATGAAAACTAAAAACCATATAATTTACCATAATTTATAAATTGGTAAATTCATTCATTTCCTTCATTTCACCTGAGTTTATCCAGTTTTTCCCTTACGTAACCCAACCTTCATTTCACCTGAGTCTTTCCTCTTCACTTTGGTGTTACTTGAGACCCTCCTCTGTATCAGGTACATGTTCTGATAGAGAGTAACACCAACCCGGAACTCTCATAGTAGTGTTGAAAATGAGACAAAAATGGCGAATACCAAAATTAAATCATGATGAGTAGGAGAAATCGTGATGTGAAGTAGAATATCAAGAAGATTGTAAGCATTGAAATGGTCAGAGACCAAGTAATAGTGAGAGGAAATCGAAAGGAATTGAGGTCTGAAGGAAACTGAAGGAGGAGACGGAATTCCCGATAAGAAAAGAAGATGATTCCCAATCACACACATTTTGAAGCCAACAGCATTTTCCATCACATGACACACAACCAAAATAGCTCAACCCTCCCAGAGTCATAAATCCATCCCGGTTAAGCCTTTGTACCTAACACGATGCCGCAAGTAGAGGGTTAGCTTCGTAAAAGGAACGAGTGTTTTAAAACGCGTCAGCAAGTAAACAATTACGTATTCACTTATTTAAGTACCTTTTAATTATAGTCTTCAAATATGTTTAAGTGTGTGTCCATAAATCGAATAAGTATTGTTTTATTTTCAGACCAATAAAGTATCATATTGCAAACACATAGCTGTTAATTGAAATAGTAAATACAATATTTCAAAGGGTATCAAAGGGCAAACTTCCAAAATCTTTATCACATGGAATTGATTGTAAGAGCGCTGATAATTCAAAACAAAGCCAACCAGTGCCGCAAAGTCGGGATATGACACTACACAAGGACACCCAAAAAGGAATATTTTTATCTTTTTGGGGCGTGCCCAAATATTTTGTACCTTCTACTCCCTTTCTCAAATATACAACCCTGTCGGAACCATAATGTACTTTTGGTCTACAATTTTCAAACAGTTCTAGTAAGAAATCACTTTTATTTACCGACACAATAACGTAAGTATAAAAAGACTTTAATAAATAAAAGTTGGGTCTTAAAGTGGAAATGTTTAAAAGAGGCGCATCTTTCTTTCATCGCGTAACAATCTCCGGGAAGTATTCTACTTGCGAAGTAATGAAGAAGTAATTGAGTCCTTCTTAAGAGGACACAATATTGCCGAGATGTATCAAATCTTATAATGGGATTTCACACGCTTTTGAGCCTTTGCAATCAATATGTTTCCAGCGAACCTTATTCGAAAGGCTCCGACTTATTCTTTATCAATTCGTTTCATTAAAGCTGTTGCATTGTAAACATATTTCTATTAAAGTGTATCTTAAACCCTTAGATCATTTAAAGTGTAGTTTTAATTACAAAATACATTAGTTCCAAAATATTGACATTATAAGTTAATGTTAATTTGTAATTAGTAAAATTCGTTCCTGGTGCCATTGTGACGTATGTTTGTTTATATATTTGGGATATAGGTATTATGGAATTGGGATATTTGTTCGTGTAACCGTGTTTGTGAGATAAAACAGAAACTAAACATCGAAAACAAAAATTTTATCTTAAAGTAACCTTCTTTCATACGTAGCCTATTAATTTAATTTTTTTAAAGATATTATTGAACGACAGAGTTTTATTTAATTCGTTTATTTAATTTCAAGTTGAATTTCCACCTTTTCCTCGTATATCTCTCTACTGGGATTTTTAATTCTTGTTTACGTAATAAACATTTTAAATACATTCAATTTAGTTTCCGGGACATATAGTTTGACCAAGGTTCGCGCCCGATCCGTCTAAAAACGCTAAATTCACTATAGTGGGCAATAACTTATGATAACTGCGGCATCGAAGGGGTCGACTTAATTGGAAGTCAAGGGGGCTGTTTAGAGACGGGTTGGGGATAGATTGTAGGGCGTTTTTCTATATATTGAGAATGTACAAAGTCCATTAGGAAAAGCAAAGAAAGAAGGCCACAGTCTGTATTTGTAGGGTCTGCAAAGGCATTATTTTATCCTTAACTTGAATATTATAAAGATTGTGCTCTGGTTAGTGCACCATAACGATTAACCCTCAAAGATAACCTTACTAAAAAAAAACATAGCGGCAAACCATTGCCATAATTAATTTCATGCTTTTGCGTTTAACGAGAAAGATATATATCATTTATATCAATTTCTTCGTTCTGTGGCTGTTCCACTGTAGGTTACCCATCTTCTCTCATTCCCAGCATTTGGAAAACTGAAACAAAAAACAAACTAAGACAACCTTTTGTTCTAGTTTCTTAATGGTTTATGTTCATCATGCAATGGATTTATTACCTACCTCTACATCTATATCCCGAGACACTACAACAAACATTTTCACGCAACGCTCTCGCGTCTTTAACATGGTTGCCACCGTTGGTAACACCTACATTACTTTGCCTCTTAGATCGAACGTCCTGTTGAATTATTATGTCATGTAAAAAAGGAATTTAAACTCAGTTTTGTTATATAAAAATTGTAACTGCCGTAATATGATTAAAGTTGTACTTAAGTATTCACGAACGAGAAATAGGCCATATCGAATTTTATCGAAAAGATCTGCTGTAAAGTAATATTTTAGTACAGTTCTCAAGTTGTGTGCAAACAAGGACACACACACACACACACACACACACATACACACACAATTCAGAATTGTATATATATATATATATATATATTAAATATGGTGATATGTTTTCTTGTAATATAGTTAATAAATTGAAATTATTTCATAAACAAAAATACTTTTAATGAATATATTTCTTCAAAGCTTTTTGCCAATAAAATAGTATCAGCATCTTCAGGAAAATAATTATCTAATAAAAAAAAAAAAAAAAAAAAAAAAAAAAAAAAAAAAAAAAAAAAAAAAAAAAAAAAAAAAAAAAAAAAAAAATTATCTTATTTTTTTTTATTAGATAATTATTTTCCTGAAGATGCTGATACTATTTTATTGGCAAAAAGCTTTGAAGAAATATATTCATTAAAAGTATTTTTGTTTATGAAATAATTTCAATTTATTATATATATATATATATATATATATATATATATATAACTTGTTTATATATAAGTTTCATTTAGTTTTGGTATTAAAGTATTATACGACATGATACAAAAAACAAAATAAATTTACAGCGAAATGCTAAGCAACGTTCTACCTTTAGATTTCCCCTGACGCGGATATCGTTAAGTATAACATTATGATAAATAGCACCACTTTCATGATGGCAATACTAAATAGCTCTACGTATGTTGTCCTTGACAGATAGGTAAGGTTTTATTAGAATATTTTAAACAAAAGAGATACACAGGCTTTCTCGGCGCTGTATTTGCATATTTTTGTTGATGTAAACACACTTTCCTCTAGAAAATGGGAACGAAACTTTGATTCCCAAAGTTGGACACGCACAAACAATGTATCCAGTAAAGTTACTTCTCTGTAAGAAAAAAGTAAAATTTCTCTTGTGTTCTGAAAGTTTTGTTTTCTATAAGAGTCGGGCCATGTTTCATTTGTTGTGTTTTGTAATTTCTCTGCAAACGCTGTAAACACAGCTATTTTTTCACTAAATGATTACTTACAATAGATAATGAAAATGTTAGCAATATTCTTATAACACGGAGAAACAAACTGTGATTGACACTACTCTAGGCGAAGGTGACGTTTAGTGTTGTAAGCCATTATCAGTTTCACGGATATTTCAAAATATTCCCACGTAACCTCAGTGTACGAATACACAAACTATGCAAATGTAATGCTAGACCATTCACTAGTTTTACACTGCAATAAAACCGCTTTCCTACAACATTTCAAACAAAGCTGCAAGGTGAGGTAGGTTAGTTCATTAAAACCTAATAATATCCTTACTACTACTACGTAGCGCTACAGCCCGGGGTGGGCTTTCGTTTCCTTAACAATGTCCCGCCATGTACTTCTATCCTTAGCCTTCTCTAACCATGCTGTAATGCCGAGTACTCTTAAATCCTCCTCAAGGTCCTGCAGCCATCGTTTTCTTGGTCGGTCAAATCTTCTTTTGCCAATCATAGTGCCATGTAAACGTTTGTTCGGCATTCTATTGATGGGCATTCTTATGATGTGACCCAACCATTCTAGACGTCGCGTTTTAATAAAATGGACCCCATTTGCATCTTTGTATAAGGAATACAACTCGGCATTAGATCGAAGCTTCCATGCATTTCATTGGTTTGTGCATCGTGGATCGGACCATAAATTTTTCTCAAAAAATTACGCTCAAGCAAAGTCAACTGATTTTTCATCACGGCGGTTAAAGTCCACGTCTCCTCTCCATACGTTAGGAATGGCCGAATTAAGGTTTTATAGAGTCTTACCTTAGTGGTTTGGAGACAGTAGCCTACTTTAAAAAATTTTTATATTTGCGAAGTATGCTCTATTAGCTGCCATTATTTATTTTTTTTTTGGCTTAATTCATTGTTTCTTTTTCATCATTCACTTCCTAGCCCAAATATGTGAAACTTTTCACTTTTTTAAAGGAATATCCATATTGGTACTGTTACGCCCTCTGCTTGTACTCATATATTTAGTTTTCCCCTCTTTATGCAGAGACCTATCTTTTTGCTTTCATTATTGATTATATTAAAAGTTTCTTTGAGCGATGGAATATTCCTGGCAACCAAGCATATATCATCAGCATATGCACATATTTGACTGCATGAATGCATGATTTTCCCTCAAACGTTAATCCTCCTCAAAACGCTATGTAAGGGCAGATTGAAGAGGGTAGCAGACAGGGCATCGCCTTTTCTCACGACAGTCAGAATAGGGCATTCGGGATTCATTCCACCACCTATGACAACTTTGCCGTCACTATCACACAATGTCATGTTGATCAGTATGATCAACTTGTTTGGTACGTTGAACTCCTTTAGAATTTCGAGCAATTTTGCTCTGTTGATACTGTAAAAAGCCTGCCGATAGTCAATAATAAGAAGATGAACGTAAATTTTATATTCCCAAATATAGGGCACCTCTTGAGTAACTGTCTTAAAACAAATATCTGATCGGTAGTTCCCCTTCCCTGTCGGAATATGCACTGATAATCTGTTATGATGTTTTCAGCAAAGACGATGAGCTTTTTCAGTATTATGTTTGAGAATATTTTGTATGCTACCGTGAGAAGAGATATTCCACGATAATTATCGCATTTCAATTTGTCACCCTTTTTAAAAATAGGACATATGAGACTAGTTCTTCATTTTCTAGGCATGCGTTCTCTTTCCCATATGTCTAGGATCAAGTAATATAATTATGACTGTATTATTTCTCCACAATTTATAAAAACTTCGGCTACAAGTTAGTCTTCACCAGGTGCTTTATAGCATTTCAGCTTTTCAATCGACTCCATGACGTCATCCATGTCCGGTGGCTCAATGTCATCCTCATTTGTCAATTCTATTCAGCTCAAGGTATTGTTGTCCGTGTCAATCGTCTGAGCTCCCGTGCTATACAGATTACTACAGTACTCTGCCCATGTGCCAATAGCTTCCGCCTCCCTCTTCACTACTCTGCCATCTTTATACTTGCATGAGTTAGTTTTAGGCTGGAAACCTCTATTTATATATTTAACAGCACCATAGAATTTCCTGGATTCGTTATTACTTCTCAGTTCCTCAATATCCTTACTAATGATAAAAAAAACTCGCCGCATTAATCATTGTTGCGCTTGACAGCACACTCTTTATGTTTAAGTGAGCACTAAATGGTTTGTTTTCACTTATTACTATAGACCGTACCATTTACCTCAACTCCTTAACCACTTTTGTATTTCTGGCAAACCCATCTCTCTTACTTTAAGATGTTATGTCGCTAATTGTCCGCAGGAAAGGAATGGTTTATTCCTTGAACTCAAACTCAGGTCTGATACCCGTAGCTCAAGGAATAAACCTCTCAGGAGAGCCTACTACAAAAAAACAAATTAACCACAAAGAAGCTTGTGGAAGGCTTGTGGAATCTTTGACACGCTTTAAACTTAAACACTATATTTCGATATCCAGTGAAACTTTCTTTCAATAAAACAAAACTCAGTTAGTTGGAAAATTACAATTCTTAATTTATTATTTAATCTATATTTAAATATTTTATTGTACATATATTATAGTTAAATATATTGTACAGTATAATCAACGTAGGAAAAATGCAACCGGCCATCATATATGTAGGTTCACACACAAAATGTTAATCAACGTAAAAAAGGCTCGGTGTCTCGACATATATAAAAGAAGGATGCTGTTGCACACCTGAAGCCTAAACACGGCTAGAATACTATTTTAAGTACAAAACCTATTGTTGAACCAAGTCTATCATAACCTGTAAATGGAAACTATGTTGTAATATAGTTACACAATGCTGCGCCAACGCATGAAGGATTACTCGTTGATAGCTTGTGCTTTAACAGTGAACTTTGTAAAGCTTAAAAACCATTTTGCCTTTTCCAACTACCTTTCTAGAAGCATACATGAAAAGGAAACAAGTAATATAAAAAAAATTAATTAATTAAATTCCTACTCAGGTCAACAAGATAAAATGTTATTTTAGATAATTTTTATTGAATGTAAATACAATCAATATAAATATGTATAAACACAACATGGGATCACAAAATTTAGTGTAAAAATAGAAAGCGAAACTAACTATTAAAATACATTGATTAAATTTATGTAATCAATAATATTTGAAAAACTGTATTATCACCAAGAGTCATCAACTTCAAAAAATGCATTTGACCTTAATGGGATGCATAAAGTATTTTATTACCGATTGAAATAATGAACAAAATTTATAGGCTATATATATATATATATATATATATATATATATATATATATATATATATATACATAGAAGGAGAGACACAGAAAGAGTGAGAAAGAGACAGACAGTCCAAGAGGGAGAAAGAAGAGAATTAGCAGGAATTAAAGGAAAGCAGCTGTGGCAATATTTGTAAAATATTACGAAAGCATTTCCAGTGAGAAACAATAAATTCTATGTGGAATTACTAAATAAACTGTAAATGATATATTAATGAACCACAAGTACTTAAAACCTTGTGCAAAATGGAAAATATTTTAATAACTCTCTGATACCTAGACAACAAGCGGGTCTACCTTAGGAAGTCGTTCTTATCGTACTGGGTATTAATCTCTCCACTAGAAGCACTAATTGTACCACAGCTCCTTCTGCCCACTCCTTACTGTATTCAGTCCATCCTACCTCCATGCTGAGGAGGGTTAGCTATATAAAGGTTGCCACCCCATAATGCTACCTACAACGACTAACGCTTTCCTTATTAGCCCTAATCCTTTACTTGTTAATCCTACTCTAAATAGTCCCAACTTACGGCGCAACTTCCCTGTTTCACTCCAACCTTCATCTTCTCACATTACTACCATCTCTGCGTAGTACGAGAAGGGATGACTCTACGCACTTCCAATCAACTCCCTCAAAAAAGTACATTCTTATTTCTACGCACTTTATAGGGCAACTATACTGTCTCGTATCTAACATCTTGTTTATCCTTTCTTGTGTCTTAAACACCGAAAAAACTCTAGTATATATTTTACTAGGGTGTGTACATTTTTTAATGGACTGTATGTGACTATTTATTAAGTACCTATCCTAATTTTGTATCAAATACATTCGTTTCGTATAATTACCTGACGCGGAGTTTATATATTTATTGAATTTTTACTCTAACCATACTTAATTAAAACGCAAAATGAAAATTAATTAAATAAATCAATCGAGCTTTACAATCGATGTGAAAATATAAAAACAGGGCAATTACAACTACAGAGCTTTTGAAGTCAGCATAAATGTCGTAACAAATGTGAACAAATAGAACATTTACATTAATATAACATGTGAAACTCTACCTCTGATATTCAAAAAACATTTTTCTCCCGGTTTCGTTTTAATTAAATTCGTTTTAGATTTAATTTTTCCTAGTCTATTTAATTCGGTTCCGGGCTTTGCAATGACATACAGTATCATTCAATATACATTTGTACATTGCTGGGTTCCAATGGTTATATCATATTTAAATATTCCACTTATATATTTCAATTTAATGCAACGATAAAGAACTAAGCTGAAACAAATCAGTCGTATAGATGCGTATTTCATTGAATATATTACTGCATGTTTGTAATTAAACTACCTAAAAGATAAAGCTTTTTATTAGACCCTAAGGACCTTACAACGGGCGCACGTACAAACAACACGCACACACACACACACACACACACACACAAACACACTCACACACACACACACACACACACATACACACACACACACACACACACACACACACACACACACAGACACACACACATATACATACACACGTACACACAAACAACACACACATGCAACACACACACACACACACACACACACATACACACACGAGAGTGAGTGAGGGAAAGAGAGAGAGAGAGAGAGATAGGGAGAGATATTTACGATAACTGCACTACAAATGTGTTACACTTGAGAGAGGATGAAGCGACAAGGATCGCGGTATGATGACACTTCGAGGTATTACGTCAACCCGATATGACACTCTCACAGCATCGTAGACAAACACGTTAGCGACCTCCTCACTGTGTCTTAGAACTCTTACACTCTTCTGCCCCTAATTGTAGTGCTTTGTTGTTCATTATAAATAAGAATTTAAAAAATTATAAAATAACTTTCTCTTGAACCGTAAATTACATACAGGAAACATGTCAGTATATACATATTATACAATGTATAATACCGCAAGTTAGTATTGCAGCTATATATTGCTTACTATTTAATTTTTTATTTGAAAGTTTAGAGTCTTATGATGTTTAATAATCTAATTGTTTACGTTACCTAAAATTTCATTCCCTTTTGAAAAGGAATCCATCTGATTTTACTGCATTATTTTACCTTGAAATACAATACAAGTTTCTAAGATTCAACAAATTACGATGTTTTTCTTATATTTACAATAACGTAATGATCTTATAGACAGTTCCCCTTCATTTTAGTTGGCTATACACATCATTGTCATTGTTAGTAACCGATTGCATGTCCCTAGTACGGTTATTAAAAAATACAGTCAGAAAAAGTTCTGTATAAAACCGCTTATTAGATACTATAACATTCATTGTATACTATTTCAAGTTAGTTTACAACGGTACTGCAAAGTAATTCATTTTTTATTTAGCTCACCTTTCATTAATGATACAAATTCGTTATTAGGGGGCTATACGCCGAAATGACTCAAAAACCAAGAGCGAGCAATTCCTAAGTAAAGTAGGATACAAAATATTGTATAATTTTTAACTAAAGGCGCATTGATTTTGTTTAAGTTTATCAATCGAGTGTTGTCTTCTTTTTACTTACAAATATACCACAGGTGTAAACAAATGAAGATTTAAACAAATTCTTTTCCGGACATTTTAAATACATTGGATATTCTAAAATAAGGTATAGATTTTTATTTAACTTGACTATACACATCATTGAAATCAAACAATGTACCTAGGTCGATACATTATCGCTCTCACTTTCCTTTTGAGAGCTTCAAGGCTCATATTTCTTTGATGAAGAAATGTGTTATTTATATGTAAACTAAAATTCATTCCCTTTTTAAAACCGGAATCATTCTAATTTGTTTACTGCATTTGATTAATTGAGGAAGCAAATTTAAACAAATTTGTTTCCATTTTGTTTTTAACACGTTAGAGATTATTAAAAAAGTTTCCACTTTTGTTTTATTGGAGTATACTCGTCACCCATTCTTTATTATTGTCTGAATGCAATCTCTATAAATCGATTCATTAAGTTCGATACTTTACTTCTGAACTTGGTTTAATTGTATCCCTTTTCAGTTCTTTCAGGTATGTCTTCTTATATAAGACCCTAGTGATTTATTTATAATGTCTACAAGACTCAGGTCGCTAAGTAATACAGTTTTTTAGATGTTTAGAGTGTAATTATTGATGAAGTAATAGACTTACTTTGGTTGCATTGCACTACATTTCTAACTAATATACTTCGTACATGTTTACGTGGAAATATATTTTATAAAGTCACAATAGCTATAACTTCACTTACGCATTAGTAATGCATAGGGGAATCCTTTTTTTTAGAATGGCACTTATCCCTTTACAATGTGAGTTTACTTGTACCTGGGTAGGGACACGCTAGTTACAAATCCGACCTAAACACTCTGGTTTGGTTAGGATTTACATTTTGAATCTTGCATCATCCATTTACTGGGAAATATACTGATTGTGGAACCTTTCCCCGAACAAATCAAATTTCACCACATCTAATATTAGTAGTGTTTATATTCTTACCTTAACTATGCATCTTGCCTCCATTTCCGACTTTATCTACTAAAGCTCATCTCCAACATAACAACAGAGCTGGAGGTAAGTCTAAGCAAGGACTAGTCACTAACTACCTGAAATTGCAAACATACTTTGTAGGATCGTTAACATACAGCTTTATTTGCGTTAACAATTGGAATCTCCTAGGCCGTGTACAGAGTCACGATTTCTATTGAAATGACGTCTCCTACACAGATTCTAAACATTCCGCCGTTTCCTGATCAGGCTTACCTTCTTTAGCCTTGGCCACATTTACACTACAATGTAGCCTTCCCCTCCTCTATACTGGCGATATTATTCTTAGCTCCTCCCGGAAGCGTTACTTTACTTTATCCGCATTCACAGATATTCATTCATCAGGGTCCTTTAAAATATTACAATCAAAAATTATCTTACAATTAAAAAAACTTTATATACGTTTCCGATTTAAAGGGAAATATGCTTTCAGACTTCAATCCCCTTTTTTTTGGATGGGGAAGGGACGAGGCTTGAAGTAGTGATTTAATAACGGCTTAAAGTAGTTAAGTCAGATAGTGGTTAATTTGTTTAGAGTTGTATCATTTTAGTATCTCTATACTTCTTTACATTAAATATGATATTCATGTATATTCCAATATCTAAACACTATAGACCATGCACCTGACATTATACGTTATACCTCATTAACCATATTCTATATACCATGTATCATATATCATATTCCATACATCATGAACCAAGCACTATTCACCATCCACCACATTCCATACAACCATACACCATACACCATGTATCATATGCCATGCACTATATATCATACATGATATCCCATTTATCATGTATCGTATGCCATACACCATACAGCACGCAGCATACATCTTACATCATATGCATTGCACCTCGCACGTTATACCATACACCATACTGGATCCATCATACACCATATGCCATAGACCATGCATCGTATGCCATACACCATTCACCAAATACCATGCACCATAAATTATACGTCATACCTCATTCACCAACTTGTATACGCCTTGCATCATATATCATATACCATACACCATGAACTAACCACTATCCACCATACACCATATTCCATGCAACCACACACCATACATTATATAGCACACACCATACCCTATATATACCATTCACGATATAGTATTCATCATGCATCATATGCCCTACACCGTACTGCATGCAGCACACGTATTAATCCCTTTTCTTGTAATTTTATTTTTCCTTAATGCAATGAGGAGCCAATTCTCTGCCTAGCCTGTACAGAAAGTGGTATTTTGTTTACAAACAGAATATTATAAAAACATTGAATATCAAAGCATTTGATGTTTGTTTTTGTCTACAATTTTTGGCTACAATGTTTGGTTACATCATATGAATACAGCTGTTATTGACATGAAGCATCGCACAACTTTATTAAGAAATGTTATCCTGACTAGAGGGACGGGAATACATCCACAAAAGTTTACGAGTTACGCATTTTATTTTACATTTTACTGACATTTTATTTATTCCATTTGTGCTCGTCGAACGCACTGCGGACATTATGGGGGATTATACGAACTAATTTGGCTAAACCTTGCAACAAAGAAGAAAGGGGAGGTAAACTCATTATAATGGCAATGTGAAACCAAGTGGTTCTATGTGAAGGGAACTTCAGGCGTGCTTAGGTATCCAAAATAAAAGTAACTTCTTGGGATTTTGAAACGCTAATGGTAATTCTGAATTCAATAGAAACAATTTGATAGGTTTTAGTGCTAATGTAGGTTAAACTAAAAGAATCAGTAATAAAAATTAAAATTGTCAAGGTTTTCATTTTATTGCAAATTTAGGAACGATAATTAATAAATTCAATAATTACAAGAACGTAGCTACAATTTGGTAAAAAATAACTTGTGTAGAAACATTGTTAGTGTTGATTTATTTTCCTAAATTGACTTATTATATAATCAACTGTGGTTTTTTTCTAATATTTATTAAGTTTTATTGTATAGACTATTATATTTTATAGTATTGTGTTTAATAATAAATAAAATTTAATTCCTGAAGATCGTTCTAGTTTGAAGTGAAAACTTAGAAAAATGTTTTAAGATTGATAGATGGTTTAGATATGTATCTATAATTAGTAAAAACTGACGTAATATTACACACATAATTTATAATGTTTTATAAATAAATTTGGAAAATATTATCAATATATAGAAAGTAATATTTATCAACTATATACGAGTCTGTTGGCCAATTTGGGAACTTACAACGTTTGCCTCACACAATATAATATACCAAAGATATAATATGGTTCTCATATTGGAGTTTTCATAACTATAACATTCCTATTTTGTTGTAGATTTTCACAGTTATAATAATAAAAATACTTATTTATTTTAATTTATACAATATCCATTAAACATGTGAATGTAAATAAATTTAAAGTTTATGTTTCAAGTAATTTTAAAACCTTACACTTAAATGTGAGTATTAATTGTTTATTTGTATTTTCGTAATATAAGTATTTGATTACGTAATCTAAACAAATATTTGTTTTTATGGTTAAATTTCTATCTAAGTAATGTTTAATGTGTGTGTTTTGCTTAATTGGCATAAAGCTAGCATACAATTATTTTAATAATAAAATTCGTACTGTGTATTTGATTATTTATAGTACACCTTTTTGTATGAAAAAATCTGAATCAGAATTCATCCTTTTCTAAATACCTTTTATTACATCTCAGTCTCCTGATATATATCTCGTACATATTGTCAATCGTTAATAAAATACGTTTTTATTCATTAAATCAAGTTTAAATACATTTTGTTTAACTTTTAGTGGATGGCAATTGATGTTAATACAGTTGTTTCTAATATTTATTTAATAACTAAATTATGAAATTGGTGCGGTCCACCCGGATTCGAACTGAGAAATCTTCATGTTTGAAGTGTAGCGCACCTTGGCAACGTGCCACTTTTCAATACCTAGAAATATATTTCTCAAAGATGTACAGGAATTTTTCCCCCATCTGGTGTCATTTAAAGGTCCTTTGTAGAACCTTTAAACGGTTGCCATGGTTACCCCACAATATCATAATAGTGCTCTAGGGTAACTAAAATAATTTTTTTTTAATATTACTTGTTATGAAATTATAAAAGAAGAAGTTATTTTTAAGGCCTCTCAGGCGTTGCGCATTTAATGGCAGTTTCTTTATTCCATTTGTCCTCGTCATACGCACTTCCACGAGTTATGCGGGATTAGATGCGCTAATTAATCTAAACCAAAAGCTTGCGAAAAGTAGAAGGGGGGGAGATGCAACTGACTGCGTCTGTGGGAGAAAAACTTCGTTTAATGCAACAAAATTTTTAAAAAATCTTAAAATTTAAACTGAAATTTATCTGATTTCATAAATACTTAAGCAAATAACTGTTATTATAGAGCTCGCTACAAGTTTCTATTCAAGTAATAAACTATTGATAAAATTTAAGATATTATAAACTTATTCAAAATAATGAAAACTAAGTCAACCTAATTAACAATAATATAAGCAATTAAAAATAGTTATTTATTCAAAGAGGTGAGTTTGTATTAGTATTTTAAACTTTTAAGTACAAAGTTTAGTAAGATAAAAAGCCAATGAGTGTGGAATAAGTCATTAAAAACTATTTAAAAAGTAAATATTTCTAACACTTAAAGATTCTGCTATACCAGTGTGTTAAATATAGACTTCTAATATCAGGTTTAAATCTATATAATTTTAAAATTTAAATCAAATCATTTTTGTTAAAAGAATAACATTGTTTTTTAAAGGTTTGCGCGAGAGATGAAATTAATACAAAACATGAAAGCAAAGGGTATGTTTTAGGGCATTTTATTAAATTAAAAAGTTTATATTGATTGAAGGAGAAATAGCTGTGCGTAGAATTTCCACTTTGGATAAAATGACTAGTCTGTAGTTTCATTTAGAATTTCGAAATGACGAAAAATTTATCTAGATTCTAAAAATTTCTATTTGTGTAATAAAGACATTGATAAAATTCAAGAAATTGGAAACTTATTGAAAATAACACTAACTAAAACATTAGTATAAGTATAACATAATTAACTAACAATGAGATAGCTTTCTGTTCATAGAGAATCTTGTGTGTACTAATTCTTTTAATAATACCTAGCTATAAACTTTAGTCAGATGAAGAGATAGTATTTGTAAACAAAGTCATTAAAACTATTTAAAAATGTCTCTCTTAATATACAAATACTCAGAAGTTTTAAAAATATACATCACAGTTCTAATTATACACTTTTAATTTCACCGGTTAAATATCTATAATTTTAAATATGTTGCATTTAAATATTTATACTTTTTGTTAAAAAGAGTAACATTGGTCTTTTAAAGGTTTGCATAATATTTGAAGTTTATACAACAATGTATTGAAATACAACCTATTTTCTCATTCGTAAACATTCACAGCACCACACTTATGATACTTCAATACTCAAAATGTTTATATTGATTGAAAGAAAAGACTGTGTAGAATTCCTACTTTGCATAAAATAAAAAAGTTTTTTTTAGTCACATAGAAAATTTCGATTTCACGGTGAAATTATAAAGAAGTTGAATAGTTTTCACTGTGGCAACCGTATTTTTAAAGACACCCCGGTGTTCGTATAGAATGTTTTTGGAGAACAGGTTCGAAAATAAATTTGAGAACTAGAGCAGTAAATAAAGGTTGAAGAAACGGGTTCATAATGTAGAAAATTTAGTTCAAATTCTGAGAATAAATGGAGATCAGTACAGTGAGTGAAAACACAGCGACAAATATATGGAGAAAGAGTACGGCAAATTTTATCGTCAAATAACAGCTATTTATATGTAAAAAGTAATAAAACCCTGTTAACGTGTTACAATATTGGCACACCTGAAGAATAGCAAATATCACAATAGATAAAAGTAGTAATATATGTGTTATTGCCGTAAAAAGACATCCGGACAGGTCGAATAATATTGCCAAGCATTCATACCTTTTATCTCGTTAAATGCGCCAGAAAAACATAAACGGAAATATAGTATTTTGATGTTGGCAATGTTGGTGCTACATGTATTCATAAGTGGCTCCACGAAAACAAGTAAAAATGTGTAATATTGAATACTGTTATTATGTATACTACATATGTAATTTGTGTTTATTTTGGAACGTTTTAGTTGTGTTTGTTATTCTGTCATATCTACGAGTAGAATATTTGAATAAATTTGGACGTAAATCCCAAAATAATTACATTATATTTTAAAATGCATAAAGAAGTTTTGCAACAAGGATAATTACTATAGTCATTCTGTCTGCTAAACTATTACTGTGCTCTGATTTTATGTAAAACACGATTTCTGATGTAGGTTCGTAAATATAACAAGTAAGATTCTTGATTAACTACATTAAAGTGTAAGTGGTATGTAAATATAATTAATCAGTGTTTTACAAAACATTGTGTGTTTGTGTGTGTGTGTGTGTGTGTGGGCGTGTGTGATTGTAAGCGTGTGTGTGTATGTGTGTGGGCGTTTGTGCGTGTAAGCGTGTGTACGTGTTGCGTGTGCGCATTTGTGCGTGTGCGCGCGCGCGTGTGTGTGTCCTAGTTTGCAAAAAAACTCGAGAACAATATGTGTTTTAAAATTAAAATGCATATTACTTTAAAGCAGACTTTTTCGATAAAATTGGATATGGCCTATTTTTCGTTCGCGAATACTTAAGTACAACTTTAAACATATTTCGGCAGTTACAATTTTTATACAACAAAATTGAGTTTAAATTCCTTTTTTACATGACATAGGAATTCAACAGAACGTACGATCTAAGAGGCAAAGTATTGTAGGTGTTACCAACGGTGAAAGGGATGTTAAAGACACGAGGTCGTTGCGTGAAAAAGTTTGTTGAAGTGTCTCGGGATATAGATGTAGAGATAGGTAATAAATCAATTGCATGATGAACACAAACCATAATGAAACTAGAATAAAAGGTTGTATTAGTTTGTTTTTTGTTTCAGTTTTCCAAATGCTAGGAATGAGAGAAGATGGGTAACCTACAATGGAACAGCCACAGAACGAAGAAAATGATATAAACGATGTACATCTTTCTCGTTAAACGTAAAAAGCATGAAATTAATTATGGCAATGGTTTGCCGCTATGTGTTTTTTTAGCAAGGTTATCGTTGAGGGTTAATCGTTATGCTGCACTAACCAGAGCACAACCATGCACAATCTTTATAATATTCAAGTTAAGGATAAAATAATGCCTTTGCAGACCCTACAAATTCAGACTGTGGCCTTCTTTCTTTACTTTTCCTAATGGACGTTGTACATTCTCAATAAATTGAAAAACGCCATACAATCTATCTCCAACCCGTGTCTAAACTGCCCCCTAGACTTCCAATTACGTCGACCCCTTCGATGCCGCAGTTATCATACGTTATTGCCCACTATAGTGAATTTAGCGTTTTTAGTCCGATCATTCGCGAGTCTTGGTCAGACCGTATGTCCCGGAAACGAAATTTAATGTATTTAAAAATTGTAATACGTAAGCAAGAATTAAAAATCCCAGTAGAGGATTTACGAGGAAAAGATGGAAATTCAAATTGAAATTAAATAAACGAATTAAATGTAACATTGTCGTTCAATAAAATCTTTCAAAAAATTAAACTAATAGGCTACGTATGAAAGAATGTTACTTTAAGATAAAATTTTTGTTTTCGATGTTTAGTTTCTGTTTTATCTCACAAACACGGTTACACGAACAACTATACCAATTCCATAGGACCTATATCCCAAATATGTAAGAAACGTACGTCACAATGGCACCAGGAACGAATTTTACTAATTACAAATTAACATTAACATATAATCTCAGTATTTTAGAACTAATTTATTTTGTAATTAAAACTACACTTTAAATTATCTAAGGGTTTAAGATACACTTTAATGGAAATATGTTTGCAATGCAACAGCTTTAATGAAACGAATTGATAAAGAATAGGTCGGAGCCTTTCGAATAAGGTTCCCTGGAAACATATTGATTGCAAAGGCTCAAAAGCGTTTGAATTCTCATTATAAGATTTGATACATCTCGGCAATATTGTGTCCTTTTATGAAGTGTTCGCTTCATTACTTCGCAAGTAGAAGTCTTCCCGGAGATTGTTACGCGATGAAAGATAGATGCGCCTGTTTTAAACACATCCACTTTAAGAACCTACTTTTATTTATTAAAGTCTCTTTATACTTAAGTTATTGTGTCGGTAAATAAAAGTGATTTCTTACTAGAACTGTTTAAAAATTGTAGACCTACAAAAGTACATTATGGTTCCGACAGGGTTGTATATGAGAAAAGGAGTAGAAGGTACAAAATATTTGGGCACGCCCCAAGAAGATAAAAATATTCCTTTTTGGGTGACCTACGTGGTGATTAACCGATATATTATGCAAATATAAGAGGCAGGAAGAAGCAGAGACAGTAAAAGAGAGTCATTGCTCTCGTGTCAGTTATTCTACAGTTTTACTTCCCTCTATCGGTCACTTGTTATTCTTGGTACACCTCCGAAGGGAAATACATAACCAACCATAAAGGATATTTTCGAATTCAAATTATGACATTTTATGACTGATTTCATATGCCTAAACAAATGTTTAAAATCGATTTTACTGCTTTATTAGTAATAAGAATTTCAGCAACGTATCTGTTATTCTACTCACAAACTTCATACCACTTAATAATTTTCTAAAGCATTAACCTAATTTAAATAAACAATTTTCGTTGATGCGCTACAAAGTACTCATTAGTAACTTTGCTCCAGTGTATATGCCTTAACGGCACCTGTTACAATAAGCTGTACCCATAGTGTTTTTACAACGTCCAGTAACAATGAAAAGCCACTCAATAGTAGATGTAAGTAACAAAAGTCGAAACTGGGTTAACTATTTCCTAGCATACGTAACGGCTTTGTTAACAAACTGTTGTAGAAGCCGATGTAAAGCATGAGCTTGTGTTCTTGTGTAGCGTCATATCCCGACGTTGCGGCACAGGTTTGACTTTGTTTTCATATATCAGCGCTCTTACAATCAATTCCATGTGAAAAAGATTTTGGAAGTTTGACCTTTGATACCCTTTGAAATTGTGTATTTACTATTTCAATAAACAGCTATGTGTTTGCAATATGATACTTTATTGGTCTAAAAATAAAACAATACTTATTCGATTTATGGACACACACTTAACCATATTTGAAGACTATAATTAAAAGGTACTTAAATAAGTGAATACGTAATTGTTTATTTGCTGACGCGTTTTAAAACACTCGTTCCTGTTACGAAGCTAACCCTACTTGCGGCATCGTGTTAGGTACAAAGACTGTACCGGGACGGATTTATGACTCTGGAAGGGTTGAGTTATTTTGATTGTGTGTCATGTAATGGAAAAGGCTGTTGGCTTCAAAATGAGTGTGATTGGGAATCTTCTTCTTTTCTTATCGGAAATTCCGTCTCCTCCTTCAGTTTCCTTCAGACCTCAATTCCTTCTCGAATTCCTCTCAGTATTACTTGGTCCCTGACCATTTCAATGCTTACAATCTTCTTAATATTCTACTACGCATCACGACTTCTCCTACTTGCCATGATTTAATTCTGGTATTCGTCATTTTTGTCTCATTTTCAACACCAGTGAAAACAAAAAGTACCGCTGATAAATTTAAATGAAATAAAGTCTTGTCGAAGTCGTCATAAGATGTTTTTTTATTTTTATTATTCCATGTTTTCCTTGGCGTTGAAAAGCGAGGTCCTGTTGCCGGCGCGGTTCTATGTTCATTCAAAATTCGTTTCACAGTTGTTTTGGACACTCCCACAGCATTCGCAACACGTTGTTGAACTTGTTTCAAACTTAAACTTAACACTAACTAATCAAAACAAGTAAGACTAGATGTTTAGCTAGACGCGTATTTACGATGTGAAACCGGCGGGTGAGAGTAGCAGACTGACGATCTGCCGCCCCACCACTCCAAAACCAGTTGTATAACTGCTTTCCCGTTCAAGGTCAGAGCTCGCCTCGTTTCGCACGACCTCTACTATGAGAGTTCCGGGTTGGTGTTACTCTCTATCAGAACATTTACCTGATACAGAGAAGGGTCTCAAATAACACCAAAGTGAAGAGGAAAGACTCAGGTGAAATGAAGGTTGGGTTAAGAAAGGGAAAATCAGAAAAACTAAGGTGAATAAAGGTTTTTTTGAGTAAAAAACGGAAGTGAAGTGAAGGTTCTGTCAGGATAGGGAGAAGCGTGAAAAACTCTGGTGAAATGAAGGTTGGATTAGGAATAGGAAATACTGGAAAAAATCAGGTGAAATAAAGGTCGAGTTAGGAAAGAGGGAAACATGAAAAACTCAGGTGAAATAAATGTTCTGTTAGGAGAGGGAGAAACGGGAAACACTCAGGTGAAATGAAGATTGGGTTAGGAAAGGGAGACACAAGAAAAACTCAGGAGAAATGAAGGTTGGATTAGAAAAATTGAGTAGTCAGAAGTGTGTGAATTCATTATTCCTTGCGTGGATACGGTAGCTACTTTAATATAAGTTAAAAACAGTACATTACATGTATTTTCAGGACTGAGTTTTATTTTCATTTTTATTAACGTGGACTGGAAAAGAACAGCCCGGAGTTTTATATAATTAACTTAAGTTCAGATCAGAAGGAAATATTTATAATGTATAAGAGTTTGAGGAAAGATACCGACGTCTTCTCAATTACCATAAAGGAATCGTTTCTTTCTGTTTATTTGTGTTTTTATAATTACAAGTGAACTTTACCTGCAACTGCGTTCGTCTCACCAGGAACGTATCTACAGTGGAGAGTCACTAGGAATTGTTTATCTAATTAAAAACACGAGGAGAGAAAAATATGAAAAGTTTCCATATTTACATTAGGTAAGATTTTTTTTTTAAATTACCGTATTTTGTACTCAGTGTAAATATTGTTAACATTTGACCTAATCTGCAATAGCATCCGCCATTACTGCTACGTTTGCATAGCTATTTTGAATCCACTTACTGCATACCTTCAACCTGCCCCAACAAGCACTTAAACTTGGCTGTAGCTGTCTAAAAACATGAGAGAACGAATCTAGCAATGGCAGAAGCTGGTCTCATAGAAGTAAAATGAAATACAAACTTATGTATTAGTGTAAACCACAACAGAGTCACTTGATTGTAACCCCTGGCCACACTTCCACGAATGACATTTATTTCCTTAATTTTTGGAACTTTATTTTTGTAAAATCACCCCCTCTAGTGTTTTCTTCCGATCCCGTTAATCCTTCTATATCGAAGGTTTCTTTAAAAGTAAAAACTTATAACTTAAGCCAGGAATTAGCAGCATTATTTAAAAAACGATGACATCACCTTGAGAGTAAATATGTTGTAAGAATTTTTAAATGCTAGTTTTGAAATCACGTCTTCAAATCACACCAGCAAAACCGCTTAAATCTCAAGTAAGTTGTTTTGATCACAAATCAGAAAAATTTGTTCTATACCCACATATCAAAACCAATTATCAACTCTATATAGGCAATGTGTAAATATATATATTTATATATATATATATATATATATATATATATATATATATTTATATATAAATATATATATATATATATATATATATATATATATATATATATATATATCGGTAAGTATTAAACGAGCAAAATAAATAAATTACTTTCATATTCACTTATATTTCAATAATTATTTTATATTAATAAAACGTTATATTTAGTTACGTGGAAAACTCTAAATGGATAATTATATGTTACATACTTTACATAAGATAAGATCAATTCCATATTAATTTATGATCTATCATACAATACTCAATATATAAATATTAAAGTAAGAAATACAATTGTTTGCTGTTTGTGAATTTCTAAGTTTTACATTATACATTAATTTAAAATAATTGTCATACATTTCGAAAATATATTATAACACTTTGTCTATCATATTTATTTCAGTTTATTATAAAAGTTAAAATATGTATATAAATATACAACAGAAGATATACGCTAATACTATCAAATCTCTCACATTTTCACTAAAAACGGAATCAATCGTCCCATTTCTTCTACTTCCTGTCATTAGATACAGCAAAACCTACTCAGATTATATCCATGATTTATATTTGTGTATCAAAAATAAAACTTTTAGAGATTTCTATCGTAATAAATGTCCCGAGTTTCTCAGATCTTTTCCCAGATATTTAGGTGTAAATACGTAATTAATATTATTGGAAGTCACCTGACCCTAACAGTTACAAAACTGCCAAATCAATATAAAGCTGTTGTAACAAAACAAAAATGTCTCCACTAGTGTCCTAATTAAAACACTTGCTTTTCAAATGTATTTAATAGTTGTACTAATTAATGATGTAAGATGACCGTTGTATTTTAAGGCCATTCTAAATACGTGGTTTAATTTGAAAATCAAATAGATATAACCTCTAAACAACCTCGAATATGTGGATAAGTAAACAGTAGTACATAGTTATCACTGTAAAAATAAATCGTCCCCCATTCGTCGAAAAACAATTTTAAAACTAAATTAGGATATAATTAAAATTTAGATTAAAAAGGATTACTTAGTTTAACAGGGCAATTATGAGTGCAAATGTTTTTTTTTTCATTTGATTTGTTACTGCGAAGAACAAAGGAGTGAAACTGATATCCCATATCTCTAACAAAAGACAAAGCCAACTAAGAAAGATAATTGCTGAGCAGTAACTATTGCACTTTCCCGGTTGCCATGGAAACCCACAGAGTCTAATTAACCTAGAACTATGACAAGGTGGTACTTAGCCTGCAAAGTATCTTTCCGTAATTTACTTATATTAATAAATGAACATTTTGTAATCCACAATACAACCCACTGGCCTACATAGTGTTGAGTGAAGTCTTAAATAAACAGATAGTTGGAATTTACACAGATAGTTGTTGTTCACATGACAATTACAGATAGAAAACTGGAAAATTTGACAAAGAACTGTAAACATAACATACGATTCATATATTTCGAGGTGGTTACTAATAACTCTGTTTTTGTTCTCATTTGGACATGTTACTTGAAAGTACATTCTAAACACAAAAGACCTTCTTACAAATGTCGTAAACTGGAATAAGTAGCTAGAATTCGAAAATTTATTTTGAGAACTAAAGGTAGTAATTTCCTAATATCAAACACACTATAGCTCACTGATAAATTAACTTTACTTAGATTTATAAATCTATTAATAATAGGAGGGCTAGATACGGATACTTAAGGCTTTTACTATATACCGGGATAGGATGGCACCAATCGTTACAACCTTACTAAAGACATTTTTACCAACTTATCAAAAACTATTTACCCACCAATCCCTCAATTGAGTCCTAAGTACCACCTTTTGTTTTCGTCACGTGCCTAACCGTTTTAACTTTACACAATCAATCAGGATGAGCGTGAGACTATGATAGACTGAGCACTGCAACCACTAATATGAACACGTCTTTACCAGTTTAACATTGCAAATAGAGCTTGATGTTGCATTGAGAGAGAGAACAGTGAATATTATGCAAAACCTAATTTTAACTCCTGACTTTACCTCGTTTTTTCAGTTTCTTCTGTTAGTTCACAATACCCCTATATGTATCTTATTCAAATTTAAATGGTTAATAAAATACTTTTTATTCATCCGCTCAAGTTTAAATACATTTTTTTAAACTTGTAGTAGATGGCAATTGATGTTAATACAGTTTTTGCAAATATTATTTCAATTATTAAATATAACAAAATTAATTTTAGTTTTATATTAAATAAAAACTTTTTATAAAAGGGGCAAGGTATGCAAAATATTTATTTTGCCTCATTTGATTTAAAATAAAGGATTACATATGATAACATAAATCAGCTGATTTTAGGTTATAGGATATGTAATAAAACAGGTGTTTTACACATAGACCATATTACATTATTTATATAATAGTAATTATAGAACGAAAATCAAAATTTTCCTTAATAAATTAACTTGAGTGGCTAAAGCTTATTTCCACTATTCAGTTTCTTCTATTAGTTCACACTGCTACGTCCCCCCTCCACCTCTCACTCTACGCTTTTACTTTACTATCGTAACGTTAATGGTGTTACGGAGTTGTTATATTTTATTATTTTAAATCGCGCCTGCTTATCTCTGTAGCGTTCTCGGGCTCATGTAACCTCGAGCGTTCTTAAATTTTGTCTTGTGTTCAACCGTTATATGCCACGCCTAAACGCAAGCCAATTCCCACTGACTCCTACCTCAAAGTTTGTATGACCCCCCCCCCCCTAAAATGGTTAACATGTTTTGTTGGGTCTTTTTATAGTCATACTTGTCAGTAAAGTAGTCAGTTGGAAAGAAACATTATTAATATGAACACACAAAATTTTCAAAGAATCTTACCATCTTAGAAGATCTGCAGGCACAGCAAGGGGACGTGCAAAATATGATCATGTTTAAGATACCTTTCAAGGCTCCTGTGTTCTTTAAACATGATCTGCCAGTAGACTTCGTCTCTGGGCTTCAATAAAAAAACCAACTAATTTTTAGAATAGATGAATAAATTGGTTCTCAGGAGAGAACTCGTTTGAAGAAACATTAGGTTCTGAATTTTATATATTTATTAATTTAAAATAATTAATTAAAACTGTACTTTGATTTGATAATCATTATTTATCAGTTAAAAAAACTAAAAGTTTTATTGGTTGTTCAACACAGGATACATGTAAATACCATAAGTTTTCATAATGCATTAATTACTGGTTTTTAAAATAAAAATAAAAATATTTTCAACTAAAACACATTTGACTCTTTCTTTACTATCTCTTTGCTTTCATTGAAATCACAAATAATCATTTAAATTCTTCTGATATTTCATATACTTAATTTCTACGTTATATATATATATAAATATATATATATATATATATATATATATATATATATATATATATATATATATATATATATATATATATATATTATATAATTCATTAACTACATTTACATATTTGAGCAAACATTATTTCCTAATTTAACATAATGAACAAATTTTTATCATCTGATTTCAAGATTGAATTGGTAAATTTTACATTTTATAACAAATAATTTTAAAATTGCTATAATTCTGGACTTCCTGAAAATGATTGGCTTATGGCCAAAACCACTTCATGAATTTAATATTTATTATTCATTATTTAAGCATTTTTATTATACAATTTAATTTGAATGAACTTAATATTTATTTAATATTCAACATAGAGTGAAGTCATTGTTTAATTTTTACTGATAATTTTGAATTTAATATTTTTAACCTACTAAATTTGACGTTATGTAATAAGATAGAGAAAAACTGACTTGGCAAGGATTTCTCTGCCGGTCCTAGAGTCCTCTCGTCTGGATTCCAGGTCCTTGGACAACGGAAGTTGCCATCCCTGGTCAGTCGATGGAAGTATTTCTCCATTTTCACGTCCCGGTGGCTGAGTCTGAAGCCCTCGTCCATGGATGGAGTTAGACGGTGGAAACGTGGTGGTTTTGTTCCATATGGCCTATGGTGGTTGTCCTAGGCGCTGACCGACATTACAACCGTTAGCACCTCGTATTACATTTGTTTTCAGACTGCCTTACAGGTCCCTACGTTCTTGTATTTATTGCGGCTATGTCACTCTTTTCTACCGCTCAAAGTTTGTCGCAATCTCTGTGCTTTTTTTCTTGTACAAGCGAGTTGGACAACGATTCAACCTGCATAGTTTTGTTATCTGTTTTAGAACACTGAAAAGTGTCTATTATTTTAAAATGGCTGTAACTTTTTTGTTAATTAAGTTTTTAAATTTAGTTTTCACTATTGTTCATTTTGACTTTTGCTGGTCATTTCAAAATGTCAGTGATAGTTCTACGTGGCGTTGTTCTCAAGTTAGCATTTTTCGGCACTTGGACAATTTTCACTGCACTCCCGTTTGTCAAATTTAGTTAGTTTTTACAGTTTTATTTTATTTTAATTTTTAGTTTAATATTATTATACTTATTATATATTTTACTGACTTCTTCACTCTTTACAACCTTTCATTTTACAATAAATTAAAACCTTATTATTTAATTATTAAATTTGTTATTTTTTTTTAAATTATCAATTTCTTAATTTGAACAGTGATTCAGACCGTTTCAACTCTCTCTCTCTCTCTCTCTCTCTCTCTCTATATATATATATATATATATATATATATATATATATATATATACAGTATATTGTGCAAATTTTTAATCGTTATTAAAATACTTTTTATTCATCCACTTAAGCCATCCACATATACATTTTTATAAACTTGTAGTGGATGGTACTTAATGTTAATTCAATTCTTTCGAATATTATTTTATACTTTAAATATAATGTATTAATTCTAGTTTTATATGAAAGAAAAGGTTTTCTTAATAATTGCCAAGGTATACAATATATTTATTTCTTTCCATTTGGTTTAAAATAAGTGATAACATTTCATAAAACAGCTGATTTTATGTTATAGTTTATGTGGTAGAACAGCTGTTTTATGATATAGATCATCTTATTTTATTTATTGTAATGAATATTTAAAACGTAATTAAATTTATATTTATTAAAAAATAAATGTTTTTTTTATATTACTTGTTCTCCATATTTCTCCTCATGTGGACGGACACCAAAAACGGTTATCAGCATGCTGTATGCTGTATATGTTTATCATAGGTCATATGCTTTGTAATCATATGCTTTTTGTCACGAACTAAGAACTGTCCAAATCGTATTTTTAAGTGCATTATATAATAATATCAGGAAAAATATCTACGATCGGGTCATACTCTGACAGTGTCTGAAATTGTAAACATTATGTTTTGCGTGTGTAGTGGACTATCTTTTGTTAACAGAATTTTTAAGTTACTCCTTCCTTTACCTCTATAGAATGGCACATATAGCACCAAGTGCATAGAAATGTAGACTCTCAAGTGGATACGAACATGATCAAAAGTTTGCCTCTGTGACTTACAGATTGTCATGGCAAATCCTATCTAACTGGCAATTGATGTATTTGCATAGTACATCCAAGTTGACGATTGCTTGAGACTAATGTAATTCTGGGAATATGAACTTCTTAAACATTTTCGAAAACTTGGTGATACAGATTATGCAGAAAATTTTCACTTAGCCCATTGTATTGCTTTGATTAAAAATCCCATTATACCATTTTTTGTGAAATTCATTACAGTAGTTTTCGAGAAAAATGTACAGATGCATAAACGCACGCACATAAACACATACACACACATACAAGCACACATATATATAAATATATATACATACATACATACAATTTTTCAAAAACTTGATGATAACATTTTTTCATTCAGCCCTTTGGATTGCTGAGATTAAAAAACCTATATACCAAAATCAGTGAAAATGCCTAAAGCAATTTCCAAGAAAAAATTTACAGTATTATAATTTTGTACAAAATTACAATTATTAGTCCTTTAAGAACATTAGATACCTTTCCAGGAAATACAAGTGTTGTGTAATAATTTCATTTGAGTGACGTAGTATAGTAGGTGAACGACATACATTCATGTTAAGGAGACATTAATTCCACACAGCGAAACAGGAACGTTTCTATCTAGTTTCCACTTTACATAACTTATGTAAAAGTTACGCGTACTTTGAAAACACTATGAATATTTCAGCGAGTTTGTATTGACACAACTCGCGGGTATATTGACATATCAAATATTTAGGCAACTTTGCGTTTAAATATTTACATTTACAATTCCAATGTTCTGTCGAGTTTAAACTGCACATAGGAAGTAACAAACTGCCAATTCATAATACTGTACTACGGTAATATGCAAGTTCCGTCGATTATTTAAACCCATTTACTATATATATATATATATATATATATATATATATATATATATATATATATATATTTAGATTAATTTTGGTTGGTAAAGATTATTTAGATTTTTTGGACTAGGAGACTGACAGACTTACCTTGGTAAGAGTCCACTCTGTAGTCTTGAAATAGAAACACATAAAAGCACTTAAACACTGATATATTTCAACCACACAGTGGTCTTTGTCAATCGAAGAGAAAACACAAAAAGAAATATGAGAGAATGAAATAAAATAATTGTAATCACAGATTGTGTAGAGTAGAAATCAGATGTCACAGATGCACAGATTAAAGATATATATATATATTGTTTCATGAACATATGAGTGATTATAGTTTATATAAGTCTCACAGGGGAAAAGAGATAAGGCTATTTGGGGGAAAAAATTTAAAAAAAAATAATAATAAATAATAAAAAAATAAAATAAAATAAAATAAAAAAAAAAAAAAAAAAAAATGAATGGATTTATCTGATGTTGAGGTTAGGGGATTCTCTGGACTTGGTATACCACTGGTATGATAGTTCCCACCTTCTCAGTTCTGAGGGATTGCAATCAGGGGGGAGTGATTTAATTATTTTTGTGGTTTAATTATTTATATATGTATGTATATCGCCGCCCGGCAAGCTGGCCTGAGCAACCGGGCGGGTCCACAGGTGGCGGATAGTGGGACGGCCTACAGAAATGTAGGTTACCTGTGAATAACGATTCCGGAAGGTTTCTGAATATGCAGGCCTGGACCAAGGCTATGGTTCAAAGGTGAGGAATTATCCCTCCTCGTCAGTCAACCGGTTGGGCTTGGTAGAAATAACCGAGTGCTCTGACCGGGGAGACTGGGGTAGTTGGGAATTAAGTCCTCACAATGCTACTCTCACCTCCCGGGTGAACCAAGGGCAATGCGACAGTGAAGTAGGGGCGGGAAACTGCCCAAACGACACAGTTGTAAAAAAGAGAGTAAAGCAGGCTGTTCATCTGAGCAGTTAATAATGTCCTGAACTTGGGGTGTACTTCAAGGTCAGGGACTGAATACCCAATCCAAGGTGGAAGGCATCGTGCCGAAGGATGAATGGCTGCAGGGTATAAAATGCAGTCCCAAACGATCCCCTTGAGGAACCAGACAAAACCTCATTGTATCTTGTCTTGCCAGGGCAATGGGGGCTCTGCTCTGGTCGACCTTTTATTTCCCCCATACTCGTGGGACGTTTATGGACCAGAAAAATACAAAAGATAATTTTGAGACTGCACAGACGGCGGGAGTCAATGAGTTGGCAAACCGTGGGTCTGTAGCAGAGATGCCAACGGCAACCATCACTGGGGGTGCGGGGGCGGCTGTCAAGCTGCCGACTGCAGAAACCGGTGAAGTGGCTGCAGAGTTGAGTACGCTCTCTTTACGAAGAAAGCGAATGAGTGGAGCGGCCAGAAGGAGGCTCCGAAAAGAACAGGCGAGAGCAGCGGGAGGGCCAACAACTCTGAAAAAACGGAGGGGAGGCCAAAACCGAGCTGAGTCTGCCAAAGTCCAGGGCTTGGATGTTGTGAGGAGGGAGGTGCAACAGGGAAGAAAGCAACCTAGAGCGCCAAATCCCAGCACGTCAAAAAGGCCTAGGAGTGAGACATCCAACCCCTCTCCAGTGAAGGGAGGAATGAAGAAGGTGAAACTGGGACAAGGGGGGGACGCTGGAGTGTCTTCGGGCACATACGGCGATACCCTCAGGCAAAAACTAGCAATTGTCCCAGTTAGTTACCCTGAGAGACAACTCTCGGAAGAGATGGCGTTGGAGCTGGAGGAGCTGTTCTTCTCGGAACTGCTGTCCGCTGAGGCGGAGAGTGGGGATAGAGGATTTAGGACAGCATACTTAGAGAGGGGAGCTCTAAATGTCGTATGCTCCTCACGGGAGAGCCTGGAGTGGGTCCTTCGGGTCCTGCCAGGCTTCACCCTGAGCGAGGGGGTAAAGTTGAGGGCAGGGCCACCCAAGGAGATCTTTTGCGTCGCAAAGGTGTCAATGTGGGTGCCCAAACCCTACAATGACAAGGAGCCGGAAGAGATTCTGAAGGTGGTCAAAACCCAGAACCCTGGGGTTGTTCAGGATACTTGGAAGGTGATTGCCAGGAAAAGGGAGGATGCAGGTCTTACCCTGATCTTGTATATAGGAGAGGGCTCCCTCAGGGCACTGCGGAACAACAACCTGAGGGTGAACGTGGGGCTGAGACAGGCCACGTTCAAGGTGCTCTCTAGTCCTGGGGCTGCTCTGCGAACCCAGGCAACTGCAGAGTAAGCAGGAAAAATGATCAAGATCCTCCAAGTGAACCTACAGCATAGCAGGGCGGCCAGTGCTATCGTGTGTAGGATGCTGGACAGGGGAGAGGTGGACTTGGTGCTCATCCAGGAACCATGGATTTCTGGAGGAAAAATATGCGGGCTGGCGACATCTGGAGGTAAGTTGTTGTATGATAAGGACTCCGGTGTTCCCAGGACGTGTATCCTGGTTAGGAGGGGGTTGTGTGCTTTTGTACTAACGAACTTCTGTTGCAGGGATTTGTTAGCAGTGTCAGTGGAGCTGCGGGCGGAGGGGGGGATGAAGAGGCTGAACCTGGCCACGGCATATCTCCCCTTTGACTGCGCGGGGGCTCTACCAACACAAGAGCTGAGGAGCCTGGTCGAGCACTGCGGGGCTGTGGATGAGGAGCTGCTGGTGGGGATGGATGCTAACTCCAATCACACTTCGTGGGGTAGTACAGGTACAAACACTAGAGGTGAGGAACTTTTAGCTTATCTTAGCTCTAAGAACTTACTAGTCTTAAATCAGGGGGAAGAGCCGACGTTTGTCACTAGGGCCAGAAAGGAGGTCCTGGACATTACGTTGGCATCGAACCAGATGGCTAGGTATGTACTAAATTGGCATGTGTCGGATGAACCATCTTCTTCTGATCACAGACATATTAGGTATGATATCTCTCTAAATCCAGCCATGCTTCGCCCAACCAGGGATCCAAGAAGAACAGACTGGGACTCCTACAGGAGGGACCTGGGTGTTCGGATTGAGGAGGCTGGATTGGAGTATGGAGGGAGGAGAGAGCTAGAAGACTCTGCCACATTGGTTTGCGAGGCTGTAATAGAATCCTTTACCGATAACTGCCCTCTCAATGAGGGGAGGAAAGTAGGGGATCCGTCATGGTGGAACAAGAAGCTAGCCAAACTTCGGAAGACCAC
Source organism: Prosapia bicincta (assembly GCA_036971475.1). Lineage (NCBI taxonomy): Eukaryota > Metazoa > Arthropoda > Insecta > Hemiptera > Cercopidae > Prosapia > Prosapia bicincta. Next base: position 267,992,176 of record JBAIZL010000002.1, on the reverse strand, counting down.
CAGGAGACTCTTTAATAGAGCAAAAAAGAACGGGGAGTGGGACCTGTATAGGAAAACAATAACCGAATACAACAGGGCAATTAGAGAAGCGCGCAGGAAGTCCTGGAAGGAGTTCTGTCATGAGATTGACGAAACTCGGGAAGGGGCACGACTGTATAAAGTGCTCTCTAAGGACCTAGTTAACCCGGTGGGGATGCTAAGAACCCCACTGGGAAATTTAACAAAAACGGCAGGGGAAACTGTGGAAGAATTAATCAGGACACATTTCCCTTCCAGTACCCTGAGGAAACTTGGGGGAGCAGACACTGAACCGGTTACCAAACTCTCCACAAGACGTGGTAAGAGGGAGGACTGGGAAGTGGCAAGGAGGATAGTAACTCCACAAAGGGTAAGATGGGCTGTTGGCACTTTTAAACCCTACAAATCTCCAGGTCCAGATGGGATCTATCCTGTGCTGCTGCAGCAGGGAATGGATATGCTGGTGCTGGTACTTACTAAATTATACAGGCTAAGCATTGCTCTAGGGCATGTGCCGGCAGCCTGGAAATCTAGTAAGGTGGTCTTTATACCTAAGCCCACCGGTAACCAATCGGAAGGGAAAGGATACAGACCTATCACACTCATGTCCTTTGTTCTCAAGGGACTTGAAAAACTGGTTGATAGGCATATTAGGGGGGGTGCTTTGGCTATCAAACCACTGCATTGGAACCAGTATGCTTACCAACCGGGGAAATCTTGCGAGGGAGCTCTCCATCAAGTGGTTGGTAGGATTGAGCAAATGATCGCTAAGAAAGGTTGTGCCATAGGTGCCTTCCTCGACATTGAAGGGGCTTTCAATAACCCCTCAGTGGAGACGATGGTAAGTGGTGCAAGACGTCATGGAGTGGATGTGACCACTTGTGGTTGGATAAGTTCCATGTTAACAAACAGAAGCATTTCTGTAGAGGTGGCAGGGGAGGTCAGAAGGGCGGAGACAAGTCTGGGCTGTGCACAGGGGGGGGGGGGGTTCTCTCTCCTCTGTTGTGGTGCCTAGTGGTTGACAACCTTATTGAACTCCTGAATGAACAGGGGTACTTCTGTCTAGGATATGCGGACGACATAGTTGTCCTGATCCTGGGCAGATTCCCTGATACAGTCCTTGAGGTAATCAGAAATCCTCTACGACTGATTGAAGAGTGGTGTAAAAAGGAGAACCTTAGGGTAAATCCAAAAAAGACTGCTCTCATTAACTTCACCAGACAGCGAAAAGATCTGACGACCAGGATGCCCCGCTTGTTTGGTGAATACCTTGAGTTTGTGGGGGAGGTGAAGTACCTGGGAGTTATTCTGGACAGGAAACTCACCTGGAATCCACATCTTGAGAGGACAGTTAACAGCGCCAAAAGGGCACTGATGACTGTGAGAAGAATGGTGGGTAAGAAATGGGGACTGAAGCCATCAATGATGCACTGGATGTATCTGAGGGTGATAAGACCTATGATTACCTATGGAGCTCTGGTGTGGTGGACAAAGGCCAACCAGGCACAGACAAGAGCTAAACTGAGCTCTATCCAGAGATTGGCCTGTCTGTGCACACTGGGAGCGATGTCAACTACACCAGGCGCAGCAATGGAAGTAATGCTTAACCTCCCTCCCCTTGAGCTTATCCTTAGGGGAGAGGCGAGGCTAGCGGCATGGAGATTGCGCAACTCGAGCAACTGGGCTAACCTCCCAGATGTCTCGGGACATATGAGTATCGAGTGCGTGGTCAAAGAACCCGTCTTGGAAATGGGCAGCGACCACATTACTCGAATGTTTGCACCTGACCAGGTCCACCAAACTATGATGGAATGGTCAGGGACATTAACATCGGGAGCTCAGATCTGGTACACAGATGGCTCCAAGATGGACTTCGGCACTGGAGCGGGGGTGTATTGTAAAAACCCAAGGGTAGAACTAGCTTTTTCCTTGGGGAGGAATACCTCTGTCTTTCAGGCCGAAGTATATGCTATAAATGCCTGTCTGGGAGAGATAGCAAGAAGGGAAACACATGGGGCCCGGATTGCTATTTTCTCCGACAGTCAGGCAGCAATTAAGGCACTAAACGGACACGTGGTCACCTCGGCCATAGTCAGGGAGTGCCTAATTAACCTACAAGCTCTGGCAAGGCACTATCAAGTCAAGATTGGTTGGGTGCCAGGGCATAGGGGAATACTTGGAAATGAAGCCGCAGATGCTCTGGCCAGGGAGGGGTCCTCGACTCCCCTGATTGGACCGAAACCTGCGGTGGGTATTTCCAAATCCATGGTCAGGACGACAGTGCGAAGGTGGATGGCTGAAAGACACTGTGAGCACTGGATCAGGGCCGAAGGGATGAGACACAGTAAGCTAACCCTTAGGAGACCTTCCTTGGGGCTGCAGAAGAGTCTCATCTATCTGTCTAGGCAGGAATTAAGGATAGCCACAGGACTACTCACGGGACACTGTGGACTAAGGAAACATTTGCATAAAATGGGTATCTACAAGGATGAACCAGTGTGCAGATTGTGCGGGCAGGAACAGGAGACTGCCACACACATTATTTACAGATGTGGAGTACTTGCTGATAGGCGCTTCAACCTCTTTGGTGATGGAACGGCTTTGGTGGATGCTGAAGGTAAAACTCTAGTCAGGAAACTCCTAAACCTGGTAAGAGGGAAGGGGTTATTTGACTAGATCAGGGAGGTAAGTACAATATACCTTAAGGTAGCAGTGCTTCGGGCAATTCAAACCCGCTCCCAAAAAAAAAAAAAAAAAAAAAAAAAAAAAAAAAAAAAAAAAATGTATATCGCCTATTACAGGTATTTAAAATGATGTTGAAGGAATTTTATCGTATTTCTTCCTTTATAGGCTCGTAGTGTACAAAGATACACCTTCAAGTATCTTAATACTAATGTAAGCTCATTATATTTGTCAGTATGTATCTTTATATATATATATATATATATATATATATATGGGTTTACTCAACATATACGTCTATACACCATAATTATATTATTTAGTTATAGTATTAATTCAATTTTCTCACTAAAGAATACCTATGTACACTCTTTTATTCATGTTTTTAATAATTTATAAACTTCCTCGAGAGGTTTTAGTGAACTTCTTGCTTTAAAGTGCCTGCCGATTTTTTTTTTACTTCTTCGATAAATCTATATTTCATCTATCTTCTACCTCATTTTTTCAAATATAATTAGGTATTTGATTCTTTATAAAATCACTCTCTGTTGTTTTATACTTGTTTCAACTCAGTTATTATTATTATCTATTAATTTTACGCCTTTCGAGTAGTCTAATAGTCATTCGGTACATTTTATTCATGAAATTTTGACCGTTACATAGGATAACTTTTTTAATATTTTTTTATTATATTGACCAATAGATCAAAAATAATCAAAAAGGGGATTATATTGCTTTCCAAATTTAAACAGACTTCCTAACTCGGAGTTGAAATTAGCGTTCAATTTAATATTCCTAGATTTTACGCTGCCATTGTACTTAAACTCGGAATTATTGTTGCAGTAAAAGTCTTAGCAGTGTTTTTCCCGTACGAATTAATTCGCATTTTTTTCGGGATAATTCAGGGGAAGGGGATGTTTAGCCGATGAACCTCCCATCTATGCGATTTGCCATTAAATATTTAAACACAATACAAGCATGTAAGTAAATCATTTATTTTACCTACACAAACACCATTTTAGACACATAATAGACATTTTTAATCGGGAAATAGAATTCATCTATAATGGTAAATAATAATTTTGATTAATAATCATAAAATAAAGGGAATTATTTTTAAAATATTATCCAGAGTAAAACTATCCTAACATATATTATAATTTATTCCAAAGGTATATTTTTAACCTCATATGTTTCTAAGACACCCGTAATTTGGCCACTGTAAATGGCCTATGCGACGCTTTCGCAGGGCAATATATGTCTCTGCAATATATGTACAATATAAAGCTACAGGCGTAAAAAAACCTTTTTGTAATCCTAATTGAACTCGAGTTTCAAGAAAACGTATATCTTCCTTTTAAATCCGGCATCCTCCATATTTCGTATCTTCGTAGAGTGGATATTTCCTCCTCAGATACTCTAAAACTTTTATGATAACGTGCATGGCTCAATTTCTTCCAGTAGCTTCCCGAAGCAGTTCTAACTATTTTTTATTTTAAAATCTGCAATGTTTTTGTTTGGGACGGTGTTGGTATTTCATCTGTAACTCTAAGACAGAATATACAAGACAAAATGGAGTCTCTATATTTTGCAGCCTTTTCAATCGTTTATCCTCTAACGGGAGCTTGTAACTTCAATCGTGGCCAGCAACAAAATAAGTGTAAATGACAAGCGAAAGCAGGAAGTATGTAACGAATATTTGTGCACACACACACACACACACACACACACACACATATATATATATATATATATATTATATATATATATATATGTGTGTGTGTGTGTGTGTGTGTGTCCTAGTTTGCACAAAACTCAAGAGCAATATGTGTTTTGAAATTAAAATGCATATTACTTTGCAGCAGATCTTTTCGATAAAATTGAATATGGCCTATTTTTCTTCCGTGAATACTTAAGTATAACTTTAAACATATTACAGCAGTTACAATTTGTATGTGTGTGTGTGTGTGTGTGTGTGTGTGTGTGTGTTATATACAAAATATAGTGTATCACAATCACAATTATGAAGTTTATACAATTAGAAAATAGCATAACCTACTCCTCACACATCCATACAAAAAAAAACATAGAAAACCAATACTACAAATTCCACTGGTGCCTATAAACAAAACCAAACATGTGTTACATACACGGATTTCTACGTAGACAAAACAACATCATTCCTACACCAACAATACATAAAATCGTACACAAAGCGTAAGAAGCAAACTCTTCTGAAAGCCGCACACTAACATATCAAAACTACACAAACACATGAAAACGCCTACAAATTGTGCGTAAACTAAATAAACTCCACAAAACCGGTGAATACTGAAACAGACAGACATTTCACTTTACATCAACTCATTACATCACCCCCATTCAATTGAAATTGACTAATTTTTTAAAAATTAGTCAAAAATTATATCAAATGATTTCTTAAGGTTTTTTAGCCAAAAAATTACCATTCCTAAAAACAAAGAGGTCAGTTGCTCCATAACAAATGTGTAATTGCCTAAACATCCGTCGTGATTTATCGTTGCGAGAGTAAATCCAATGCTACGGACAAGGTTTCATATATTGTACATTTGTGGATACGCTCTGGTATATAACAGTAAAACAGTTAAAAACAATAATAATGGTAAATTCAAAATTTCCTTTTTACGTGTTAATGTATAACCTAATACTAAAATTAAACTACCTACGACCGTACATTTTTGTTCAATAATGAAGTATTTACCTAAAGTGAAGAGTCGTAAATTTCTTATAATTGAAGTATTTCAAGGTTAAAGTGTAGAACATAAGAAATAAAGATCTAAAAATCTAATTTATACAGCTAAATTACTATTAATTTTAATTAATAATTTCAGTGATAACTTGTATGAGTCTATAAAAAAAGAAATAACGGGGTATAGAAACGGAGTTGTAGATAAATTAACTCATGTAATATTTAAATAAAATAATGTAGCATAAAATATTCGTATACTGGCCGTGTCACTTGTTCCCATATTGTGTTTTCATATGTGTTCCCATATCAAGGCCAATCACATTGAAATGGGTAACTCAGAATGACTGTGATATCTATGTTCTGGCATTTAATAAAAAATGCAAATTATATAATACTTGTTTAAGAGCAAATAAAATTACCTTATTAACAATAACTTAATAAATACGAAAGGAAGAATTCTTGAAAGAAGACATACAATACAATACATCCAATGCTGTTTTGCGGTTATATTGAAGCAATTTTCAATAGAAATTTACTAAAATTACATGTCTTCTACTCTGTCCGGTAAGAACTTTTAGAAAAAATTATTTCCGTTTTACTGCTTTAAACTATAAACTTATTTACTTACTAGCAAACGCCCACCCTTGACTGTTGAGCCTTTTTCGGTAACGCGTTTACCAGTATAGACGACCTAAGTTGGTCATCATCGCTCCGAAATGGTTGAGTGCATTGCATGATCCATAGTATCGTGCCCACAGAGAGGGCATTCCGGTGCTGGGAGCACAAAGATGCGATGTAAATTGGCGTCCAGGTAGCCGGTGTGCATTCTGAACTTGGCAACGCTTACAGTTCGTAGAGGTCTGTGGTCGATGGGTCGTGTAGTGACAAGGATATCCCATTTTCTTCCTGCTGATTCCTGAGTGAGGTGGAATTGATGTCCTGCTCGTGGTGCCCACTGCGATCAACCAAACGTTCCTCTAAACCTCTAAACATGTTTTATGTAAAGTGGATGCACCCAATTCACTTACAATAAAACAATTAATCGCCAAATACCTTTAAAAAAATAAGTTAAAGGAATTTTATACACCTATTGTAATAGCTCCAGTTGTTACTGCTAAACCTCACATAGACACTAGTAGAACGAATTCCTTGTCAGTTAGTATAATAAGCAATATCCTTTAATAAACCACAATAACTAAATAGGTTTACAAAGTTATACCTTTTCATAAATGATTAAGACATTTTAATAAATTGTGTTTCTATTTTACTCCTAAAATTACTACTAGAGAATTACTGTTTGAGTTGTTTATAATACTTGTGCGGCATATTTTTCATTACGGTTAGGTTATACTGTACTAGGTTAGTGTAGCAACTCCAATAGGCACGACTTAAGGAACCACTTGCAACCGATATGTGTAAGGAGACCGCTTTAGGCGGACGGTATTTTTACTTAACAGTTTAACTGGTGATTGGAAGCGTTATTGGTATTCTGTAAGATTTCACGAACCAGTAATTTTGTAGTAGAATAAACGGTCTTCATTAATTTATTCATATTTTCGACTTATCATTGTAACAGATAGAAATTTTAAATTTGATAAAGTTATACTAATAGATTTATAAATGCAATTTATAAATATAATATGTACCAGTAAAACTCGATTCTATTAGTTCACACTGTATATAAATATTGTAGAAATTTCCCATCGGTAATAAAATACTTTTTATTCATCCAATCAAGTTCATATAAATTTCTTTAACTTTTAGTGGATGGCAATTGATTTTAGTATGGTATTTTCAAATAATTAAACTTTAATAAATTGATTTTAGTTTTTTATGGGAGAAGAACGTTTTTCCAATTGGCTTAAAATGAGTGAGAGCATATTATTTCATAAAACAGCTGATTTTATGTTGTAGGTTATGTGGTACACGAGCTTTTTAACACCATGGGTTATGTTACTTTATGTATATTTTTTCATTGCTGATCTAATTCGGAATTGACTTATTTATATAATGTGTTTTAATGTAAAGAAATAATTATTTCAAAACTTGGTGTCTTTCCATCATTTATTATAAAACCTCCCTGCACAGTGTTTTACGACAACTGAACAAAGGAATTATAAGTTGCCACAAAAAAGAAACATAAAAATATATTTCTGTTTATTGATATTGTACAAATTATTTGTATGGCACATTCTATCATTTTATCCCTGAAACTAAGTGCAGCTGTTTAACCGCAATGATTGATGACTCGTAGATTGAGGTTAGCTAAATAAACCCGTCTCCGTTGCTATCAAAGGTATTATTTTCTCTGAGATAAAAATATTAACTTTATAAAAGAAGAAATATGGAAAGACGTTTTACTTATTTGTATATATGTTATATCAGAATATTACTACATGGTTTGCAATATATTCAATAACGTCTTAGGAATCATTAAGATGACGTCAGCGAATAATTTAATTTGTATTCAAGAACAATATTCCACGTATTTGATAAAACTTAACTTTCTTGTTGCTGATGTAGCATTATTCTTTTGATACTTCTTCTGCATGGATATGCATTACACGGGAATAAAATCATTTCATCCGTAACGTCTCTATTAATGTTTTAGTTTAAATTAAGTTATAACATGTGATTTCATGCAACAGCTGATTTTATGTTATAGGCCATGTTGTAGAACGGCTGTTTTAACAAGTAGATTATTTATTTTACACTAATAAAATTAAATGTTATTATTAAATATTTTTATCAATTAAGTATATTATTTCATTAATATTTCGATGAAGACTTCTATAATCATTCAAAATATTATTATTGAGATATTATTTTTATTTTTATTTTTTAAATGAAAATATTCATAGGATCGTCTTAAACCTTATACAAACCAATATCAGTTGAATTTGTTGAATAAAATTTGTATTCAGTGAGTTTTTCAGATTAAGATTTACTAATTACTACGTTCTTGTAATAATAACAACTTTAGGGGAGATCGTAACGCGAAAATCTATTTCCGCGGGTCAATTGTTTACATTTCTAATTTTATGTAACAGTTTTACAGGATCACTGTCCATCCAAATTGTTCTAAAAAAATAGGTTACATTAGAGTTAATTGTAGGTTTTCCAACAAAGAAATATAATTTTAAACAAATAAACAAATTACAGTTATAAAACATTTGAACAATATTAAGTTAAATTTGCATTTAAGGTTACATCTTTTTCAAATTAGAAATTAAGATATTTCCAAATTATTTAATTAGACAACTTTAGGTTGGATATACAATATCAGGAGCACAGTGGTACGATATATTACAATAATAATATTGAAAACACAAGAAAAATAATCTAAAATAACTGATAATTCAAGTTCTCTAAAATTAAACTCTTATGTACATTTCGATAACCACGTCATCACTATCATCAAGCAACCTTATTACAAAAAATAGAATCTAGCAAACAATTAGTTACAACCTAGACTATGTACATGGTCATCAAAATGTACAAAAGGGTTTAATCTTAGGTAACTTGTAGTATCTGTTACTTTTATAATTTTTTTGGTATTCGGGTTGTTTCCAATATTTTTACTGTAGTATTAGGATAGATGCATACTGGTAACTTTTTTATATTTACTGATTTTATCAAATTACAAAAAAAATGATAATTCACACATTTATTACACACAGATTAATTTACACTTTAAAAAAAAATACTCGATTCTACTCGTTTGGCGTAGCTAAATTTTTTAAGACTATATAAGAAAAACTATTTATTAATTAATTTTACAAACACAAATGTTATAAATTTTGAAGTGTATATTATAAAAGTTGAAATTAGCCACGTGACTAATGTTTGCAACACACGGCCATCTTCGCTAACGGCTAAGAAAGAACTCGCCAAAGGCAGAGGATGTTAAAATGCCTGTTTTAACACAAGCCCCAACTTCACACATTCAAAATAGACGGCTTTGTCTGATTACCAATATTTTTAGTATGGATCCTATCCCAACGCAGGGGTCTAATGACAATTTTAGAAGAAAAAGATAATCTCTTTATATTAGGCTGATTTTACTTTAGCCAAAACAAAATAATATTGATGCAACATGCCAAATTATTTCCAAAAGTTCATACAAATTACAAATTATTCTAACAACGTTTCAAAAGTTTCAATTACAAATTATTCTAACAACGTAAAGATTTCATATGTTTGTTTGTTGCAGGTACGCTGAGGTACCACAGTTCAAGTAGTGTTGGGTAATTCATCAGAGCGTTGCGCTTCAAATAGGTACTATCCAAACAAAAAGAAGATATTTCTGTTAACAACGTGTTTTGGTTTTCCCCTGTAATTTAATACAATAAACAGGCGATAAATTCAATCGAAATATCATAAATGTGAAATCTTTCTAAACTAGTTACTATATTTTAGACAATTTCAGTTCTAATGAATAAAATAGAGCAAAACGCGAACAGCTACGCGAAGGAAGGAGCGGTGAAACTTCTCATGATTGATCTGACAGATTCTCAACAAATGAATTCCAGTGAAATATTTGCTCATCGGAAGAGAAATCTACATTTTGGTGGAAGGAAGGACGTGGCATTTATAGACATGAGCTATTGTTCACCCCAATCTTAATATCAGACAATCTCAATATATACAACTAATATTTCATTTTGCCACAAAGCATTAAACACTTCCACTAACTAGGAAATATATTGAGCCAAGTTTAATGAAATTAAAATGTTTGTCTACAATTTATCTGTTTATATTGTTTTACACAATTCTATTGCTAGTTCTTTCTCTTAGTTTCCCTCCGTTTGAATCAGAAATTTACAACTTTAATATTAATTTAAAAGAAAAAGCCTTTTAAATTTCTAATAAAGAAAATAAACACATATTGAAATTTGAGCGTATTTTAAAATTGAAACTATTACATTAAATTTTGCTTTTAAATTACCCTAACATTGTAAAATATATTACATTCGACAAAAGTAGATAACTGATAAATTTGGAAATCTTAAGGAGATTGGGATGGGAGGAGAGAACAAAAGTCAGACACAAGAAAGACAGGATAGAAAGAAAAAGAGGGATCATGGAATTTGTTACCCAAAATTACCCTAAAATTGTAAAATATATTACATTATAAAAAAAGAGTTATTAATTTGAAAATTTTATCGAGGTTGTGAAGGGAGAATATTCTGATAAGTGACAGAAGAGATGATAAGCGTAAACAAATATTTATTAAGTTTTATTTTCTTTTATATTATTTTGGTTGACTTTCTTTAATACTTACACAACTAATCTAATTATAGAGCAATAAACATTTTCCTAACACTAAACTAAATAATGATTTTGCTATCGAACTATATCTATTAAAAATTATTAATATACTCATCTTCGTTTCTGTTAGGAATATTTCTATATATTTGTGTACATATTTCTGGCATTCCTAACTTTTTAATATTCTTTTCTGTTGATGCGTTTCGGATTAATTCCATTTACAAAACTTCAATAGTATTCCTTCAAGAGTATACGTATCTAGAACACCTTAAATTGTAATTAGTTGAATAGGTTTTACAATAGGTGCAGTTACTAGATTCATAAAACAACTTGAACAACAGATGCTTTAGAATAGTTCGTTCACTTTAACTTTTATATCCGCTAAGTTGGCAATAATAGTTCTGCAGAGTTAGTTTTAAAGCTCAATACCGTGTAATGAATTCGACGGTTGGTTAGTTTCCGGCAATGTTGGCAACTTACATCCGCATTCGTACAATTAATCGTACAATCCAGCGATTTCATTGAATCCAAACTTGCCCTTATAATTAACGTAAATAATTGTTTGAATAAATAGGAATTGCAATAAAGGTCTCTCACAATTTTAAATATAGGTGATGAGCTCAAAACAGGAAGTACGGCTGCAAAAAGTTTATTTTTATATTTACAATTTGTACTCTAAGTAAAAAATGCAGGTGGTACAAACTTTCAGTCTGTATTATATATTGTATCATATATGTACAATAGAAAATTTATTATTTTTAAAAACTCAATTGTAAGGTTTGTTTTATACATTTCTGTGTCGAGTATTCACGAAATAATTTCACACCATGATCCTGTTAGTGACAGATCAGAAGAGGACTACATCCATTCTCCACTGTACGTGTCACTTGTTAAGGTAGAAGATAATGGCCGTCATTACTAAATGTAAGCCGCAATGGCTTACACTTCATTCCAACTCGAGGACTGTCTTACAATGTCATATTTTCCCACCTGTACCTGTTAGTGACAGATCAGAAGAGGACTACATCCCTTCTCCACTGTACGTGTCACTTGTTAAGGTAGAAGATAACAGCCGCCATTACTAAATGTAAACCGTAATGGCTTACACTTCCTTCCAACTCGAGGACTGTCTTAAAATGTCATATTTCCCACCTGTACCTGTTAGTGACAGATCAGAAAAGGACTACATCCCCTCTCCACTGTACGTGTCACTTGTTAAGGTAGAAGATAATGGCCGCCATTACTAAATGTAAGCCGTATTGGCTTACACTTCCTTCCAACTCGAGGAATGTCTTACAATGTAGTATTTTCCCACCTGTACCTGTTAGTCACAGATCAGAAGAGGACTACATCCCTTCTCCACTGTACGTGTCACTTGTTAAGGTAGAAGATAATGGCCGCCATTACTAAATGTAAGCCGTATTGGCTTACACTTCCTTCCAACTCGAGGAATGTCATACAATGTCATATTTTCCTACCTGTACCTGTTTGTGTAAGGGGTTTAAGAAACAATATTCCGAATCGAAAAACTATTTCATTTTTCACTTAATAATTATTTCTTAGTTGAATTAAAATGCTGTTGTTTCATGGGTGAAGTATCATTTAATTAAAAATGTTTGGCAACGTTTCGATAACTATATTGTTATCCTCATTCTGGCGTAAAGTACATTGGAAAACATTAATTATTTATATCTAGAAACTGTTTGCATACAATTAAAATACCTAAGAGCACAAGTAGTCAAATCAAATTATTAAAACCCTCTATAAAACGCGTCAAACAAAATCTATAAAACAAATAAATAAAATGTATCAAAAACATTCATAAGAATCCTATCCTATTAATATCAACTAACCGCTTGAAATAAACGCACATGTCGACGTACACATAGTCAACAATTATTAAATTATGTGGGATTAACCTAGTATTCAATTTCTGTTCCTCTATGTTAGTTTTTGTAATCTTTTATGGTTTCTAAATAATATTCATTGCTATTGTTAAATTAGTCATGTGTTTGTGTGGTATATACTTTATTAGGAAATTGTAAATTTAAACAATTGGAACGTCGGCATGTGTGTATAATTCAAGAGATTAGTTGATAAAATGAGGTAAGATTTGTATGAGTGTTTTTAGACGCATTTAAATAATTTTTTGGAATTATTTTATTTTTCAAGGACCGACTCGTTTTATAGAGTGTTTTAGACGCATTTAAATAATTTTTTGGAATTATTTTATTTTTCAAGGACCGACAGGTTTTATAGAGTGTTTTTAATAATTTAATTTCACTACGTTTGTCATTTATAATAGGTATTTTATTTGTATACTAAAATTTTCTAGATATTAATAATTAATGTTTTTGAATGTACTTTAGGCCTAAATGAGGGTAACAATATTTTTATCGAAACATTGCCAACTTCTTACTTAAATGATACTTGACTCACGAAACAACCGCATTTTTATTTAACAACAATACTTTGTGAGTTTACACATCATAATTATTTCTTAGTTTAGAATAATGAATCATTAGAAATCGGTAACATTTTGAAATCGGTAGCTACAAAAGTATGAAGCAGAGAACTGTACATTTTACGCCTGCAATCTCTATAATGTGTTAACGTGTCATGCATGGCTGTGTGCGATTCATACTGGGAGTACTATATTTAATGAGGCGCAGGTTTTGCAGCTGACTGCAATATAGAAAGTCGTACTTTACCAGAAGCATTACACGTCAGTATTTCCTTACGTCAGCAATATTCAAGCCCTTGCTTCGATGAGTTTCTCAAGCAGAAAGATAAAGTTTCACTGACGTCCTCTGTTGTTACATAAAGAACTGTAACTTGCAAAGGCTATACTTAGCCTTCTCAGTAGCACTATATGAGAGGACAATGTTCTAATTCGGAAACGATTAGCCAGAAGGTTGTTCCTCAAGCAGAAAGATAAAGTTTCACTGACGTCCTCTGTTGTTACATAAAGAACTGTAACTTGCAAAGGCTATACTTAGCCTTCTCAGTAGCACTATATGAGAGGACAATGTTCTAATTCGGAAACGATTAGCCAGAAGGTTGTTCCTCAAGCAGAAAGATAAAGTTTCACTGACGTCCTCTGTTGTTACATAAAGAACTGTAACTTGCAAAGGCTATACTTAGCCTTCTCAGTAGCACTATATAAGAGAACAATGTTCTAATTCGGAAACTATTAGCCCGAAGGTTGATCCTCAAGCAGAAAGATAAAGTTTCACTGACATCAAGCAGAAAGATAAATTTCACTGCCGTCCTCTGTTGTTACATAAATAACTGTTATTTGCAAAGGCTATACTTAGCCTTCTCAGTAGCACTATATGAGAGGACAATGTTCTAATTCGGAAACGCTTAGCAAGTAGGTTGTTTCTAGATCAGTGAGGAAGCAAATGCAACACCCGATTGGTTTAGAATATCCGCCATTGTTGTGTATCAAACACGATTTGGTCCATTTCTTTTAATATAACAGTAATAGTAACAATAAAAAAATGGACCGTGGGGATTGCCGACAGAAGTGGATACCTTTATGGCCACGTCTACAAAATTTCTTAATTGAGAAAAACATTAAATCTTGCGTAATGAGAAATTACCTAAACATTTATCAGACGCGGCTAAGAATGTTTTCATTTCAATAACACATAACTTGTTTTTATCGTTATCTCAATTAAATGTATCAAAATTTAAATAAATTTTACTTATGAAAACTATTTAATCCTCGAGAGGGCGCATGATGAGTTTTTCTCTACACGTATCATTATTTGTTAATAAAACGTCTTTTCACTGGTCAGATGTTTATTTGCGGCTCGTTAGCTCGTTACTCCACAACCTCTATTCTAGGAAACTTCCCAACCTAGTTTAGTTAATTTTTTCCAAGTAGTATTAGTGTGAATTTAATTTTTGTCAATTGTGGTCAGATTGCGTAGGTTTCGTCTGAAAACGCCCTTTCGTGTAAGTTAATTGTGCGAAGTTCCTCCTGCTTTTATTTACATTACATAACTTTGTGGAGTTAAATTATTACTGTTTACGTTGAATGACTTTTTAGTCTCTAAGTTTTACAATTTACTGTTGTTCCATTTGCAGAGGAGGGAATTCATAAAGTGCTTTTTCGTGTCAAAAAAGAAGAAAATTATAAATACTTTTTACCGGAAATTTTGTTAGTCAGTTCTTCGATGATTCTTATTAAAACGAGTCTCTTTGCCAGGTGATGAACCTGACGAAGAAGTCAATGCAATTCTAAATGAAACAAATGAAGACATAATAGGTCAATCTGAAAATGACGAAAATGACCAATTTGTTGAAATGTTGACAGATGTTTACGTTATAGAGAAAATCCCGTTAAACATTCGCCAGGAAACTGGTTCCGTCAAGTTTTACAATAGAAGAGAATATTTCTTTAGTAATAAACGAAAATTGCTAAGGTATATTGAACCTGAAGAGTAAGGGAGAAATGCAAAAAGAAACATAATTCTCATGAGAGTGAGTCATGTTCACGCTACACTAGTGGTGACTATTAAACTCAGAAATGAACAGTTTAGAAAAGATTGTAAAATTCTGCTAGAACCTGTTGTGTTACAAAATCAATATTTTTTTTCTTCCACTAATTTTTAGGGTTATGTATTTAATTACAATATTCCTTATTTTCTCTAAATATTATAATTAATTTCATATTCTTATATGTAGGACATATCTTTACTATAATATATTTTATACGTTTAGACGTTAAATGACTTCATTACAGAAAAATAACCCGCAAACACCCCCCACCCCCGTAATAAAAACAGTAGTCTAGTATACATTGCTTACACGTTTTAACAATTCAAAATATTTGAGAAAACTAAAATTGTACAATAATGATGTCTAAAATTATTTACAATGAATTAATATGTCATTTAATTGTGAATTCACCCAAATATAAAACCGTAAACTTTAAAAGGTATTTATGCAGAATAAAACTCTGCAAGCGCCCTCTCCCGTTGTAAACCCTATGCGCCCTTTCGAAGGTTAATAATATTTTCCTTAACAATGATCAAAAAAAATTGTAATATAACCTACGTGTAAACAGTTATTTTACAACATAACTGTATATCATACAATCAGCTGTTACATGAAATCATATGTTATTATTTAATTCACTTTGAAGTGACTCATATCGTAACTTGACGAAAATTATACTGTCATGAAATTATAGATATGTTTACGTCCATCTAACAGTTTTCATTTAGCCGTCGCTATAAAAGTTTTTATTTCAATGAAAAATAAAAACAGTTGAATATATTTGTATAACTATGGACCTTATACTTGTTCACCATATGTGTTGCCTGGCTTCAACACACAGGTTACATACAGCTGTTGTATTCAATGATATCTTTTAATACATTTATTGAACGTTATTTCAGTATGTGTGTGTTAGCAAATCTTTTGTTATGGGCTCTTTCAGCAACTGATTTTGTGAAATGGATCTATTACATATGTATCTTGTTGGAGTTTAACTGCAGAACACGACACTAGAGACACATTTTCTGTAAAACGATTCTATTCTACGACCAGATGTTATATTTTTATTTACTTAAACGTTAGCAGATATTTCTTTTTTTTTAAATGTGTCCACTTGAAGGAAAATATGTTTAATACAGCTTCTTCAAGCAAAGCCGATTAATTCCTTAACAAAATGCTCAGCCAAAAGAAGGTTAAATAGTTGACAGCTCTAGATATATAGGTTAAAGTAGCGTGCCTGATGATGACATAAGCCTCTTAAGTCACATGTTGCCCGTAATGGCAAAACTGTTTGTGATTTGCGGTTTCAACGCTCTCACGCGTGCACTTAGAGAATCAGTCCACGGCTGAGCCGTAGCGGTTTTCTGTCAGATAACAAATTAACAATCCGCTTTTACCTCATGATAATATCTGTAATGGATGAAGCAAGAGTAAAATACAACTGTATAATGTTTGATATCCTCCGAACAATGTTACTTGAAAATACTTTCGACAAAACGTTGTAGGATTAGATTTCAAACAACTGAAAAATTCTAAAGTGTTTAAATTTGTAATTAGTAATAACAAAAACCCTTTAGAACCGTTTGAAACATATAACACGTAGGTCTACACGATTTGGAAAAAAAGATATTTAGTTTGATTGGAATATAATTTGGGAATCGTATCCATTGTTGGTAATTGCGAATAATATTCTTCAAGTAAAACTTCCGCATAGGTCTACTTGATTGAAGCGTGTGATATTTATTTCCAATAACAGAATATTCAACCTAAATATTCAATACAATAACAAGAGCATTCGCTCAAGCGACTCACATTTACTGTTTAGAAAAGTAGTTCACACGAGTTTACATTCCATAAAGTAACGGCTTTGTAGTGGTCGTTGAAACTGATGTATTTATTTCCAATAAGAGAATATTCAAACCAAATGTTCAATACCCGAAAAAGAGCATTCGCTCAAGCGACTCACATTTACTGCTTAGAAAAGGAGTTCACACGAGAATACATTCCATAAAGTAACGGCTTTGTAGTGGTCGTTGAAACTGATGTATTTATTTCCAATAAGAGAATATTCAAACCAAATGTTCAATACCCGAAAAAGAGCATTCGCTCAAGCGACTCACATTTACTGTTTAGAAAAGTAGTACACACGAATTTACATTCCATAAAGTAACGGCTTTGTAGTGGTCGTTGAAACTGATGTATTTATTTCCAATAAGAGAATATTCAAACCAAATGTTCAATACCCGAAAAAGAGCATTCGCTCAAGCGACTCACATTTACTGTTTAGAAAAGGAGTTCACACGAGAATACATTCCATAAAGTAACGGCTTTGTAGTGGTCGTTGAAACTCATGTATTTATTTCCAATAAGAGAATACTCAAACCAAATGTTCAATACCCGAAAAAGAGCATTCGCTCAAGCGACTCACATTTACTGTTTAGAAAAGGAGTTCACACGAGAATACATTCCATAAAGTAACGGCTTTGTAGTGGTCGTTGAAACTGATGTATTTATTTCCAATAAGAGAATATTCAAACCAAATGTTCAATACCCGAAAAAGAGCATTCGCTCAAGCGACTCACATTTACTGTTTAGAAAAGTAGTTCACACGAGTTTACATTCCATAAAGTAACGGCTTTGTAGTGGTCGTTGAAACTGATGTATTTATTTCCAATATCAGAATATTCAAACCAAATGTTCAATACCCGAACAAGAGTATTTGCTCAAGCAATTCGCATTTACTGCTTAGAAAAGAAGTTCACACGAGAATACATTCCAAAAAGTAACGGCTTTGTAGTGGCCCTTGATTCTGATGTATTTATTTCCATTAACAGAATATTCAAACCAAATATTCAATACCCGAGAAAGAGCGTTCGCTCAAGCGACACACATTTATTGCTTAGAAAAGGAGTTCACATGAGTTTACAATCCATAGAGTAAGGGTTTGTAGTGGTCGTTGAAACTGATGTATTTATTTCCAATATCAGAATATTCAAACCAAATATTCAATACCCGAAAAGGAGCATTCGCTCAAGCGACCCACATTTATTGCTTAGAAAAGGAGTTCACATGAGTTTACATTCCATAGAGTAATGGCTTGTAGTGGTCGTTGAAACTGATGTATTTATTTCCAATATCAGAACATTCAAACCAAATACTCAATACCAGAAAAAGAGCGTTTGCGCCAAGCTACTTACACTTACTGCTTAGAAAAGTAGTTCACACGAATTTACATTCCATAAAGTAACGGCTTTGTAGTGGTCGTTGAAACTGATGTATTTATTTCCAATAAGAGAATATTCAAACCAAATGTTCAATACCCGAAAAAGAGCATTCGCTCAAGCGACTCACATTTACTGTTTAGAAAAGGAGTTCACACGAGAATACATTCCATAAAGTAACGGCTTTGTAGTGGTCGTTGAAACTCATGTATTTATTTCCAATAAGAGAATACTCAAACCAAATGTTCAATACCCGAAAAAGAGCATTCGCTCAAGCGACTCACATTTACTGTTTAGAAAAGGAGTTCACACGAGAATACATTCCATAAAGTAACGGCTTTGTAGTGGTCGTTGAAACTGATGTATTTATTTCCAATAAGAGAATATTCAAACCAAATGTTCAATACCCGAAAAAGAGCATTCGCTCAAGCGACTCACATTTACTGTTTAGAAAAGGAGTTCACACGAGAATACATTCCATAAAGTAACGGCTTTGTAGTGGTCGTTGAAACTCATGTATTTATTTCCAATAAGAGAATACTCAAACCAAATGTTCAATACCCGAAAAAGAGCATTCGCTCAAGCGACTCACATTTACTGTTTAGAAAAGGAGTTCACACGAGAATACATTCCATAAAGTAACGGCTTTGTAGTGGTCGTTGAAACTGATGTATTTATTTCCAATAAGAGAATATTCAAACCAAATGTTCAATACCCGAAAAAGAGCATTCGCTCAAGCGACTCACATTTACTGTTTAGAAAAGTAGTTCACACGAGTTTACATTCCATAAAGTAACGGCTTTGTAGTGGTCGTTGAAACTGATGTATTTATTTCCAATATCAGAATATTCAAACCAAATGATCAATACCCGAACAAGAGTATTTGCTCAAGCAATTCGCATTTACTGCTTAGAAAAGAAGTTCACACGAGAATACATTCCAAAAAGTAACGGCTTTGTAGTGGCCCTTGATTCTGATGTATTTATTTCCATTAACATAATATTCAAACCAAATATTCAATACCCGAGAAAGAGCGTTCGCTCAAGCGACACACATTTATGGCTTAGAAAAGGAGTTCACATGAGTTTACAATCCATAGAGTAAGGGTTTGTAGTGGTCGTTGAAACTGATGTATTTATTTCCAATATCAGAATATTCAAACCAAATATTCAATACCCGAAAAGGAGCATTCGCTCAAGCGACCCACATTTATTGCTTAGAAAAGGAGTTCACATGAGTTTACATTCCATAGAGTAATGGCTTGTAGTGGTCGTTGAAACTGATGTATTTATTTCCAATATCAGAACATTCAAACCAAATACTCAATACCAGAAAAAGAGAGTTTGCGCCAAGCTACTTACACTTACTGCTTAGAAAAGTAGTTCACACGAATTTACATTCCATAAAGTAACGGCTTTGTAGTGGTCGTTGAAACTGATGTATTTATTTCCAATAAGAGAATATTCAAACCAAATGTTCAATACCCGAAAAAGAGCATTCGCTCAAGCGACTCACATTTACTGTTTAGAAAAGGAGTTCACACGAGAATACATTCCATAAAGTAACGGCTTTGTAGTGGTCGTTGAAACTCATGTATTTATTTCCAATAAGAGAATACTCAAACCAAATGTTCAATACCCGAAAAAGAGCATTCGCTCAAGCGACTCACATTTACTGTTTAGAAAAGGAGTTCACACGAGAATACATTCCATAAAGTAACGGCTTTGTAGTGGTCGTTGAAACTGATGTATTTATTTCCAATAAGAGAATATTCAAACCAAATGTTCAATACCCGAAAAAGAGCATTCGCTCAAGCGACTCACATTTACTGTTTAGAAAAGTAGTTCACACGAGTTTACATTCCATAAAGTAACGGCTTTGTAGTGGTCGTTGAAACTGATGTATTTATTTCCAATATCAGAATATTCAAACCAAATGATCAATACCCGAACAAGAGTATTTGCTCAAGCAATTCGCATTTACTGCTTAGAAAAGAAGTTCACACGAGAATACATTCCAAAAAGTAACGGCTTTGTAGTGGCCCTTGATTCTGATGTATTTATTTCCATTAACAGAATATTCAAACCAAATATTCAATACCCGAGAAAGAGCGTTCGCTCAAGCGACACACATTTATTGCTTAGAAAAGGAGTTCACATGAGTTTACAATCCATAGAGTAAGGGTTTGTAGTGGTCGTTGAAACTGATGTATTTATTTCCAATATCAGAATATTCAAACCAAATATTCAATACCCGAAAAGGAGCATTCGCTCAAGCGACCCACATTTATTGCTTAGAAAAGGAGTTCACATGAGTTTACATTCCATAGAGTAATGGCTTGTAGTGGTCGTTGAAACTGATGTATTTATTTCCAATATCAGATCATTCAAACCAAATACTCAATACCAGAAAAAGAGAGTTTGCGCCAAGCTACTTACACTTACTGCTTAGAAAAGTAGTTCACACGAATTTACATTCCATAAAGTAACGGCTTTGTAGTGGTCGTTGAAACTGATGTATTTATTTCCAATAAGAGAATATTCAAACCAAATGTTCAATACCCGAAAAAGAGCATTCGCTCAAGCGACTCACATTTACTGTTTAGAAAAGTAGTACACACGAATTTACATTCCATAAAGTAACGGCTTTGTAGTGGTCGTTGAAACTGATGTATTTATTTCCAATAAGAGAATATTCAAACCAAATGTTCAATACCCGAAAAAGAGCATTCGCTCAAGCGACTCACATTTACTGTTTAGAAAAGGAGTTCACACGAGAATACATTCCATAAAGTAACGGCTTTGTAGTGGTCGTTGAAACTCATGTATTTATTTCCAATAAGAGAATACTCAAACCAAATGTTCAATACCCGAAAAAGAGCATTCGCTCAAGCGACTCACATTTACTGTTTAGAAAAGGAGTTCACACGAGAATACATTCCATAAAGTAACGGCTTTGTAGTGGTCGTTGAAACTGATGTATTTATTTCCAATAAGAGAATATTCAAACCAAATGTTCAATACCCGAAAAAGAGCATTCGCTCAAGCGACTCACATTTACTGTTTAGAAAAGTAGTTCACACGAGTTTACATTCCATAAAGTAACGGCTTTGTAGTGGTCGTTGAAACTGATGTATTTATTTCCAATATCAGAATATTCAAACCAAATGTTCAATACCCGAACAAGAGTATTTGCTCAAGCAATTCGCATTTACTGCTTAGAAAAGAAGTTCACACGAGAATACATTCCAAAAAGTAACGGCTTTGTAGTGGCCCTTGATTCTGATGTATTTATTTCCATTAACAGAATATTCAAACCAAATATTCAATACCCGAGAAAGAGCGTTCGCTCAAGCGACACACATTTATTGCTTAGAAAAGGAGTTCACATGAGTTTACAATCCATAGAGTAAGGGTTTGTAGTGGTCGTTGAAACTGATGTATTTATTTCCAATATCAGAATATTCAAACCAAATATTCAATACCCGAAAAGGAGCATTCGCTCAAGCGACCCACATTTATTGCTTAGAAAAGGAGTTCACATGAGTTTACATTCCATAGAGTAATGGCTTGTAGTGGTCGTTGAAACTGATGTATTTATTTCCAATATCAGAACATTCAAACCAAATACTCAATACCAGAAAAAGAGCGTTTGCGCCAAGCTACTTACACTTACTGCTTAGAAAAGTAGTTCACACGAATTTACATTCCATAAAGTAACGGCTTTGTAGTGGTCGTTGAAACTGATGTATTTATTTCCAATAAGAGAATATTCAAACCAAATGTTCAATACCCGAAAAAGAGCATTCGCTCAAGCGACTCACATTTACTGTTTAGAAAAGGAGTTCACACGAGAATACATTCCATAAAGTAACGGCTTTGTAGTGGTCGTTGAAACTCATGTATTTATTTCCAATAAGAGAATACTCAAACCAAATGTTCAATACCCGAAAAAGAGCATTCGCTCAAGCGACTCACATTTACTGTTTAGAAAAGGAGTTCACACGAGAATACATTCCATAAAGTAACGGCTTTGTAGTGGTCGTTGAAACTGATGTATTTATTTCCAATAAGAGAATATTCAAACCAAATGTTCAATACCCGAAAAAGAGCATTCGCTCAAGCGACTCACATTTACTGTTTAGAAAAGTAGTTCACACGAGTTTACATTCCACAAAGTAACGGCTTTGTAGTGGTCGTTGAAACTGATGTATTTATTTCCAATATCAGAATATTCAAACCAAATGTTCAATACCCGAACAAGAGTATTTGCTCAAGCAATTCGCATTTACTGCTTAGAAAAGAAGTTCACACGAGAATACATTCCAAAAAGTAACGGCTTTGTAGTGGCCCTTGATTCTGATGTATTTATTTCCATTAACATAATATTCAAACCAAATATTCAATACCCGAGAAAGAGCGTTCGCTCAAGCGACACACATTTATGGCTTAGAAAAGGAGTTCACATGAGTTTACAATCCATAGAGTAAGGGTTTGTAGTGGTCGTTGAAACTGATGTATTTATTTCCAATATCAGAATATTCAAACCAAATATTCAATACCCGAAAAGGAGCATTCGCTCAAGCGACCCACATTTATTGCTTAGAAAAGGAGTTCACATGAGTTTACATTCCATAGAGTAATGGCTTGTAGTGGTCGTTGAAACTGATGTATTTATTTCCAATATCAGAACATTCAAACCAAATACTCAATACCAGAAAAAGAGAGTTTGCGCCAAGCTACTTACACTTACTGCTTAGAAAAGTAGTTCACACGAATTTACATTCCATAAAGTAACGGCTTTGTAGTGGTCGTTGAAACTGATGTATTTATTTCCAATAAGAGAATATTCAAACCAAATGTTCAATACCCGAAAAAGAGCATTCGCTCAAGCGACTCACATTTACTGTTTAGAAAAGGAGTTCACACGAGAATACATTCCATAAAGTAACGGCTTTGTAGTGGTCGTTGAAACTCATGTATTTATTTCCAATAAGAGAATACTCAAACCAAATGTTCAATACCCGAAAAAGAGCATTCGCTCAAGCGACTCACATTTACTGTTTAGAAAAGGAGTTCACACGAGAATACATTCCATAAAGTAACGGCTTTGTAGTGGTCGTTGAAACTGATGTATTTATTTCCAATAAGAGAATATTCAAACCAAATGTTCAATACCCGAAAAAGAGCATTCGCTCAAGCGACTCACATTTACTGTTTAGAAAAGTAGTTCACACGAGTTTACATTCCATAAAGTAACGGCTTTGTAGTGGTCGTTGAAACTGATGTATTTATTTCCAATATCAGAATATTCAAACCAAATGATCAATACCCGAACAAGAGTATTTGCTCAAGCAATTCGCATTTACTGCTTAGAAAAGAAGTTCACACGAGAATACATTCCAAAAAGTAACGGCTTTGTAGTGGCCCTTGATTCTGATGTATTTATTTCCATTAACAGAATATTCAAACCAAATATTCAATACCCGAGAAAGAGCGTTCGCTCAAGCGACACACATTTATTGCTTAGAAAAGGAGTTCACATGAGTTTACAATCCATAGAGTAAGGGTTTGTAGTGGTCGTTGAAACTGATGTATTTATTTCCAATATCAGAATATTCAAACCAAATATTCAATACCCGAAAAGGAGCATTCGCTCAAGCGACCCACATTTATTGCTTAGAAAAGGAGTTCACATGAGTTTACATTCCATAGAGTAATGGCTTGTAGTGGTCGTTGAAACTGATGTATTTATTTCCAATATCAGATCATTCAAACCAAATACTCAATACCAGAAAAAGAGAGTTTGCGCCAAGCTACTTACACTTACTGCTTAGAAAAGTAGTTCACACGAATTTACATTCCATAAAGTAACGGCTTTGTAGTGGTCGTTGAAACTGATGTATTTATTTCCAATAAGAGAATATTCAAACCAAATGTTCAATACCCGAAAAAGAGCATTCGCTCAAGCGACTCACATTTACTGTTTAGAAAAGGAGTTCACACGAGAATACATTCCATAAAGTAACGGCTTTGTAGTGGTCGTTGAAACTCATGTATTTATTTCCAATAAGAGAATACTCAAACCAAATGTTCAATACCCGAAAAAGAGCATTCGCTCAAGCGACTCACATTTACTGTTTAGAAAAGGAGTTCACACGAGAATACATTCCATAAAGTAACGGCTTTGTAGTGGTCGTTGAAACTGATGTATTTATTTCCAATAAGAGAATATTCAAACCAAATGTTCAATACCCGAAAAAGAGCATTCGCTCAAGCGACTCACATTTACTGTTTAGAAAAGTAGTTCACACGAGTTTACATTCCATAAAGTAACGGCTTTGTAGTGGTCGTTGAAACTGATGTATTTATTTCCAATATCAGAATATTCAAACCAAATGTTCAATACCCGAACAAGAGTATTTGCTCAAGCAATTCGCATTTACTGCTTAGAAAAGAAGTTCACACGAGAATACATTCCAAAAAGTAACGGCTTTGTAGTGGCCCTTGATTCTGATGTATTTATTTCCATTAACAGAATATTCAAACCAAATATTCAATACCCGAGAAAGAGCGTTCGCTCAAGCGACACACATTTATTGCTTAGAAAAGGAGTTCACATGAGTTTACAATCCATAGAGTAAGGGTTTGTAGTGGTCGTTGAAACTGATGTATTTATTTCCAATATCAGAATATTCAAACCAAATATTCAATACCCGAAAAGGAGCATTCGCTCAAGCGACCCACATTTATTGCTTAGAAAAGGAGTTCACATGAGTTTACATTCCATAGAGTAATGGCTTGTAGTGGTCGTTGAAACTGATGTATTTATTTCCAATATCAGAACATTCAAACCAAATACTCAATACCAGAAAAAGAGCGTTTGCGCCAAGCTACTTACACTTACTGCTTAGAAAAGTAGTTCACACGAGTTTACATTAAATAAAGTAACAGCTTTGTAATAGACGTTGAAACTGATGTATTTATTTCCAATATCAGAATATTCAAACCAAATATTCAATACCCGAAAAAGAACATTCGCTCAAGCGACCCACATTTATTGCTTAGAAAAGGAGTTCACATGAGTTTACATTCCATAGAGTAATGGCTTTTAGTGGTCGTTGAAACTGATGTATTTATTTCCAATATCAGAATATTCAAACCAAATATTCAATACCCGAAAAAGTGCAATCGCTCAAGCGACCCATATTTGCTGCTTAAAAAAGGAGTTCACACGAGTTTACATTCCATAGAGTAATGGCTTGTAGTGGTCGTTGAAACTTATGTATTTATTTCCAATATCAGAACATTCAAACCAAATATTCAATACCCGAAAAAGTGCATTCGCTCAATCGACTTACACTTACTGCTTAGAAAAGGAGTTCACACGAGTTTACATTAAATAAAGTAACAGTTTTGTAACAGACGTTGAAACTGATGTATTTATTTCCTTTATCAGACTATTCAAACCAAATATTCAACACCAGAACAAGAGCGTTCGCTCAAGCGACTCACATTTATTCCTCAGAAAAGCAGTTCACACGATTTTACAATCCATAAAGTAACGGCATTGTAGAGGTCGTCGATACTGATTTACCTTTTCCAATAACAGAATGGTCAAACCAAATATTCAATACCCGAACAAGAGCGTTCGCTCAAGCGACTCACATATACTGCTCAGAAAAGTAGTTCACAAGATTTTACAATCCATAAAGTATCGGCATTGTAGAGGTCGTTGATACTGATTTATCTTTTCCATTAACAGAATGGCGAAACCAAATATTCAATACCCGAACAAGAGCGTTCGCTCAAGCGACTCACATTTACTACTCAGAAAAGGAGTTCACGAGATTTTACAATCCATAAAGTAACGGCATTGTAGAGGTCGTTGATACTGATTTATCTTTTCCACTAACAGAATGGTCAAATCAAATATTCAATACCCGAACAAGAGCGTTCGCTCAAGCGACTCACATTTACTCCTCAGAAAAGTAGTTCACACGAGTTTACATTCCATAAAATAACGGCTTTGTAGTGGTCGTTGATACTGATTTACCTTTTCCATTAACAGAATGGTCAATCCAAATATTCAATACCCGAACAAGAGCGTTCGCTCAAGCGACTCACATTTACTGTTTAGAAAAGTAGTTCACCCAAGTTTACATTCCATAAAATAACGGCTTTGTAGTGGTCGTTGATACTGATTTATCTTTTCCATTAACAGAATGGTCAAACCAAATATTCAATACCCGAACAGGAGCATTCGTTCAAGCGACTCACATTTACTGCTTAGAAAAGGAGTTCACACGAGTTTACATTCCATAAAGTAACGGCTTTGTAGTGGTCGTTGAAACTGATGTATTTATTTCTGAATACACTATTCATACTAAATACTGTCGGGTTTTGTGATTTAGGTGGAGTTTGTTACTTAATGTCTTAATCGTGCCTACATTTCGTTTTTAAAAGTAGTAAGCAGCGTTCATATTGAGTTTTACTTGAAAGTCAGTTAACCGCGATTTTACTATACCAAGAAGCCCTGGTATGTAGCCCAGTGTGGGAAATTCCTCTGTCCAAATTAAAAAACAATAATAATAATAATGACAATATGTTTTCAGTTCCTTCTATTTTTTCATCCTCTCCATATATACATTTATATATGTATATATATATATATATATATATATATATATATATATATATATATATATATATATATATATATATTTAATTTATTTAATCGTTGATAAACGATTTACGCATCCACTGAAAGTAAATCCTTTTTTTGTTTTACTTATAATGAATGATACGTGATCTTAATTTAGTTTTTTTTAATACTACTTCATTAATTGAGTTTAATTAAAACATTTTAGGTTTTTGTGGGATAAAAACCATTCACAAGAATGGCAAGGTATGAAAAATAGTTATGTCTTCCCATTTGACCTAAAAAAAGTTTTAACATATGATTAGGTGTGTAGCAGAGCAGCTGTTTTTAGTCATGGGTTAGGCCTATGTTACTTTATTTGTATAATTATTTTATAAAATGTAACTAAACTAAAATTTTCTTTTTTTAACCTAAGTAACTTGATACACAATATCAAGAGCACAGTGGTACAATATATTATAGTACAATAAAAATATTGAAAAGAACCCCAATACCACAAAAATAATCAAAAATAACAAATAAGACAAGTTACTTAAGATTAAACCCTTATGTACATTTCGATGACCATGTCATCATCATCAGAGGGTCTTGTTACAAAACATGTTTTGTAACAAGACCCTCTGATGATGATGACATGGTCATCGAAATGTACATAAGGGTTTAATCTTAAGTAACTTGTCTTATTTGTTATTTTTGATTATTTTTGTGGTATTGGGGTTCTTTTCAATATTTTTATTGTACTGTAAGTAACTTGACTTTATAATATTTTTGTTATTTGATATATAAGTCATTGGTTAGGAGTGGTTGTACAGAGCTAGCTATACGGAGGTAGTGTGGCAGAACTACAGTTAAACAAGCATCAGATAGAACAAAAAAGAGATTTTATGTTCTCATTTCATGTGTGTTTCATAAATAATCCTCTAATCTGCGATCAAAGCACGAAGGTTCACGGACGTACCGGAAATAAGTAGATTTCTGCGCTTGGATGAAACTACTTCCGGTTTTATATTATGTCATTTTATACAATAGTATTTCTCTACGACTCCATCTGTAACATCTTGCGTATTTTAGTCTTGCATAATTTTCGAATAAAACATAGTCGTCTTCGAAAACTTAAGAAAATTTAAACACACACTATTTCAACTATCTTTATAAACTACAATTTAGCTTACAAATATTCACTTCGAATTCCAATGACCGTTGAGATTTGAGTGAAGGTTTGAATAAATTTAGCCTGCATATCTAGTTTTTGATGGTTCTTGAATGAATCTTCACTATTAAATAGACTTTGGGGTCTTTTAAACGAACCAAATAACTACACGAATCTAACCTCAAACCCTCGACCGCTCAACACAGACTCCTTGTGTTACCAGGATCTATGAGGTTGGTGAAAAAAAAAACCCCAGGACCTTATGTTAAGGCCTAGACTGGCTACAGACCGCCCCTGGGACGAGACTACTCCCCGACTAGTAACTACTGTTACGCCCGCACTTCCAGAACTACAAACGGAGAACCTGCCGAACCCCTGATTATCATAACCCACCTACGGTTAGTCTAGTCTAGTTACTTTTATTCACTC
This sequence comes from Prosapia bicincta, assembly GCA_036971475.1. Lineage (NCBI taxonomy): Eukaryota > Metazoa > Arthropoda > Insecta > Hemiptera > Cercopidae > Prosapia > Prosapia bicincta. Next base: position 267,963,507 of record JBAIZL010000002.1, on the reverse strand, counting down.
TCGGCTGGCTTTGCCTAAGACTCAGAATAGTTACTTGGGACTTAGATGGAGGAGCCATCAGTCATTAGCCTGTCCTCTGGCCCTTAATAGCTAAAATTCTCTCACAATCATCATGATTATTCGTACGTTCTCGTTGCCGCTCAGAATAGGTCAGAAGTAATAGTTTGGAACCTCATTCTTATATTTCCAAGCCGAGGTATTCTTCCTCCGCGGATCTTCCCTCGGAGAATCAGTTTCCGTCTTCTTATTCGATCTTATTTCTCATTATGGATTCGATACATATAACAACTATATTTCCGTTTCCTTCTCAGAACCTCCGTATCAAGGACGTGATCCTTCTTACGTCTTTTTAAAGATGAATATCTACGACTTATCGGTGTAATCTTCCATGATGCACTACTATACCAGGTGAAAAAAACCATAACATTAAAAAAAATTAACAAATTCAGATTGTAATTTAACTTACAAACATTCTTTGTTTTTATTGAACGTATTCACCATGGTTACAAAATGTTGGCCATTGACTTGGCTGTTGTGCTATTTTGTTAGCTGGTTCTAGGAATAGATATCTGGCTTTTGTGTTAAAACGAATTACCAGATTTTATAACCAGTATACAGTATATCTTCCAGAGCTCTTTATTTAGTAGGTAAGTATAACAGGTTATTACATCTATTTTTTTAGTATTTTGTGACCCAGATATTTTTATTTTTGTTTAAGCTTTGTTAGGACCCTGTATTCAGGCCTTTGGATTAGGAACGTAAGCGTTACCTCCAGAATATTCTCCAAACCCAGCAGTACAACCACTCTTTCACGTCCTCTCGTGACAAATATTTAGTTTTATGGTAAAACAGAACAATATTTATTCTGATGAATCCTTTTCATTTTCTACCCTAAAGTTACCTGTAACCAACCGTTCATAATTTCCAGTTACCTTGCAACTGTATTACATAGTAGCTTTAAACTTTAGGGGATCAACAATTTTCAGTAGCGTGTGACACTGAAGAGCATCTTTACAGCCCCTATACTCGGGGTAGCAAATAAATTCTCCACACTTCCAGTAACAGAGAATCATTACGTGAGACCGTAGTCCGACCTAAACCCACTTTCTTTTCCCCTGGCCCCTTGTAGCACCTCACCAGAGAATAGCTTTGCTACACCTAGTACCACTTTATTCATGGAATTACTATCCTCGTTACATATTTTATGCCACGTTCTTCATCCTACATATGTTATCAATCACCTCTTAACCTTTACAAGTGATAATAGTTGTACAAGGTGATCTCCGTAAAAATACAATAACCAAATGTACACAGTTATATTATATTTGTGTTGTTAAATGCTGTAAAACCTGAACTCCGTATAGTGAAATATCAGAAGCATTGGCTAAGCCTACGTTTATTGTTATATTGAAAGTAATCAAGAAATATTAAGTAATGTCATCTACGTCACAGAAAATGTAATAATTGTGTTGCTGAATTGGCATTGTAGGCTACTTATTCTCAAAATGATTGATCTGCTGGGTTGGAAACCATTATAACCTCTTCCATGGAAATAATATTTTTTAAACTAATTTCAAATTTGAAATATGTATCGGTGGTAACAGAAATGTTAAACAAGCCACACAGCTGAAGTTATTTGGTTTTGTTTGGAACCGGAAATATACGTTTTGAAATGGATTCACCCCACAAATACACAAACCAGGTGCCAATATATTATATTATTAAAACCAAATTCGTCGGTTCGCATTCCATTCACGTTTTATATTCAGATAGCAAACTTCAATGTTTCCTATTCATTTTTAATACTAAGTGAGTTTATTAAAATAAGAAAGGTTTGTTATCCCAAAACAGATTTTAGTAAAGAGACTGACGAGAGCTGGCTTTGTTTACTTGTCAATGATATTTTAAAATTTTTTTAAAATTTTAGAAGAATTTTTTAAACAACTGTAAAAATACTAATTTTTTCTTGCCTTTTCCAGAGAATTTGATGACTTTCGAGGTTATATATAAATGTTTTATTTTAAAAATTTATCAAAACAATAAATGTAAGACGATTTATAGACTTTCAATGATGGGTATATATTATGGTTTCTCATTAATCTTGTTTACACTCGCTGAGATTATAGTTCAAATAAATTCAGTTGATTTCCGAGTTAGGTACAAATATTTATTCAAACAGGCAACGTTTCAATAACGGCCACTTTATCGTCGCTATGTCTTGTTCATCCTGCACTCTATTAAAAAGTCTCACCATGGCATAAGCTTAGTATATTTGTGAAAACAGCGCATGTGCGCTTTTAACTCACAACACCTTTATCCATGTGCAGGCCTATAATAATAAACTCGCAAAGGCTTGAATGTGCGTTTTAAGGAGCAAAAGTAAAATCCTCAAACTCAGTCCAGGATCAGGTACGTTTTACATCATATATTACTCAGTACGCACGTACAAGCTTTCTTGAGTTTGTTGCTAGTTGACAGAGGTGTTGTGAGTTAATTAAAGCGTATATGCGATGTTTCCATAAATATACCAGGTTTATGTCACGGTGCTATTTTTTTGTTGAGTGCAAGAGACGAACAAGAAGTGACGACAAAAACGTACGTGTTACTACAGCGTTTATTTCAACTGGTATGGTTTTTCATTATGTGTCTAACCGTTAATATCATTTCAATCGCTCGACGCTGCAAATGATTCCACATTACAAAATTCCACCTACAAATCTCAGTCTCAACATCCGTAGTCCTTAATATCTATAGCACTGATTCAGGGCCAGCAATCTTCAACACAATTATCGTATCACTAAATAAATACTATTTGTCAATTTCTTCTATTATTTCCATTTCTTGGGCAATAAG